>JBBDGP010003773.1:1035000-1635000 GCA_037952835.1 Lithobates septentrionalis | reverse complement strand
ACGTGCATGCATAATCACGTACATGTCATCATTTTGCCTGCTCCAGTTTATTTATTTTATTTATTTCAGGTACTTATATAGCGCCGTCAATTTACGCAGCGCTTTACATATACATTGTACATTCACATCAGTCCCTACCCTCAAGGAGCTTACAATCTAAGGTCTCTAACTCACATTCATACATACTAGGGACAATTTAGACAGGATCCAATTAACCTACCAGCATGTCTTTGGAGTGTGGGAGGAAACCGGAGTACCCGGAGGAAACTAACGCAGGCACAGGGAGAACATGCAAACTCCAGGCAGGTAGTGTCGTGGTTGGGATTCGAACCAGCGACCCTTCTTACTGCTAGGCGAGAGTGCTACCACCACACCACTGTGCCGCCCAGTTTAGCAGTTTAGCTCCCCTCCACTGGACACAGCAGATTGCATATCCCGGTACTCGGGCTTGGTGATCATGTGATCGTTATGTGATCACATGATCACAGTGTCAACAAAGCTGTTATGAATGAATTCCTGGTTACCCCCAGAGTAGTACAGTGTTACTATGGTGACACTGAACTGCTCTGATGAAAGTATGTAAAACAAATAGTAAACAAATGAAAAAAAAAGTAAAAACATTAAAATATATATTACAAACAATTATTTATTTGTTTTTTTTTAAACATACTGTCACCAGTGAGTGCCCTTGATCACTGCAACATCAGTCAAATGATGTTACTGTATTGCACTGGTGACATTATGTGAAAAAAAGGAAAAAAAAATGCAAAAAAACCAAAAAATATATAATAATTTCAAACAATTTAAAAAAGAATACAACTTCAGAAAAAGCCATGCCGCTTGATAAATGCCTCAGACTGTCTACTTTCCAAAAGGGGGTCATTTTGGTGGGAATTTGTACTGTCTTAGAATTTTAGGGCCTCAAGAAATGAGATGTCAGTACATCAGAATTGCTCTATTTTCTAATATACTGTACATATACCATAGTTTCTACACGCTATAACATTCACACAAACCAATTAATATACACTAATTGGGATTTTATATCGTTTCAATAATTTTTATTCAAGTTTTCACATTTTTCCACAATAGAAGTACAAAATATTCAAACGTATTATTGGGATTTTTTTTACCAAAGACATGTAGCAGAATACATTTGGCTAAATATATGCCCTGGTCATGAAGGGGGTAAAACTTTACAGAACTCAAGTGGTTAAAAGGGTACTCCACTGTTTTTTTTATAAGTAAAACCTGGAATGATGCGAGTCTCCAGGATATGCAATATATGCATCGTTAAAGGGGCTGAGCTAAATCACAAATATTTTTACAGGTAAATGTATATGTACTATATTTCAAGTATATTTAGTTGTTTGGCTGCAGTTTAGCTTCAGCAGAAAATATATATTGCGACATCTAGCATTTGTACCACAATCATTTCTCATACATGATAACAGCATGGTGCTAACTTGAGCAATACTTGTACCTACTCAAATCCCTGTAGGGGTGAAATGCTTTGGGGAGCGTGGTATGTTGGGTGGAGACAGAATGTATGCATTCATTTTTGTTTTCATGGAAGGGAGACTAATGTGTTTCTACACTTTTGTGAAAGCTGAGATGGGTATAGGATTCAGCACCCTAACAGATTTTGAACGAAGAGCTGAGGTGATTTGGAGCGGTGTTGCAGATTTGGGTATGTGTCTATTGTTGAGTAATACCTTAATACAGATATATTTCTAAGACATACAGTATACCTTTCTGAAACCAGTATAACTTAATTAAACATTCATGTGTGTTTCCCTAAATCACAAGGAAACTAACATTTAGATAAAAAAACATGATCTCTAATAAACATATATTTCCAAATAAATCTGCTTACCTTGCATTTTTGTGCACAAGCAAAAGAACTGCACCACTTTTGATGTTGAGGTCCTTAATAGTTTCATATTCTCCTAGTTCTCTCCCATTGTAGGAAAAACATTTCTTCCAAGAGGTGATTCCTTGTTTTACTAAATCAACCCTGATGTCTTTTATAGTGTTCCCTGGTCTGACCATCACAGACACCATCTGGGAGTCCTCCGGTAGGTGAACTAGGATCTCAAATTTCACCCAGTGTAAGCTTAATCGTCTTAGTTTTTCCATAGCACCATGTTTAAAACATTTTGCAATAGCAGAGAGGCGAAACCTTGAAAAGGATTCTGAATAAATAAGTTCTGGTGTTTCTTGTCTGACAGGTATTAGCTGCATTCTTCATGAAGATACAAGTGCACTCCGGGCATGCAGAGTCTTGTACAGATGACAATCAAATTATTATACTAACTTGCACTTTCCTGTGTTAATGTTTATAGGAAGAGTATTAGATACAGTATATGACTTATATATTTGAGAATCTAATAACTAGTAATGTATTAATGTTTTGTTTCCTGTTGCATATTTGAAACTCTTGCATGAAATAAAATTTTGACTACACAGTAAGATTGTGGGTTTGTGGTTTATGTAATTTGAGCCAGGGTCCCCTTTCTCAGGGAAATCCAGAGACTGGTCGCTGAGTTGCCCTGAGGATGGTGACCTAGGTTGAAATTACTTTCCTCTACTGCATTTAAGCAATACAGCTTGTACAATTCCCTGCCATGATTGGACAGACAGCAGCAGACTAAAGAGACCCTAATACTGTTCTCTCCTTTTGACAGCATGTTTTTTTGCCTGCCCATGAGTATGGGCAAGAGTCTGAATACCCACCCTCCCTTTCTGAATTTGCCTCTTGTAGTCCTATGAAAAGTAGAACTCAAAAGTAGATATTAAAACAGAGTTAAGCATTTACATTAGTAGCATTTAAAAATAGAGTTAATTTTTTTAATACATAATTAGATTCAATGTTGTTTTTCTTTTTACCCTGTATCAATTTTGTATATGTGTGCAGTTCAGCTTTTTTTTAACAACAAGATTGGTCTTTATTTGAGAAAATATAATGTACAGAATATAATAAGCGAAAATTAGTATATCAAATACACAGTATAATTAGGGATGAGCCGAACACCCCCCGGTTCGGTTCGCACCAGAACCCACGAACGGACCGAAAGTTCGCACGAACGTTAGAACCCCATTGACGTCTATGGGACTCGAACGTTCGAAATCAAAAGTGCTCATTTTAAAGGCTAATTTGCATGGTATTGTCCGAAAAAGGGTTTGGGGACCCGGGTCCTACCCCAGGGGACATGTATCAATGCAAAAAAAACTTTTAAAAACGGCCGTTTTTTCGGGAGCAGTGATTTTAATGATGCTTAAAGTAAAAAAAAAAAAAGTGAAATATTCCTTTAAATATCGTACCTGGGGGGTGTCTATAGTATGCCTGTAAAGTGATGCGTGTTTCCCATGTTTAGAACAGTCCCTGCACCAAATGTCATTTTTAAAGGAAAAAATCTCATTTAAAACTGCTTGCGGGTTTAATGTAATGTCGGGTCATGGCAATATGGATGAAAATCAGTGAGACAAACAGCATGGGTACCCCCCAGTCCATTACCAGGCCCTTTGGGTCTTGTATGGATATTAAGGGGAACCCCGCACCCAAATTAAAATAAGGAAAGGTGTGGGGCCACCAGGTCCTATATACTCTGAACAGCAGTATACAGGCGGTGCAACACAAGACAGGGACTGTAGGTTTGTTGTTAAGTAGAATCTCTTTGTAATTTTGAACGGGTACATTTTTAACGTGTTTAGCTCCAGCCAAAAAATCTTTTTTAAGCTTTTTGGAAAACATAGGGAAGGGTTATCACCCCTGTGACATTTGTTTTACTGTCTTTCCTCCTCTTCAGAAGATTTCACCTCACTTTTTTGTCCCAATGAAAAATGTTTTTTGAAAATTTGGGTTTTTTTGTGGAACAAGGATTGGAAAGCATCAGTGGAAAGGAGAAATTGTTTTCCCATATTAACTCTTACAGGAGAGAATTTCCCTTCCTAGGGGTAGATTTCATCTCACTTCCTGTTGTCTCCTTCCGTTTGCAAGTAGGAGTCGTTTATAAGTTAGATGTTTGAAAGTAGGGTCCTGCCCTATATACTCAGCAGAAATTTGGGCCTTAGGTGTTGCTGTGGCCACAACACTGTAAGCCCTCACAGGGCCCTGCTGTGAAATATTAGATCAAGAATTGTAATTACATGCCCCTGTTGAACAGGAGCTGAAAAATTAGGCCTTAGGCACTGGTGCTGGTGCCACAACACTGCAACCCCTCACAGACACTCTAGTTGGAACGCAGGAACGAGCCCTGCTGCAAAGTATTGCATCAAAAATTGTAATTACACGCCCCTGTTAGACAGGGGCAGAAAAATTGGGCCTTAGGCACTGGTGCTGGTGCCACAACACTGCAACCCCTCACAGACACTCTAGTTGGAACGCAGGAACGAGCCCTGCTGCAAAGTATTGCATCAAAAATTGTAATTACACGCCCCTGTTAGACAGGGGCAGAAAAATTGGGCCTTAGGCACTGGTGCTGGTGCCACAACACTGCAACCCCTCACAGACACTCTAGTTGGAATGCAGGAACGAGCCCTGCTGCAAAGTATTGCATCAAAAATTGTAATTACACGCCCCTGTTAGACAGGGGCAGAAAAATTGGGCCTTAGGCACTGGTGGTGGCGCCCAGAACCAAAAATGTTCTTACAAGCTATCAGCGTGATGATTGAGGAGGAAGAGGATAATTACTCAGGGATAGTCACTCAGCATCAGCATAGGCAGTCTTTGAAGGGATCTGAGATTTCAAAAAAAATTATTCGGTTACATCAGCATCAGGTGCTTGGTAGCTGGTGGTGATCCAAGACTGATTCATTTTTATGAAGGTCAGCCGATCGACCGAGTCGGTGGACAGACGCACCCTGTGATCGGTTACCACGCCTCCAGCAGCACTGAATGTGCGTTCCGAAAGAACGCTGGATGCAGGACAGGCCAGTAGATCAATTGCATACTGTGCAAGCTCTGGCCAGTGATCCATCCTCAAGACCCAGTAACCCAGAGGATTTTCGGTGGGAAAGGTGTCCAAGTCTGATCTTGCCCCTAGGTATTCCTGCACCATGTAAAACAGACGCTGGCGATGGTTGCTGGAACCGATCATACCTTGGGGCTGCGGACCAAAAAATTGTCTGAACGCATCGGTCAGACGGCCACCTTCTCCACCGCTCCTTCTTTGACTGACCGAAGCCTCAGCAACACGTTGTCCAGAAACAGGAGTTTGTAACCTCCCAGTCTCTGGGAACGCGTTGCACAGACCTTTCTGCAAGGCCTCCCGAAGATGTTTCATCCTCTGCTCCCTCTGCGATGGCAAGATAAGGTCCGCAACCTTACCCTTGTAACATGGATCAAGGAGGGTTGCCAGCCAGTATTGGTCCTTCTCCTTGATACCACGAATACGAGGATCCTTACGCAGGCTTTGCAGGATCAGGGAGGCCATGCAGCGTAGGTTTGCTGAGGCATTCGGTCCGGAGTCCTCTGGGTCACTAAGGACAACAACGTCCGCAGCCACCTCCTCCCAGCCACATACAAGTCCATGTGTTCCTTGGGACTGATCCCTTAAAGACTGCTGATGCTGAGTGCCAGGCTCCACCTCCATACTGACACAATCTTCCTCCTCCTCCTCCTCGTCCTCTTCCTGTGTGATCGGCGGGCACGCAGGAACACTGTCTGGATAAAGGGGGCCTTGAGAGCTAAGGAAGTCCTCCTCTTCCTGCCTCTGTTCTGCCTCAAGTGCCCTGTCCATTATTCCACGCAGCGTGTGCTCCAACAGGTGGACAAGGGGGACAGTGTCACTGATGCATGCACTGTCAGTGCTCACCATCCTCGTGGCCTCCTCGAATGGTGACAGGACAGTGCATGCATCCCTGATCATGGCCCACTGGCGTGGGGAAAAAAAACCAAGCTCCCCTGACCCTGTCCTGGTGCCATAGTCGCACAGGTACTCATTGATGGCCCTCTGCTGCGTGTGCAGCCGCTGCAGCATGGCCAACGTTGAGTTCCACCTGGTGGGCATGTCACAGATTAGGCGGTTCTTGGGCAGGTTAAACTCCTTTTGGAGGTCCGTCAGCCGAGCACTGGCATTATATGACCGGCGGAAATGCACACAGACTTTCCTGGCCTGCCTCAGGACATCCTGTAAGCCCGGGTACCTGCCCAAGAACCGCTGCACCACCAAGTTAAGGACGTGAGCCAAACAGGGCACATGGGTCAGTTGTCCCTGTCGGAGGGCAGAGAGGAGGTTGGTGCCATTGTCGCAAACCACCATTCCTGCCTTAAGTTGGCGTGGCGTCAACCACCTCTGAACCTGCCCCTGCAGAGCTGACAGAACCTCTGCCCCAGTGTGGCTCCTGTCCCCCAAGCACACCAGCTCAAGCACCGCATGGCATCTTTTGGCCTGCGTACTTGCGTAGCCCCTTGAACGCCTACGGAGCACCGCTGGTTCCGAGGAAGAGGCCATGGAGGAAGAAGAAGAGGAGGGGGTGGAGGAGAGAGGTGTGTCACAATCAGCATTTTGGAGGCGTGGTGGCGGAACAACCTCCAACACTACTGCACCTTGTCCTGCATCCTTCCCAGCTGCCAGCAGAGTCACCCAATGCGCTGTGAAACTTAGGTAACGTCCCTGTCCATGCCTGCTGGACCATGAGTCAGCGGTAATATGCACCTTACCGCTGACCGCCCTGTCCAGCGAGGCATGGACATTGCCTTCCACATGCCGGTAGAGAGCCGGAATCGCCTTCCGTGAGAAAAAGTGGCGTTTGGGTACCTGCCACTGAGGAACCGCACATTCCACAAACTCACGGAAGGGGGCAGAGTCTACCAACTGAAAAGGCAGCAGTTGAAGTGCTAGCAATTTTGCCAAGCTAGCATTCAACCGCTGGGCATGTGGATGGCTGGGAGCAAACTTCTTTCGGCGGTGCAGCAGCTGGGGCAGGGAAATTTGCCTGGTACAATCTGACGTCGGTGTACCAAAAGCAGATTGCCCACAAGTACTTGGCTGTGACACACCTAATTCTACACCTTCATTCCTCTCACTGCAGGTCTCAGAGAGGACTGAAGGTCTAGTGGGGTTGGAAATCTCAGCTGATGAGGAGCAAGGAGAGATCCTCTTTGTTCTTTGGTGTGGGTCTTTTAGATATGCTTGCCAACGAACTGCATGGCAGGTCAACATATGTCTGGTCAAGCATGTGGTACCCAAGCGGGAGATGTTTTGGCCACGCGAGATACGCTTGAGACATATGTTGCAAATAGCAGCGGTGCGATCTGATGCACTCGTCTCAAAAAAGGCCCACACCAAAGAACTTTTTGAATAACGCGCAGAGACTGCAGCGCCCTGCACATGTGGAGCTTTGGGGTGTGATGCAGTCAATGTGCTGCCCTTAGGCTGGCCCCTGGAGGGCATCCTGCCTCGTTGGTGATGTGCCGCCTCCTCCTCCTCCTCCTCCTCCTCCTCCTCTCTCCTATCAGGCACCCACGTTGAGTCAGTGACCTCATCATCCCCTCCCTCCTCATCACTGGAGCAAACCTGGCAGTATGCTGCAGCAGGGGGGGGCATGACTGCCAGATTGCTGTCCTTCCTGGGCACCCCCTCTGTCCGTGCTCATGTTACTGCCTTCATCGAGCTCAGTATCATCATCAGAGCCTTCCAAACGCTGGGCATCCTCCTGGAGCATGTACCCAACACTGTGGTCAAACAGTTCGAGGGAATCCTCAGGAGGACATGGTGGAGCTAGGGAAGGAGTCACTGATGACATTGAGCTGAGGGAAGAGGCCGCTGCTTTGCCAGACAAAGCACCCTGGGCATGGGTGAGAGAGGATGAGGAGGATGAGGACGGCTTGGTCATCCACTCGACCAAGTCTTCCGCATGTTGCGGCTCAACACGGCCAGCTGCCGAAAAAAAGGCCAAGCGTGTCCCATGGCCACGTGCTGATGAGGATGCACCGTCTCCACGACCAGCACTAGACACAGAGCCTGCTTGCCCTCTCTTATTGGCTTGTGACTGTCTGCCTCTCCTTCTTGGCCTTCCAGACATACTAATGGCCTGTAGCTGCACTAAGCTGGGATAGAACACCTGTAATTTTCTTCAGGTAGCTTTATATACTGTAACCAGACAAGCCTGCCTGTCAGTAGGAAGATAACAGGAATGGATCTAGCTGAACACTGTGAGCAGGACGCACTGCACTAAATGTAAATAGCAGGAACGGATCTAGCTGAACACTGTGAGCAGGACGCACTGACTGCACTAAATGTAAACAGCAGGAACAGATCTAGCTGAACACTGTGAGCAGGACGCACTGTACTAAATGTAAATAGCAGGAACAGATCTAGCTGAACACTGTGAGCAGGACGCACTGACTGCACTAAATGTAAATAGCAGGAACGGATCTAGCTGAACACTGTGAGCAGGACGCACTGACTGCACTAAATGTAAATAGCAGGAACAGATCTAGCTGAACACTGTGAGCAGGACGCACTGCACTAAATGTAAATAGCAGGAACGGATCTAGCTGAACACTGTGAGCAGGACGCACTGACTGCACTAAATGTAAATAGCAGGAACGGATCTAGCTGAACACTGTGAGCAGGACGCACTGCACTAAATGTAAATAGCAGGAACAGATCTAGCTGAACACTGTGAGCAGGACGCACTGCACTAAATGTAAATAGCAGGAACGGATCTAGCTGAACACTGTGAGCAGGACGCACTGCACTAAATGTAAATAGCAGGAACGGATCTAGCTGAACACTGTGAGCAGGACGCACTGACTGCACTAAATGTAAATAGCAGGAACGGATCTAGCTGAACACTGTGAGCAGGACGCACTGCACTAAATGTAAATAGCAGGAACAGATCTAGCTGAACACTGTGAGCAGGACGCACTGCACTAAATGTAAATAGCAGGAACGGATCTAGCTGAACACTGTGAGCAGGACGCACTGCACTAAATGTAAATAGCAGGAACGGATCTAGCTGAACACTGTGAGCAGGACGCACTGCACTAAATGTAAATAGCAGGAACGGATCTAGCTGAACACTGTGAGCAGGACGCACTGACTGCACTAAATGTAAATAGCAGGAACAGATCTAGCTGAACACTGTGAGCAGGACGCACTGCACTAAATGTAAATAGCAGGAACGGATCTAGCTGAGCACTGTGAGCAGGACGCACTGCACTAAATGTTAATAGCAGGAACGGATCTAGCTGAACACTGTGAGCAGGACGTACTGACTGCACTAAATGTAAATAGCAGGAACGGATCTAGCTGAACACTGTGAGCAGGACGCACTGCACTAAATGTAAATAGCAGGAACAGATCTAGCTGAACACTGTGAGCAGGACGCACTGCACTAAATGTAAATAGCAGGAACGGATCTAGCTGAACACTGTGAGCAGGACGCACTGCACTAAATGTAAATAGCAGGAACAGATCTAGCTGAACACTGTGAGCAGGACGCACTGCACTAAATGTAAATAGCAGGAACGGATCTAGCTGAACACTGTGAGCAGGACGCACTGCACTAAATGTAAATAGCAGGAACGGATCTAGCTGAACACTGTGAGCAGGACGCACTGACTGCACTAAATGTAAATAGCAGGAACGGATCTAGCTGAACACTGTGAGCAGGACGCACTGACTGCACTAAATGTAAATAGCAGGAACAGATCTAGCTGAACACTGTGAGCAGGACGCACTGCACTAAATGTAAATAGCAGGAACGGATCTAGCTGAACACTGTGAGCAGGACGCACTGCACTAAATGTAAATAGCAGGAACGGATCTAGCTGAACACTGTGAGCAGGACGCACTGACTGCACTAAATGTAAATAGCAGGAACGGATCTAGCTGAACACTGTGAGCAGGACGCACTGACTGCACTAAATGTAAATAGCAGGAACAGATCTAGCTGAACACTGTGAGCAGGACGCACTGCACTAAATGTAAATAGCAGGAACGGATCTAGCTGAACACTGTGAGCAGGACGCACTGCACTAAATGTAAATAGCAGGAACGGATCTAGCTGAACACTGTGAGCAGGACGCACTGACTGCACTAAATGTAAATAGCAGGAACGGATCTAGCTGAACACTGTGAGCAGGACGCACTGCACTAAATGTAAATAGCAGGAACGGATCTAGCTGAACACTGTGAGCAGGACGCACTGACTGCACTAAATGTAAATAGCAGGAACAGATCTAGCTGAACACTGTGAGCAGGACGCACTGCACTAAATGTAAATAGCAGGAACGGATCTAGCTGAACACTGTGAGCAGGACGCACTGCACCAAATGTAAATAGTCTAGATAGAAGATAACAGGAACGGATCTAGCTAAACTGAATACAGTGTATATATATATATGCAACACCAGGGATGCATATATATACACAATACACTGTAAGTGCAGCTAACTGACTGACTGTTCTGCCTAATCTATCTAACTCAAATCAAATGACACTGTCTGTCTCTCTCTCTATCTCTCAGCACACCGGAACACACTACACAGGGCCACCGTGCAGGCGGCCTTATATAGTGTGGGGCGTGTACTAAATCCCCTGAGCCATAATTGGCCAAAGCCACCCTGGCTTTGGCCAATTACAGCTCTCTCTACTGACGGCGCTGTGATTGGCCAAGCATGCGGGTCATAGTGCATGCTTGGCCAATCATCAGCCAGCAATGCACTGCGATGCCGCAGTGAATTATGGGCCGTGACGCGCCACACGAATTTGGCGCGAACGGCCCATAACGTTCCCAATTCGACGGACGGTCGAACAGCCGATGTTCGAGTCGAACATGGGTTCGACTCGAACACGAAGCTCATCCCTAAGCATAATTATGCAACGTATAGAGAGCAAACGTCAGACAGTGTTAACCTATCATTAAGTATTATTCCATTTTCATGACACCGGGCAGGGAGGGGGGTGGGGCAATAACATAACATAAAGATATCAATTAAACAATACAGAGGGGGGGGGGGGGGCAGGAGGCAGCACGCCCATCTCTCACCACATATATTGCCCAACTTTTAAGCATCCAGATATATAGAGGGGGAGGTCAGATCGGGTCAGTCCACGGTTGCCAAACTTTGGCAAATTTTTGGGGGCACCCTCTACTTATATAAGTCAGTTTATAAAGAGGTATAACCGCATTTATCGAGTTCTCCCATGTTCTTATTGTAGGGGGGCGACGAGATGTCCACTTTAGTAGAATCTCTTTTTTAGCATAGAATAGTAGTAGGGCCAATAATAATTTGGTATAGCGAGGTCTCTGTTCGTCGTCTTGAATACCCAGCAGAGCCAACTCAGCCGACAGAGAAATTTCTAATTGGAGTCGGACATTTACAAATTCCTCTATAGCGGCCCAGTATCCGGAGAGTCTAGGACAGTTCCAGAACATGTGAATATAGTCACTGTCCGGTGACTGGAACCGCGGGCAATTCGAGAATCTCTGTGGAAACATTCTGTGCAGTCTCTGAGGCGTGAAGTATATTCTGTGCAGGAACTTGGTTTGAATTAATTTATCTCTAGAGGAAATCAGTATTTGAAGACTATTTTCAAAGCACTCTTCCCATGATTCCCTATCTAAGGTCGGGATGTCTGCCCTCCACTTACCCCATAAGGCCTCCATCTTGGGCGAGTCTTTCTTAAGTAATGTCAAGTATAGCGTAGACAAGGGCTTATGCAGAGCTTCTTGTGAGAGCAACTCCTCAACCGCATCAGCCTGAATAACAGGCGGGATCGGAAACTGTGCTTGGAAGGCATGTCGCAACTGATAATAGGGAAATAACATCCACCCAGGGAGATTATGTCTACTCGCTAGTGCACGGAAGGGGATAAGGGATCCTGATGCCACAATATCCTTCAAAACTCTGACACCAGACCTGGCCCACACCTGCGGGTCCGGAATGGTCCGAAAGTGCGGGAGGGTTGAATTCCCCCACAGCGGGCAGTACGGAGACCGCTGGTTGGTAGCTAAAAACCTTTGCCTAGCCATTCCCCAGACTTGCAGAGTAGCTCCAGTAGGAGCAGGCAAAGAGGGATACGATGAAGCCCCGCGATAAGCCAGGTTACTGAGTTCAGTGAGGGATCCCACAATAGCCGCCTCAAGACAAACCGCTGCGTTGGCCCTGGATTGTTCGAACCACCACCTGACCGTGACCAGGACGGCCGCCCAGTAGTACACCATCAGGTTAGGTAAGGCTAGGCCCCCATAACTCACAGGGAGCTGTAGAGTTGATCGTGCTATACGTGGAGACGATCCCTTCCACAGAAAAGAGCCAATACACTTATCTAAATTCCTGAAAAAAGCTTGGGGTATCCACGTTGGGCAATTCCGAAATATATAGTTGAGCTTGGGTAAGTATTTCATTTTTAAAATATTGATCCTCCCAAGGAGATTCAGGGGCAAATTAGCCCAACGGGAACAGTGTTCTTTCAGTTGCGCAACCACTGGAAAGAGGTTGAGGCGCTGAAATGCCTGGGGCTCTCTCGTAATCCTTATACCAAGGTACGTAAATTCTTCCACCCATCTCAATGCCGTCTGAGGTGCCAGCTCTTTCGCCCGCCCATCTAAAGGGAAGAGGACTGATTTGGTCCAATTTATACATATCCCTGAGAATTGCCCAAATTCGTCAAAGGCCTCAAGAGCAGCCTCCAATGAGGCATTGGCATCTTGCAGGTAAAGCAGGGTATCATCAGCGTATAGTGGTATCTTCTCCTCCAGAGGGCCAATCTTCAATCCCACTATGCGGTTGGATTCCCTGACTAAAATCGCCAGGGGGTCCAAGGCCAGTGCAAACAAGCTGGGGGAGAGGGGGCAACCCTGCCGGGTGCCCCTCTGAAGGAGAAAGAAATCTTAAAGGGTATCATTTACTCGAATCCTTGCCCTAGGGCCTCTATACAGGATACGGAGCCATTGCATGAATCGAGGTCCTATTCCAAATCTCTGCATTACCGCCCACAAATACTCCCACTCAAAAGAGTCAAAAGCCTTTTCTGCGTCCAGAGAGGCTATGACTCTAGTTCCTCTATTATCATGGGCGGCAGCCAGATTCAGAAATAAGCGACGGATATTGATATCGGTGCCCTTACCCGGCATAAAAACCAGTCTGATCAATCTGCACTAGGTCTTCTATCACCTTACCAAGTCTAATAGCCAGTATTTTAGCCAACAATTTAGCATCAGCATTGATAAGGGAGATAGGTCGGTAAGAGGCGCATTCCTCAGGGTCTTTGCCAGGCTTGGGCACCAGGACCACAATCGCGTCGGATAACGAATCTGGGATAGATCCCAGTTCAGCAGACTTCAGCAGTAGAGAGGTAAGCCTAGGTGCCAGGAGATCCTGGTATGTAGCGTAGAATTCAATGGGGATGCCGTCTGGTCCGGGGGCCTTTCCAGACTGCACAGCACCCAGTGCCTCCTGCACTTCCTCTAAGGAAATGTCCTTATCCAACTCCTTGCGCTTCGCAGCTGCCAAGGAGGGGAAGGGAATCCTCTTCAGATACTGGAGTAGCTCAGCACCGCTGAAGTCTGCTCTAGATGAATATAAATTCTGGTAAAACTCAAGGAATCTAACATTAATGTCAGCCGGGGTCGTCAATAGACGACCATTTAGCGCCCTCAGCCTTCCAATATGGGTCATATTATTCCTTCCCTTTGCTAACCAGGCCAATAGTCTTCCATTCTTATCACCAAATTCAAATACCCTCTGTGCACTATCCAGCATAGATTTTTGAGTTAGCTCAACTCTAAGAAGGGACAGTTCCCTCAGAGAATCCTGCCAGAGCACATAGCGATTCTGGTCAGGATTTTGTATATACTCCTCCTCCTTCAATTTCGCCTGCATCTCCAGATGTCTCAGAGACTGCACAGAGCCACGTTTTTTGGTTGCTATGCGGGTCATGTACTCCCCCCTAAGCCAAGACTTAAAAGCATCCCACAGTACCAATGGCCCAGTGGACCCATCATTGTTTAGCCAAAAATGACATAAAGCCTCAGGGAGCTCTTCCTGAATGTCAGTGTCCATAATCCAGTATTTAGACAGCTCTCCACATGGGAGAGTCGGATAGTAACCCATACCGAAGCATGATCCGAGATACCTCTGGAGAGGATCTCGGAGGATTCAATCCTCCGAAGTAATGCAGAGGAGGCAAAAGCCAAATCAATGCGGGACATGGTCCAGTATGTTGTAGATAGACATGTGAAAGCCCTATCCGACGGGTGATAATGGCGCCAAACATCTGTCATGTGGAAGGCGGAGGCCCAATGAGAGAGTCCTGGCTGGGGTGGTCCGGAAGCATGGAGTCTGTCAATGTCTCTGGAAGGGGCCAAGTTGAAATCACCCATAAATAATACATTTTCAACATTGTACAATGTGACCTTTTGCATAAGTTCGTGAAGGACAGTAACGTTTGCAGGGGGTGGCAGGTATATCCCCACTATTACAAAAGGAATTTCTGAGATTAAAGCATGTAGGAGAATGTATCTGCCTCCCGGGTCCAACTTGACCTCTATAATTTGGAATGGAAGGGATCTATTCACTAATATGCTAATTCCTCTTGCATAGTTAGAGTATGGTGCATGATAATGCGCACCTACCCAGGCCTTTTTCAAACTAAGAATGCGAGAGCCAACAAGATGTGTCTCCTGGAGTATACACACTTGTGGGTGGAGCCTCCGCAGGTAGGCAAGTACCAGGGAGCGCTTAACCGCCGAGTTAAGGCCTCTCACGTTCCAATATACCACCATACACTTAGCCATGGGAGGGGTGCAGCAATAAAAATAAAAACGATAAAATGTTAAAAGCGTCTGGGAACAATATTTTCAAGGGGGAACTTTTCCCTCCCGGGACATACTGGAGATCCATAGCCCACAGAACTCCAAAAGGGTTGAGTTTCGTGTGATAGGGATATACCAACATATACTTGTATATAAAGACCAACTGCAATTTGCATCTACATTCCTGAAAACAGAAATAATAAGTAAAAGCAACAAAACAAAAAAATAACGTGGGCGCCCAACCATGAGCATCCCAAAACAACCCCCTCCCCCCACCCCATGCACCTCGGGAACACGAGGAGCATCTGGATCCCAAAATACCCATAATACTAAAGTTAGTAACCTAAGTTAGGGTTGTGAGCTTGGGTAAAGACCTCACATCTTCCCCGACAACCAGGGGTTATGTGTGAATGTGGTAAGTTCCTTCTTGGAGCTAGTGGAGTGAAAATATTCGAAAAATAAAAGGAAAAAAAGAAAAATAACAAGGCATACGTAAAAAAAGAGAGTTTCAGCATTCACCTGCTTAAGCAGGGGCACATTCTTAAAGTCTGTTACCATAGAATGGCATCTTCCTCGTCCAGTTTCCTCCTCCAAAAGGACCGAAGGGATCCATATAGACAGTTTCAGTGTAGTCCCAAACCGAAGGCAAACAGCTACCGAATACTGAAGAGCGGTGATAAGGATATATTCCGTGCTTCCAGGTCAGACACACAACTTGCACTAGAGGCCGGCTGAGCAGATTAACAGGAGCCGGCGACATTTTAACATAATCTGTGTCAGACACAATTGCTGCAACCAGGACACAAGCCCCTGACATAAGGTAATGTTCAAAGTCAGGAAACACACAGGAAAACTCGGTTTAGTAAGGCAGGAAAAACATGTTAGCTGGTAACTCAGTGCACCGACCTTGTAGAGTAATCCTCTTACGGGGGCAGAGTGTCCAACCAAGCCGATGCATCCTTGGGGCTAGTAAAGAAGCGTGCCAATTCCCCATCAATCACTCTTAATTTGGCCGGGAATAAAATACTGTATTTTATACCTTTCTTCCGCAGGGCAGCCTTTACAGCATCAAAGGATCGCCTCTGTCGTTGTGTTTCCATTGTGTAATCCGGGAATAGTAGGAGTTTGGTGTTCTGGAAGGGTAAATCTCCCGCAGCACGAGACGCCCTAAGTAACTCGTCACGGTCTCGAAATTTTAACAGCCTGAGAATGAAAGTTCTTGGAGGGGCTCCTTCAGGGCCAGGTCTTGGCGGCACCCGGTGGGCTCTTTCCACTGCAAAGTAAGGGGAGAGCTGAGCCGTCGGTAGCAAGGAGACCCTCCGTGAACTGTGATGGGGAACGGCCCTCCACTCCCTCCGGCAGGCCTACGATCCTCAAATTGTTCCGGCGGCTCCGGTTCTCGGCATCTTCAGCTCGGTATTGGAGCGCCTTAACCTTAGTTTGGAGTGTGCGAATGGAAGCAGCATGGTCTGTTACTGTGTGTTCCACCATCCCAACTCTGTTCTCAGCCTCCGTTACTCTGGAGCGGATCTTGTCCAGATCTTGCCGAATCAGGTCGACGTCCAGCTGAACCTCTTCTATTTTTGAAGCCAAGGTGGATTGGCATGAGGTAATGGCAGCTTGGCAGGTTGTAATAGCCGCCATGATCTCTGGCAGTCCCGGAGACGCTTATCCTGGGTTCACCTCGTGGTCTGTTTGCGACGTCATATTACTATGGCGCGCAGGAGATCGTGTGGAGCAGGAGTTTGAGACAGTCTCTACGGGGATATCTAGGGGAAACTTCAATTTCTTGCCCCTCTTCTGGTAGCCGGAAGCTTTAGAAGGCATCCAGGGATTATTAAGTCTCTTTTTTGCAGATAAGAGTAGGAAATACAGATAAGTTACCGGATCACACTCCAGGAGAGCTCAGGAACACGTCCGCTCAGTCTTCCATCCCAGCCACCCCGCAGTTCAGCTTTAACATCAGCACTTTAGTATTGTTTGATCTACAATCTGGTCAATTTTAAAAGTTCCACAAACCCAATACAGTGTTCCATTTTCACTGAAATAAGAGGCAATATGTTATGTTTATGTTTTTTTAAATATTTTTATTCTTTTTAAGTAAATTCATTTTAATTCACTCTCTCTGCTTTATTTGTGTGGAATTTTCTAAGTGCATATTAGTATTCTGTGCAATTTGTATCCTACTGTATGTTGAGGATTACCAGGTGTATTACTAAGTGTAGGATGTATTAGATGTCAATTGTATAATACCTGACATATTCAATGTAATTTTTCCTTTATTTTCATTTTCAATATAAAAACATAAAAAAAATCTCAACATATCAGTGTACAGAAATTGATAATATGTTTTAAAAAAAACAAGTTCTGATAGTATGAAATCACCTCTCGCTCTAAAACATTACACTTTGCCAGATACAATTGTTGAAGATGAACTTATGTCTGTTGGATATGTACTGTATTTTTATATACTCAGTTGTTTTTACTTAAAATTATTTTTATATTCATTATACAAACTATATTTCCTAAGGGCAACATTGTCCATGTTTTAAATAAACGTTTAACTGACAACTGAGGGGGTATACTGTAACTGTGCTTCTACATCTTGGTCAGGTAAAATACTATGCCAAATCTACAAACATTTTTTTTTTTCTAATAACACTTCCGTGAGATATTATACACTCATTCCACACATACAATAGCCAGAAAAATTGTACAGACTCACTGCACAGTAGATAAACAGTTTTACTAGGCCACAATCTAAGAGGGTGGAACTAGCAGGTTTTATCTAGAAAATAATTATGATAAAATTATAACAATAATAAAAATAGCACAATATCAACTCAGGTGTCTATAATTGTTATAGCAGCGCTACTCTCATAAAGTCTATGATAAGCTTTTCATGTGTATATAACACATAGGGGAAAAAAAACAGTTGACAGATGGTGTGAAAAGGTTCCCAGAAGCCTCAGATGATAATCTTGCTATGTCACACAGTAAATATCCCCACACCGAAGTCCGTGTGTCACACTCCCCTTTGGGGTTCACACTCACCAAAGGGATGGATATATCAGGCATGGATAGATATACCACAGCTGACCTCAGCATCAAGACAGGTGTCACCGTTTATCATATGGATTGCACCGCTGTCCCGGAGTCTCCTCTGCCTCCCACCGCAAGCACAGAACGGAACCGTTTGAATTTAACCGTAACATGAGTGCCGCGTCTGCACGCCCCCGATGCACGCGCCTTACAGCTCATATGATAAATGGTGACACCTGTCTTGATGCTGAGGTCAGCTGTGGCATATCTATCCGTGCCTGATATATCCATCCCTTTGGTGGATGTGAACCCCGAATGGGAGTGTGACACACGGACATCGGTGTGGGGATATTTACTGTGTGACATAGCAAGATCATCATCTGAGGTTTCTGGGACTCTTTTCACACCATCTGTCAACTGTTTTTTTCACCCTGTGTGGTTTATACACATGAAAAGCATATCATAGACTTTATAAGAGTAGCGCTGCTATAACAATTATAGACACCTGAGTTGATATTGTGCTATTTTTATTATTGTTATAATTTTATCATGTTATGTGCTTACATTTAAAGTGGCTGCTGAGGGGTTATTGTTATGCAGTTGTAATATTTATTACTGCAGTCGAGATGGTTCTTTTATGAAATATGTTATATCTATAGTGCTGAGATAGTGGAAGGAGGGCTAGAATTCACTATATATATATATATATATATATATATATATATATATATATATATATATATATATATGTATATATATTTTTTTTTTTTTTTGAGAAAATAATTATGGTTTGTTATTTGAACAAAACCAGCCAAAAATATTGTACAGATTTTATGCACACTATGGGGGTTATTTACGAAAGGCAAATCCACTTTGCACTGCAAGTGCACTTGAAAGTGCACTGAAAGTACACTTGGAAGTGCAGTCGCTCTAAATCTAAGGGGTAGATCTGAAATGAGTGGAAGCTCTGCTGATTTTATCGTCCAATCATGTGCAAGCTAAAATGCTGTTTTTTATTTTCCTTGCATGTCCCCCTCGAATCTACAGCGACTTTACTTCCAAGTGCACTTGCAGTGCAAAGTGGATTTTCCTTTAGTAAATAACCCCCTATGTAAGCAGCTTTAGAAGGGAGATTTAATCTTGAATGAAAATTAGAGTGCTTTATTTCAGTGACAGTAGCCAAAAATATTGTACAGACTTTGAACATTTTAAGTAATTTTACTAGTCTGTAATTTAAGGAGAAATTAGGCTGGTTTTATCATTAAATAGAATTTAGAGTGTAGTATTTCAGAGACAGTAACCAGAAATATTGTGCAGACTAGATGCACACTATCTAAGACTCTTTGATAGGCCACAATATAAGAGAGAGAGGCCAGGAATGTTTTAGAATTAATAAAATGTACAGTGATATCTTTCAGAGACAACAGCCAAAAAATATTGTACAAACTCACTACACTATATGAAAGCAGCTTGACTCGTCTTCATGCAAAATGGAGAGACATGGCAGGTTTTATTGTGAAATAAAAAATAGTGTGCATTACTTCAAATACAATAGCCGAAAATATTGTACAGACTGAAAGTACACTATGATTAAGCCAAATAGGCTGTTTACTTTGCAAATGAATTTGCACTTTGCAAGGGAATTAGTGGATGTGGTGAAGCTTGACTTCCAATCATGTGCAAGCAAAAATCCTTTGTTCTAATTTTCCTGGCACATGATTTGGTATTTTTGTGTGATTATTGTGAAATAAAATATGAAGAAAATAGCCGGACTTATTGCACAGACTTGATGTACACTATGTAAGCAACTTTAGTGGGCTGCAATTTTAAAGAGAGAGACCAGGCAGGTTTTATCAGGAATTAAAAATTGGAATATATAATTTCAGAGAAAACAGGCAGAAGTAGTGTACAGACCTGATGCATACTATGTAAGTTTTATAATCAAATAAAAATTAGAGTGTATTATTTCAGGGAAAACAGCCAAAAATATTGTACAAGTATTGCACTGTATGCAGCCAGATTTACTGGGTCACAATTTAAGAGACAAGGCAGGTTTTAGAAATAAAAAATAAAGTGTATTATTTCAGAGACAACTACCAGAAATATACTGTACAGACTTGCTACAAAATATGTAAGCACCTCAAATATTATAGTTTCACAAAAATGTTTTTTGTAATGTGCAACTTGTGCGAATCAATAAATATTATCAAAAAAATATATATAAATTCATCCATGGTGTCCACAAATCATAAATCATCAATCCATTATACATGTGTAATAAATAAATAGACAAGAATATTCAAAACTTCATACAAGTGTCTCTCTACTGCAGTATTTCTCAACCGGGGGTTCCGTGAGAGGTCCCCAGGGATTCCGCTACGACCTGACGTTCATCACAAGCAGATGAACGGTGGATCGAATCCCCACATAGCTGACAGGCTGCAGTGAACAGACAACTGAAATCACTGTCCCACACCCATCACATGTGCCCCTCCCCTCCATCCCAGGTGCCTGCATGTGAATGTGTGACATCACTCGGGAGGGACGAGAGAGGAGAGCAGGCGGGAATCGGGCATTCCAGCAGCTTCCCTGAGCTACTCTGCATGGGAAAAATTACTAAAGATGCCAGTATTGTTTCCACCAGTTTCCTCCTGGCCCCCTATGCTGTTCCCTCCTGGCCCTCTGAACTATACTGTTTCTTCCTGGCCCCCTGAACTATACTGTTCCCTCTTGGCCCCCTATACTGTTTCCTCCTGGCCCCCTGAACCATGCCGTTCCCTTCTGGCCCCCCTGAACTATATTGTTTCCTCCTGGCCCCCCTGGACTATGCTGTTCCCTCCTGGCCCCCCTGAACTATGCTGTTCCCTCCTGGCACCCCTGAACTATGCTGTTCCCTCCTGGCACCCCTATACTGTTCCCTCCTGGCCCCCTTAACTATACTGTTCCCTCCTGGACTGAACAAGGAGAATTCGCTCCAGATAAGAAAACGAAGCCTGATGAATCCAGTGGGTGCCTGCCCTGGCTAGCCTCCGTATACAACAGGAAATAGAAGAAATGGCCGCAAACCACTATATTGATCCAAGATTCTTTATTAGGACATCCCAAAAGACACTACAGGAACAAATGATTAACCACACCCATCTACCCAGCCTTCTGTTCCTGTAGTGTCTTTTGGGATCTTGGATCAATATAGTGGTGTGTGGCCATTTCTTCTATTTTCCCTCCTGGACCCCCTATACTGTTTCCTCCTGCCCCCCCTATACTGTTTCCTCCTGGCCCTTCTATACGGTTTCCTCCTGGTCCCCTGTACTGTGCTGTTTCCACCTGGCCCCCTGTACTGTGCTGTTTTCTCTTGGCCCCTGTACTGTGCCGTTTTCTCCTGACCCCCTGTACTGTGTTGTTCTCACCTGCCTCCCTGTACTGTGTTGTTCTCTTCTGGCCCCCTGTACTGTGTTGTTCTCCCCTGGTCCCCTGTACTGTCCTGTTTTCCCCTGGCCCCCTGTACTGTCCTGTTCCCTCCTGGCCCCCTGTATTGTGCTGTTCCCCCCCGGCCCCCTGTACTGTCCTGTTCTCTCCTGGCCCCCTGTACTGTGCTGTTCCATCCTGGCCCCCTGTACTGTGCTGTTCCCCCCTGCCCCCCTGTACTGTACTGTCCTGTTCTCTCCTGGCCCCCTGTACTGTGCTGTTCACTCCTGCCCCCCCCTGTACTTTGCTGTTCTCTCCTGGCCCCCCTGTACTGTGCTGTTCTCTCCTGGCCCCCCCTGTATTGTGCTGCTCTATTCTGGCCCCCTGTACTTTGCTGTTCCCTCCTGCCCCCCTGTAGTGTTCCCTCCTGTCCCCCTGTACTGTTCCCTTCTGGCCAGTTATGCTGTGCTCTCCTGGCCCCCTGTACTATGCGGTTCTCTCCTGGCCCCCATACAGTTTCCTTCTGCCCCCTGTACTGTTCCCTCCTGGCCCCCCTGTGCTGTGCTTTTCTGCCCCCCCCGTGCTGTGCTCTCCTGGTCCCCTGCACTGTGCTGTTCTCTCCTGGCCCCTCTATACTGCTGGCCCCCTAAACTGTGCTCCAATGGCACCCCTATACTGTGCTGTTCTCTCCGGCCCCCCCATACTGTGCTGTTCCCTCTTGGCTCCCCTATACTGTTCTCTTCTGGCCCCCATACTGTTTCCTCCTGTCCCCCTTTACTGTTCTCTTCTGTCCCCCATATACTGGTCCCTCCTGGCCCCCCCATTATGTTCTTACCTGGCCCCCTATACTGTGCTGTCCTCTCCTGGCCCCCCTACACTGTTCCCTGCTGGCTCCCCTGAGCTGCGCTCTCCTGGCACCCCTATAATGTACTGTGCCCTCCGGGCCCCCCATACTGTGCTGTTTCCTCCTGGCTCCCCTATACTGTTCTCTCCTGAACCCCCCCCCCCCCGTACTGTGCTATGCTCTCTTGGCTCCACCCTATGCGCTGCCCTGCTGCTCTCTGTACACAGCTTATTTCAAGTTTGACCCAGAATTGAGATTCTGTGCAAAAGAGCAAGCACAAGTTTCACATTAGGGAGGTAAGTTTTGATATTTATTCTATTGTTTAATGCTATTTCTAAGAATAATTGTTATATCTACAGCTCGCTGATCACATGAATGTTCCGTGAGCTGTAGATATAAAAATTATTTTAGGGGTTCCCCAAGATCTGAGTTTTGCTAGGGGTTCCTTGAAGGTAAAAAGGTTGAGAAACAATGCTCTCATGTCTATTTCCACCACCGTGGCCAGAGTGCCAGCATGTAGCTTCTATGCTCACGGTAAGTGTCACCACACCTTCACCACTGCACCCTCTTAAGAGTTCCCCATTGTCTCCTAACAATCCTTTTAATCTGAAAATGCTGAGTAGAAAATTAGTGATGAAAGGACAGGTAGTCCTTTGATTAGGAGCTAAGAGGGAATGTCTACTCATTACTGTCACCTATTGTATAGCATTAGCCAGTACTATTTCATCATATAGAATATAGGTGATCCTGCAAGCTTCTATGCTAATGCACAAAGGGAAAAGGTAACGAGCTGAGCTGCTGGCACTGTTCACAATCCTTTTAATGTGCTAATGTGTGAGTACGACTTTAAATGTCAAAATAATGCTGCACTGTGGTGCCCTATATATACACATATAAATACAGATGGTGTCATCAAATATAAAAGTGTTTAAAATGCGTTATAAGTTGCAATAGAAAAAATTAATATTTTAACAAAAACCCAAATACTCTGTAATCAATGTGTTTACATATAAGAAAGGTCAATAAAAGCCTTTTAGCCTCTCCGGGGCTACAAACAGCTCTCGCTAGTCTTCCTTGCTGCTATCTCCTCATAAGTAGCCAGTAACATCCAGAGCGTGTATGCAAAAAAAGATCTAATAGTGCTTATATTCTTTTAAAATTCTGTTTTATTAAAAAACACAAAAGTATAGGGTACTCACATTTTCCTGGTGTTTCCAGCGCACCAGGCTATAACAGGCACATAAAATCAGTTTTGCTGTCTCCGTTTTGCCACACAAGCCTCACAGACAACTAGCAGGCTTCCAGCTCCACAACGGTTCCGGGGGCCTTCACCGTCCTGGCCCCTCCCAAACGCGTGTTGACACAGTGTCACGTGTCTTCCTCAGGGGAGTTTCTTTAAATCTTTGAGCACCATTACTTTAAAAACACTGATATTCGGGTTCAATGCTGATGGGGGATGGAACAAAGAAGCATTTCTAAATCCTGTATTATTGAGTATTGTATATTGAGTGTATGTGTTGGAACTTCTAACGATAAGATTTTGGACAAACCGTTTCTTTAGAGCAATTTGTCTTGTAAATTAATAGATGGCAGGATATGTTTGAAAAGTCTTTTTTGAGGGGCATACTTTAAAGCGGTAGTAAAGCCCGCTTTGTTATTTTTACCTACAGGTAAGCCTATAATAAGGCTTACCTGTATGTAAGATGAATATCTCCTAAATGTGCACCGTTTAGGAGATATTCACCATGCATGCAAATGCTGACGTCACCAGCGCATGCACTCTGAAAGTCTGGCACACCCTGCAGACCTTCAGAGCTTCTTTCCGAAGCCAAGGGCTCACACGCACAAGTGACAGTGACGTAATCGGGACTCCGGCCACTCACAGCATGGGTGACCGTGAACCCAAAAGAAAGGCCAGAGGAAGATGCCACCCCTCTCAGCAGTGACTACTGGAAGGGCTTCGGTCTAAGGTAAGTATTTCACAATGTGCTAGTATAGCACTAGCACATTATGCCATTGTCTTACAGGTGTTATTTTTTTTTTTTATTCTGCAGTGGTTTACTACCACTTTGAGCCTTTTTTTTAGCAATCTATTTCCTCTGAGATTTGTTTTGCTCAGATTAACAATACCAGTGTTACACATGCTCCTCTTTTTTGTGCCTTTTTGTTCTTTTCCCTCCACTTCTTCCTCTCCTTCATATATACTTCTTCTGGATGGAGCTGCTCCTGAAAAAAAGGTTTTCACCTCTATGTTGTGGATAACATTTTTTTTTTGCAAATCTGTTTTAAACAGTTAACAGAAAAACAAAATACACTGGTCATGACGAGTGATAACTTTGGTTCATACAGAATTATGACCTAAGGTAAACTGTTACATGAAACATGACAAGGATCTTTTGCCGCGTACACACAACCGGACTTTCCGTCAGAGTAGACTCTGACGGTCTTTCCGATGGAGTTCTGCTGAAACGGACTTGCCTACACACAATCACACCAAAGTCTGTTTGTTTAGAACGCAATGACGTACAACGGGACTAGAAAAAAGAAGTTCAATAGCCAGTAGCCAATAGCTGCCCTTGCGTCGTTTTTGGTCCGTCGGACTAGCATACAGACGAACGGTTTTCACGATAGGCATTGAGTCCTTCGGAAAGATTTGAAACATGTTCTATTTCTAGGTTCGTCAGAATTTTAGAAAGAAAAAGTCAGATGAAGCCCACACACGATCGGAATGTCCGACGGAATGATTCCGTCTGACCTTTTCTGCCGGAAAGTCCGGTTGTGTGTACCCGGCATTAGAGTATCATGATGATCGCAGTAGGCTGGCTCCATGGGCAGGATGACAGCGTGGAGCTAAAACGTGCATCTCAGAAATATATGTTACATTCATAATTGCAAATTCCTATTTATTAGCAGATGGTAATGGGTTAAGTAGGGTGTGAGTCTGATGCTGTTTAGGAATCCTCTAGCCATTTGGACTAAAACTCATATTTTTGGGGGCAACCCCTATTAGCATAACAATCTTTGTAAAGAGGCAGGCTGTTGTTGACCACTTGTTTCCACAGGGAGAGAGGAGGAGAAGTAGGCTTACGCCAGCTGAAGGCTATGGCTTTGCGGGCGTAAAAGAGAAGTAGCCCAACCAGGGTTAGGCTTGCCATCGTGGGAATTATTTGTTCTATCAGGCCCAAGATACATATTGCTATGGAGGGTTGGAGCGGTATGGTGGTTACCTGTGTTATGACATTTAGTATCTCTTTCCAATATTCGACAATGGCAGGGCAGGTCCAAAAAATATAAGTCACCGGGTATTGTTCCACAGTGCCAGTATCCCAGGGGGGAGACGGGGTTTATTTTGTATAATCTGTGTGGGGTAAAATATGCGCGATGGACCATTTTGAACTGGATTAGGCGGTCTCTCAAGGAGACCAGGGATCTGAAAGGGAAGTCCCATATGTCATCTCAATCATCATTGACAAAGTCGGGAATGTCGTGTAGCCATTTCTTTCTGAATTTCTCCAGAGTAGGGAGGGAGGTCATTGTCAAATGGGAGTAAAGTCACGAGGTGGGCTTAGTTGCACATCGGGACCTGAGGAGGTCCTCTAATGTGGATTGGACGATCTGGGGGGGGGGGAACTGGAGAATTGGCGACTGAAGGCATGGGAGAGTTGTAGATATTTAAAAAAATAACTGCGGGATGTTGAAATCAGAGGTCAATTTGGGGAGTGGGGCCAGAGATTGATTGGATATTACCTGGTCCACTGTTTTAATGTTGAATTTAGTCCAAGTGTGGGGTTCGGGCAAATATGTTCCAGGGTGGGGTTTAACCACAGGGTGGCAGCTGGAGAAAGTGCATTTCTAGGGTATTTTTCAATTTTGAGGCCCGCCCCCCATACACGCAGCGTGGTGCGCATGGAGGGGGTCAGCGGGTATGGGGCCTTTGGGCCACAGAACAGTAAAAATTTCAGCGCTTCCAACGATTGATTTCACCACCGACGCCTCAACCAAGGTAGTGGGGTTTGTCGTATCAGGAGTGAGCCACAAAGCTATTGTAACTAGCTGGGTGGTGTCAGGAAAGGTCCCCTCCGCTGGTAATATAGATCATTTGACGTGCAGTACTGAGGTCCACCAGCAGGTGTCTCCTGGCAGTTTGGAGATGTCAAGAGAGCTTTTTCCTGCTGGTATTTTGTCATCTTTGGGCCGCAGTACTGGCGTCCACCAGCAGAGGGATCCTGGCAGTATGGAGCAGGTATTACCCTCTGCAGACAGGCATCACCTGACTTTAATTGGCAACTGTAGTATAAATACCTGGCAAGTGCACACACACATCTTGCCTTGGTATTGTCCTTGAGCCCTGACCTGCAGCCTGCATCCTGTCACCCTGATCCTGAAAACCTGATTCCTGTACCTGAAACCTGATTCCTGGAACCTGTTTATCCTGTTCCCTGTCTGTTTCCTGAACTCTGGACCCTGAGCCTTGTATCTGACCCGTCCCTCCTGTGATCCATCCATCCTCTCATTGTCCTGTTTGTTTCCCTTCCCCAGCTGCTGACCTCCCATTGATGACCCTGGCCTGGCTCTGTTTATGATCTCCGTATTTCCCTTACTTGTATATATTTGTTCTATTATTATTATTATTATTATTTGTTGTGCACTGAGAGCTATTGGAGGTGGTTGTGTTATATTTATTCACTTATCCTTAATAAATCATTTATCTTTTCACTTATACACATCTGGGTTTCCTCTGTTGCAGTCCACAGTTCTAGTCTTATCTGGTACATGACAGGTGGCCAGGAAGTATTTGTATAGGTCAGGGCACGCTAGTCCTCCCTGGGAGGACGGGTGTATAAGTGTTGACCATCTATATCTGGGGGACTGGGCTCCCCAGATAAAGGAGGCAAAGAGGCTATGTAGCCGGGGTGAAAAAGGATTTTGGATTCCATTGGGGGATTGGCAAAGTAGGTATCTAAATTTGGGTAGGATTTTCATTTTTATCAGATTTATCCGACCTAGCAATGATAAGGGTAGTGACTCCCATGTCTTCAGTCTCAGCCATGTCTCCTGAACCACTGGAGATAGATTCAGGGGCAAGAAATCTGAAGCCTGCCTTGAAATTACCACCCCAAGGTACTTGAAGCTCCCAAACTATTGTATTGGGTATATCGGAGGGGGCGGTGGTACGAGCTGCAGGGTCTATAGGGAATAAGAGAAACTTTGACCAGTTAACCTTGAGGCCTGTAACAGTGGCGAATATGTTCAGAATCTGCAGTGCCCCTTTGAGCGAGGAGTCTGCATCGTTGAGGAAAAGAAGGAGATTGTCCGCATACAGGGTGACCCTCTCCTCCAGCCAACACGCATGCCCTTGATGTGCAGGGAGGTGCGCAGGGCCTCTGCCAGCGGTTCCATCGCAATGGCTAAAAGGGCCAGAGAGAGAGGGCAGGCCTGCCTGTGGACAGAGGGAAGGGCTGTGACAGACCCCCTCCCAACTTTAAGGCTGACGTGGGGTGCTTGTAGTGTGTCTGTAACCACGTAATGAATAGCAAGGGGAACCCCATTCTACGGAGGACCTCCCACAGAAAAGGCCATTCCACAGTGTCGAAGGCCTTTTCTATGTCTAAGGAGGCCACCACACTGGAACCCTTGTTGAGCTCTTGTGCATGTATGTTGGTAAATAAGCGTTGTAGGCTGACATCCGTGGCTCTGTTAGCCATGAAACCAGTTTGGTCAGTCTCTATCACAGACAATAGTAGGGGTTGTAGCTTCATAGTAAGAAATTTGGTTAGAATTTTGAAGTCTGTGTTAAGTAAGGCGATAGGTCTATATGAGGCGCAGGATGTGGGGTCCTTAGGGGCTTTGTGGATTAATATTATATGTGCATGGCTCATGGAAGTGGTAAGGGCACCCTCCACCAGACAGTGAGAATAGAGCTGGGCCGGTTTGGGGGCAAGCAGGTCCCATAGGTTTTGTAGAACTCTATAGGAAGACCATCTGGGCCTGGGGATTTCCCGGTGGGAAAGGATCCAATGGCATTCAGTATCTCCTTCGGGGTAATGGGTCTCACCAAATTTTCTCTCTCGGCATCTGAAAGCCAGCCTAGTACCAGTGGGTCCAGCCAAGGCGCCAGGTCCTGTGGCCTGAAATCCGAGGGCAACACGGAGGTGTAAAGGGAGCTATAGTATTGCAGAAATACATCTAATATGTCTGGGAGAGAAGAGACTGACTCACCCGAAGGAGACACTATGCTGGGTATCACCGTCAGGGGCAGGTCGTGCTGTGCTAACATTGCCAGGAGGCGACCATTCCGGTCCCCCTGTTCGAAAAATCTTTCCTTGTTATGGTAGAGGTCAAGTCTGGTAAGTTCTGTTAAATGGAGGTGTAGTTCCCATTTTGCTGCGTTAAGGACATCAAAGCCAGAGTCTGTGGGGTCAGCTGCGTAGGCCTCAGTCTGGGTATCTACCTTGTTCTGTAACTCAGTTGTGGTAGCGGCTTGTTCTCTATGGATCCCAGCTATTGAGGAGATGTATTGACCCCTAGTGAAGGCCTTGAAGGCGTCCCAAGTGACCTCTGGGGAGGAGGGCCCTGTATTAAGTTCCCAGTATTCGTTAAGGCGAGGTGGGATAGTGTTGGTCAAGTCGGCGTGGGAGAGCCAATGGGTTCCTAGGCACCAGAGGGCGGAGGTTTGGGAGGCAGGGGAGCAGATTTTAAGAATAAGGGGGCAGTGGTCTGACAGCTCACTAGGGAAGTATGTGGCGTCTAACTCGTCTGACATCATGGCCGGATTGGCAAAAGCTAAGTCAATGCGTGAGGACGTTTTGTAGGTGGCAGAGAAGCAGGAGTAGGCCCTAGTTGAGGGGTGTTTCCACCTCCAGACCTTGGCCACTTCCATTGCTTGTGCCCAAGTGGGTAAGTCTGAGGAGCATTGTT
Organism: Lithobates septentrionalis; assembly: GCA_037952835.1. Lineage (NCBI taxonomy): Eukaryota > Metazoa > Chordata > Amphibia > Anura > Ranidae > Lithobates > Lithobates septentrionalis. Next base: position 1,606,019 of record JBBDGP010003773.1, on the reverse strand, counting down.
TGGGGGGACTCGTCTGTCTAAGTCCGGGGATAGGATGGTGTTAAAATCCCCCATAAGTAACAACCTGGCGGGGCAATATGGGGTAACCGTTCTAGGATAGTAGATAGTAGACCAGCACCAAGACCCTCCTGGCATAGGTGGAGTAGGAGGCATGAAAGGCTTTCTGGATCCACGGCTTCCTTAGGGCCAGTAGTGTGCTGCCTATGAGGTGCGTCTCCTGAAGCAGTATCATGTGGGGGTAGTGTAATTTAAGATATTTAAATAGTACCGCTCTTTTAAATTTGGAGTTGAGCCCCCGGACATTCCAGGATAAGGTATTAAAGGTGGACATGTCACGTGTGGCCATCAGGTGGTGTCAGTATGATATCAAAGGGACGCATATTACCGACTGTTAGTACCGTGTAGCAAGAGCTGCATAGATCCAGAGAGCCCGTTGTAAATAGAGTCATGACCAAGCATTAACCAAACTAAAAAATATACATTAACAAAGAACAACAGTACCTTTGTTGACAGCAAGGTGTGAACCCTGCCCTAATCTGATGAAATCCCTGGGAACTTGGGAGCAATCAGAAGGGGCATATACCCAAAAAATAACAATTTAACCCCTTAAACTTTACTTGGCATCAGTTCAGTGCTCTGCGATAGAACTTGTGGAAGTTCTCCGGGGGGCAAGCAGGTGCAAGTTAGTGGCAACACTCCGTTCCATACCAGGTTCCTTGGAGTGGTTCTTTTTGGTGTGGGGGGGGCTGCCTTCAGGTAGCGGTGGCTCCTGTGAAGTCCTGGGGGGATGGGCGGGCAGTAGCAAATAGAGGTATCCAGGGAGATAGTGGAACCATTGAAATAGGAGGGAGAGACAGGAGTTGTGGGTATGGGAAATTGTCAGGAGAATCCAGCAGGCTTCAGGAGAATCAGCTTGTGCAGCCTGAGGAGTGAGACTTAGTATGGGGGGGGGGGGGCAGTTCAAATGGACACAAAATTGAAATAGGCAGAGAGATGTGTAAAGTACTTAGCTGGCATCATATGGCATGGTAAGGAAACAGCCAGGTTATGCGATCTTTAGGTGGGTTTCAGCGGGTGTCCAGCCAAGCCGACGCAGCTTCTGGATTATCAAAGAATCACATACAGTCGCCATCTGTGATTCTCAACCTGCTGGGATAAAGGAGACTGAAGTGGATACCTTTTTCTCTCAATCTCTTGCGTACATCTGTGAAGGATTTGCGCCTTTGTTGAATTTCCTGGGAATAATCGGGAAAGAACAGTAACTTGGTGTCCTCATATTTGATGTCGGGTTTGGCCCAGGCTGGGGTCTCAGTAATTGAGGAAACGCAGAAGAAAGGGGCGCGGTGGGGCTGGCGGGACCCTGTCTGCATGTTCTACCACAAAAGTTTGGGGCAGGTCAGTCGGGCCGAACACCTCCTTTAGGAGTCGTTCAGTGAAATCCGTAGGCCTAGAGCCCTCTGCAGGTAGGTAGGTAGGCCCAGGATGCAGATATTATTCCGCCTTAGGCTGTTTTCAGTGTCTATGGCCCTCTTCTGTTGTGCACGTACCTGCAGCTGTAGGGCTCGGAGGTCCCTGGAGTCTGATCGGACTGCATCCTGCACACTGGAGACCCGGTCCTCCACCTCTGTCACCCGGGCTCGGAACTTGTCAAGATCTTGACGGATGAGGCTGATATCTGTGGCCACATAGTCGATTTTGGCTGTCAGCGATGCTTTGCACTCTGCAATCGCCGCTAGGATGGCTGCTCCTGAGAGGTGAGTATGTCTAACGTCACTGGGCTTTCTTTCCCTGTATACATTTCTATCTTCACCTATGGGTTTAGAAAAAAAAAAGACTTGAACCTCCAGTTGTACCTGGGGCTCTCCAATAGTTATCTGTTTGGTAGTATGAATCTACTCTAGGGGGTAGTGACTTATTATAATTATCATTCCATCCATACCCTCCATTACCCTTTTTCCATCCTTGTTGGGAGTGGGGCCTTCTAACTTTTTCATATACCCCATAATTCTGTCTTTGGGACTACTGGGGATGAAACCCTATATCCCTGTCCCCTAATTCTTCATCCTCCAAATTATAAAGTAAATCTTATCTGTTGGAAGTTGCCACTTAATATGACCAATTATCCTTAGGAGGGTGAACTTCCCTCCTTTCTCTTTCTGAGAAGGAAACTTTTCTATATGGAATAGAGGTTTGGGAGTCTGGACCCCAACCAGAACTCACCAAAAACAAGAGAGCAAGCAGAAGATCTTGGTACAGTGTGGGAAAATACAAATAAAGTATATAAACAATTATAAAAATTTACAACAAATGTATTAATACAAAGTACATAGCAATAGAATTAAAAAGCACAGGTGATTTGTTCATACATAGTACTTCGACTAGTTTTGTGGATTTAGCCGCTTCATCGGGAAATACATCTGCAAGTAGATACAAAGTCAATGATGGTCAAATGTATATGGAAAAATTTATATGGATAGTACAATTGAATGGGAGAGGGGAAAAGAATAATGAAAATATGAGGCTGCCTACCCAAGGTCCGGTGCAAGCAGAGCACAAGGCGTACCCAGTGGAGCCTCCTGCGGCGACTGGGGGAGATTTATTAGATCAAGAGGCTGAAGCCTAGATGGAATAATGTACATAAGGTGAAAATGCCAAGGTTAAAAGGTGCCAGTGATGGAAGAAAAACATCCCAAAGATGTGATGATGATGAAAAAATGGCACATGGGTGGTATCAAAGATATATAAAAAGTGAGTGGAGGGAAAGGGAACAGAGACAGAAAGGGGGTGCACCAAATAGATAAAGTGTGAAGAAACCACATTCCAAAAAGTGAAAGTGACAAACCAAACACCAAAGAAGACCAAGAAGGTCAGATAAACCGTGGTGGCAGAAGGGGGCATGAATCCCAGGCAAGGAGAAAGGCAAGATACAAGGGACAGAAGGGAAAAGAAAAAAAAAAAAAGAAAAAAGGGGGAAAAGGAGGGAAAGAAGGAGAAATGGGAACACAAGGGAAGAAAAGGGGGGGGAGGGGGGGGCTGGAAAAAGAAAGGAGGAAGGGAAAAGGTAGAAAAGAAACAGTGGAAGAGAAGCCAAAGGGACACAAGTGCATATAGGGGGGTGTGTGTGTGTGTGTGAACAACCCACCCTAACATAAAAGAATGGCACGGCTGGGCAAATGGGCATACCCGTACGTCCCTTTGAATTTTCCGCCGTGCCATTGCGTGCACGCCAGCCGGGAGCCCCGTGAGTCAGGTATGTGGGTCCCGCAGACTCGATCACAGTGGGGATACCCGCGATCGCCTCACTGAGAGGACGAACGGGGAGATGCTAATTTAAACAAGCATCTCCCCGTTCTGCCTAGTGACAGTGTCATTGATCTCTGCTCCCTGTGATTGGGAGCAGAGATGTGACGTGTCACATGTAGCCATGCCCCCCCACAGTTAGTAACACTCTCCAGGACATACTTAACCCCTCCCTAGTCCCCTAGTGGTTAACCCCTTCACCACCAGCGTCATTTACACAGGAATCAGTGCATTTGTATAGCACGGATTGCTGTATAAATGACAATGGTCCTAAAAATGTGTAAAAAATGTCCGAAGTGTCCGCCGTAATGTCGCAGTCACGGAAAAAAAAAATTTCTTTTGGCAAAAATCTGATGGTCTCTTATCTCTTATCTGGTGCTGGATGGCAGTCCCTTTGAGTAATGTTGTTACTGTTTATTAAGTTGTTGTACTACGTGCTAGAGTTTTAAACACCAGGACTTCCTTTTTTTTATGGGACTTTCTTCCTCCTGCCATTTAAAGACCTTACTTGCTCTGTAATCTTTAAGATCCCTCATATATGTTTTATATTTTTGTTTCGCCTCTGTGATCTCAATAACCTTTTTCAGTCTCTCTGTTTCCATTTTATATTCCTCCCTTTTCTTTAGTGGGTTTAATTTTTCTTTAATTCTGTCTTAGTGTACAAATGTAACAGTTCCTTTTTTTTCCGTAAAATTAAAAATGAAAAAAACTCATACAATTCTAGGTTTTCCTACCTGTCATCCCCTTCTGGGGGGCACGTAGGGGTGGAGCTTTTATGTGCTGACCTCACACCGCCACTTCCCGTCTGGAATGGTGGCTATCTTTGTAAGTTTGGCCAAGAGTTTTCTGTCACTTTTTACATTGGATTATCAATTTTTATGTACCAGATTCCAATACTACACTATGGGAAGTTCTCTTGTGTCTCAGAATGGTGAGGAATTCTTTTAAAAAGCACTTGATGATTGTCTGCTGCCTCCAGTGGAAAGTGGTGAGTCTTGGTTATATGCTGGTAGTCCAATGCCTCCATGGAGGAGAAGGAAGCAACAAACAGTTGCATCTGTAGTTACCAGTAGAGAGCGCATCTTTATTTCTGTTTTGAGCTCTGTATGCATGAACTATATGACTTTTGCAGCCACCATATTGTCTAGTAAGTGTGCAGTGAAGGTGTGGTGACACTTACTGTGGGCAAGGAAGCTACATGCTGGCACTCTTAATACCGGTGGTGGAAATACACATTAAAAGGACACTAACCCCCAAAAAAGAAAAATATGCAGATATTAAAAAGACAAGATTTTATTTCACATCATAATCAGTAATAGTTATATAAAAACACGATGTACAGACAAGTGTAAAATGGATTTCCAAGAGGCCCCTTTCACACTGGGTCGTTTTAACGGCGCTATTCGGCCACTAGCAGGGCGGTTTTAACCCCCAACATCGGCCAAAAAAGGGTTAAACCGCTTGCAAAGCGTCGCTGCAGCGGCGCTTTGCCGGCTGTATAGCAGCACTGCCCCATTGATTTCAATGGGCAGGAGCGGTGTATACACCGCTCCAAAGATGCTGCTTGCAGGAGTTATTTTAATGTCCTGCAAGCGCACCACTCCAATGTGAAAGCCCGAGGGCTTTCACACTGCAGACACAGCAGCGGCTGTTTCAGGGCGCTTTGCAGGCGCTATTTTTAGAGCTGTAGCGCCTGCAAAGCGCTCCAGTGTGAAAGGGGTCTAAGAGAGCGCTGTTCCTGCTTGGCCCAATATACCACATGAATTCAGGTTCAGAATACTTTATTAATCCCAAGGAAAAATTATGTGGGCAATATGAGGGGAATATCTAATATATACTATATATTTCTCTTTATATTTTTGCAATATTAAGTATTGCTGTTTATAAATTGTAAGGATTAAGGCTGCCTATGAAGAAGCGTCCATTGTGCAACCACAGTTTTTGCACCTTCTTCCTCTTTTTTCTGGGCTGTGGGTATTTCCCTATTGGATGCAGTGCTATACATACAGTACATATATTATTGTACACATACAGTTATATATTATTTCATACTGTATATGTGAGTATATGATACCTGAATATTAGTTTCTGGTTATGTATTAATCTGTGATTTACTCCCTGATTCATTGGGGTCTCCTAATAAAGCAATCAAGGTGCAAAGAGCGTCAAGACTATCGAATTTCTTCCTGCGTTTCTAGACCTGTTTTGTCACATTGTGATGTTTACAATAGTTCTATGCTCTTATATTCATGTGGTATATTGGGGCCAAGCAGGAATAGTGCTCTCTTAGGAAAATGCATTTTATACTTGTCTGTACGTTGTGTTTTCATACAATATTTTATTGATTATGATGCAAGATAAAAATCTTGTGTTTTTAATATCTGCATTTTTTCCCCCCCAGGTTATGGCTGGCACCCTAAAATCCACATGCCTCAACAAGGTAGAGGATATTAACAGGATGGAGGACTTTGTGCTTACTGCTTAGAATAGACAAGAGCAATACCTAAAAATGTGGCTCTATTGGAACATGTTGGCCCTAATGGACACCTGTTCTGGGGATTGACTTCTCCCTGACTTTCTCATGGTCCTGTACATGCTGGCTTAACATAGCATCTCCCCCTTTTTTTTTTTTCCTTCTCCTTCTATCTCATTTCTCTTCTTTCCATTCTTTTCTCACAACCATTGTCCTCACTTGCTTTTCAGTTCTATTAAAAAATTGATATCGAACCCATTTCCAGATTACGGCCTAAAGCTGGGAAGTATGGTAGCCTGAGGAAGTTACTTTTCTACTATTTGAACATAAGAGGGTCTACATTATGCCTTCATCCTGATGACTCATCTTGCCATCTATTTATACGGAGTAATTTCGTTATCTCATGCTTGGAACAACTAGGCACTATGGAATTACACTCCTCTATTGATTACCTAAATGTGATTTATTTACATTTTGTACACTTACACATTGTTATATCTGCATTATATCTTTATGACACTTTTCCAAATGTTATCTTCACATTGTATGATATTGTTATTGGCCTTACCTGGATACGATTTGTTGAATACTTTTTAGTCTAAATAAAGAATTTGAAAAAAAAAATCCACATGCCTTTCTGTTTTTCGTTTCATAATTTGAATTAGAATGTGCTGCCAAATGTAACAAATAGGGGTGAGCTTTATGTTCGGATCAAACATGAGTTTGACTCGAACATTGGGTGTTCGCCTGCTCATCGAAAAATGAACATTATGGGGCGTTCGTGCCAAATTCGAGCGCCGCGTAACGCCCCATAATGCACTGCATTGCTGTATGATGATTGGCCAAAGCATGCACCATGACCTGCATGCTTTGGCCAATCCCAGCACCCTCAGCTAAGAGAGCCATAATTGGCCAAAGGCAAGGTGCCTATATATATATATATATATATATATATATATATATATATATATATATATATATATATATATATATATATATATATATATATATATATATATATATATATATATATATATATATATATATATATATATATATATATATATATATATATATATATATATATATATAAAAATAAATAAAAGGGATAGTTGAGGTAAAGCCATAGTCAAGGATTCCAGTAGACAGGATAAACGATAAAGAGAGCCAGGGTCAGAAGCCGGGGTCAGTCTTGGAACACTGTAATAGAAAACAGGAACACTTGGCAACCATGAGACATGGAAACTGACAGGGCCCTCAGAGTGAGGCAGTCTTTTATACCCAACAGATTAGGTAACCTGTCTCAGCTGATCCAAAAGCCCGTTTTTCTGCCCCTGTTTAACAGGGGTGCATAGTTACAATTTTTGATCCAATATTTCACAGCAGGGCCTGTTCATGCGCTCAACAAGAGTATCTGTGAGGCTTTACAGTGTTGTGCCACCACCACCACCACCACCACCACCGCCTAAGGCCCAATTTATTTGCCCCTGTTCAACAGGGGCATGTAATTACAATTATACAAATATACATATAGTGTATACAAGCGGTCCCCTATTTTCAAACATCCGACTTACAAACGACTCCTACTTACAAACGGAGAGAGACAACGGGAAGTGAGAGGAAATCTACCCCTAGGAAGGGAAGTTCTCTCCTGTAAGAGTTAATATGGGAAAGGGTGTTTCCACTGATGTTCTATCACCAATCCTTGTTTCCCTAATAACTCATAATTTTCAAAATCCAATTGTCATTGGGACAGAAAGTGAGGTGAAATCTTCTGAACAGGGGCACAGACAGCAAAACAAATGTTACAGGGGTGATAACCCTTCCCCATGTTATCCAAAAGCTTAAAAATAGATTTTTTGGCTGGAGCTATACTTAAAAAATGTACCTGTTCCAAATTACAAACAGATTCAACTTAAGAACAAACCTACAGTCCCTATCTTGTTTGTAACCCGGGGGCCACCTGCATACTGCTGTTCAGATTATATAGGGCCTGGGGGCCCCACGCCTTTATTTTTAAATTTGGGTGCGGGGTTCCCCTTAATATCCATACCAGACCCAAAGGGCCTGGTAATGGGCTTGGGGGGGGGACCCATGCCGTTTTTCTCAATGATTTTCATCTATATTGTTGGGACCCGACATTCCATTACAGCCGCAATCAGTCTTGAATGAATTTTATTCCTTTAGAAATGTCATTTTGTGCATGGACTGTTCTAAAGGAGGGAAAATGTGCCACTTTACAGGCATACTATAGTCACCCCCCCAGGCACAATATTTAAAGGAATATTTCACTTTTATTGTTTCACTTTAAGCATTATTAAAATCACTGCTCCTGAAAAAACTGCAGTTTTTTTTAAAAAAAACAACTTTTTTTTGCATTGATACATGTCCCCTGGGGCAGGACCTGGGTCCACAACACTTTTTATGACAATAACTTGCATATTAGCCTTTAAAACTAGCACTTTTGATTTTTCATGTTCGTGTCCCATTGACTTTAACGGTGTTCGCGCACATTTTTTGCCTGTACGCATGTTCTGCCGCGAACCGAACCAGGTTGTGTTCGGCTCATCCCTAGTAACAAACTATGTTCCCTATTTTTTGCTCATAGCCTCACTATGTAAGCAGCTTTAGTATGGAGGGGGCAGGTAGATTTTGTCAGAAAATAAAAATCAAAACGTATTATTTTAGAGACAAAAGACAGACTCACTGAACAGCAAACAGCATACAGTTTTACTAGGCCAAACTTTAATACAGAGAAATAAATCAGGTTTTATTGTGAAATCATTTTGGTGTACATTACTTTAAAATCTTTCAGTAATATCTGTAATGTTTGGGAATTGTGTAGTATAAGTGTAGAGCTCACCAGTGAGTGGAGACCTCGCCAGTTGTGCTGTTTAAGGGCTTGTTAGCCCACTTTTATTGCAGAGAAAAAAAATTACCAACAAAACAAACAGCTGTCCACACAGGGATTTCCACCATCAATGCAAAAATAAAGTACAATTCAACTTCTTGGTGTCCCTGGTTTCATGTACAAATGACATACCTCTGTTAGCACTCTCTCTTACTCTCTCCAATGGCGCTGCTGCTGCATTGACATAAAAAACCTTCTGCCTTTACAACCACTTTAACTCTTGAGTGGTTCAGTGCATATGCAGTTGGCTAAAAGATAGACATTGTGTGGTTGTAAATAGGGTTTCATTTAGAACAGAGAGCAGTCACTAGTAGTGTACCACAAGGCTCTGTACTGGGTCCTGTTCTATTTAATCTATATGTAAGTGATATACGGTAACTAAAGGTTTGTTGCGCAAGGTACCGTATATACTCGAGTATAAGTCGAATTTTTCAGCACATTTTTTTGTACTGAAAGTGCCCCCCCTCGACTTATACTCGAGTCAAGCACTTTTCTGCAGCAAAAAATTTCATTTTCCGAACCGACTTTGGGGCCCCGTATCTCAGTGCCACTTGGTGCTAGGAACCCCAAATTTGGTATGCAAACCCAGTGGAACTGGTACCATAACATATCCAAAGATGGGGTTCCTAGCAATAAGTGGCCCCGAGATACGGGGCCCCAAAATCGGTTCGGAAAATGTTATTCTCTGCTGCAGAAAAGTGCTTGACATTTTCTGAACCGACTTTGGGGCCCCATATCTCAGGGCCACTTAGTGCTAGGAACTCCAAATTTGGTGTGCAAACCCAGTGGAACTGGTACCATAACATATCCAAAGATGGGGTTCCTAGCAATAAGTGGCCCTGAGATACGGGGCCCCAAACCCGGTTCGGAAAATGTCATTCTCTGCTGCAGAAAAGTGCTTGACATTTTCTGAACTGATTTTTGGGGCCCTGTATCTCTTGGCCACTTGGTGCTAGAAACCCCAGCTTTGGAAATTTAATGGTGCTAGTTCCACTGGGTTTGCACACCAAATTTGGGGTTCCTAGCACTAAGTGGCCCCGACATACGGGGCCCCAAATTCGGTCAACTGTGTCCACCTTCAGCAATGTCATTTCGGGACCCTTTGGGTTCAGAGACCCCAAATTTTGGCTGCAGCTAGGGGGCATCTAGGAACCCTTAACTATCGAGTTTGAAGTTCAGGGGACCTATGGCTGCAAATGGGCACAGTGAGGCATGCAAATGGGCACAGTGATGCTGCAAATGGGCATTGTTGACCCTCTTTTCCACTTACAGTAGCTGTGCATTTCTCACCCTCGTCTTATACTCGGGTCAATAGGTTTTTCCCATTTTTTTTGTGGTAAATTAGGGCCTCGACTTATACTCGGAACGACTTATACTCGAGTATATACGGTATGTCTTTTTGCTGAAGACACAAATGTGTGTAGTAGGGTTGATATCCCTGGAGGTGCTGTAACATGGATCATGATTTGGCATTCCTGGAAGATTGGTCAAATCAGTGGAGACTGTAGTTCAATGTTTCTAAATGTAAAATAATGCACCTAGGAAAAAAGAATCCCCGAGAGAATGCAACATTGGGGATACAGTGTTAGCCAGCACTACAGAAGAAAAAGATTTGTGTGACCAGGCAGTGGGGGAAGCAAATAGAATTCTAGGGTGCATTACTGGAGGGATCACCAGCAGGAGGAAGGAGGTTCCGATTCCAATACACAGTTGTGCTCATAAGTTTACATACACTGGCAGAATTGATGATTTCTTGGCCATTTTTCAGAGAATATGAATGATAACACAAAAACATTTCTTTCACTCATGGTTAGTGTTTGGCTGAAGCCATTTATTATCAATCAATTGTGTTTACTCTTTTAAATCATAATGGCAACAGAAACTACCCAAATTACCCTGATCAAAAGTTTACATACCCTGGGGATTTTGGCCTGATAACATGCATACAAGTTGACGCAAAGAGGTTTGAATGGCTATTAAAAGCTAATCATCCTCACCTGTGCTCTGTTTGATTGTAATTAGTGTGTGTGTATATAAAAGGCAAATGCATTTCTGGACTCCTGACAGACCCTTGCATCTTTCATCCAGTGCTGCACTGACGTTTCTGGATTCTGCGTCATGGGGAAAGCAAAAGAATTGTCAAAGGATCTGCGGGAAACGGTAGTTGAATTGTATAAACAGGAAAGGGATATAAAAAGATATCCAAGAAATTGAGAATGCCAATCAGCAGTGTTCAAACTCTAATCAAGAAGTGGGAAATTAGGGGTTTTGTTAAAACCAAACCACGGTCAAGTGGACCAACTAAAATTTCAGTCATAACTGCCAGGAAAATTGTGGTGTGGCTGTTTCAAGATGCACAATAAGGAGGCAATAGAAACTACCCAAATAACCCCGATCAAAAGTTTACATACCCCAGTTCTTAATACCTTGTATTGCCCCCTTTAACATCAATGACAGCTTGAAGTCTTTTGTGGTATTTGTGGATGAGGCTCTTTATCTTCTCAGATGGTAAAGCTGCCCATTCCTCTTGACAAAAAGCCTTCAGTTCACCCTCCAGTTAAATTCGTGTGCTGTCTTGCATGAACTGCACGTGTGAGATCTCCCCAGAGGGCCTCAATGAATTTGAGGTCAGGAGACTGAGATGGCCACTCCAGAACCTTCACTTTATTCTGCTGTAGCCAATGACAGGTCGACTTGGCCTTGTGTTTTGGATCATTGTCATGTTGGAACATCCCATGGGCAGCTTCCTGGCTGATGAATGCAAATGTTCCTCCAGTATTTTTTGATAACATACTGCATTCATCTTGCCAACAATTTTGACCAAATTTCCTGTGCCTTTGTAGCTCACACATCCCCAAAACATCAGCGATCCACCTCCGTACCTTTCATCATAGGCCTTGTTGACTCCTCTCCAAATGTAGCATTTATGGTTGTGGCCAAAAAGCTCAATTTGGTCTCATCACTCCAAATGACTTTGTGCCAGAAGGTTTGAAACTTGTCTCTGTGCTGTTTGGCGTATTGTAAGTGGGATACTTTGTGGCATTTGCATAGTAATGGCTTTCTTCTGGCGACTCGACCATGCCGCCCATCTTTCTTCAAGTGCCTCCTTATTGTGCATTTTAAAACAGCCACACCACATGTTTTTAGAGAGTCCTGTATTTCTCCTGAAGTTATTTGTGGGTTTTTCTTTGCATCCTGAACAATTTTCCTGGCAGTTGTGGCTGAAATTTTAGTTGGTCTACCTAACCGTGGTTTGGTTTTAACAGAACCCCTCATTGTCCACTTCTTGATTAGAGTTTGAACACTGCTGATTGGCATTCTCAATTCCTTGGATATATTTTTATATCCCTTTCCTGTTTTATACAGTTCAACTACCTTTACCTGCTGATCCTTTGACAAATCTTTTGCTTTCCCCATGACTCAAAATCCAGAAACGTCAGTGCAGCACTGGATGAATGATGCAAGGAGTCCATAAACGCATTGGCCTTTTATACACACTAATTACAAGCAAACAGATCACAGATGAGGACGGTTAGCTTTTAATAGCCATTCAAACTCCTTTGTGTCAACTTGTATGCATGTTATCAGGCCAAAATCACCAGGGTATGAAAACTTTGATGAGGGCCATTTGGGTAGTTTCTGTTGCCATTATGATTTAAAAAGAGTAAACACAGTCGATTGATAATAAATGGCTCCAGCCAAACACTAACCATGAGTGAAAGAAATGTTTTTGTGTTATCATTCATATTTTTTGAAAAATGGCCAAGAAATCATAGATTCTGCCAGGGTATGTAAACTTATGAGCACAACTGTATAGATCTTTAGTGAGACCTCATTTAGAATACTGTGTCCAGTTCTGGAGACCTCACTTACACAAATATATTGATAAAATAGAACTACTCCAGAGACAGGTAACAAAAATGGTGAAAGGTTTGGGGGAAAAAAAAACATATCACAAGCGACTTCAGGAACCCTAAAATGTACAGTCTGGAGGAAAAAAGGGAAAGGGGAGACATGAGTAAGGTTCAGGAGGGCAGTTTTTTCAATATGAAACCAAAATTAAGAACATGGGGACATGACCTCAAACTAACTGGAGGAATGTTCAAAAAATCTTAGAAAGTATTATTTTACTGAAAGGGTCGTTGATGCTTGGAATAAACTACCAACAGAGGTAGTGACACAGTCAACAGTAAATGGCTTCAAACATGCTTGGGACAAACATAGATCTATAGTCAGACAATAAGGTTAGCGAAAAAAAATAAATGATAGACTTGATGTAATACTTGTTTTTTTTTCTGACCTCACTTTTCTATGTTTATTTAAAGGAAGAGGCAAATGTACAATATATGTAAAGTACAACAATATTTATCAAATAAAGGCACGGGAATGCTTAGTTCAGGGATATGCAATTAGTGGACCTCCAGCTGTTACAGACCTACAACTCCCATGAGGCATAGCAAGACTCTGACAGCCACAAGCATGACACCCAGAGGCAGAGGCATGATGGGACTTGTAGTTTTGCAACAGCTGGAGGTCCGCTAATTGCATATCCCTGGCCTAGTTGGAGAGAAGAAAAAAAAGAAAAAAAAAAACCACAGAAGACCTAGTAGGGTAGTCTGGAATATAGATGGAACTTGACTAATGTATAATCTCATTTCTTTCTCGTACATCACGGGACACAGAGACTCAGTAATTACTGATGGGTTATGGGTATCACAAGGTGATTGGACACTGATCACACCCTAGACAGGAATTTCAACCCCCTATATAACCCCTGCCCTTACTGGGAATACCTCAGTTTTTTCGCCAGTGTCTTAGGTGTTGGTCACGAATAAGATGTGCTGTGCTAAGCTCCAAAGGGATATCCTATACTGGGGCAAGTCATGCAACCGGATCCATTCAAAGTGCTTTTTTAGGCCAAATTGGATGGTACCCGGGCCTCGTGTCCGAAGAAATGAGGTTTTACCTGTAACGCTTCTCTTTTTAGAGAGCTGGACCCCAGGATCCAGTATTTGTTTTTTTCAGCCATATCCCTGGCGGGGTGCTTTACGGGCCCAGAACTGCGGATCCTCCTTTTCTAGGGGGCCCCTGTCTCTGAAGGTTTTTCCAAACGGTGCCCACCGTGAGAGGTGAAGATTGGGTCTGTATAACAGAACCCTGCAGCTGGATAAGGTAAGGGAGACTCCTCAGAATTTTTTAATTCTAGTAGGTTTCTTCTTTAATTAAACGTATGCTATGCCTATTGTCGCCACCGGGGGCTGCCAAGAGCACATACCTTTTCATGCTTGTTCTGTCTGTCTCAGTGTCCACGCTGTACGCTCCTCCAGCCGAGCTCCAGGTAGGATGGGGGGCTCTTTCCTTAGGGATACCTCCCCCCTAGATTTAGGAGGGCCGGGGTTCCTGAACTAAACAGCGGTAGTATACTGCACAACCGCCACCACCGCTACTGTTCAGCAGGTACCCCAACTACCGGCCCTTCTCTCTCCTCCACCCCAGCCTCCCCTCCATGCTTGTCCTGAGGATCGGAGCCTCGGCTCGCGTGGGAAAGCGCACGTTTTTGAAAAAACCGAGGGGGGGGGCCGGAAGGGGTGGTCAGAGGAGGGGGGGCGGAGCATTAACGTGACGTCCGGCGTGTTTAAACGCCCACATCGCTGGCTACACAGGCTATAAAGTGCACATTCTTTTTTTCAGGTGCACACTGCCTATGGAGGGACACAGAGCTGACGGGCGCATGTGAGGTGGGACACAGGCATTCTCCCAGGCAGCATTTACTTAGAAACACTAGACTGGGCATTGGTAGCAGCGGCAGTTGCTGAACAACATCGCTCAGCAGTCAGTGTTTTTTTGTGGTACCTGCACCTTTTGTTGCTTTGCACTATGGGTAGAAGAGGTACAAATACCCCGAAAACCAGAGGCTCTAGGGGATCTCCCTCAGGCTCTGAGGACCCCCTTTCTGCAGCACCTTCCCCCCCTGAAGGACCTGGGATGGCTGACCAGGGAGAGCCGTTGGGGTCAGGGGCTGCATCTGCTTCTGGCACCTCAGCCCCTGTATACATTACGCAGGAGGTTTTTTCCTCAACCATTAATGGATTAGAGGAAAGATTAATGGCCTTGCATCCAGTGCTGGATGCCACGAGCTTCCATCCGATACCCTTGAAGAGTTTTATCCCCTACGGGCAATATTTGCGCCTTCGTCGCAATTGCTCCACGGATGCATTGTTCAAGGAAGAGGCTGGGCTCCTCCAGGACTGCCTCTTGTCACGCGGATACAGTCGATCTTGCCTGAAAAAAGATTATAATAAAGCTATGGCACAATCCCGAGCCATCTTGTTGCAGAAACCCAAACTTCATGACTCTTCTAACCTAACCCGCATAATTATGCGTTTCTCACGCCAACATGTTACTATTAAAAATATACTGCAGAAACATTGGAGCATTCTGACTGATGATCCCAAATTAAAAACCCTCCTCCCAAAACAACCCTCAATAACCTTTAGGAGAGCCACTTCCCTCAAAGATACGCTTGTCCAAAGTGAATTCAAAAATCAACAAAAGATCCAAACAAAGTCATATTACTGGATCATTCCCCTGCAGCCACTGCACCTTCTGCCCACTCATAAGAAAAGCCAAATCCTTCCGCCTTCCCAATGGGGAAATATTCAAGCCGTCGCACTTCGCGAATTGCCAAACCCGTGGAGTGGTTTATTTCATGGAGTGCGACTGCGGTGCCTATTACATCGGCAAAACCAAGCAAGAATTATGGCGGCGAGTATCTAAACACATGTACAGCATGGAAATTGGAGATAGGTATCTCCCGATTGGGAGACATGTCGTTTACGAACACAATTACAAGGTGCCCAATTTAACCTTCACAGTACTTCAGAAAGTACAAATACCAGAGAGGGGAGGCGACTGGAATAAGGTCCTGCTCCAAAAAGAGCAAAAATGGATCTTTCATTTACAGGCCATGTCGCCCCCCCAGACTCAATGAATCAATTTCCTTCGCCTCCTTTCTTCCAGGTTTTTCCTCAGGCAAGACACACTAAACACGGGGAGGTATGGTCCATAAGGTGTTGGCTACTAACATTGTAGGAATGTTGGTACTCTGTGTGTTTACTGTATCGCACTTCATATGCTTCCCTGTTTTTCCCCCAGGTGATTTGTACTCAATGTGTTTCCTGTTATGATAATGTTTTCAATCAAAATATGGTTTCCATCATATGCATCTCTCGATGGATGTGTAAGAACAGTACAATTTGTTTTGTAATGAGAATAGATGATGTGAGAATAATTTATGGACTTTTTGAATATATGCCAAGAAGTTCACAGTTCCTATAAAAACATTTTACATCCCATGCTTATCATGGTATGGATTAATGCATGTGTTTACAATTGTTGTTAAAATGTAATGATTTCACCTGTGCATGGGCCTGTATTCAGTGTCCCGAGTACATTTTGAAACTAAATCTACTACGATGTATGTTTTTTATGCCTTTTTCCACTCAGGTCCGGACCTGGGCTCCCGGTCTAGCCATCTCCCCCTCTGGGGGAAGCGTTTGCATCACTGTGCCTCTTCCTGGCAGGGGAGACAGGCGTAGGGCCCTGCGCCTATCCACACGTCCACTAGAGGGCTGGACCCTCTGGGACGTGAATTCCCCCTGCCGCAGCATTCCAAATCCTTCCGGGCGCCGTGCCCGTGCATGCGCACGCATTGCGGTGCGCGCGCCTGCATGTGACGTCACGACGCCGCGTCATTACGTCGGCAAGGACGGCAGAGCCGGGACAGCGTCTTTCGGAATGCCGGGTGAGTTACACATGGAGTGCTGACATGTCAGCACTATCCCCGCAAAGGTAAGTAGGGTGGGGGTGGCTGGCACACGCCTGTGGTCATCACCAGCAGCCAATCAGTGTCCTAGTCTTTCACATTTAAGGAGAGCAGGTCCCTCATGGGGATTCTACATTGGACCTCCTCTGTCCCAGCAGGAAGCACGATCCTCACAGGGGCTCCTGAAACACAGGTACTTTCCCATTTCCTATACCTGACTATTCCTCGTTTTGTCAGTTTGATTGTAACATTTGCTTTACAATCTCACTTCAGCTACCACATACCATACTGGTGCAATCTTCACAGACTGCTTTCTGCACACTGGTGTGCTGCTATATGTTTGGCATCTCCAGGTAAACCACTTGAAAATTTCACACTTTGGTATTCCATGATTTTTTTGACATTTATTGTTGCATGTTTTTCACATTGTTGTTTGTTCTTTCACCCATACACTTGCCACACAATCTGCAGGCACACTCCCTTTCTTCCTTCTTTTTCAGCAGTTTCTTTTCACTCACTCTCACTTTCCCTAGTTCTGCACGCATCTTCTCTTTCAGCACATTCTCTTCATACTTTTATTTTCCCGTTCCTGCTGACCTAGTCCTTCTTTCTTTGCCCTCCATTCCTCCTTTTCCGTGTTTCTCTCTTGTTTTCTTTCTTTTTTCCTTTTGCCTTGTCCTAGACCTTTCTCCGCTTTTCCCTCCCCACTTTCGTTTTTCCCTCCCTCCCCCTCCCCTTTTCCCCCTCACTTTTCACTTCATCCCTCACTATTTTCCACACTCTTCCCGTTCTTTCCCTCCCTTCCCCCCCCCCTTTTCCTTCCTTCCCTTCCCCCCTTTCTTTCCTTCCTTTCCCTCTTTTTCCCTTCTCTCTCTTTCGCTTCTTTTTTCCTTTTCTTTTTCGTCCTTCTTAATTGGTTACCTCTCCCATTCCGTCTAAATTCTCTTCTCAGTTTACAGTGTACATATATCTATATACGCTCTATAACCTTTGACTAGAACTTACAAAGATATTTTAACTTAGTTAAAATTTAGGCCAAATAGCCTTAAAAAAACTTTATGATATTATCAATATCATCATCATTTGATTTATACAAGTTTATACAAATAGATGACACTATTCTCTCTAAACGCTTCCATTGATGTTGCTGCTTGATGTTTAGACCATAAGCGCTGCTGATCCACATGCCCCTTGCCGAATGCGGGGTATTTCCTAGATGTAAGTCATCGTAAGTCGCGCAGCTTTTATGTTTAAAATTCTCACTATATACAATTGTGTACAACCACATTGGTACTATCTTTTTATGTATACGAAATTCTCCCACAGCGCATGCATTTCCTCTGAAGAAGACCCGATGGGGTCGAAACGCGTCAGAACTACCCAAGCACTTGTGTATTGCATAATTCATGTATAGCTCTGTACATGCTCCTGTGCTTTTTATAACCTTATGTACACAGTTCATGTTTTTTACTTTAATGTCCTACGTTTAATAAAGCTACCTTTTAAACCATACAATATCTGCATTATTGTTCGCTGCCTAGAAAACCCCTTTACTCTTGGGGGTAAATTCCCGTTTTTTAACTCATCTTGGGGTGTGCAGCCTTTCCTCTCCCAGGTGTCTCCCTTCTTTTAGATTAATGGCCTTAATCACATCTTCACTCAGTGGAAAAAAACGCACTAGGTCTCCCTCTGTTACCCAGGACCCTCGAGCTGAGGAACTCTGGGAAAAAGGAGAGGAATCGATCTCAGAGGATCAGGATGGGACTGATGATTCCTCTTCTGAGGAATCAAGTGGAGAGGGACCCTCTTCAGCTTCTCAGGATGAGAAGGTGTTAGTGCAGATTCTTGCTGGGTTGGTCCGCTCCACATTTAAGTTGCCCGATCCGAGTCAGTTAAAGAACCCTCCTCTTCTTTGGGTTCACTGAAACCTCCTCAAACAACACATGCTTTTCCTGTTCATAGTTTACTAGAAAAGCTCATTTATTCTGAGTGGAATCACCCAGATAAACTTTTTTTTCGCCTAAAAAGTTTTCAACACTTTATCCTATGGAGGAAAAATTTAGAAAAATGTGGGGTATACCGGCAGTTGACGCCACCATTTCCTTCGTAAATAAAAATCTGACTTGTCCTGTCAACAATGCTCAGATGCTCAGGGATCCAACTGATAAAAAAAATGGAATCCCTGTTAAAAAATATTTTTTCCCTAGCGGGTTCAGTAGCTCAACCTGCAGTGGCAGCGATCGGAGTCTGTCAATACTTGAGAGACCATGTTAAACAGGTCCTCAAAGTTGTACCTGAACAGCAGGCCCGGGGGTTGGCTAACCTTCCAGCGGCTTTATGTTTTGCTGTTGACGCAATCAGAGATTCTATCTTCCAAACCTCTCGCCTTTCGCTTGGGTTGGTACATATGCGTAGAATCTTATGGTTGAAAAATTGGTCAGCCGAATCACCATGTAAGAAGCTTCTGGCTGGATTTCCATTTCATGGTGCAAGGCTGTTTGGAGAGGATTTGGACAACTATATCCAAAAGATCTCTAGTGGGAAAAGCACTCTCTTACCTGTTAAGAAAAGGAGTAAACGTCCCTCTTTTAAACAGGCTCTTTCCCCAGTGCCAGGAGCATCAGCCTCCAGGCAGTAGCGACGGCCTCCTCCGTCAAGTTCAAGAAATAAATTTCAGAGTCGACCCCAGGGACAAAAGAAGTCCTGGGAGAAGAAGCCTACTAGACAAGACGCTAAAGCTTCTTTATGAAGGAGCGCCCCCGCTCGCTCGGGTGGGGGGGAAGACTGCTACAGTTCTCAAAACTCTGGCAGGAAGATTTCCAGGACAGATGGGTAATCTCCACGGTAACTCTAGGTTACAAACTGGAGTTCCGAGGATTCCCCCCTCCTCGTTTCCTCAGATCAAATGTCCCCAGAGATCCAGGGAAAAAGCAGTCTCTCCTTCTAGCGTTAGAGCGACTATTGTCGCAAAAGGTCATCATGGTGGTTCCCACGGAAGAACAGGGATTGGGGTTTTATTCCAACCTTTTCACGGTTCAAAAACCAAATGGAGATGTCAGACCCATTCTGGATCTAAAGGATCTAAACCGATTCCTAAAGATTCGATCTTTTCTGGCATCAATAGACATCAAGGATGCATACCTGCATGTACCCATTTTTCCTGCTCATCAAAAGTCCTTGCGTTTCGAAGTAGAGAACCGCCACTTTTAGTTTATAGCCCTGCCTTTCGGGCTAGCCACTGCACCTCGGGTGTTTACAAAGATCTTGGCTCCTCCTCTGGCCAGATTAAGGGCCCAGAGTATAACTGTCATAGCATACCTAGATGACCTGCTCTTGATAGACCGGTCGGTAGCCTGCTTGAGCCAGAACTTGGTGACCACAGTCAACTACTTGGAATACCTGGGTTGGATTCTCAACTTAGAAAAGTCTTTCTTAAAACCAGTAAGAAGACTAGAGTATTTGGGCCTGGTCATAGATACAAGCCAAGAGAAAGTATTTTTACCTCAGGCAAAGATCAGTGCCTTAAGAGAACTGATTCAGGTAGTCAGGACCAAAAAGGTTCCTTCTGTCCGCCTTTGTATGAGGCTGCTGGGAAAGATGGTGGCTTCATTCTGTGGTCCAGGGGGAATGGTCCGAAATCGAGAGGACCTTACCCATCAACATTCTGGAGATCCGTGCGGCGTATCTAGCCCTAAGGGCCTGGACACTCAGGCTACAGGGTTGCCCTGTCAGGATCCAGTCCGACAATGCCACAGTAGTGGCTTATGTCAATCATCAAGGAGGCACCAGGAGTCGTGCAGCTCAGAGAGTAGTGAACCAGATTTTAGTCTGGGCAGAAAAGCATGTGCCATGCATATCGGCAGTTTTCATTCCAGGGATAGAGAACTGGCAGGCGGACTATTTGAGTCGCCAGCGGTTAGTCCCGGGGGAATGGTCTCTTCACCCCGACGTCTTTTGGGCCATATGCCAAAGATGGGGGTTCCAGATGTAGATCTCTTTGCATCCAGGTTCAACAAAAAGGTCGACAAGTTTGTGGCAAGAACAAAGGATTCTCTTGCATGCGGGACAGATGCGTTGGTGATTCCGTGGCATCGGTTCTCACTGATTTATACATTCCCTCCTATTCTGCTACTGCCACGGCTTCTTCGCAGGATCCGGCAGGAGAAGAAGTCGGTACTTCTGGTAGCCCCAGCCTGGCCCAGGAGAGCTTGGTATGCAGAAATAGTAAGGATGACAGTGGGATCCCCGTGGACCCTACCGTCACGTCCAGACCTGTTATCTCAAGGTCCAGTGTTCCATCCTGCCTTACAAACGCTAAATTTGACGGTTTGGCTATTGAAACCCACGTTCTGAAGAGTTGTGGGCTTTCAGGTCCTGTGATCTCTACCTTAATCAATGCAAGGAAGCCAGCTTCCAGAGTGATGTATCATAGAGTTTGGAAGACTTATGTATCCTGGTGTGAAGCCAGGGGTTGGCATCCCAGAAAATATGTCATAGGTAGAATTCTTGACTTTCTACAAATAGGATTAGAAATGAAGCTGGCCTTGAGTACCATCAAGGGCCAGGTCTCGGCCTTATCAGTATTATTTCAACGGCCACCTGCTTCACATTCTTTGGTCCGAAGCTTTATGCAGGGGGTGACGCGTCTTAATCCTCCGGTTAAAACTCCCCTAAACCCCTGGGACTTGAATTTGGTTCTGTCAGTTTTACAGAAACAGCCTTTTGAACCAATACATCAGATTCCCTTGGTCTTGTTGACAAGAAAGTTCATTTTCCTGGTAGCCATTTCTTCTGCTAGAAGAGTATCAGAATTAGCAGCCCTTTCCTGTAAAGAGCCTTATTTAATCATGCATAAGGATAGAGTGGTTTTGCGCCCTCATCCTAGCTTTCTACCGAAAGTGGTTTCAGATTTCCATCTAAACCAAGATATTGTTCTGCCTTCCTTTTTTCCAGATCCCTGTTCTACGGAAGAAAGGTCACTACATTCTTTGGATGTAGTAAGGGCAGTCAAGGCCTATCTGGAAGTAACTGCTCAAGTTGGCAAAAGGGATGTTTTGTTCGTACTACCAGAAGGTCCCAATAGAGGACAGGCAGCGTCAAAGTCTACCCTTTCTAAATGGATTCGACAAATGATTATTCAAGCTTACGGTTTGAAACAAAAAATTCCACTTTTCAAATCAAGGCACACTCCACAAGGGCGATTAGTGCTTCTTGGGCGGTGCATCACCGGGCCTCTATGGCTTAAATCTGCAAGGCCGCAACCTAGTCTTCAGTCCATACATTCACCAGATTTTATCAGGTGGATGTGGGAAGGCATGAGGATATCGCCTTTGGGCGTAGTGTGCTGCAGGCAGCAGTACGAGGTCCTCAGGTCTGATTACACCCTACGTTGTGTGGTCCCCTTCCCTCAAATAGCATTGCTCTGGGACATCCCATCAGTAATTACTGAGGCTCTGTGTCCCGTGATGTACGAGAAAGAAAATAGGATTTTTTATAACAGCTTACCTGTAAAATCCTTTTCTTTTGAGGTACATCACGGGACACAGGGGTCCCGCCCTTCTTCTATTACACTTATATTGCTTTGCTACAAAACTGAGGTATCCCCAGTAAGGGGAGGGGTTATATAGGGGGTTGAACCTTCTGTCCAGTGTGTGACCAGTGTCCAATCACCTTGTGATACCCATAACCCATCAGTAATTACTGAGGCTCTGTGTCCCGTGATGTACCTCAAAAGAAAAGGATTTTACAGGTAAGCTGTTATAAAAAAATCCTATTTTTGTCATAGCAGAAAAAAGGAGAACAAAAAGCTTATGCACAAAAAATGCAGATGGGTAGAGGCTTATGGGTGTGGGGAAGTGGGAAGCATGCAAAGAGGATCATGATCAGGTAAGGGACTTCTGGAATCAGCAATCCAGGTTGCCCATGCTTCATGAAAATTTTGAGGTAGATAAATTGGCTTTGGAGAATAAATATTCAATTTCATTCAGTAGATGAATAACGTCTGACAAGGACTGGGGATGTAAGGACTTCACTTGCCTTGCTAATGTCAAGTGAGCAGCTATTAGAATATGAGTGGCAAGCACTTGAATTTTTTTTGGCCAAGCAGGGAGTGCTAAATCCATCAGGGGTTCCAGTGGACAATGGTGAAGGGAAGCAGGCTAGCACATTATGTGACACTTACCTGCAAACGAAGCCAGCGCTGCCCCCACTGCAGGCTGCATCCATGTTCGCCCCTCTTCTTTCCGGGGTTACGGACCGGCTTTGTGACTAGCCAGAGTCGCATGACGTCACTCCCACGCAAGCGCATAGAAGCCGCCAGTCACGGCACTCGCTAGTGAAGAAACGGCACGGAGGGCATTTCTTCACAGCACATGTGCCGATGACATCATTGGCGCAGTACAAAGTAAATATCTCCTAAACGGTGCACGTTTAGGAGATATTTATTGTACCTATAGGTAAGCCTTATTAAAGGCTTACCTATAGGTACAACTTTAAAATGGAGGTTTACAACCTCTTTAATGAAGGGACAATCCCACCAGATGTGGTAGTGAGACCCTAGGAGGCCCCAGTTCCTCCAACATCTTGAGCAAAGTGTTAGGATAAATAGCAGCAAGTCTGGGGGGGGGGGGCTACTGACACCAGTGGAAGCTTGCTTAATCTGTGACAATAAATCAGTTTGAAGAAGCAAAAAGTTACCTGCGGGTAGGATGGTATCCAGTACAGAAAGTTACTTTGGGTCATCATACATCTGGGTTAGTGCATCTTGTTTGACATTCTTTGATCATGGCCAATACGTGATGTGGTGCTCTTAGCCTCGCCCCACACTATAAAAGTATTCTTTTAATAGCGGCCATTTGTAGTGTGATTACTGCGTGAAGAGAGATAGAACCGAGCTCTGTTCAATTTTACTAGAGAGTTATGCCCCGTACACACGATAGGATTTTCCGACGGAAAATGTTCTATAGGAGCTTGTTGTCGGAAATTCCGACGGTGTGTAGGCTCCATCGGACATTTTCCAACGGAATTTCCGTCACACAAAATATGAGAGATGGTTCTCAAATTTTCCCACAACAAAATCCGTTGTCGTAAATTCCAATTGTGTGTACACAATTCCGACGCACAAAGTTTCACGCATGCTCAGAATCAAGCAGAAGAGCCGCACTGGCTATTGAACTTAATTTTTCTCGACTGGTCATACGTTTTGTACGTCACCGCGTTCTTGACGTTCAGAATTTTCCAACAACATTTGTGTGACCGTGTGTATGCAAGACAAGTTTGAGCCAACATCCATCGGAAAAAAAACATGGATTTTGTTGTCGGAAAATCCTATCGTGTGTACAGGGCACAAGTGTGCTATAGTGTGCTATTCTGATTCTATTGTCAGTGTAGAATATCAGTTTAGTGTGAACCTAGTGATAGTTCAGTCAGTGTGAGTGTAGTGAGTGACCATTCATCGTTACTTTAGTGTCACTTTACTGTGAATCTAGTGATAGTTCAGTCAGTGTGAGATTAGTGCCACCATTCATTTTTACTTTAGTGTCACTTTAGTATGAATCTAGTGATAGTTCAGTCAGTGTGAGTGTAGTGACCATTCATTTTTACATTAGTGTCAGTTTATTTTGTCAGGGCAGGTTTACTGCAGTATAGTTCAGTGCATTACTGCACGTTTAACACAGTATATTTCAGTGCTGTCGTGTACGTTTAACGCAGTATATTTCTGTGCATTACTGCACGTTTAACACAGTATATTTCAGTGCGTTACATGCTGTTAATGCAGCATATTTCTGTGCATTACCTGACGTTTAATGCAGCATATTTCAGTGCATTACATGCCCTTATTGCAGTGTATTTTAGTGCATTAGTGCACGTTTGATGCAGTATATTTCAGTGCGTTAGTGCATGTTTAATGCAGCATATTTCAGTGCATTAGTGCACGTTTAATGCAGTATATTTCTGTGCGTTACTGCATGTTTAAAAGCAGTATATTTCTGTGTGTTAGTGCACGTTTAAGGCTGTATATTTCAATGCATTACTGCATGTTTAACGCAGTATATTTCAGTGTGTTAGTGCACGTTTAACGCAGTATATTTCTGTGCGTTATTGCACATTTACCACAGTATATTTCTGTGTGTTACTGCACATTTAATGCAGTATATTTCTGTGCGTAAGTGCGCGTTTAACGCAGTATACTTTAGTGCGTTAGTGTGCGTTTAATGCAGTATATTTCAGCGTATGTGTCCACAGGCAAAGGTGGACATGGTCAGTCCTCAGGCAGAGCATCATTTCTGATGTTGCCCATGCTATCCAGCCATAGCATGCAGAGGAGGTGGTGGAGGCTAACTAAACCATCTTCATCCTCCTCATCCTCTGTCACCCAAGCAAAGACTACTGCACAATCCACTGCAGCTACCAGAGTGGCTATATCTGCCTCATTGTCCACAGCTATTCCTGCCATAGCCCCAGCATTAGGCATGGAGGAGTCAGCTGAGTTTTTTGAACACAGTGTCAGCCACTTGCTCCTTGACAATGCACAGCCATTACATGATTCAGATCCTGGTTCTGAGGTTGAGGAAGGTAGGAACATGAGCCTACAGAGAGGGGAGAACACTGGTACAGAAATTGGCAGTCATGTTTCCCCAGTCACAGCATATTGCCAAGTGGTCTCCAGTGGTAATGAGAATGGAGGAGATGATGATGAGGTCACTGACGCGACTTGGGTGCCAGATAGAGCAGAGGTGGAGAGTGAGGGTGAGGCACAACCCCAACGAGGCAGCCATCACGGAAGAGTAGAAAGCAGCCACCATATTCCATCACATTGTGGAGCTGCACAAAAGCCACACAAAAGGGACGCAATTCTGTTCCTCCTCCTTATTCACCTCAGTCTGCCCCGCCATGACCTCTCAGCAGCCTCCATTGACAGGGATGATGGTATAGCGCAGGGTGTCCCAGGTCCTTGCAGCACATCTGCCAGTAGCACACCACCAGCTGTAGACTATAGTCAGCGAATTTCTCTGCCCCATCTGCTGCAGTGAAAAAAAAAATATAGTCACTAGCACCCACACGCCCAGCGTCTAAATGAAAGCTTGTCAAAGCTGCTGGCTCTACAACTTCTGCCTTTCTGACACTTCCGTAAATTTGCAGAATGTGCTGTACCACAATGGCAAGTTCCCATCGCTATTTCTTTTCGCGTAAGGCCATTCCAGCTCTGTACCATCACGTGGAAGGCAATGTTGTGGCATCATTGTGCAAGGCAGTCAGCCGCAAAGTCCACCTTAATGCTGACATGTGGTCCAGCAAGCATGGTCAGGGACAATATATTTTGTTAACAGCACAATGTAACTTTTTTCGCAACTCGGAATGATGCAGGACAGGGCTTAGTGCTGCAGCTTTTTGTGCCACCACATGTCCATACAGTTAGTGGTGATGATGCGAGATTTCGCTCTACCTCCTTCTCCTCCATGCCCTCCTCTGCTGAATTGTCCTATGAACCACAAGTACCCCCTAACTGGGGGTTATTCAATGAGTCAGGCTAAAAGGTGCCATGCAGTGCTTCAGCTGGTGTGTCTAGGGGACAGGAACCACACCAGAGCAGAGCTTCTTTTAGTTCTGCAGGGACAGGCCCAGAGGTTGTTCACGCCACACCAGCTGGAGCCAGGAATGGTGGTATGCGTTAATGGCACAAACCTCCTGTCCGCCCTTAAAGAGGGGAAGTTGACACATGTGCCATGCCTGGCATATGTCCTCAATTTGGTGCTGCAGCATTTCTTGAACAGGTACCCAGGGTTGGAAGATTTGCTAAAGTAGGCCAGAAGTGTCTGTAGCCATTTCAGGCAGTCATAAACAGCTAGTACTTGGTTGGCTGAAATTCTCCGGGAATTCCACCTTCCCGTAAACCTCCTGGTTTGTGACATGCCCACCAGGTGGAACTCAACTTTGGCAATGGTGTAGCGGCTGGACATGCAGCAGAGGGCCATCAACGAGTACCTGTGTGAGTATGGCACAACGACATGCTCAGGCCAGCTCGGCTTTTTTTCCCCATCCAGTAGCTGCTCATAAAGGATGAATGCACTGTACTGTCACCATTTGAGGAGTCCCTGTTGTGTTCCTGCATGGCATTATGGTCAGGGCACTCAAGACAGAGCAGTGGAAGGAAGAGGAGGACTTCCTCTCCTCTCAAGGAAAGCTTTATGCAGACACCATTCTTCGTAGGCCACAGAACACACAAGAGGAGAGGGAGGAGGAGGATTCTGGCAGTTTGGGAGGCATTGAAGCAAAGGAAGACATAGTCAAACATTAAGAGATGGTTTTCCATCCCCAGTACCCTTGGGAGTAGTAGGTGGCTGGGAGGAGGCAGGTCCAGATACTGTAATCCTCAGTGACCCAGAGGAGTCTGCTCCTCATGTCTCCGCAAACTTGCGGTGCATGGGCTCCCTCATGCTTCAAAGCCTGCAAAAGGACCCAAGAATATGTGGTATAATGGAGAAGGATCACTATTGGTTGGCAACCCATCCCTAGTTTGGCCCATTCCTAGTACCTAACCAGAAACCATTACACCATCAGCTTGAGGACATTTGCCAGCAAGGCACCTTTGTGAACTTTCCCTGCCAAAGGGCAGACAGCAGATTAGTGTTCTTGTCACACACAACTTTGCCTTGCACAAGATGGCATGGGGACAGACACCTCTTGGCCTGCCGATGAAAAGATGCAAGAATTTCTGGCACAGCGTGGCCCCTGTCCTGCATGCATACCAGCTGTAAAACAATCTGGCAGCAATTTGTTTGAGGCTTTGGGTCACTGGGGAGGGCTGGTGGTTCTAAAGGAATTACTGGATCAGGCCATTGAGAAGGAGTGGGTAAAGGACTGCATTGTCAAATTACAATGGTGCAGGACACAGGTACATCCAGCTTCAGTGTTGTGCCCTGTCCTACATCTATCAAAGCCACTAGCGATTTTTTTCCAGTGAAATGTTTGCTGTACCACGTAATTGTGGTCATGTGGATCCTGCCACTGACTATGTGGTCCAGCAACACAGAGACAATAATTTTCACATGCTGTTGGAGGATAGGGATGGCCTTCTGAGCAAAAAATACGTGGCTGGGTACCTGCCACTGTGGGGCAGCATAGGCCATAAACTCGTGGAATGGGCCATCTCCCCCAGCTGGAATGGGAACAGCTTAAAAAGTCAGCAGTTTTGGAATTATTAGGGGACACATTTTATCTGCTCTAGCAGCTGCATAAGAGACATTTTCTTGGTCAAGGATGCTGGTAGAGATGGTTGGGTTAGGAGACTTACGGCGAGGTTCAAGCCTACACTTGCCCCTGCTCAGTATGGCCACATGCTAACCCTCCTCCCGTCTTGTTCCTTCTTCTCTTCTTCCGATGTTGACACGATGCTCTCTCCCGCTGTAATGCTGTGTGAGCGGTGCGCGATTGCTTATATAGGCATGGGGCATGGTCACCGGGTGGTGACCCCGCCCCTTATGACGTCACAGTCCCATCATGCCCCTGGACTGTGACGTCATAAGTGGCGGGGTCACTGGGTGACATCAACTGATGACCACGCCCCATGCCTATATAAGTCATCGCGCACCGCTCACACAGCATTACAGCGGGAGAGAGCGTCGTGTCAACATCGGAAGAA
Organism: Lithobates septentrionalis; assembly: GCA_037952835.1. Taxonomy (NCBI): domain Eukaryota; kingdom Metazoa; phylum Chordata; class Amphibia; order Anura; family Ranidae; genus Lithobates; species Lithobates septentrionalis. The sequence goes on along the minus strand of JBBDGP010003773.1, from coordinate 1,577,869 downwards.
GAGACGAAGGAACAAGACGGCGGAGAAGACCAAGCCACCGCTAGCAAAAGAGCGGCAAAAGAGCAGAAGATAGCGGAGGAGCCAGGTAGAAGATCCGGAGAGCGGGAGAAGAGGCCGGACACCGGGAGAAGAGGCCAGAGAGAGCGGATAAGTCGGAAGAAGACCCCCGAAGTTGGAAGAAGACCCCCGGAGCTGACTAATAAATTACTTTAAAAACCTGTGTAGTGTGTTTTTTTATTGACACTTTTCCCCCCAGGTGAATGGGTAGGGGTACGATGTACCCCATACTCATTCACATAGGGTGGGGGCCGGGATCTGGGGGCCCCCTTATTAAAGGGGGCTCCCGGACTCCGATAAGCCCTCTGCCCGCAGACCCCGACAACCAATGGCCAGGGCTGTTGGGAAGAGGCCCTTGTCCTCATCAACAAGGGGACAAGGTGCTTTTGGGTGGGGGGCCGCAGGGCGCCCCCTGCCGCAAAGCGCCTACCCCCCATGTTGAGGGCATGCGGCCTTGTATGGTTCAGGAGGTGGGGGTGCGCTCGTCCCCACCCCCTTTCCTGACCGGCCGGGCTGCGTGCTCAGATAAGGGTCTGGTATGGATTTTGGGGGGGACCCCCACGCCGTTTTTTCAGCGTAGGGGGTTCCCCTTAAAACCCATACCAGACTGAAGGGCCTGGTATGCTCTTGGAGGGGAACCTATGTCGTTTTTTTATTTAACCACTTGACAACTGGGCACTCAAACCCCCTTAATAACCAGACCAATTTTCAGCTTTTGGTGCTCTCACATTTTAAATGACAATTACTCAGTCATGCAACACTGTATCTATATGAAATTGTTTTCCTTTTTTTCACACAAATAGAGCTTTCTTCTGGTGGTATTTAATCACCGCTGGGTTCTTTATTTTTTGCGCTATAAAAGAAAAAAGACCGAAAAATCTGTAAAAAAATACATTTTTCTTCATTTCTGTTATAAAATTTTGCAAATTAGTAATTTTTCTTCATTTATTTTGGCCAAAATTTATACCGCTACATATCTTTGGTAAAAATAACCCAAATCGGTGGATATTATTTGGTCTTTGTGAAAGTTATAGAGTCCAAAAGCTATGGTGCGAATATCTTAAAATTGATCACACCTGAAGTACTGACGGCCTATCTAATTTCTTGAGACCCTAACATGCCAGAAAAGTACAAATACCCCCCAAATGACCCCTTTTTGGAAAGAAGACACTCCAAGGTATTTAGAAAGATGCATGGTGAGTTTTTTGAAGTTGTCATTTTTTCCCACAATTCTTTGAAAAATCAAGTTTTTTTTTTTACTTTTTTTTTTTTTTTTTTCACAAAATTGTCATATTAGCAGATTTTTTCTCACACACCGCATATGCATACCACAAATTACACCCCAAAACACATTCTGCTATTACTCCCGAGTACGGCGATACCACATGTGTGAGACTTTTACACAGCGTGGCCACATACAGAGGCCCAACATGCAGGGGAGCACCTTCAGGGGTTCTGGAGTGCCCAGGCCAATTCTGACATTTATCTCCTACATGTAAAAATCATCATTTATTAGCTAGAAAATTACATAGAACCCCAAAACATTATATATGTTTTTTTTAGCAAAGACCCTAGAGAATACAATGGTGGTCATTGCAACTTTTTATCTCGCATGGTATTTGCGCAGCAATTTTAACGCTTTTTTTTGGAGAAAAAACTGTTTTGTGCTTAAAAAAAACCAAAACAGTAAAGTTAGCCCAATGTTTTTGCATAATGTGAAAGATGAAGTTACGCCGAGTAAATAGATACCCAACATGTCACCTTTCAAAATTGCACGCGCTTGTGGAATGGCGCCAAACTTTGCTACTCAAAAATCCCCATAGGCGATGCTTTAAAATTTTTTACTGGTTACATGTTTTGAGTTACAGAGGAGGTCTAGGGCCAAAATCATTGCTCTCGCTCTACCGATTGCAGCAATACCTCACATGTGTGGTTTGAACACCGTTTTCATATGTGGGCGGGACTTACGTATGCGTTCGCTTCTGCATGCGAGCACACAGGGACAGGGGCGCTTTAAAAATTTTTTTTTTTTTATTGTTCATTTTACTTTATTTATTTTAGTTTGATGCTTTTTTCCCCCCAAAAATTTTTTTGACCACTTTTATTCCTATTAAAAGTAATGTAAGCATCCCTTGTAATAGGAATATGGCATGACAGGTCCTCTTTACAGTGAGATATGGGGTCAATAAGACCCAACATCTCACCTCTAGGCTGGGAAGCCTGAAATAAAAAAAAAAAAAAAAAAAAAAAAAACGATCCTGGCTTTGATCGTAGCGGTGAGTCGGTAGAAGCACCGGAGGGCGGTGGGAGGGGGGACATCCCCTCTCGCCTCCTGTGAGAATGATCAAGCAGTGGAACAGCCACTATGATCATTCTTATGGTGTAGGGAATCGCTGGCTGAAAAAGCTGATATCTGAATGATGCCTGTAGCTGCAGGCATCATTCAGATATCCCTGCACAAAGTCAAGGACGTTGTATGACAGCCGGCGGGCGGGAAGTGGTTAAAACGCTTTTTTTTTTTTAACACACAGTTGTCCATTTATACAATATTTCTACCACATAACATGTACATACCAAAAATGACACCCCAAAATAGATTCCCCTACTCCTCCTGAGTAAGGCGATACCACATGTGTGAGACTTCCACAGCCTGGCCACATACAGAGGCCGAGTACAGCCGAGTATGGCTCAGCATGGCAGGGTATGGCTGGATATGGCTGGGTATGGCTGGGTATGGCGGGGTATTGCAGAGTATGGGGGGTATTGCAGGGTATCGCCGAGTATGACTGGATATGGCTGGGTATCACCGAGTATTGCAGAGTATGGCTGGGTATGGCAGAGTATTGCGGGGTATTGCAGAGTACTGCGGGGTATTGCAGAGTACTGCGGGGTATTGCAGAGTACTGCGGGGTATTGCAGAGTACTGCGGGGTATTGCAGAGTACTGCGGGGTATTGCGGGGTATTGCAGGGTATTGCGGGGTATTGCAGTGTACTGCGGCGTATTGCAGAGTATTGCAGAGTAGTGCGGGGTATTGCAGAGTATTGCGGGGTATTGCAGAGTACTGCGGGGTATTGCAGAGTACTGCAGGGTATTACAGAGTATTGCGGGGTATTGCAGTGTACTGTGGGATATTGCAGAGTATTGTGGGGGTATTGCAGAGTATTGTGGGGGTATTGCAGAGTATTGTGGGGTATTGCAGAGTAATGTGGGGCATTGCAGAGTATTGCAGGGCATTGCAGAGCATTAGGGATGGCTGAGCATGGATGGATGGATGGCTGGATGTCACTGTGCAGTGCTGTGGGCACTACACATACAGCCCACAGCGCTGCAGTCATCCATCCATCCCCCTCTCCGCTCACAGTGTACCGACCGGTACACAGGTTTGTTTACATTTGTTTACATGTGATCGCTCTGTCATTTGACGGAGCGATCACATGGTAAACGGCCGCGATCAGCGGCCATTTACCAGGATCCGTGATGTGCCGGGTCCTCCAGACCCGGCGGTCACGGATCTGTTCGGGTGCGCGCCCCGGGGGTGCGCGAGAGGGGAATTCTGAGAGGACATCATAGTACGCCCTCCCAGAGTTAAGCAACTGCCCTGCAGCCGTCATTCGGCTATGGGCCGGTTGTTAAGTGGTTAAAATCTGGCGTGGGGTTCTCCCTCAAGGATTCATACCAAACAGTGCCTGGCATTGGCGGGGATCCAAATCGGATCCTCGTGCTTGTCGCTCATTGGGAAAGAAAAAAACATTTTTTCCTTTCCCGATGAGCGAGCCAGCTCGGCACTGCTATCCGCAGCTGACACAGTGCACTGCGATTACCAGCAGTTATGTGCGGATAGATGCGCTAAAGCCTAAGGCCCCTTTCACACTGGGGCGTTTTTCAGGCGCTGTAGCGCTAAAAATAATGCCTGAAAAACGCCCTAAAGAAGTGGCTCCATTCACTCCAGTGTGAAAGCCCAAGGGCTTTCACACTAGAGCGGTGCGCTAGCAGGACAGAAAGGCCCCTTTCACACTGGGGTGGTGGGGGCATTTGCGGTAAAGCGGCGCTATTTTTAGCGCCGCTTTACCGTCCTTTTAGCGGTGCTATTCGGCCGCTAGCGGGGCGGTTTTAACCCCCCGCTAGTGGCCGAAAGGGGGTTAAATCTGCCTGCAAAACGCCGCCGGAGTGGCGTTTTGCTGACGGTATCACAGTGCTGCCCCATTGATTTCAATGGGGAGCAGTGGTGAAGGAGCGATGAGTTCACCGCTCCTTCACCCCTCCAAAGAAGCTGCTGGCAGGACTTTTTGTGACGCCCTACCAGCGCACCACTCCAGTGTAAAAACCCTCACTGAAGTGAATGGAGCCGCTTCTTTAGGGCGTTTTTCAGGCGCTATTTTTAGCGCTGTAGCACCTGAAAAACGCCCCAGTGTGAAAGGGGCCTAAAAAAAAGTCCTGCTAGCAGCATCTTTGGTGTATAAACCGCTCCTGCCATTGAAATCAATGGGACAGCGCGGCTATACTGCCGGCAAAACGCCGCCGCGGGCAGATTTAGCCTCTTTTTGGCCGCTGGCAGGGTTAAAACCGCCAGCGGCTGAATACCACTGCTAAAACAACGGTAAAGCGGCGCTAAAAATAGCGCCGTTCTACCGCCGCCACCCACACCGCCCCAGTGTGAAAGGGGCCTTAGGCCTAAGGCCCCTTTCACATGGACGGATCGTTCAGGTCCGGCAGGCCGACCTGAACGGACACTCCATAGACCTCTATGGAGGGTCGGATGTCAGTGGTGACATGTCCGCTGACATCCAACCCGCTCCAATCCGAAAAAGTGTAACGGAGGAAAAACCTATTTTTCCATCCGTCTGCGGATCGGATGACGACGGACTCTATGGTCGGTCATCATCCGATCCCCTATAGAGGAGAGCGGCACTCTGACAGGTCCGTCCCTGCACAATGTGCAGGGACAGACCTGTCATCTGCCTGCTCAGCGGGGATCGACGGAGCGATCCCCCGCTGAGCAGAGCGGGCTCCGTACACGTCCGTGTGAAAGAGCCCTAAGGCCAACGCCCTTTGTACAAAAATCCACGGGAAAGTTTGTACAAAGTCCCATCGTGTGTATGAGGCTTAAACACCAGAAATGCAAGTTTTTATATCTTTAAAGGTCACCATACACTGGCCAATCAGTTAGATCTTCCATAAATTAGATTCAGTGCAAGAGCCTGTTTGCTTTTCTACAATAAGAAGTAATTCTTATGCCCTGTACACACGGTCGGACATTGATCGGACATTCCGACAACAAAATCCATGGATTTTTTCCGATGGATGTTGGCTCAAACTTGTCTTGCATACACACGGTCACACAAAGTTGTCGGAAAATCCAATCGTTCTGAACAGGGTGACGTAAAACACGTATGTCGGGACTATAAACGGGGCAGTAGCCAATAGCTTTCGTCTCTTAATTTATTCTGAGCATGCGTGGAACTTTGTGCGTCGGATTTGTGTACACACGATTGGAATTTCCGACAACGGATTTTGTTGTCGGAAAATTTTATAGCAAGCTCTCAAACTTTGTTTGTCGGAAATTCCGGTGGAAAATGTGTGATGGAGCCCACACACGGTCGGAATTTCCGACAAGGTCCTATCACACATTTTCCGTCAGAAAATCCAACCGTGTGTACAGGGCATTACAGTGCATCTAATGCTCTCTTTCCACTATTTCAACCCCAAAGTTGCGTGATTTACAATGTGCTTTTTCGGCTTGTTTTCCACTATTGCGACTTGTCATGCCACTTGGGACTGAAAAGTTGCATCACAAGTTCTACCCCATTATTTACAATGAGTACCGTGCATATGTGTGCGACTTCAAGCCGCAGCAACTTCAAATTAGTCCCTGCACTACTTTGGTCCCACTTTGATGCGTGTTCTGCCCTCACAATGTGTTCAAAGTACAAGGCTTGGCAGACAGCTAACAGCTTCCCAATAAAGACTCAGAAGGAAGGGCTAATAGTTGTAATCTTCACTGAGAATAAGTTTTTTTTTTTTTAAAACTGCAAAACACAAATTATAAAAATATGCATTAGCATTTAACATTACATCACAAATGCAAATAGTAACAGGCATGCTACAATACTCTTAAGGCACTAGCTAGCACAAATGAGGCCTAGCTGAATGAACTCCCTGACAGAAACATCCTACCAAACAAACAGATGAAATGTAGTTGAATTAGTAGAACATATACTAATTAATTGAAAACTAATGACAGCCTACTTACAGACTTATGCTTCCAAGGCCAGTATTAAAGAGGAGTTCCACCCAGGGGGGCCATTAAAAAAAAAAAAAAATAAAAGTCAGCAGCTACAAATACTGCAGCTGCTGACTTTTAATTGGACACTCACCTGTCCCTGGGTCCAGCGGTGCGGGGGATCGAAGCCCCGCTCGTCCCCCCCCTCCGCTCGTCGGCGCCGGCATTTCAACTGTGGGCACCGGGCTGTGGCTTCACAGCCTGGCACCCACTGCGCATGCGCGAACGGCGCCGAGCGCCGTGATTGGCCGCTCAATCACCTGGGACCTGCAATGGGTCCCAGATGATTGACAGGAGGGAGGGAGAAGAGCCGAGCCCTTCCTGTGCCAGGGGGAAGTGATGTCACCAGCCCAGGCAGACGAAGGGGCAGACTATGGGGACCACCTAGCAACAGGCATTTAGAGGTAAGTAAAAAAAAAAAAAAATATCCAAATGTTTTTTTGTTTTTTTTTTTAGAATTTTTTAGATATGTTTGTTTTTTTGGGTGGAACCCCACTTTAAGAAATAGTGGAGGTCTTTATCATGCTTCCTTCACTGTAGAAAGATTATCTGCTGGACAGGAAGTAGGTGTAATATACTACACTTCCTGTTAATAATGGATGCCAAATTAAAGCAACAGTACGATCAGTAAATATATACCTTATAATGATCAGAACACTCCCCACCTGGCATAATGAACATTATACCACTATGTTTCATTTTTAAGAAGTAAAACAACTTCAGAGATAGGTCTAAAGTACACCTTAGGGGTGTCTCATGACTTTAACTTTGACCTTTCTAACCTTACTATCATTACTAGGTACAGTCTCGACAATGAGTCCAACTGGCCATTCGTTTCTGTGGACCTAAGCGTCTTTTAGTAGGACAACATCTCCGACTTGCAGGTTAGGCTTGTCAACTTGCCATTTTCTGCGTGACTGGAGCGTCACCAGGTACTCTTGTTTCCATCAATTCCAGAAGATGTCTGCAAGACTCTGAACTTGCTTCCATTGCTTGGTGTAAAGACTACCGGCATTTTTGGATCGGTAGACACTGGAACTGAGCGTCGAGCGTTCATGATAGCCATGACTTCAGCCATAAGTGTGATGAGAACTTCATGTTGAATACATCTAATGATGATTTTGGCTTGCATATGATGATTGCTATTACACTTGTCAGTGTTTGTAGCTCTACAGAAGGATTTGGCTAGGTGAATAAGCTTTCTTATAGCTCGAATGAGTGACTTCCAGCTGGAGAATCTTTCAAACCTGTGTGCGCCAAGGTTACCTCTAGTAGTTATGGCACTAAACGCTCTTACTTGTGCACGTACTTCTTTGTCGTTATCTGGTTCTACAAGTTCAAATGTCTCAAACTGAGTGGTCTCTTCGATTTCTGATCTAGTCAAAAAAGATGGTCCTGAAAACCAGTTAGTGTGCTTAAGGGCAGCCGCTAGAACCGGTCTAGTCCCATGATCGGCTGGATTTTTATCCGTACTGATGTAGTGCCACTGTTCTGGCCGTGTGGACTTTCTGATGCGTATCACTCTGTTTGACACGTACATGTAGAATCTTCTTGAAGCATTGTGAATATATCCTAACACAATCTTGCTGTCTGTGTAAAACTTCACTTCATGAATTTCAATGTCAAGTTCTGCAACGATCAAGTCTGCCATCTTCACTGCTAAGACAGCAGCACAAAGCTCCAAACGTGGAACAGTGTGAGCAGGACGTGGAGCTAGTTTTGACTTTCCCATGATAAACCCAGTATAACTTTGTCCTTCAAAGTCCATTACTCTAAGGTAGGCTACAGCTGCTATAGCCATAGTGGATGCGTCTGAGAATACACACAATTCTCTTTGCTTCGTGGCAGACAAAGAAACAGAGACATATGACCTTTGGATGATAAGTTGTTCAAGCTCTATTAATGAGTCCTTCCACAACTTCCACTGCATTTCTTTCTCCTTAGGTAGAGGCGTATCCCATTCACTTTGTTCATGTTCAGTAGTAATTTCTCTCATAAGAGCCTTGCCTTGCATGGTTATGGGGGCTACAAATCCTAGGGGGTCGTAAAGGCTGTTGACCGTGGACAAGACACCTCTTCTCGTGAATGGCTTCTCTTCTCTGGATACTCTAAATGTAAAGCTGTCGGTTTTGAGATCCCAACTGAGCCCTGAACTTCTTTGAAGGGGCAGTGAATCTGTTCCTAGATCCAGGTCCTTGAGGTCTTTTGCATGGTCCTCTGAGGGAAACACTTCCATGACTTTGCTGCTATTAGACGCTATTTTGTGTAACCTTACGTTAGATTCTGCTAACATCTCTCTTGTTCTTTTCAGGATGTCGATAGCCTCTTCATTGCTGGAGAAAGAAGCGAGTCCATCGTCTACATAAAAATTTCTCATGACAAACTGTTTAGCATCTGTTCCATGCTCTTCTTCACCTTCCTGTGCTGCTCGTCTCAGGTTGTAGATAGCTACAGCTGGGGAGGGGCTGTTCCCGAACACATGCACTTTCATCCTGTATTCTGTAACATCTTTGTTAAAGTCATTGTTTTCATACCACAGGAAATAAAAAGTAGTATAGGGCGCACAGGACTAGCGTAGTCCAAATGATGTCTCTATTAAGGGTCGGCAGTCCAAAAATGAACGGGAGAAATGTTGGTTGAAAGGGATGAAAGGATACCACAGGAACCTCAGGTAGTCTCTGTGATCTTTGCGGACAAGGAAACAGTAGAACATTTGTTGTACATCTGCTGTTACTGCAACGCGTTCTTTTCGGAACCTGATGAGGACTCCAAGGAGTGTATTATTCAGGTCAGGTCCACTGAGGAGGACATCGTTTAGGGAAAGGCCTTCATACTTTGCACTGGAGTCAAATACTACTCGTATCTGTCCTGGTTTCTGAGGATGATACACTCCAAATATTGGTAAGTACCAACATTCTTGTTTTTCTTCCAATGGTGGTGCTATTTCAGCTTGACCACTGTCGAAGATCTTTTGCATGAAATCATGGAAGTGTTCCTTCATATCTGTCTTTCTGTCTAGAGTGCGTCGCAATGAGGTGAGACGCTTTACTGCTTGTCCTTTGTTGTTAGGAAGGTGACGTCGGGGTGAACGGAAAGGTAGTGGAGCTACCCAGCTGTTTGACTCATCTATAAAGACTTCTCTGTCCATGATCTCAAGGAAGAGGCTATCTTCAACAGATGGTGCTGGTTTATCATCATCTCGCGTTCTTTCAAACACTTTGCATCCTAGCTCATCTGTATCTTCAGATGAGGTTTTGGCCTCCATGTAACTCTGAACTTTCTGCTGTTGTATTGGGTTGACTAGTCTCTCTTTAATCGGTATCCTGTTGGTACAGGGGCTAAGACATGATGTGCGGCCATTTTGCAACATGTTTGTTTTGTAGACATTCACTTTTGCCGGCTTGTGAGCTCCATCCAGACATACATCACCAATGATGACCCATCCAAGGTCAAGACGCTGTGCAAATGGTGCATTGTGTGGCCCATTGTATTGCTCTCTGACCTTGTGCACTCTCAGTATTTCTCTTCCAAGTAGAAGGATAATTGCAGCACCTGGGTCCAGTACTGGAATCTTGTCTGATATTTGCATCAGATGAGGGTAGTAACATGCAGTTTCAGGTGTGGGTATCTCTGATCTATAATCTGGTATCATATCACATTCTATGAGAGTGGGCAGAGTCAGCTGTGTTTTCCCATCTAATGACTCGATGATGTAGTTGTTTGCTCTTCTCCCTGATGTCTCCACAACTCCTGAACATGTCTTCAAAGTATACGGAGTTGGACTTCCTCTGTCACCGAAGAGGTCAAAGAACTCTGTTCTTGCCAAAGATCTGTTACTTTGTTCATCTAAGACTGCATACATTCTGATTGCCTTCTCTCTGAGGCCTGCAGGATACACCTTGACTAAACATATCTTGGAGCATGATCTAGAGCTAAATGTGTTTGTGCAGATCTCAGTGCCCTTTGAGGTTATTGCTGGTAATGCACTCTCATTTTGCTCCCCACCATAATCTTCTTGGGTTACCGGAGTCTCTGTTTTCCATGGTGCTGGTCCTGGGTGTAAAGCAGACAGATGGTTGTCATTATTGCATTCTTTGCATCGAATTGTCTTCACACAGTCTTTAGCAACACGTTGAGTTGAACCACAGCATCTGAAACAAATGCGCTTGTCCTTAAGATAAGATTTGCGCTCCTCTATTGTCTTGCATCTGAAACTGCGACATTTTCTCAGTGGATGAGGCTTGTTATGTAGTGGACACTGCTTATCTGGGTCCTCAATTTGCATTCCTGAGCTTTTATCCTGGTTGGCCTCAAACTCAGTCGGTACTTCTGTCTTCCGTACAGACACTGTTGCTCTGCATTCTTTATTGTGCACTGAAGGTTGTTTCTCTGTCTTTACAGAACTGGAGCCTCCCATGTTCAAAAAGGCGAAGCTTGGGTCATTGCGTATTTTAGCTTGATTCACAATGAATTTGGCAAGGAAGGAGAAAGGTGGAAATGCTACCTGATGATCTTCCTTGTATTTTGATGCTTGCGTGATCCATCTTTCTTGTAAGCTGTAAGGAAGCTTCTCGATTACTGGTTTCACTCCACGTGCTGTATCCAAATACGAGAGGCCTGGCAGGTATCCACCAGCCTTTGCCGCCTCCAGCTCTAAAAGTATGTCACCAAGCTCTCTCAGCTTCTGATTGTCTTTGTTTATTATTTTTGGATAATTTTCAATTTTCTTCAGAAGAATTACTTCAGGTGACCCATAGCAGTCTTCCAATCTCTGCCATAACATTGTAAGCCCTGCTGTCGCATCATGAACATGTACTGACCTGATTCTTTTGGCTTGCTCAGTGGACTCTGGTCCAAGCCATTTGGAGAGTAGATCAAGCTTTTCCCTGTCTTTCATATTTAATTCTTGGGTGCTGCTTAGAAAAGATGACTTCCAGGCCCAATAGTTTTCTGGACGGTCATCAAACTTCAGGAGACCAGAGCTCACCATTTCACGGCGTATCAAGTATTTTGTTACATCTGTGACTCCTGCTGCCTCAGGTGGGCATTTTCTGGGAACAAACACAGGGCATGTCTGTGGCTGGTAAGACAGTTGGGATGCTTGGTTAAACCCACTATAGTCGTGTGGTTGTTCTCGTTTACTGCAAGTCTTTCTGCTATAGGCCGGATTTTTATTTTCCCGTGGAGGGATTATGTCACCATTCGTTTGATTTCCTGAAGGACCAACGGATTGGTCTCTGAGTATGTAACTACTTGGCTTGTTATAGTAAAGTTCTGGTTCAGTCTTGTAGCATCGAGCGATATCAAAGTTGCCTGCTGCTTGCGGGACCCTGGATGATTCTAATGCATCATTTGACTGTTGATCAGTGTCCATGTTCGCGTGCAATTGTACATACTCACAAGTGCGTTGGATTGCACTGAGTGGTGTCATCTGGGTATCTATCACCGAGTGCTCTCTGTGCTGTTCTTCTGCAGCTCTCATGAGCACCTCGGCTTCAGCTAAGGCTGCTGAAGCTGTTTTTTCTTGCTTGATAATATGTAAAGATGCTTTCACCTCTGCTTTTCTTCTAAGTGCTTCAGCTTTACTTTTAGCTTTAATCATATGATATTCTTCATCTATGCAGCCCTGTTCTCTTATCATTTCAGCTTCACGTATTGCATAGGAAGCCAGTGCATGCACGGCTTCTGCTTTTGCATGGGCCCTGGCAGCTGCAGCACTGGTGGATGACAGGTTAGAGCAGCTTGAATGTCTAGAGCTAGTGCGCTTGGACCTGGCAGATTCAGCACTAGCTGATGTCTGATCCGACTGACTAGAGACTCTGGAGCTTGTGCAGCGTGACCTGTTGGTTGGCATATTGTGTATGCTTTCCTCTGCTTGTGTATGCTGAGGGATGACTGGTGTAGTATCCTTGTCTGTGTGCTGCATGATTAAACAGATTACTTCTTTGTAATGTCTGTGGCTGTAGAGGTTAGCTGATGATGAGCAGAATGAATCCACTCTTCTTTAGACTAGGCCTGCTGTGTTAAAAGTCTTTTTACTGTTCTGCCCTCACAATGTGTTCAAAGTACAAGGCTTGGCAGACAGCTAACAGCTTCCCAATAAAGACTCAGGAGGAAGGGCTAATAGTTGTAATCTTTACTGAGAACAAGTTTTTTTTTTTTTTTTAAACTGCAAAACACAAATTATAAAAAATATGCATTAGCATTTAACATTACATCACAAATGCAACTAGTAACATGCTACAATACTGTTAAGGCACTAGCTAGCACAAATGAGGCCTAGCTGAATGAACTCCCTGACAGAAACATCCTACCAAACAAACAGGTGAAATGTAGTTGAATTAGTAGAACATATACTAATTAATTGAAAACTAATGACAGCCTACTTACAGACTTATGCTTCCAAGGCCAGTATTAAGAAATAGTGGAGGTCTTTATCATGCTTCCTTCACTGTAGAAAGATTATCTGCTGGACAGGAAGTGGGTGTAATATACTACACTTCCTGTTAATAATGGATGCCAAATTAAAGCAACAGTACGATCAGTAAATATATACCTTATAATGATCAGAACAATGCGACTTGAGGTCCATAGACCTCAAAAATACACAGGCATTGCTTCAAGTTTCGAAAAAGTTGCGGGAAACTCGCGGCAAAAAACATGCGACTTTGGGCTTGCAATAGTGGAAACCGAGCCTTAATGCCATGTCATGCGACTAGTTCAAAACATCTGAGAAAAAGTCGCACTGAAGTTGGAACAAAGTAGTGCAAGAACTTTTTTTGGAGTTGCACCAATTAGAACGGGGGAACATTGAAATACATGTGTTTTGACTTGTTCTACGACTTCACATGTGTCAAGTCGCACAACAACTCGCAGTAGTGGAAAGAGAGCCTAAGGCCACTTGGGACTGAAAAGTTGCATCACAAGTTGTACCCCATGATTTAAAATGAGTACTGTTCATATGTGTGCGACTTGCTTATGCACATGCCGTATACACAGCGGGCACACATCTTTATTACAGAAATCCATATTTTGCATGGAAATTAATCACTTGCTTACTGGGCACTTAAACCCCCCTGCTGTCCAGACCAGTTTTCAGCACTGATGCACTTTGAATGACAATTGCGCGGTCATACTTAGCCAAATGTTGTTTTTTTTAATTTTCCCACAAATAGAGCATTCTTTTGGTGGTATTTGATCACCTCTGTGTTTTTTTTTCTTTTGTTCAAAAAAAAAGAAAAGACAGATTTTTATAAATAATTTTGTATATTTTTGGACATTTTGATATTAAATTTTGCAAACAGGTAATTTTTCTCCTTCATTGATGTACGCTGATGAGGCGGCACTGATTGGTTACACTGATAGGCAACACTGCTTGGGACCACTGGTGGGCATTGATAGGTGGCACTGGTGGGCACAGATGAGGCAGAATTGCCTCTTCGGGACCAATGTCCCTTGCACCTAAGCCGGTGATCAGCTTTTATTTGTATCCTCATGCTGTCAGCGTGAGGATAAAAAATAAACAATTACCGAGCTTTAGTTTACATCATGTGATCAGCTGTCATTAGCTGACAGCTAATCGCGTGGTAAGGGGCAAGGATCGGCCCTTACTTCGATCTGTGATCACCCGAGTCTCAGTGACTCAGTGAGCGCCCTGCAGGGAGGAAATTCAGGTCCACACTGACGTGGACGTTTGGCTATAGCACAGACACCAAGTGGTTAATAGAAAAACAGATGCAGACTTCTAGGGCTGGCCAAAAATAATATTTAGAGTCCAAGGCAACTGATGACTTTCTATTAAAGGTCTAAATGGGCCATTAATATGCATCACAATTGAACTTAGGAATGTGTCTTTGCAAAGTTAAACTAATTAAAATCCTTTCTTATTTTTGCTTGGGGATAGACTGCAGAGGGATTAGAAGTTTTGTCAGATGTCTACACCCCTGATAGGGTGACAACAACTCCCAAATTTTGCCAATTTCTCATTTAAAATTATTCACTTCCTGTCACATAGCCAAACAGGAATTGAGGGTAAAACCCAACCAATGTATGTCCTTGGGGACACAGGTCAATCTAAATAGTTTCCCCATTCGGGAAATTGCACTCTAGCATTTTTCCATGTACATCCCAAATTAATATGTATCTTGGGGTTTATTTACTAAGAGGTAAATCCACTTTGCACTACAAGTGCACTTAGAAGTGCAGTTGCTGGAGATCCAAGGGGGACATGCAAGGAAAAGAAAAAAAACAGCATCTTTGCCTCTACATGATTGGATGATAAAATCACCAGTGCTACCCTTCTGATTTTCATCAACTACACTTGTATTGCAGAAAGGATTTGCCTTCAATAAACCCCAAAATACTTAATAATTTGGGGTGTACACAACAAAGTGCTAGAGTGCAATTTGCATAATGGGGACACTAGTTAGATTGACCTGTGTGTCCCCAAGGAAAAATACTGTTAGGGTTTTACTCTCACTTCCTGTTTGGCTATGTGACAGGAAGCGAAGCCAATTTTAAGAAAAGGGACACAAAGCCCAACCTAAAAAAAACAAAAAAAAAATTCTTGATTTCCCGCAAATGTCCATAATTAGAATAGGATTGTCTTGAGCTTGATTTTAGTTCAGCGCTTCTCAACCCTGTCCTCAAGTACCCCCCCAACAGGCTATGTTTGCAGGTTTTCCTTCATCTTGCACAGGTGCTTTAAATCAAAGTCAATGGCTTTGTATTTTGGACAGCTATTTTAGATAAGATAAATTTCCTAAACATGTCCTGTCGGGGGGGGGGGGGGGGGGGTACTTGAGGAGTGAGGCTGAAAACCACTGCTCAAAAAGAAAATTGAATAATTACCACTCTGAAATGTTACTTTCCTGGTCACTATCCATGGCAGCATATGCACAATCCATGCATGTGCTACCATGAAGGCACCAGGAAAGTAACTTAAAACTAAAAAAAAAAGAAAAAAAAAGGGATTTGTCTAAGACATGCCAATCAGCCTAGTTAAGCTGCAGCTGGGAAATCCGTTGCATGAAAAGAACACACATAAAACATAAAAAAATTTGAAACAATTTTATTGGTCCAGAAAAAAAAAAAAACAGGACTTGGAAAAGAAGCAAGGGAAGCAAAATACACACATGTATGTTAACTTGTGACACTAACAGAATATGTTTGAGGTTTGACCCTTTTGCAGTGTAAATTAACAGGAGTTAAAAGGAGTGCACCCACAAATGGACATCTATAAGGATTACAACATTAGGCACAACATCTTGAGAAATCATTTTAAAAATAATGCAGCGCAGACAGTTAAATCAAAGTGAACAATGTACAGTAAAAACAACAAACATTGCCAACATAAAAAAGATTTCATGGTAAAATAACCACCACCCAAAAAAATACAACAAACCAAAGTAACAAATAAATTGCATAAAACACATCTGTTTTGCAACAACATAACAAACAAAATACAAAGAGAAAATACATGTGTTAGAAACTCGATAAGGACCCCCAAATGTACTCTCTTGCTTTTTTTTTTTTTTTAACTCCACTTGAGAAAACTCTCGAGAGACTATTCAGCTTAACGCTTATTCACTGTCTCCAACAAGGTCTTACATCATCGTGGTAGAGACCTAATTTTTAATCAACATCCTTCATTTCTTAAACTTCCAGATGCCTTCGGCATCCACACCATTCTTTTTATCCAACAAGAAAAAAAAAGTATAGCTTGCTTAGTCATGATCCTATACATTGTTTACTGTCTAACGAAACATTTTTATATACATACAAGTTGCGTGCATCCCACAACACTTCCTTTAATGCACATAACACTAACCACAATACTCTCTGTTTATCTTTTTCCAGTTTTCCCAAGCCATACATCATCATTTTCCACTCACTCACCTTCACTCCTGTTATTTCTTTCACCAGATCTTGACTCCTATTGATCACATCTTTCGCTACACCACACCCCCAGAACACATGCTCACTGTCTTCTACACCCCCACAATTCATTCTCGGACAAATATCAGACACACGCGAATCCCTCCTTTTCATAAATAGCCTTGTAGCTAGACATTCATGCAAACTCATCCATACTATCTGTCTCTGCACATTTGTCACCCCATATATACTCATTTTCTTCCATACTTCCCAAGCCACTGACGCATTAACTCCTCTAAGGTTACACACATACTCCTTCTCTATTAACCAATTTCTCACCTTCACTTTATCCCTCTCCCGTTCTCCTAAATCTGCCAACTTAAACTCTACCCTAAACTTTTCCAATACCCAGTAGTCGCGTGCCACCAGGTAAGATATCGGTATCCTTGAATCCCTTCCCAACCACCCCCATCTCCTAAACAACCACCCACCTGAGAAAGCTATCATCCTAGCACACACTCCACCATTCCTCAAAACTTTCACCACGCAAAACCAATAATGCATTAACAAAAACACTCTCACATTCGGAAAACCCAACCCACCATTACATTCACGTCTACACACATATTCTCTCTTGACTCTTTCCATTTTCGACCCCCATAAAAAGGTAAACAATAACTTATTAATTTTCCTCAATCTTATCTCCCCAGGAGGGAAGATATTACTTGTATACAAAATTAAAGGTAAGATTACTGCCTTGACTACTAAAACTTTCCCATAAATCGACAATTTTCTTAGACACCAAAACCTCAACTTCTTGGCTATCTTTTCTCCCACTTCATTCCAGCACACTTCCCCTTTCATTCCATAGTCAAACACAATACCCAACATCCTCACTCCATCCTCAACCTTCCCAATCTGATCATCCACACATTCCACTTGTCTTCCATACACACCCAAACTATACTTATTCCAATTCACACTCATTCCCGCACATACACAAAAAATAGACAAAAGTAACTTCACCCTTCTTACGCCCACCACCGACTGACACACTGCCACCACGTCATCCATATAACCTAAACATTTCACAATTTTCCCCCCACTCCCAGGCACCAAAAAGCCCCTCACCACCTTATTCCTCTGTATCATCCTTAACAGTGGATCAATAAAACAAATAAAGAGAATAGGAGACAGGGGGCACCCCTGTCTCACCCCAGATTTAAACAAAAAAGCCCGCCCCAAACTCCCATTAACCAGAACCCGACTACTGATCCCCCAATACAACCCTTTTATTACATTAATGAGCAGCTGTGGTATACCCATCAAAACCTCCCACAAAAACCCATGATTCGCTTTATCGTATGCCTTCTCAAGGTCTGGATAATCAAACTATTCCTGTCTTTACAACAATTAATTATATCCCTAACTAAAATTAAATTCTCCGAGATCATTCGACCCGGCACTGCATAGGCCTGCGTCTCGCTAACCATACTACTAATGACCTTAGATAATCTCCTCACCACAATTTTTGCAAAGACCTTGTAATCTGAATTTAGTAAGGAGATAGGCCCCCAATTTCGAATATCTATCTTATCCCCCTTCTTATAAATTAATACCTCTCATAGATTCGGATATAATGCCTTCTCTCATCATGCAATTAAATACCTCAACCACATCCTGCTTAATAATATCCCAAAACTATTTAAAAAAACTCACTTGGTAAGCCATCCCCTCCCGGGGTTTTATTAGCCCCCATGCTTGTCACAGCTTCCCACACCTCCTCCTCATTCACCGCTTTCTGCAAAAAAAACCTTATCATCCTCATCTAAATTATCCTCTACCATATCAATCATTCTAGTATCTGACTCATCAACACACACTCCCTCATACAATCGTTCATAAAATTTAGTCACGCATTCCAGCACATTCTCTCTCTTACATTCCCTCCCTTCTTCATCATACACACCCTCAAACACTCCTTTTTCCTTACAAACCTTCTTGAAAAAAATCTAGAACATTTTTCATCCTGCTCCAGGTGTTTAACTCTTGCTTGAAAAATAATTTGTTTTCCTCTTTCAGTTAATACCTCTTTAATCCTCTTCCTAACATGGACTTTTTCATCGGCCATATCAAAGCCCATATTTCTAAATGAATATAATGTAGCCAACCTGACTTGTAACTGAGAATATCTCCTTTTCTCACTGCTACTTTTATCCCTTCTCTTTTTTTGAAAAAATAATTTAATTTTCCTTTTGACCCAATCCCACCACCCCAAAATATTACTAAAATCTTTTTTCCTATTAACCCATCTACTATATACATTACTAAAATGAGCTTTGACATGCTCGTCCTGCAACAATAAACTATTTAACCTCCATACCCCTAAACCAAGCTTAATACTATCTCCCATACTCAAATCAACATACACTGCCACATGGTCTGAAAAAAATTACCGGCCTGTGTTTAACATTAGCACATTTGAACGCATCAGAAAACAAACATAAATAAATTCTGGATTTTGTGCGCCCACACTCCGAAAAAAAAGTGAAATATGGATCCACCAAACCCAGAACAGTATGAGCATCACTGAGATGTAAGTCCTAAATTACCCCATTCAGCATAGTGCTACCTACATCTAACTTAGTCTCCGCTACTCCTATCCGATTTTTCACAAAACGAATCGTATTAAAATCACCCATGATCACACTAGGTCTCCTTCCCACTGCATGTAACTTCAAAACTTCAAAAAACTCAAGACGTTTCTGGCTATTCACAGGAGCATATAAATTAAAAAGCCTAAACTTGGTTAAAGAAAATTAAATCTGCCATAATTAATCTTCCTGGCACTAACACAACATGAGACATGATGCGAATATTTCTATTTGTAATGATAATGCTTACCCGAGCATTTCTATTTTCCCCAACTGCCGACCACATGTAATCCACCACCCCCTCCGGAGGCTTGGGCGGTCGATTAAAAAAACACTCCTGTAGACAGATGATGTCTCCTCCATTGACCTTCAAGTCCTCAAAAATGGCACACTGTCTAGCAGGAGACCCAAAACTTCTCACATTGAGGGACACCAGCTTGATGCTCATTCACATGAAGATGTGCATCATTCACCCCCAGACCTATCACTTAAGCCCGAAAACTGACATACATTCCTCAGGGCCATAATGCTTTCATCATCCAAAAACTCCTGACTAGGCGACAATGTGGCCGGCTGAAACATTTCTGGAGTCCCCGGACTTAGTGCTGGTGATTTCTACCTCCACTCCAACATCCCCCAGGACCTCAAAGGGGTTACGTGTTTCAATTCCAGCTGTCTCTACTTTCAATTTCTTAGCCCTTCTCTTCTTAGGGCTCTCCAAAGCATCCACCTTGGTCTTAGCACCCAGTGTATCCATCTTTTCCACCTCCTTTTCTTGGGCTTCCGGCACTTCCGGCTCCCACTGTAAGGCTGCTGCCAACTCCTCCGTAGCCTCCTCCACTGCCCTCTCCACCTCTGCTCCACTCCCCGCTGTTAATGGCTCCACACTGGTGGGTGGCACTTCTACTCTTTCCTTCACTCTCTCCTCCACACCCTGGTGCCCAATTTCTTCCTCTTCCCGTCTTTCAGGAGAGTCAGACAAGCACCTGTGTGGACACTGGTCGTCCACTCTCAGCGGTGCGCCTGACAGCTTCAGCATAAGAGACATAGGCCCTTCTTACTTTTGGACAATTCTTCACTGTATGATCACGCTGTCCACATATATCACAGGCCCGCTTAATCAAGCAAGCCCCAGCCTCATGTCCCTCCTCTCCACAGTTCCGGCAGTGCATCTCCACATTACATTCATCTCTGGTATGCCCAAACTTATGACATCTTCTGCAGTATGTCGCTTTACCAGGGTAGTAGAGAAACCCTCTATTTCCTGCTATTGAAAAATTAGCTGGTGGATGCCGCACTCCACCAATCTCTTCAGAATCCACCTTCAGCTTGACAAAAAACTTTAATTTGCCATTAAAGATCCCCAGACGATTAGTCAGCCAGAAGCCTCCCTTCACTGCAGAGCAGTATCGCTTCAAAAAGGCCACTACCAAGGCAATGTCCGTGAAGGGGTTAAACAGGTGAACAACTAATGCTTTCTCCTCCATAGCATACAAGGGTTCCACTATGAAAGGCCTTATAGACTCATGGTTAGCTTTCTCCAATTCCTTACACTTCTCAATAACTCCCATGCAAAAATTGCTATGCACAAAAGAAACATCATAGTACCTTGGTGCTGCATGGTCCTGGATACAATAGATGTGACGTGGTTCCGCTGCAACTGATTTCTCCAGCAAATCCTGAACAAGGCACTCCAAACTCACTTTATGCAGATGACCAGGCATAACCTGAAACCGCAATCTTGGCTCTTTTCAGGACAAAGTAAAGAATGCTATCTGCAAGCTTTATATAACATAGGTTTGTGTGCTAATGAGGCAATTGCAAACATATGCACAGTACATAAAACACACAAAATGCAAGTTCACCTAATGTAGAGAGAACTTCAAAGTGGGTACACCTGCTAAAGTGGAGTTCCACCCAAAAATGGAACTTCCACTTTTTGGATTCCTCCCCCCCTCTGGTGTCACATTTGGCACTTTTCAGGGGGGAGGAGGGAGCAGATACCTGTCTAATACATGTATTTGCTCCCACTTCCTGGCATAGATCACCGCAGTGCTTGCGGTGACCTACGCCACTTCTGGCGCCTACTCTGTCCTCCCCCGCTGTATTCTGGGAGACACACAGGTCCCAGAACACAGCAGGGACCAGAGAGGACGCGCAGCGTGACTCGCGCATGCACAGTAGGGAACCAGAAAGTGAAGCTGCATGCTTCACTTCCTTATTCCCTTACCGAGGATGGCGGCGGCAGGAGCCGAGAGCCGACAGACAGATCGGCTTCGACTGCCGACATCGCGGGCTCCCTGGACAGGTAAGTGTCCATATAGTAAAAGTCAGCAACTGCAGTATTTGCAGCTGCTGGCTTTTAATATTTTTTTTTCGACGGACCTCCGCTTTAAGGATGTCCTTAAATTACTAACCCAAAAAACACACTCTGAGCATGCCCAGAAACATCCAAATGCTGGTCACACACAAAAAGCACCAAAAAAAAACCCAAAGTCCCTGAGCATGCCCAGACCAACCCAAATGCATTTCACACACCAAAAGGCAATAGGAAAAAACCAAAGTCCCTGAACATGCCCAGAACAACCCAAATGCAGCTAGCACAAAGTAAGCCACCCCCCTGTCCAAAATTAAGCACATCATCCGCCATGCACCAAAATTACAGATGGGACAAAATACCCCTCCAGTCCAGGGGGGCAACTAAAGAGCCTAACATGTGCAAATGTTATACAACAAATACAATTGCAGTCTAAGGGAACTGACTTGGTAGTTTTACTAGTCCCCACTTGGCTGGCTTTTCTTCTAGTTATTGGCCTTAAAATGGGTATCCCCTTAATATCTAAGATATTAAGGGTTCCCCTTAATATCTATACCAGACCTGAAGGGCCTGGTATGGAATTTCGGGGGAACCCCACGCATTTTTTTCTTAATTTTGTTTTTTTTCTTAATGCTGTTTTTATCAATGAACTTTTATGTGTATTGCTGGACCGACATTTCATTATAGCCGCGAAGTGAACCAGCGTTAAAAAAAAAAAAGTTTAGAGGTGCGCTCGTTCAACCTATGTAAATGCATTTAGGTTGCTTGACATTTACTAAGATTTTGCCGGCGCAGTGAACCAAAGCATTTGAACAAGCGCAAATGCCGTTTGCGCATGCGTGGTGCATAAATTGACCCCCCGCAGTTCTAAATGTACTTGCCGGCACAGCAGGCTTGTTCAGATAAAGTTACTTTCTCATTCTATTTTGGGCATATCTGTTACTTGGGCAGTTATTACTATACTTCCTCACATCACCCACATCACCCCCCATAATATTGGCACTTCCAGCTTGTTTATATTTTAAGTTAAAGATGCCGTGCGCCATGTCTATAGTGGTGCACCGATCGCCTCCTCTATAGGATTTACCCTTAGAAACAAGGGACGATATTATTTCATACACAGTAAGTACATGGCTTAAGGCGTACAACCTTAACACAACCTTAACACAATCGGTATCCTGGGTGGCAAACAGCAGTTCTTATGGATGACTCTGTCGGCGCGGGTAGTTTATTAATTTATCTGTAACACATTTAATTCACCACAAGATGGCAGTATAAAGTTTTAACTACACAGGTGAGCTTTGATTAGGCACAAGTTCCTATAAATAGTCTACAGCAACCCTTGTGTGGCGTCCAGATGAAGTGCAGATGATCTGCACGAAACGCAAGCGTCGATGTGGCTGACGCTGGCTCACCCCTGCTCTCTCTTCCAGTCCCTCTCACTGATCCATGAGGTGACTCCTGGTGTCTTTCATCGTGGGATATGGTGACACTCTGCCCCTGCACTTAGCCTTAGGCCCCTTTCACACGGAAGGATAGAATGGTGCTTTTAGCTGCAGATTTTCTAATTTTCTACCACAGCTAAAAGCACACAATGCTTTCCTCTGGCCCCATTCACACACTGCGTTTAGCTGCGAATTCGATACATGCGGTTCTGTGCGGATAGAAAAAATAGCATTGACTGCGTCCAGGAGCGATTTAGCGCAGCTATCCGCACATAACCGCAGGTATTCGCAGTGCACTGTGTCAGCTGCGGATAACTGCGTCGAGCTTCTCATCGGGAAAGGAAAAATTATTTTTCCTTTCCCAATGAGCGACAAGCACGGGGATCCGACTCGGATCCCCGCCAATGCCCGGCACTGTTTGGTATGAATCTTGAGGGGGAACTCCACGCCAAATTTGGGCGTGGGTTCCCCCCAGGGGCATAACAGGCCCTTTCGGTCTGGTACGGATGTTAAGGGGAACCCCCTATGCTGAAAAAACGGCGTGGGGTCCCCCCCAAAATCAATAACCAGCACGCAGCCCAGCCGGTCAGGAAAGGGGGTGGGGACGGACGAGCGCTCCCCCCTCCTGAGCCGTACCAGGCCGCATGCCCTCAACATGGGGGGTTGGTGCTTTGGGGGAGGGGCGCCCTGCGGCCCCCCCACCACAAAGCACCTTGTCCCCATGTTGATGAGGACAAGGGCCTCTTCCCGACAACCCTGGCCGTTGGTTGTCGGGGTCTGCGGGCCGAGGGCTTATCGGAATCCGGGAGCCCCCTTTAATAAGGGGGCCCCCAGATCCCGGCCCCCCACCCAATGTGAATGAGTATGGAGTACATGGTACCCCTACCCATTCACCTAGTGAAAAAGTGTCAATAAAAAAAACACTACACAGGTTTTTAAAGTAATTTATTAGACAGCTCCGGGGGGTCTTCTTCCAGCTTCAGGGGTCTCTCCGGTTCTTCACCGCGCTCTCCGGATCTTCTGCCGGGCTCCTCCGCTATCTTCTGCTCTTTTGCCACTCTTTTTGCTAGCGGAGGAGCCCGGTCTGCTGCCTTCTGCCTTCTTCCCTCTTCTCTTCTTCCGATGTTGACACGACGCTCTCTCCGGCTGGACTGCTCTCTGTGCGCTCCGCTCTGACTTATATAGTCGGAGACCCCGCCCCCTTATGCCATCACAGTCCCTGGGCATGCTGGGACTGTGACGTTTTAGGGGGCGTGGTCATCATCATACGGTGACCACGCCCCCTAAAACGCTGTTCATAATCTGAGGCCCATCTCCTTTGGTTAGTGTGCCATTATGAAGCTGGTGGCATGTGAGCACATTGGAAGCACATACCTTAAGCATTTGAGTACGAGCCTGCGATACCTTTTTATTTCCAGGTCATTTTCCTTTTTTTCAGTGCTCTGATAGTTTGACCGACAATTACTCCATCATTTAACGCTGTACCCTAATGAATTTTGTACAATTTTTTTAAATAAAAAACCTTCAAAAAAGTAGGCAGCTTTTTATTAGAGAAAAGACACGCTATATCTCTTCTGAGATAAAACAAATTTACCTGCATGTTTACAATTTTCTATTAATTGTACACTGACCTGCATATTTGCAACTTAGCATACTTGGAATGGTGGCAGTGTGCTGGAATGAATGACTCCAATGCATATGCGCAGGAGTCATCTAATGCCCACCAGTCAATCAAGAGGCTGAAAACCCAGCACCCAGGGAATCCCAGGCAGGCAGGCAGGTAGTGCTATAATCACTAACCACCTATGTAATAAAGTGCCCATTGATTACAATACGGAGGACACACACTGTCCACAATAAAGCAGTTACACACTAACCACAAAAGAAGGGGCACATGCTGACCACAAAAAAGGGGGGATATATTGACCACCATAGAAGGCACACACTAACCTCAATAAAGGGGGTACAGTCTGACCACAAAAAAGGAGGCACATTCTGGCCACTATAAGGGGGACATGCTGACCACCATAAAGATGTCATTACAAATATGTAATTTGAAGCAATTGTCATTTAGTCTATTTAGCAAAGATATGTAATATGTTATGATTGGTGCATTATTTAAATATAATTATCATATAAAAGTAGAATCTGGATTTTTGTTTTCAGATGAAAAAAGGCACAAGAAAAGCATCAGTAATGTAGTGTTAAATGTGATTAATTAGAAATTGCTATGGTTATGTGGGTTAAAAAAAAATGAACAGATGTCATGATAGCGATACATTTTATTATATAAATATCTGTTATAAATATCTAAATATGGGTCTATATTGTGCTGGGAATGCTGAAATGTATGAAGGATTATGTTGGAAAGGCGCAGTAAAAGTGAGCTATCCTTAAAAAAAATGGATTCTGTCTTTGAATCAAAAGTTTTGTATTGCTCAAAATGTCATAATGAGTTCCTGCTCTTACATCGTTGTGTTCCTTATTGTGCTATATACGTGCTAATCCTATTTATTTCTGTTTTAGAATTGTAAATGTTATCATTATAACATTACAAACTATTTACTTTTTATATTTATCTTAGTAGTAGACATTAAAGTAATGCATTTGAAACTGAGTTAATGATGTCTTGAGAATAATGAATATATGGCTCTTTTTTTAATTGCAGGTTACATCATGAAGTGTGAAATGCTGTTCAGAGAAATTTCCGACAGTGTTACTCTTTCCGCTAAAATAGATGTGTGAAAATCAATGCAACATGAAGTAAATGCTATCGGAGTCACCATAAATAAAATCAGTAAATTACCTAAAAAAGGTGGCATGATTGTTGTTGAAGGTGCAAAAAGAATAGGATGGAAAATAGGTACTCATAGATGCCTGGACAAGTTAGAAAAGATAGTTGCAACCACATTTCATAAAGAACAGATATACAGTGTCTCTATTGTAGAACTAAGGACCATGAAAAAAGGTGATAACTAGTCTACCTAATTCAGTCCTATAAATGAATAATATGTTTAGTTCAAATGATGAAACATGGATATGATTACATGTGTACATTCAATCAACATGGGGAGGAGGCCTTCATCGGGTTGGGGTAACCCCTCTCATCAATACACCACGTCTCTATACTGTATGTGTAAGGATAACAGACTCATGCTTACAACCCTTGATGACTGGAAAGGATGGAAAGGGATATTCAGCACAGTGGTGTAGTGGGCAGCACTCTCGCCTAGCTGTAAAAAGGGTCGCTGGTTCGCATCCCAACCACGACACTACCTGCCTGGAGTTTGCATGTTCTCCCTGTGCCTGCGTGGGTTTCCCCCGGGTACTCCGGTTTCCTCCCACACTCCAAAGACATGCTGGTAGGTTAATTGGCTTCTGTCCAAAATTGGCCCTAGTATATGAATGTGAGTTGAGGACCTTGGATTGTGGGCTCCTTGAGGGTAGGGACCAATGTGAGTGTGCAATGTATGTGTGAAGTGCTGCGTAAATTGACAGCGCTATATGGGTACCTTAAATAAAAATAGGGATAATTGTAGACACCCACCCACACTCACTCAGGTTGAACTGGATGGACTGGTGTCTTTATTCAACCTTACTAACTATGTAACTATGCAACTATTCATAGTATGGAAGCCACCTTTCTGATGCGCAACCATGTGAATGAGTACGTGATACACAAGCGACGTCATTACATCAGCTCCGCCCACTTCTCTTAAGGGCACATTTTTTCTTGTGTCATTTTTTTAAACGACTTTTTTTTTTTTTTTGCATGTTAGTCTAAATATGAGATCTGAGGACTTTTTGACCCCAGATCTCATATTTAAGAGGACCTGTCATGTTTTTTTCTATTACAAGGAATGTTTACATTCCTTGTAATAGGAATAAAAGTGATCCAAATTTTTTTTTTTTTAAAAAACAGTGAAAAAATAAATAAAATAAAGTAAAATAAATAATAAAAAAACAAACTTTTTTTTAAAGCGCTCTGTCCCGACGAGCTCGCGCGCAGAAGCGAACGCATACATGAGTAGCGCCCGCATATGAAAACGGTGGTCAAACCACACATGTGAGGTATCGCCGCAACCAGTAGAGCGAGAGCAATAATTCTAGCCCTAGACCTCCTCTGTAACGCAAAACATGCAATCTGTAGAATTTTTTAAACGTCGCCTATGGAGATTTTTAAGGGTAAAAGTTTGACGCCATTCCACGAGCGGGCGCAATTTTGAAGCGTGACATGATGGGTATCAATTTACTTGGCGTAACATTATATTTCACAATATAAAAAAAATTGGGCTAACTTTACTGTTGTCTTATTTTTTTAATCAAAAAAGTGATTTTTTTCCAAAAAAAGTGCGCTTAGAAGACCGCTGCGCAAATACGATGCAAAAAAAGTATTGCAATGACCGCTATTTTATTCTCTAGGGTGTTAGAAAAAAAACAATATATAATGTTTGGGGGTTCTAACTAATTTTCTAGCAAAAAACCTGTTTTAAACCTGTAAACACCTAAAATCCAAAACGAGTCTGGTTTTAAAGTGGTCACTGTAAGGTGTTGTGAAGGGGTAAAATCCATCATCAACCACGCTGTCCAGTGGTACAGGTGAATGTCATTCAGGATGAATGATGAATGATGCAATTATGACAGACCTTTAAAAACAAAACACGACAACCTGCATTGAACAGCCTCACTGACTCACACTGCTAATGAGATTTCTCTGGTCAGAAGATGAATGTCAATAAATTGCCAGCAATAGCATGGCTGATGTCAGTGACCAAATGTGGCCATGACCATAATTCATCAATGATGTTACATGTAATTTCTGTCAACCCGTTTACAATTTAAGAAAGGCTAATGCTGGCCACACACTAGACGAAAAATCGATCATGTAGACACTTCGTTCGTTTTTTGGCAAGTTAATGGGCACAAATCGTTAATCGTTTGTGACGTTTTGTGGCAAAAAAACAAACGGCAAGTTTGTAAAACTTCTGCCGAGCGAACAATAAATTGCAAGGTTAATGCGTTATTCGTCCGTGAAAAAACAAATGGTTGCTACTGCGCATGGGTGAAAAACATTTAACCCGGAAGGTAAATATTTGTGCCAAAGAACGTTCACGTCAAAAGGTCATGACAAATCGTACACACCAACAATTATTTAACCTGCAAACTCATCAATCGTGATATACAGTACCTATCTTGTAAAAAAATATTACAACAGACCAAATATGCAATATTAAAACTTTATTGCAAATGTAATTTTTTTTAGAAAAGTAAAGAAATAGTGTTACAAACTTTTTTGTGCATCTTTTTTTTTTTTAAATAGCCTCCAAAAATGTTATTCTCACATTTTACTACTGAACATTATACATCCATCAACCAATTATCTCTCATGGCTTTCAAAACTGTAATTTTTTGACAAACATTATCAGTAGTCTTGAGATTTTGTCCCGCAGAATAAACCTGGTTTGAGTTTCTCCTTAAAGTTTGTGATGGCAGTCACCCCTACTATAAGTGCATGTCCACATATGGGATATTTGTGTGCATGAAAACACTACTACCATATGTGTCCATACATATTTGACTTGTTGTCTCTGAACACAACTATAGTAGAGGTGACTGGCTGCACAAACTTTAAAGACAGCTTTGCTCCAACCATGTTTTTACATGGCAGGCCTGAAGTTTAAATGTGCATGAAGCACTCACATTACCGATAGAGTGTGTATCTCCACAATAAAGTGCTTGTCCTCAACAGCAGAACTAGCTAAAGTTTTGGTGCAAATTTGTGCAAACAATGACCACATGAACTGAACTATACAAACATGTAAGAAAAAAAAAACATTGACAAAAGTGACACGTGGTAAATTTTACATAGTGTGTCAACTACAACCATAAAACTTTGTTGGACAGAGGTCAAGTGATCTTTGATTTTCTCTAACTCTGATGAGCACTTCAAAAGATCAGATACCAATCTTTGGGCAGTGAGGGAATTTAATCCATGTTCCTCAGACAGATGATGTGCTGTTGAAGATTAGAAAAAATAAAGAAATATCAGGAAAATGTGTTTTAAATGGAGTTGATGTTAACGTGTATGTGTAGTGGCTTACCTGTGCTGCTTGTGATGGTATCAGAGGAATGCTGTGCCTGGTCTGCTTCAACATCTGGTATAGTTTGGCATGGTTCTGCAACATCATCATCGTCTGGCCCTATAGCAATAGCTGGAGCTGTGTCATCAACATGAACAATATCCATTCCTGTTGTCGCTTTTCTGTTATCAAAGTGTGCTTTCTTGGGTCTTTCTAGGTTTAAGATAATAGAAATTCATGAAAAAAGCATGCATGCTAAAGAACATAGTTTGCATTGATGAAGACATTGCAGAGAGACTACATGGATTGCATGCCTAGCTGAGAGCAGAAATAGCAGAAAATAATCTAAAATACCTTTTCTGATCATTCTATGTATTTTCTGCAACTGGGCTTCCTCCCTATGCTTCAAGTCAGACTATCTTTTGCACAGCTGGTCCTTTGTTCCCTCCAAACCATTCTTCTTCTTAAGCATATGGAGAACCTTCTCCATGATGTTGTCTTTTCTTGTATTAGGCCTGGGGTAGTTTTTGTGCCTCCCACCGTAACCATTTTTTTCCAGAATCGTCACCATAGTTTTCATCTCATCCAGGGACATAGGTGTTGCCTTGTTTTTAAACCTTTGCAGGCTAAATCGTTCAGGAACGGCATGCTCCTTTTCTTCAGCCATCGTTCTGCTGCTAAAGATGGATGAAGAGGGGCGGAGCTTGTAAACTCCCATAGAGCACCATGGCACACTCCGACCCGGCAACACAGAACGTTGTCACGTACAATTACACTGACCAGCCAAACGATTACACTGACCAGACGAACGATTACACTGACCAATCCACAGAAAATTCGTAACAACTGAAGGTAAGCAGACCAGTACAATAGTTCTAGGGTATTAATTGTTTGGTGTAGTTTGGCAACTGAACAATGATGCATTGTTTCTTATTACAGGAGCAATGGTGGAAAAATTTACCTCGCCACATTTCCTGCCACAATTCCTTGAAATGCACCGAGACCTTCCATGTCTATGGAAAGTACGCTCCAAAGACTATTCAGACTGTCAAAAACGTAATGAAGCATATACTAAATTAGCGGAACTATGCACTGTTATGTATTCCAAAGCAGATATATTCTATTTGACCAAAAAAATTGCAAATCTACGTACTATCTTCAAAAAAGAATTGAATAAAATTAATGAATCCAAAAGATCTGGTGCAGGTGCAGATCAAGTATATGTGCCACGCCTGTGGTATTTTGAGAGACTCCCTTTTCTGACTGACCAGGAGGAAGCACGATGGGGCATTTGAGGAAATAGCAGACAGTCAGGTAAGTAATCTTATTATTTTTTTACTATACACTTTTATACGTACAGATAAGAAAATCAAAATTGAAGATAATACATACCAAATTCCAACACACATCAAAATTTAAAGCACCTTTGTACATTTGCTTTTTTAAGACAAAAATAACATGACACCTGTGTTTAGTACTGAAATAATAGATAAATGCAGCCACTCAAATTTACATATGCCATTTAGAGATTGTTTTGCCAATCTACTGCTCCATGACCCAGAAAATATTGCATATAATCCAGGCGATTCTGATGGGCTAGTTGATTAGAGAGACGTGGTGGGGCACGGCCTAGGTTTAGTAGCCCTTCTGTATCATTACGCCACTCACCAGGCATGACATCCTCAGACAGAGTATCTTCCCGGTCCACCAGGGATTGTGGCATGTAGGTGGAGCTAGTACACCTTAGTAAATTATGCAACACACAGCAACAATGAACTATAGTGTCAATTTTTTGGGGGGGCTACATTTATTGCTGTATGGAAGATACGAAAGCGGTTGACCATAATACCAAAAGCATTTTCTACAACTCATCTAGCACAAGATAACCTGTAATTAAAATTTTTTTGATCAGGTGTAACGTTTTTAAGGGCAAATGGTTTCAACACATGGTCAGATAATGCAAATGCGTCATCTGCAACAAATATGAAGTTTAGTCCTTCCACTGTGTCCTCTTGGGATGGTAGATCCCCAAAAAAAAAAAAAACGGTTTTCTCAATTATTCCCCCATCCGAATTTCATCCATTTTTGCCAATGTCCATAAAGATAAACTCATACTTTGCATTCACCATTGCCATTAGGATGATCCTAAAGTAGCCTTTGTAATTATAATAAAAGGAGCCAGATTTTGCTGGGGGCATTATGCGAACATGCTTCCCGTCTATGGCACCACCACAGTTGAGGAAATTCCAATAGTCGTTAAATTGTTTAGCTGTTGCTTTCCATTCCTCCACAGATGCCGGTAGCTGTGAAAGGTAAAAATATATGTTAAAACATTTTTTTAGGCTTAATTCTCAATACTTTTTTTTATTTTGCTTTAATATACAGGATCTATTTGGCAATGAAACACAAACTGTCACATCACCACCAGTAAGCAGGAACAAAAAGAGAAAGACAAGGCAAGAGTCTACAGGCAACTTTCTACTACAAGCATCAGCAGCGTTAAATCAGAAGAGGGATGAATGTGAAGACCTGGGTGCATTTGCTGCCAAGAAAATACGCCGGATGTCAGAAGACCAAAAACAATTACTGGAACCATTACTCATTCAGCTTCTTAATAAAGGGTTAACAAGGGAGTTGACCACAAATACGCACTTAGCTGACCACAAAACTACACACACCCAATCATCGCAACAACCTCAACAAAGGCATCAGTGGTACCTACAATTCACACAGCAGGATCGTCCACAAAGCAACTGGGGACATGATTATCAGTACACATCTTTGCGAATCACATACATTTGGTTTAAAAGATGTTATCTTTGCCAGTCTGACATGTTATGAACTAGTTTGAGTTTACTGATATGTTTAGAGCTTCTAAATTCAAAGCAAGCTGTACAGTGTTTTAGAGTTAAAAATAAAAGCACTGTGTCATTACCTTTAAGTATTCGTCTTGCATGATTCTTCTGATGGCTTGGCGGGTCTCAGGTATGATGCGGCCTAGCAACTGGGCAGAGATTCCAGTGGTGAACTTGAGGTCTTCAAAACTTCATCCAGTTGCCAGAAAATGAAGTGTTGCTACCAGTCTCTGCTCCGCTGTGATGCTACTTCTTAAGACTGTGTCCTTTTTTGTTTTGAGGGGTGACACTTGACTCAGTAGAAGCAGAAAGGACTCATCAGGCATCCTCAGATAGTTCCGATAATCATCGGGATTGTTTTCCTTGAGCTCTCGAACCAATCTCATATGTGAGAAGTTACAGCCACTCTTTACTCCATAACCTTCGCCTTTTGCTTCTGGGCTCCTCTGCTTGCTGTATAGCCATCACTCCAAGCATTACTATGTACTATGGCAATGGTCCTCTAATCCACATCCATATTGAAGGTGGTGCTGATGTAGGTGATGCAGTAGAGATGCACATTGCTCCTCTGGGCGTATACATAAACCACAGGAAGCCATGGTGCAGAGGTCAAACACATTTTGTCACTTCCTTTTTATATGCAAAAACAGCACGAAAAAACGATACATTGATGTTCATAAACGATTTATAGTTCAAAAATCATTACTTACCTGATGGCATGATCGTTTGCTCTCACGAACGTATTAACGTTCGTTTTAATTAAGGTTAATGTGACTGACTGGTCCTTGAACAGTAATCAATTGAAATATACTGCCAAGCATACCTGGTGCTTAACTTAAAGTGGATGTAAACCCAATGTCATCCTTTCTAAACTACTGCCATAGGGGTTATCTATAAGGATATACATGCCTCCTGCATGTATCTTTACCTGTCAAATGTCTCCCCTCTGTCTGTTATTAGACCCGAAAAACTGCATATTCTGTGGGTGGGTCTGTTGTTTGGAGCTCGGTAGGTGGAGTCGTGATGTCAGTAGACTCCCCGCCCACCTCTAAACTCCCCTTGTCAATATGCATTTTCTCCTGTTTATTTCTAACACTGAACTTCTGCTGAACTTCTGCTATGATCGCTAACATCCAGTGAAAAGACAGGAAAGTAACCACATGACTTCAGCATGCCAAATCATGCTGAGGTGTGGAACAGCCAATCCTTTCAGAGCTGCTGAAGAAAGGAGTGGGGGAGGGAATTAAAAAATAATGCCTGTGTCTTAGGCTGTCACTCACAGCAAGGGGGAGTATTTGACAAAGTTTTTCTCAGTTTGTGAAGATTTTTCTCACTGAACAATAAAAGAGGATTGCTCAGAGATGGATTAACTCTGTGTGGCAAGACTGGGCTCAAATGATAGGAAATCTTATACTCTACAGTATGATAAAAAAAAAAAAAAAAAAAAAAAATTCGTATTTACATCCACTTTAAGCCTTATCCCTAGTGTTGGACATCAATCATTGATCAGTTAGGATAAGTATGCAACAATGCTAATTGTTACTTGATGACAATCTATTGAGAACATGGTACACATACTGTATATTGTTAATTATTTATATTTCACAATTACTCAATTTCCTGTATCATACACATATATCTAGCTTTCTTATGTGAAAAATCAACAAAGATATAGCAAAAAAAGTGGGACTTTTCTGGTTACAGTAATCCAAACTGAATGCTCAATAAAAATAAACAACAAACAACAAAACAATGGCTAAAAGGCCCACATGATCAAACATTTTCTATTCCTAAAAAATATATACATATGCCACAATCCAAGGAAAATATCATATATTAATTTCCACAGCTACTAAACAATTATGTATCCCTGGTCATCAGTGTTTTCCCTATATAATAACCCCATATTGAGCATAAAGTTTCCTAGCCACAATATATATATACGGTACATATACACAGACATGTGAAAAAAGAACAAGACCACACTTACTGTAATAGTATGGCATCATATTTTGACTATAAAATCATTGAAAGCATTTGTGGGTGTAAATTTGCTGTCCCCTCAAAATAACTCAACACACAGCCATTAATGTCTAAACCGCGGGCAACAAAAGTGAGTACACCCCTAAGAGAAAATGTCCAAATTGGGCCCAAAGTGTCAATATTATGTGTGGCCACCATTATTTTCCAGCACTGCCTTAACCCTCTTGGGCATGGAGTTCACCAGAGCTTCACAGGTTGCCACTGGAGTCCTCTTCCACTCCTCCATGATGACATCACAGAGCTGGTGGATGTTAGAGACCTTGAGCTCCTCCACCTTCCATTTGAGGATGCCCCACAGATGCTCAATAGGGTTTAGATCTGGAGACATGCTTGCCCAGTCCATCACCTTTACCCTCAGCTTTTTCACCAAGGCAGTGTTCGTCTTGGAGGTGTGTTTGGGGTCATTATCATGTTGGAATACTGCCCTGCGGCCCAGTCTCTGAAGGGAGGGGTTCATGCTCTGCTTCAGTATGTCACAGTACATGTTGGTATTAATGGTTCCCTCAATGAACTGAAGCTCCCCAGTGCCGGCAGCACTCATGCTGCCCCAGACCATGACACTCCCACGACCATTCTTTACTGTAGGCAAGACACACTTGTCTTTGTACTCCTCATCTGGTTGCCGCCACACACGCTTGACACTATCTGAACAAATTAAGTTTATCATGGTCTCATCAGACCACAGGACATGGTTCCAGTAATCCATGTCCTTACTCTGCTTGTCTTCAGCAAACTGTTTGCGGGCTTTCTTGTGCATCATCTTTAGAAGAGGCGTCCTTCTGGGACGACAGCCATGCAGACCAATTTGATGCAGTGTGCGGCGTATGGTCTGAGCACTGACAAGCTGACCCCCACCCCTTCAACCTTTGCAGCAATGCTGGCAGCACTCAAATGTCTATTTCCCATAGACAACCTCTGGGTATGATGCTGAGCATGTGCACTCAACTTTAGTCGACCATGGCGTGGCCTGTTCTGAGTGGAACCTGTCCTGTTAAACCACTGTATGGTCTTGGCCACCGTGCTGTAGCTCAGTTTCAGGGTCTTGGCTATCTTCTTATAGTAGAGCAATAATTCTTTTTTTCAGATCCTCAGAGAGTTCTTTGCCATGAGGTGCCATTTTGAACCTCTAGTGACCAGTATGAGAGAGTGAGAGCGATAACACCAAATTTAACAGACCTGCTCCCCATTCACACCTGAGACCTTGTAACACTAATGGGTCACATGACACCGGGGAGGGAAATGGTTAATTGGGCCCAATTTGGACCTTTTCACTTAGGGGTGTACTCACTTTTGTTGCCAGCGGTTTAGACATTAATGGCTGTGTGTTGAGTTTTTTTGAGGGGACAGTAAATTTACACTGTTATACAAGCTGTACACTCCCTACTTTACATTGTAACAAAGTGTCATTTCTTCAGTGTTGTCACATAAAAAGATATAATAAAAAGATACTATATATCCCCTTCAAAAATGCATATCATGTCCCTGAATCCTGAAAGAACACCCCCCTATAGCATTCAATGTAACCGGATGCATCTCCTAACCACATTCAAAGGCAGAGAGGATCTTCAATGGCAATTTATAAGAGTATGTTAAAAACAAAGCATAAAGTCAAACCTAATTGCAATATGTATAAAGATTAAGCTACCCATGTATAAACAGATTCATTTACTTACAGCTTTCATGCCTTGTTGGATATGGATCATCAAGTGGATACAGAGTACCCCGAAAACATGAGGAGTCTGTCTAGACCCTCCATCTTGTAAACCTTCTACCTGTGGGTCCCATGCCAGCCTGACATAGGTTGTCAGGTGTGCTCATGTGTAGTGATGTTATCCTGTCAAATAGGGATGAGCCGAACACCACCCGGTTCGATTCGCACCAGAACCTGCGAACGGACCGAAAATTTGCACAAACGTTAGAACCCCATTGAAGTCTATGGGACTCGAACATTCAAAATCAAAAGTGCTAATTTTAAAGGCTAATTTGCATGGTATTGTCCTAAAAAGGGTTTGGGGACCCGGGTCCTGCCCCAGGGGACATGTATTAATGCAAAAAAAACTTTTTAAAACGGCTGTTTTTTCGGGAGCAGTGATTTTAATGATGCTTAAAGTGAAAAAAAAAAAGTGAAATATTCCTTTAAATATCGTACCTGGGGGTGTCTATAATATGCCTGTGAAGTGGCGCGTGTTTCCCGTGATTAGAACAGTCTCTGCACAAAATGACATTTTTAAAGGAATAAAAGTCATTTAAAATTGCTTACGGCTTTAATGTAATGTCCCGTCCCGGTAATATGAATGAAAATCAGTGAGACAAACGGCATGGGTACCCCCCCCCAGTCCATTACCAGGCCCTTTGGGTCTTGTATGGATATTAAGGGGAACCCCGCACCCAAATTAAAAAAAGGAAAGGTGTGGGGCCCCAGGCCCTCTGAACAGCAGTATACAGGCAGTGCAAACAAGACAGGGACTGTAGGTTTGTTGTTAAGTAGAATCTGTTTGTAATTTTGAACTGGTACATTTTTAAAGTGTAGCTCCAGCCAAAAAGACTTTTTCATTGTTCGTGTGTAGGCAAGTCCGTTCGTTAGAAAGTCTGCCGCAAGTCCGCCGCAAGTCCGCCGGAAATCTGTCGGACAGGCTGTCGGAATTTTATAGACGAAAAGTCCGACCGTGTGTACGCGGCATTACGGTAGAGAATTTCCCTTCCTAGGGGTAGATTTCATCTCACTTCCTGTTGTCTCCTTCCGTTTGCAAGTAGGAGTCCTTTATAAGTTGGATGTTTTAAATTAGGGGCCTCCACTATATACTCTGCAGAAATTGTGGCCTTAGGTGTTGGTGTTGCCACAACACTGTAAGCCCTCACAGGGCCCCGCTGTGAAATATTAGATCAATTAATTTTTGGGCCTTTGGTGATGGTGGTGGTGCTGGTGCCACAACACTGTAAGTCCTCACAGTTACTCTTGGTGGGCGCTAGAATGGGCCCTGCTGTGAAATATTAGCTCAAGAATTGTAATTATATGCACCTGTTGAACAGGGGAAGAGGATAGTCACTCAGCATAACAGGATAGTCACTCAGCATCAGCATAGGCAGTCTTGAAGGGATCTGACATTTCAAAAAAAATTATTTGGTTACATCAGCATCAGGTGCTTGGTAGCTGGTGGTGATCCAAGACTGATTCATTTTTATGAAGGTCAGTCGATCGACCGAGTCGGTGGACAGGCGCACCCTGTGATCGGTTACAAAACCTCCAGCAGCACTAAATGTGCGTTCCGAAAGAATGCTGGATGCGGGACAGGCCAGTAGCTCAATTGCATACTAGGTATTCCTGCACCATGTAAAAAGGACGCTGGCGATGGTTTCTGGAACCGATCATACCTTG
Source organism: Lithobates septentrionalis (assembly GCA_037952835.1). Classification (NCBI taxonomy): domain Eukaryota; kingdom Metazoa; phylum Chordata; class Amphibia; order Anura; family Ranidae; genus Lithobates; species Lithobates septentrionalis. The sequence goes on along the minus strand of JBBDGP010003773.1, from coordinate 1,540,884 downwards.
GGGCTGCAGACTAAAAAATTGCCTGAATGCCTCAGCAACACGTTGTCCAGGAACAGGAGTTTGTAACCTCCCAGTCTCTGGGAACGAGTTGCACAGTCCTTTCTGCAAGGCCTCCCGAAGATGTTTCATTCTCTGCTCCTTCTGCGACGGCAAGATAAGGTCCGCAACCTTACCCTTGTAACGTGGATCAAGGGGGGTTGCCAGCCAGTATTGATCCCTCTCCTTGATACCACGAATATGGGGATCCTTCCGCAGGCTTTGCAGGATCAGGGAGGCCATGCAGCGTAGGTTTGCTGAGGCATTCGGTCCGGAGTCCTCTGGGTCACTAAGGACGACATGATCCGCAGTCACCTTCTCCCAGCCACGTACAAGTCCATGGGTTTCTTGGGACTGTAAATGATCCCTTAAAGACTGTTGCTGATGCTGAGTGCCAGGCTCCACCTCCATGCTGACACAATCCTCCTCTTCCTCCTCGTTCTCTTCCTGTGTGATCGGCAGGCACGCAGGAACACTGTCTGGATAAAGGGGGCCTTGAGACGTAAGCAAGTCCACCTCTTCCTCCCTCTGTTCTGCCTCAAGTGCCCTGTCCATTATTCCACGCAGCATGTGCTCCAACAGGTGGACAAGGGGAACAGTGTCACTGATGCATGCACTGTCACTGCTCACCATCCTCGTGGCCTCCTCAAATGGTGACAGGACAGTGCATGAATCCCTGATCATGGCCCACTGGCGTGGCGTGAAAAAAAAACAAGCTCCCCTGACCCTGTCCTGGTGCCATAGTCGCACAGGTACTTATTGATGGCCCTCTGCTGCGTGTGCAGCCGCTGCAGCATGGCCAACATTGAGTTCCACCTGGTGGGCATGTCACAGATTAGGCGGTTCTTGGGCAGGTTAAATTCCTTTTGGAGGTCAGCCAGCCGAGCACTGGCATTATATGACCTGCGGAAATGCACACAGACTTTCCTGGCCTGCTTCAGGACATCCTGTAAGCCCGGGTACCTGCCCAAGAACCGATCCACCACCAAGTTAAGGACGTGAGCCAAACAGGGCACATGGGTCAGTTGTCCCTGTCGGAGGGCAGAGAGGAGGTTGGTGCCATTGTCGCAAACCACCATACCTGCCTTAAGCTGGCATGGCGTCAACCACCTCTGAACCTGCCCCTGCAGAGCTGACAGATTCTCTGCCCCAGTGTGGCTCCTGTCCCCCAAGCACACCAGCTCAAGCACCGCATGGCATCTTTTGGCCTGCGTGCTTACGTAGCCCCTTGAACGCTTACGGAGCACTGCTGGTTCCGAAGTCAAATCAGCACAGGAAGAGGCCATGGAGGAAGAAGAAGAGGAGGGGGTGGAGGAGAGAGGTGTGGCAGAATCACCACTAGTAGTATTTTGGAGGCGTGGTGGCAGAACAACCTCCAACACTACTGCACCCTGTCCTGCATCCTTCCCAGCTGCCAGAAGAGTCACCCAGTGCGCGGTGAAAGATAGGTAACGTCCCTGTCCATGCCTGCTGGACCATGAGTCAGCGGTAATATGCACCTTACTGCTGACCGCCCTGTCCAGCGAGGCCAAGACATTGCCTTCCACATGCCGGTAGAGAGCCGGAATCACCTTCCGTGAGAAAAAGTGGCGTTTGGGAACCTGCCACATATATACACACAACACCTAGGATGTATATATATATACACAATACACTGTAAGTGCAGCTAACTGACTCGCCTGCCTACTCTATCTAACTTAAATCAAATGACACTGTCTATCTGTCTATCTATCTCTCTCAATGCTGGAACACACTACACAGGGCCGCCGTGTAGGCGGCCTTATATGGTGTGGGGCGTGTACTAAACCCCCTGAGCCATAATTGACCAAAGCCACCCTGGCTTTGGCCAATTACGGCTCTCTGTACAGACGGCGCTGTGATTGGCCAAGCATGCAGGTCATAGTGCATGCTTGGCCAATCATCAGCCAGCAATGCACTGCGATGCCGCAGTGAATTATGGGCCGTGACTCGAATTTGGCGCGAACGGCCCATATTCGGCGAATGGGCGGACACACGATGTTCGTGTCGAACATGGGTTCGACTCGAACACGAAGCTCATCCCTACTGTCAAAGTGTGTTCTTTACTCTATGATCATTGCAGCGCTTTTAAAGTGTCCAAAAGTGAACCAGCAGGCAAAAAAGCAACAGTTCCCCTGCTGATCACATAAAGGACCAGACAAATGCTCCAAGAATTTGCCTGGTCACAACTGAATAGGCAGCAAAATCATCTGCCCTTCTCCAAAGTTTCCAAATAGGCTCTCAAATGAAAAAAGGGGGGCCATTAGGGAACCACATGGGCACTCAAACCTCCCTAGGGAAACAGTGCCACAAATCCACAGATGCCATCAACGATAACATAATATTATTGAAAAGATTAAATTACAGATATATAAGCATATACAGTACATATCAATTATCACGTAAGATTCTCAGTATACCAATTTCTCTATAGGAAAGATTTACAATTCATGGCTTAATTTAATCCTAGGATTATAGTTATATGGAGAGTGAAATAAATGCTAAAATAAATATTATTCAAGGGTGGTTACGGATTCCCTCTATTTATTCCATATATGTATTAACTTGTTAACTTGTCTATTCCTATAGTTAGCTAGTCTATTAAAACTCTGATAACGTTACTGTTGATAGCACAATACTATAAGGTTAGCTATGAAAACAAACACACTGCTTAATAAAACAACGTCTTACTTATTTCCCAAGAAAATAGGAAAATGCTAACATGAAAATACTATAGAGCAACAAAAGAACATCAAAGGTACTTATCGCAAGGTTGTTCCCTAGACCTGGTCTCATCATCGGCTGGGCTCAAGATGGTAACAGAGAGAGCTCTTTTAAACTTCAATCATACACCGTCCAGACCCAACCCCATTGCCAGCCCATCTAGACTTTTTATATCGTTTTCTGCCCAAGTGTATGGATATTGGGCTTGGAGTAAATTTCAGGTTGTGGCATCTATACCTAAATCTAGAACATGCGATTTTGTTGTGTTTATCTTATAGTAGGATACTCTACTGAACCAATGGAGGATTTTTTGTACCTCTGCCAGGGAAGAAGTCGGGTTAGTGAGCATGAGAATAACATTGTCCGCAAACAGACTCATTTTATGGGACGTTTGGCCAAACGTCCTGATATTTTTTATGGGATGTTGGCTCAAATCCTGATATTTTGGGGATTTGTCTGATATGTACCGCTAGGGGTTCCATTAGCAAATTAAAAATAAGTGGGGATAATGGACAGCCTTGCCATTGGTTATGTGAAATGATTGGGACAGCATGTCAGCTGAGAATACTTGGGCTGAGGAGATGGAGTATAGTGCTAGTAAGGCGTTTATTATTTGTCCTTTGAATCCATATTTTTGGAGGGCTTTCCGAAGGTACACCCAATGTATCCTGTCGAACACCTTCTCTGAGTCCAGTGAGAGGAGCAGAGAAGGCATTCTGCTGAACTCAGCATAATGTATGACGTCTATCAGTCTCCTGGTGGCATCTGACACTTGTCTTCCAATGGTGAAGCCGGGTTGATCTCTGTGGATCAGTGTGGGCATAACATTGAGTAGTCTGTGGCGATAGATTTTTGCATAGATTTTTACTTCCAAATTTAGGAGGGAGATCGGGCGAAAGTTTTGGGGGGCTACGGCTCCTTCCCTGGTTTTGGCAGAGTTATAATCAATGCTTTCAGGGATTCACTAGGAAATAATGAAGAGGAGGCAGTGTCATTAAATAGGGCAGTAAGTGTGTGGCACTAATTGGTGAGCGAATTGTTTAAAATACTGTCCTGTGAGTCCATCAGGACCCGGTGCTTTACCTGGAGGGAGGAAATTGATGGTTGTTATGATTTCGTGTACTGTGAAAGGGTCATTTAGATGGGATAGCTGTTCTGTTGTCAGCATCGGGAGTTGAATTTGGTTTAGGAATTCATTAATATTCTCGGACGTGGGTTGGTATGTGTCAGAGTCTTGTTTGAGATTATACAAATCACTGTAGTACATCAGCTATGGCCTGGGGGTTTCTTAGTTTTTCCTTCATGTGAGGATGGTAGATATGATCTATTTTATTTTTAGTTCTCCTACCTTTAATGCGCCAAGCTAGGGCTTTACCTGCTTTATTGGAGGTGGAGTATGACGTAGCTTTTAGTTTCCTCTGTGAATTCTCAAATGTTTGGAGAAGGTGTAGCCTGAGTTCTTGTCTGATGCCCCGTACACACGGTCGCATTTTCTGATGGAAAATATCCGATCGGAGCGTGTTGTCGGAAATTCCGACCGTGTGTGGGCTCCATTGGACATTTTCCATCGGATTTTCCGACACACAAAGTTTGAGAGCAGGATATAAAATTTTCCGACAACAAAACCTGTTGTCGGAAATTCCGATCGCGTGTACACAAATCCGATGGACAAAGTGCCACGCATGCTCAGAATAAATAAAGAGATGAAAGCTATTGGCCACTGCCCAGTTTATAGTCCCGACGTACGTGTTTTACGTCACCGCGTTTAGAACGATCGGATTTTCTGACAACTTTGTGTGACCGTGTGTATGCAAGACAAGTTTGAGCCAACATCCGTCGGAAAAAATCCTAGGATTTTGTTGTCGGAATGTGCGAACAAAGTCCGACCGTGTGTACGGGGCATAAGGGATAATAGTTGTGCTGAGTATGACGATTGGGGATTTGATTTGTTTAGCCTTTCTAAATATGGGTATTTGGGACGTGAGGGTGTCTATACGCTGCGTCCTCATCTTTTTGAATTGGGAACTCAGTTTTATCAGTATACCTCTGATATATGCTTTGTGCGCGTTCCACACCACGCCTGGATCGGACTGGACCGGACACAGAGCCTCTGTTATGTTCAAAGTACTCAGATAGATGTTCAGTTATTTCTGGAGAATAGGTTGGGTGTTGTAGGATGTAGTTGTTTGCTCTCCATAGGAAAGTATTTTTTGTTGTTGTGGGGAGTCCAAAATAGAAATGGAGATAGGGGCATGGTCCCAGCAAGTCGTGGTGTGGATTACAGATGCGCTAAGTTTTTGAAGTAGCCATTTGTCTGTGAGAAAAAGATCGATTCGTGAGTAGGTTTTAATGAGAGGGGAGAAGTATGAATAGTCATATTTACTAGTGTGTAGTCTATTTTGTTAATGGTACATACAAGGATGATGTATCGACCATTAGGGTCTAAAGCGGTTTGCTTCAGTTGGAAAGTGACAATATCCTTTACCGCTATTAGAACTCCTCTTTTTTTTTAGGTGAATGAGGCAGTGTAGACATGAGGGAAGTGTTTGTTTGTACAGGCAGGTGCAGCTGAAGATATAAAATGCGTCTCTTGCACACAGAGAATGTCGCATTTCAGGTCTTGGGCTGACTTCCAAAGTGAGTGTCTTTTTGCCGCGTGGTTAAGCCCATTCGCATTTAGGGACAGAACTGTTATTGGCATTTTTGGTGGTGTGGGGGTGATTTGGAAAGTCACAAACACTTACAGTTAGTTGTAGTAGGATAATGACCATGGACTAGAAGGCAGGCAGTGTTAGTTGTAATCTCTGATGTTCCTGAATAAGGTCCCACAAGGAGTGTAGAGCTAGAGCTGTAAAACAACAAGGTTAACAGAAAGAGATCTAAACGAGAAAGATTTGGAACTTGTATGTCACTGGATTTGGGTGCGTTTGCCACCGTTTAGAACGATAGGTGGAGTAGAGAAACTTGTATTTAAACTAAACCACTTCGGGGGGTAGTTGACAGGGTCAATGAATAAGAAAGCTGATAGCTAGGGAGAGGTTCTACTCAGTGTTGCCAACCTAACAGATTGAAATTTACTGACATGACACCCAAAATTTACTGGCACAGCCACGTTTTTACTGACATTTCCAAAAGTTACAAAATTACAGTTTTAAGTACAAATTTCACTATTTAGGCTACAAACAAGTACAATATGTAATTAGCAATGTGATTTAAGGTAGATAATAAGGCAAAAACATATTTCTTACTATATATATATTCGATATAGTAAGTAAGTAGCTCAGGGACAGGACTCGGGAGGGCAAGAAATTAGAATGAGCAAACGCATGAAATTGACTCTCACGGTGATACTGACAGCAATGTGCAGCAGTACAGATTACCGACACGACACGTCCCCTCCTGAGTCACAGTGACAGTCTCTCTCCAAGCCAGGCGGTCCCTCCAGTCCAAACATCACTGATGATCCCGCTCCCGGCCTGCCTTGCTCCCATCCTGCAGACCCACTCACAAGGCTCTGGCCCCTCTGCTTGGCTCCCTTGCACCATGACATCACAGGACATGCTCAGGCACCGCCTCCACCAGTGCCGCCCAAACACACTGTAGCAGGCACTCGTATGGTCTTGGCTGGCTCCGGGCCGAGCATCACAGCCATATTTTTACTGGCAACTTTTTCTGTTTACTGGCATTTACTGGCAGGCGAAAACTGCCTGTTTTTTACTGGCTGCCAGTAAAAATACTGACGGTTGACAACGCAGGTTCTACTGTGTATATATAGGCCCAATTAAATTCAGAATTGTGATTCTGATCAGGTGCCGCGTTTCCCTTGGGTGCGGCGTGATGGGTGATGTCCATGTTGCTCCAACGGTGGGTTGTAATCTTGTGGTGGATCAGGAATGATTCCCCAGTTATGAAGTAATTGCATGCCGCTTTTGAGGGTGTTGATCTCTGATTTCCAATCTCTTTTTTAATGCATCTGGTTCTCTCTTAAAATCATCCTTATTTGAACAGATGCATAAATATTGTGTGTATAGTATCAATCTAATTAAAGGGGCTGGGTGTGGATAGTGTTACCTGCAGTGCTTGCCAGAGTTCTGTCCTAATTTTTTTTGTTGGTTACACATCATAATGAGTTTGAGGGTAAAGCTATTGTGATTAAGCCATATGATAAATTAAAGCAGACCTAAATATTGACCAAAATATTGATCTTTCCATTGTGTGAAAATCAGTCAACACTAATCAAATGTTTGGAAATCTTTAATGTGAAAATCTCCTATAGTAACATAAAACCATGCTGTCATTGTGACGATAATACAAATTTTGAAGTATATCTGGCACAGTGGAGCACATAATTGATTTGAACACATATAGTCCTACCCAAATATATACTGAAAACGGAAGCCAATTCTCTCCCCTTTCCAAAGTATCTAATGAATCCAGTGTTGTGGAAGATTATAGTATGAAATCAGCCCCTGAAAAAATGTCACCTGTGTGTAACCATTCCACAATGAAAAGCTCAATTTTATAGTGAGCCAAGTGCACATGAATTAGCTTTTGTGCAATTCAATGATGATCATTTGCTCCTTGAAGTTAAAATATAAATGGGTATGGTGCCAGATATGAGTTTAAATATAAAGGCTGCTAAGAAAAAGATGCCAAAACCAGAAGTCCAAATGCATTCCCCATAAAAGGTGTGATTGCAAAAAGAATGTAACTAATAATCTTCCATTTCATTATACCTTTAGTTGTTGTTTTAGTTTTAGTTGTTGTTTAGATTTAAAAAAAAACTTGTTACAACAACATTCACAGCGTCATTTGTCATTGCTCTTAAAATCTATGTAGTAAATGTAAGTATATAAAAAGTAAACAAGTTGATGACTGCATCACACATACATATGCAGCTGCAAGGAGGTGGGCTTTAACACCCAGATGCCGCTTCATAATTTTCACTGTATGTTCTTGAAAACCACCTGCTGCGTGCTCCCTGCACACTCAATAAGTTGTCACCTACAGTTCCCGGTCACAGATTCTGATCCACAGAGTGGTAAGGGACTCCAGATCATGTGATTACTGTAATTGCCTGTCACAGTGTGCATGTGATCTGGTGCCAGTTGCTGCTTCATGTACTTGACTTAATTTTAAAGGTATGGTGCCAACGAGTTAACATAAAAAATAAAAAAAATAGAAAATACGTCTATGTATTGAGTTGTATTAATATTACTTTTTATTGACATGCTTAAATTACAGATAATGAGAGCATTGCACATCACCTAAACTTCCATGGCAAGTCTGAGCTCAATTGGTACATGTGAATACATTCCTAGTAGGGATGAGCCGAACACCCCCCTGTACGGTTCGCACCCCCTAAATTCCATACCAGGCCCTTCAGGTCTGGTATGGATATTAAGGGGAACCCCGGCCAAAATTGTTTTTAAAAATGGCGTGGGGTCCCCCTCAAAATCTATACCAGACCCGTCAGGTCTGGTATGGATTTTAAGGGGAACCCCGTGCCAAAATTTTAAAAAAAAATTACGTGGGGTCCCTCCAAAAATCCATACCAGACCCTTATCCGAGCATGCAACCTGGCAGGCTGCAGGAAAAGAGGGGGGGACGAGAGAGCGCCCCCCCTCCTGAACCGTACCAGGCCACATGCCCTCAACATCGGGAGGGTGCTTTGGGGTAGCCCCCCAAAACACCTTGTCCCCATGTTGATGGGGGTGGTTGTGGGGGTCTGCGGGCAGGGGGCTTATCGGAATCTGGAAGCCCCCTTTAACAAGGGGACCCCCAGATCCTGGCCCTCCCCCCTGTGTGAAATGGTAAGGGGGTACAAAAGTACCCCTACCATTTCACAAAAATGTTAAAAATGACAAGAGACAGTTTTTGATAACTCCTTTATTTAAATACTTCTTCTTACTTCTATCCTCTATCTTCTATTTTCTATCTTCCTTTGGTTTCTTCCTCCATCTTCTTCTTCTTCTTGTTCTTCTGGTTCTTCTTGTTCTTCCTCTGGTGTTCTCATCCGGCATCTTCCTTTGTGGCGTCTTCTTCCCTTCTTTTCCATGGGCCGCTCCGCATCCATGATGGCATGGAGGGAGTCTCCCGCTCTGTGATGCTTCTCCTCTTCTGACGGTTCTTAAATAACGGGGGGCGGGGCCTCCCAGTGACCCCACCCCCCTCTGAACGCACGGGGACTTGACAGGGACTTCCCTGTGGCATTCCCTGCGATGTCAGAGGGGACGGGGTCCCCCAGGTATGAAATTTAAAGGAATATTACACTTTTATTGTTTCACTTTAAGCATTATTAAAATCACTGCTCCCGAAAAAACGTCAGTTTTTAAAACTTTTATTTGCATTGATCCATGTCCCCTGGGGCAGGACTAAGTGAACAAGAAAATCCCGGACTGCTGCACTCTGAAAACGATCATCTTTATTCCATCATAAAAACCAACACGAGTCATCGAATACAGTCAGGAGATAGCAATAGCTAACGTGTTTCACATGCAACGATGCTTACTCATAGCTAAAGTGTGAATAAATGTGGTCAGAAATATATAGATCAGAGTAAAAAACCCAACCAATTAGAGAACTGGTGGCAAACAATCAATTAAACCAATAAACAATAATGATTTAAAAAGGACACACCTGTATGGAATCATACGGCCTCAAAGACCCCCCACATAATTGGAGCATGTATATACGTGGAAGGCATGAATATACAAAAATACAAAAATGGCCTGAACTTTGAATGGGACGTATCCCATTTTTATCAATGAACTTCTATCAACCCCCATTACACATCTGTGCATTATTTCGTTTTGATATAATCTTTAAATGGAGTGTCTATTTTTTAACATATCCGCAGTCCTCATGTAGCTTACCGTTATAATACGGCATTAGACATATGATTACCAGTTTAACCTTTTAGTGCTAGCAAAATAGCGAGTTATAGAGCTATACTTGCTTAATTGAGGGTACCATATGATGCGGATACATGAAATTCAATAATTTTTAATCATAATAGTCCACAATGAAGCATCAACTATAGTATTTGTGTCTTTTGACTGTGTAAATAGAATAAATGGTTTCCACTCTTCAACAAACGGAGTGAGACTCCGTCACACTCCGGACATACCATTGACAGCCTGTAGGGGGAGTGAATATTCAATACACTCCCGGTTAGTTTGATATGTGAGCTAGTGTTGAGATCTGTGGTCTCTATAAGTGGAGATAGAATTGTTCTTTTCTGAGGTCCAAATTTTGAAACTTCAAAAGACTTTACATTATTGGCTCACCTTTTTATTTATTTTCATTGCTTTGAAAACTCTTTTCTACAGAGTATCATTAAACTTTACAAAGTCCAATGCCCACACAGTGGAATAACTATATTCCTTCGGGTTACAGGGCCTGATAGACATTATGTTACCCGCATATAATAAAATTATGCAGCGCTAAGAATAACCAATAAGTGAAAAAAGAAAAAAATTATGAAAAATTTGTGAACCATAATTTCATAACTAATAACGTGAAAAACATACCATAAAGTTATTATGACCACTAAAGGATGTGTGTATAATTAGAATACTCAAAATAATAGTGTCAAATGAACCGAAAAAATCACACAAAGAGTCCCATCACAAATAGTGCAATTCCAAAAAATATAATATAAAGTTCATAAGCATAAAAAAAGAGCTGATCCAGAATCCGTGATAAAGAAAATCCAATCTCCCAAGAGATGAGTGCACCCAAGTGAATATGAGGCTCCTTACCGACTCAGAAGACCAACAACGGTCTGACCAGGCATATGGGAGATTACAGGTTTCCCAACAACCTATACCAGCATCTGGGTCTGTGGCTGAAGCTGTGTGGCTCCGGAAATAAAAGCAAGAAAGGCTCCCATAGTGTAATTGTTCCAACCAATAAATTTTAATGAATAAAAAGATGCACTTACAAGCAAATCCAATAAACGAGTGTAAAGGTAATCACGATGCACAGCGGGAAGCCTGCGGAGATGCCGTATCATCGTGATTACCTTTACACTCGTTTATTGGATTTGCTTGTAAGTGCATCTTTTTATTCATTAAAATTTATTGGTTGGAACGATTACACTATGGGAGCCTTTCTTGCTTTTATTTCCGGAGCCACACAGCTTCAGCCACAGACCCAGATGCTGGTATAGGTTGTTGGGAAACCTGTAATCTCCCATATGCCTGGTCAGACCGTTGTTGGTCTTCTGAGTCGGTAAGGAGCCTCATATTCACTTGGGTGCACTCATCTCTTGGGAGATTGGACTTTCTTTATCACGGATTCTGGATCAGCTCTTTTTTTATGCTTATGAACTTTATATTGTATTTGTTGGAATTGCACTATTTGTGATGGGACTCTTTGTGTGATTTTTTCGGTTCATTTGACACTATTATTTTGAGTATTCTAATTATACACACATCCTTTAGTGGTCATAATAACTTTATGGTATGTTTTTCACGTTATTAGTTATGAAATTATGGTTCACAAATTTTTCATAATTTTTTCTTTTTTCACTTATTGGTTATCCTTAGCGCTGCATAATTTTATTACTATTATCTGGAGTATGTGTCTGACTTTTTTATGCTGGCTGCTTTGGTAATTTAGGGTAAAACCTCTGATTTTCATTTACCTTTGTATTAATTTGCTTTAGTCTGTAAGGGTTAATCCTTCATAGCTACCAATCAATTACTGGGTTTCTAGCGCACCGTTAACCTTTTGGTTTTTTATACACCCGCATATAATAAACTTTATATACACTGCATCGGGCGTCACAATTATTATTTAATACTTAAACGTGAGTCCCTTGTTTTGACCTTAAAGTGTCCGGCTTCACAATCACTCGTGCCAAAGTAAGCTTTTGTTTGACGCTATTTTGCACAGTTCGGGAGTTTGGGGGTTTAAGTACTATTTTTGAATGGACATATAAATCGCTACTTCCGTTTCATAATAGGAGAATGGATACTTTTTTTGTAACCAATATATAGACTTTTTGTAACCAATATATAGATCTTTTGAACTAGTGACCTATTTCTACACCAAATGTCTCTTCTCCTCGTTTTGTCTTAATGGGTTTTTTCAATTTCAATTTTGCTTTCGTCTAGTTGCTCTTGTTTTGCTTCGTTTTGTCTTTTTGTTTCTTTTATTGTTCCTCTATTGGAGTGACATATTTGTAAAGTAAGCCTTTTTGTCACTTTAGTATTTATATCCCATAACTATTGGTACTTCATTTGCTACTGCAATGGGGGGAGTGGTTTTTACTTTTCACTGTTCAGCAGATGGAGTGAGACTCCGTTAAAGTTGGTTATACCAGTGATTGGTTGTAGGGAGTTTTAGTTTTAGTTTTGGAAGATGTAAATGTGAGGTAGTTGAAGGACCTGTGGAATTATCTATCTATCTATTTATTAAAGGTTTAATTAGTTTAACGATCTAACCTTTGGGATATTACCGTAGTTCTGGCTTATTTATTTGCTTTAATCTCTCTCCTTCAGGTAAATTTGTATACAGAGTATTTTACGTTGAACCATATATTGACTAGTCCCTACAAAAGGAACCATATTTCTTCGGGTAACAATCTATTTAGACATGGTTTTATTCATATATAAGTAACTCTGTATATACCATACTATATCAGATATAACAGGTGAAGTGAGCAACAGGAACCACCAGTGGACACTCAAGACGACAGGGAATGACTTTACAGTGACTGTGATCTATCCACCGCACATGGATGGCCCCTCACTTGAGATAATCGACCTGAAGCAGGTCATACAGCATAAATAGCATACAATAGGTGAATCGATCCAAATGATGGTAGCTTCGTTTTTCAAGGTTCAGCACTCATCAGGTTAAAAGGAATGATGCATATGTAATATAAAAATAGCAGACATAGTGCTCTCCATGTACAGTTTATTGAATTAAAAGAGTATAAAATACACTTACAGAGACCGGCACTCAGATCCGAGTTCCGGCTGGACAGCGTGTGATCGTAGCAAACAGGCTCCCGCCCCACGCTGATGAAGTCCCGCCCACAGGACGTAACGCGTACGGGGTCAGGAGCGCATGACGTCACCCGCGGCCATCAGCCTGTTTGCTACGAACACACGCTGTCCAGCCGGCACTCGGATCTGAGTGCCGGTCTCTGTAAGTGTATTTTATACTCTTTTAATTCAATAAACTGTACACGGAGAGCACTATGTGTGCTATTTTTATATTACATATGCATCATTCCTTTTAACCTGATGAGTGCTGAACCTTGAAAAATGAAGCTACCATCATTTGGATCGATTCACCTATTGTATGCTATTTATGCTGTATGACCTGCTTCAGGTCGATTATCTCAGGTGAGGGGCCATCCATGTGCGGTGGAGGGATCACAGTCACTGTAAAGTCATTCCCTGTCGTCTTGAGTGTCCACTGGTGGTTCCTGTTGCTCACTTCACCTGTTATATCTGATATATGATTTTTAAGGACATTTATATTTGCGCAGCACTACTTTCTATTATATGTTATTGAGGTGTTGCTGAATTTGCCTTAGTGTCTGCTTGCATTTATCATTTATGAGTTGTCCGTTGGTTAGTCAGCGCTGAAATTATCCTTATTAGTTTTTGTATACCATACTATGCATTATAATTCATATATACACTTATATGTGAGTTTTTTTGCAATAATTTTAGGTCCCCGCTACTGTAAATATTGGTGCTGATAGGTAGGTTATTCTGACACTATCCTGCACAATGTTGTAAGTTGGGGGACGAGATATGTTTGTCCAGTCAGTTCACTTGCTGTTTCAGTTCTACAGCGGGAGGAGGGAGACTTTTTTGTAACCCGAATTCTACTGTTACTTCCCATTTAAACGTTATGCCTGAAAAAAAAAATACTCCATTACTATTTCCCGATTGATTGTTACACCTGTAAAGGTAGACTTCTACTGTGAGTGTTAGGCCCCTTTCACACTGGGGCGGTAGGGGGCGTCGGCGGTAAAACAGCGATATTTTTAGCGCTGTTTTACCGTGGTATTCGGCCGCTAGCGGTGCAGTTTTAACCACCCGCTGGCGGCCGAAAAAGGGTTAAAACCCCTCGTATAGAGCGGCTATAGCCGCGGTATTACCGCGGTATAGCCGCGCTGTCCCATTGATTTCAATGGGCAGGAGCGGTTTAGGAGCAGTGAATACACCGCTCCTTCACCGCTCCAAAGATGCGGCTTGCAGGAGATTTTTTCTTCTCCTGCCAGTGCACCGCTTCAGTATGAAAGCCCTCGGGCTTTCACACTGAACAAACAGCGGAGGCTGTTTAGCGGCGGTTTGCAGGCGCTATTTTTAGCGCAATAACGCCTGCAAACCGCCTAAGTGTGAAAGGGGCCTTAATGTAGATACTCACATTTATTGCCACATGGATGGGTTATGAATATATGAAAAATAAAAAATATAGAAGACATGCAAAAGTAATAATAAGCAAAATTAGTCACAATGTGTTTGTCCCGCTTTTTGATGTAAATGGAGGAAGTATTTTCGTTTTCGTAAGATTAATAATACAGGAATTTTTACATTGTATATCCATGTTTAAATCCGTATTTGAATCTGATGGTTAAATACGTGTGTTCATTTTTGTAATCTTGTATATTCATGCCTTCCACGTATATACATGTTCCAATTATGTGGGGGGTCTTTGAGGCCGTATGATTCCATACAGGTGTGTCCTTTTTAACTCATTATTGTTTATTGATTTAATTGATTGTTTGCCACCAGTTCTCTTATTGGTTGGGTTTTTTACTCTTCTGATCTATATATTTGTGACCACATTTATTCATATTTTGGCTATGAGTAAGCATCGTTGCATGTGAAACGCGTTAGCTATTGCTATCTCCTGACTGTATTCGATGACTCGTGTTGGTTTTTATGATGGAATAAAGATGATCGTTTTCAGAGTGCAGCAGTCCGGGATTTTCTTGTTCACTTAGACTTGCGCACAGTCTGTACCTGGCTTTCATCAAGGGTGGAAGATCTTTCTTTCCATGATCCGCAGAGCTTGAAGAGCGGCATTACCTTTGCTCCCCTGGGGCAGGACCCAGGTCCCCAAACACTTTTTTTGACAATACCATGCATATAAGCCTTTAAAATTAGCACTTTTGATTTCTCCCATAGACTTTTAAAGGGTGTTCAGCAGCTTTCGAATTTGCCGCAAACACCCCAAATTGTTCGCTGTTCGGCGAACTGGCGAAGAGCCAATGTTTGAGTCGAACATGAGTTCAACTCAAACTCGAAGATCATCCCTAATTCCTAGTACTTTTATTGTTTTCTTCAGGGTTTCTGTGTGTGAAAGGTAACAGTATACCAATAAGCATGTAAGGCAGATTCTTTACAATATATACTGATTTACAAGCACAAATGTTGGGTCCTGCGTTGCAGAGCAGGAATGGTTGGATGTAAATCTGAAGTACTAATGGCCATGTAGGTATGCTCTCTGTGTACAATTAAAGGCATCATATTTAAAAAAAAGCAGGGGTGTATCCTTAATGCCCACAACAGGTTTAAAAAACCTTTGAATATAGAAATGTAGGATCTGCCATTGATCAGTTGGTGTTAAATGTACATGCACCAAAGATATTACCCTCATCCTTACTTTTACAATAAATGAGTCACTGACTTATAACAAGCATGTGGAGGCACCACATACAGTACCTGTTGTGGTTCATTACTTATTGATTTGTAACACTACAGGTCAGCATTGACAGTAACCATATTCCAAGTAAAAAGTTTGAATAATATGACTTGAATAGGATTAAGTTAATCATATTATAAAATCTGAAAAATAACAAGGAGACATGCTGATTGCACCACATACTTGTATTGTCATTGGCCCAAAGAAAACAAACCAGGTAATTTCTATTATACAAGCAATCAAGCTAGTTATCGAAACCACATTAATGTACAACATGCAGTATTATTCTTCTTTAAGTAATTTATACTCCATGAAGTCTCATATACAGTATCTCACAAAAGTGAGTACACCCCTCTAATCTTTGTAAATATTTTATTATATCTTTTCATGTGACAACACTAAAGAAATTACACTTTGCTACAATGTAAAGTAGTGAGTGTACAGCTTGTATAACAGTGTAAACTTGCTGTCCCCTCAAAATAACTCAACACACAGCCATTAATGTCTAAACCTCTGGCAACAAAAGTGAGTACACTCCTAAGTGAAAATGTCGGGCCCAAAAAAAAAAGTTGGGCCCAATTAGCCATTTTCCCTCCCCGGTGTCATGTGACTCGTTAGTGTTACAAGGTCTAAGGTGTGAATGGGGAGCAGGTGTGTTAAATTTGGTGTTATCGCTCTCACTCTCTCATACTGGTCACTGGAAGTTCAACATGGCACCTCATGGCAAAGAACACTCTGATGATCTGAAAAAAAGAATTGTTGCTCTACATAAAGATGGCCTAGGCTATAAGAAAATTGCCAAGACCCTGAAACTGAGCTGACGCAGGGTGGCCAAGACCATACAGCAGTTTAACAGGACAGGTTCCACTCAGAACAGGCCTCGCCATGGTCAACCAAAGAAGTTGAGTGCATGTGCTCAGCATCATATCCAGAGGTTGTCTTTGAGAAATAGATGTATAAGTGCTGCCAGCATTGCTGCAGAGGTTGAAGGGGTAGAGGGTCAGCCTGTCAGTGCGTAGATCATACGCTGCACACTGCTTTAAATTGGTCTGCATGGCTGTCGTCCCAGAAGGAAGCCTCTTCTAAAGATGATGCACAACAAAGCCTGCAAACAGTTTGCTGAAGACAAGCAGACTAAGGACATGGATTACCATGTCCTGTGGTCTGATGAGACCAAGATAAACTTATTTGGTTCAGATGGTGTCAAGCGTGTGTGGCGACAACCAGGTGAGGAATACAAAGACAAGTGTTATACAAGCTGTACACACACTACTTTACATTGTAGCAAAGTGTAATTTCTTCAGTGTTGTCACATGAAAAGATATAATAAAATATTTACAAAAATGTCAGGGGTGTACTCACTTTTGTGAGATACTGTACATGAAATATGTCTTAAGGATTTCTAACTAATAATACCAAAAAACAAAAACTTTTTTGGAAAACATTTTGGAGAACTTAAGCAATAGCTGAAGTACTGTGAGACCAAGGAATCTGAAATTGCCAGGGCGTTACTGTTGGCATTCTTTATAAGTAATATGAATTTAGCACGGGGGTTAGCCACAGCCAGAACTCAATTTTTATCTGAGCAATCATCTCTGTTGTCTGGGAACTTTCTAGTAAGCATACTGAACTCACAATAGTGGAGGGTGAGTCGATGTTGACAGGACTTTGTTGTCTATCTGCCAGTTGATATATTATACAGGAGACACATAAATTAACCATCTGGCATCCGCGCTATAGCCGAATGACGGCTACAGCGCGGACCTACATTCCCGGGAGGCCGTCATATGACGGCCTCCCCTGTGCACGCTCCCTGCACGCGCCCTGCAGGGCGCGCGCCGGGCGCGTTGTGATCACCGAGTCACTGAGACTCGGCTGATCACCAATCTGTGTAAGGGGCCGGTCCCGGCCCCTTACCATGTGATCAGCTGTCAGCCAATGACAGCTGATCACATGATGTAAACAAAAGATCGGTAATCGTTTTTTTTTTTACTCACGCTGACAGCGCGAGTAGAAAAAAAAGCCGATCACCGGATCGGATGTGAGGGACATCGGTCCCCAAGTGGAAGAGGCACATCTGCCTCATCAGTGCCCAATAAAAGTGCCACCTAATAGTGCCCACAGTGCCACCTAATAGTGCCCACAGTGCCACCTAACAGTGCCCACAGTGCCACCTAACAGTGCCCACAAGTGCCACCTATCAATGCCCACAAGTACCACCTATCAATGCCCACCTGTAGTGCCAATCAGTGCCACCTGCCAGTGCTGCCCATCAC
The DNA here is from genome assembly GCA_037952835.1 of Lithobates septentrionalis. Taxonomy (NCBI): domain Eukaryota; kingdom Metazoa; phylum Chordata; class Amphibia; order Anura; family Ranidae; genus Lithobates; species Lithobates septentrionalis. Next base: position 1,523,152 of record JBBDGP010003773.1, on the reverse strand, counting down.
TGCCACCCATCAGTGCCCATCACTGCCACCCATCAGTGCCCATCACTGCCGCCTATCAGTGCCCATCACTGCCGCCTCATCAGCGTACATCAATGAAGGAGAAAAATTACCCGTTTAAAATTTTTTATAACAAAATATAAAAAAAATAACTTTTTTTTTAAAAAAAATTCAGTTTTTTACATTTTTTTAATAAAAAGTAAAAACCGCAGAGGGGATCAAATACCACCAAAAGAAAGCTCTATTTGTGGTGAAAAAATGATAAAAATTTCATTTGGGTACAGTGTTGTATGACCGCGCAATTGTCATTCAAAATGCGTCAGCGCCGAAAACTGAAAATTGGTCTGGATAGGAGGGGGGTTTAAGTGCCTAGTAAGCAAGTGGTTAAAAAGCCCTGCCCGTGTTGACTGATCCTCTACTACAGTGAGTACAGTGTGTTTACTAGCAGCTGATCAGTTAGCATACACACTTAAGTCCCCCCAGGATGTGGGAAGTGAGGACGTGAGAACGTAACGTCCGTCACAGAGGGAGGGATCCCAGTGTACCAGCAAGACGCTGCCTCGAGGAATGCTCTGTGAAGCCGTCAGCGTCTACAACCTAACAGGAGGAAAGCGTCAGCCCCAGCCTGCCAAGGAGGAAAAATGACAGCTCTATGAAAAATCATACCTCCAGAGAAGCGACCGGAGCAGTAAGAGGGAAATGAGAACCGTGAGTGACCTGTGAAGCAGCGGCAAGCTTCAATTCCCCGTCCCCCCTCCCCCTTCTTCTCCCCCCCTCCGTATCCCTTGTCTGCTGGGCGGCTGGTAAAATTTGTTGTGTGTAGTGATTTGCAGCTATAACACCGGAGGAAGCAAAAACGAAACTGCCGGAGATACGGAGCCGCAAGGAGTGGAGAGGGTAAGACGTGGATGGATGAGAGGGATGTGGATAAATAACATGCAACCTATAGAAGCCATGCGTAATATCATACGAAGAAAGTTTTAAATCTGAGTGGAAACAACGGAGAAATATACTACCGAAAAAAAAAAAAAAAAAAAAAACTGATAAGGTGATTGAAGGTGAAGGGACTGTGTTTGAAAGTAGTTTGTAAAACAGATGTAAGCCTTGGCGTCCCATTCCCCCCTCCCCCTCCTCTCTCTCTCGGTCCCCCCCCCCCCCCCCTGCCCCCCTCCCTCTCCTGTTCTCCCTGTGCCTAACGTGGCTGATCAGAGGATTTCTTATCTGTAAGGATTTAAAGCTGGACTGTGTGTATAAAGGAATATATATGAACCACAGCAGTTCCCTGTATTGTCAGCATAAAGTATCTTGGAGGCAGACCTGAAAGAATAACATCTATTTAAAGGTTTAAACGGTCAAAGTTTATGATACCAGCAGAAGTATAGTACGCAAAAAACACATTTAGCTGGGGAGCACCTGATTAATATACCTGGGTACTACAAAACACAAACAGGACTGACATACAGGTACCCCTGGATAGGGGTAACCTGGAGTAACGCTCGCAACCACCATCCTCACTACCCACCTTCATAAATTGCTCGCGGCCCCCCCATATACTCAGATATATCTCTCCCCACTAAAAAAGGGGGAGCAAGGAAATAAGACTGGGTAAACGAATAAGAGTAATAAAGAAGGTAAAAATGAGCAAAAGCACAAATAAAGCGACAAGAGGAGGCGCCCTTAAATCCCCAAAAGATAAACCAGGGACCAGTACACTGAAGCAGTATATGACACAAGGAGCTAGTCCAAGAAATCTAGAAGCAGAGAAGCAGGGGAAAGCAAAGGTGGAAAATAAAAAAGGGAACGATAAAAAGGCGGGGGAAACCCCAGAACACTCCAGGGAAGAGTTTACATCAGAAGGGGAGCTGGAAAGTAGTAGGATAGAGGGGAGACCACCCGAGTCTCTCCCCCCCACAAAGGGAGAAATGAACGAGATGCTATTGAGGCTGGAAAAGTCGATCAAAGCAGACATCAATATGATGAGAGGAGATTTGGGAAGCCTCCTGGACAGGGTAGAAGAAACAGAAAAAACGGTAGAGAACCAAAAGAAAGAACTGGAAGCTCTTAAACAGCAAATGAAAACAGCAAAACAAATACAGAGGGAAATCCTTTATAAAATAGAAGATCAGGAAAATAACAACAGAAGACAGAATATAAGGCTGCGATCAGTTCCAGAAAAAGAGGGAGAAGAGCTAAGGAAAATGTGCTCAATAATATTTGACCCCCTTATAGATAAAAAAGATGAAGAACCCCTAAGGATAGAAAGAATACACAGAGTCGGACACCGGAGAAACTCAGAAGAAAGACCACGGGACATTATTATTAGATTTAGATTCTATGAAGATAAGTCGGAGATCTGGGGAAAGTTAAGGACAAAATTACCCCTGGTATATGAGGGTACGGAGATACAGGTGTATGCTGATCTATCTCAAGAAACCTTAACAAGAAGAAGACATCTTAAACCCCTCTTAGAAAAGATGAGGCAACAAAACATCAGATATAGCTGGGGGTTCCCAGCCTGCCTGATAGGATATAAAGAGGGGAGATCAGCGAAATTGCGCTTCCCTGAAGATCTGGAAGGGTTCTGTGGAAAACTAGACTTGCAGATACCAGATATACCGGGCTGGATGGGGGGGGATTAGGGGGGAAGGGTACACAGATCACTTAAAATTAAAGATAGCAGGTCAACACCCCTTCAAATTTCCAATCTAAGGAAGGGGTGAGAGGGTACACTGGGTCCCATACCTTGGGACAAAGAGGTTTGTAGGTCGCCCTGATGTGCGGGGCACCGAACAAACGAGGGGCCCACAGGGGGCCAGGGGGGGGGGAGGGGGGGGGATGGTGGGAGGGGGGGGGATGGGGAGGAGGGGGGGAACATGATGCATATGTCGGGATAGTGGGAGGGGGGGCTCAGGGAGGGGGGGATGGAGGGGGGAGGGGGGGAGGTAGGGGAATGGGCAGGAGGGGGGGTACAGTGTGCACATGACCTGATAGAAAAAGGGGTAGCTCAAGGTAGATTAAAGGCACAAAAGATAGCAAACTCAGAAAAATGACAACATTGAAATTTCTTTCCTATAACGTAAAAGGGTTAAACTCAATGTTAAAAAGGCATAAAATCTTGAGGGAACTACAAACCTATGGAGCAGGGGTGGTGTCCCTGCAGGAGACCCATTTAACGCATGAATCAAATATTAGATTAAGATCAAAAGAATTCCCGAACTGGTTCTATGGAGATGCAATATCGAAAAGAGCAAGGGGAGTGGCAATAGGATTGGCCAAAGGAGTACAGTTTAAACTAGGAGGTATGATGCAGGACCCAGGAGGGAGATTTTTATTCCTCAAAGGAATACTCGGAGGAATGGAATGTACCCTTGCCAACATATATGCCCCCAACAGAAACCCACTAAGGTTTCTCAAGGGCACATTAGAGAAATTAATGGATTTCAAGAAGGGAGAACTCATAGTAATGGGGGATCTTAACGTGTGTTTAGAACCAGAGATCGACAGTACTTCCGGGACACAGGGGACGAATAACGGACAGATGAGGAAGATAAAACAGGAACTACATAAAAATCAACTGGTAGACATATGGAGGGTAATGAATGGTAAAATACGAGATTATACGTTCTACTCCCCTGTGCACCGGACGTACTCTAGGATTGACTACATATTAGTAGACCACAGACTCCTGGATAAGATAGTAGGTTCAAAAATAGGAATAATCACAATATCAGACCATGCCCCTATTGAGATGGAGGTGCAGATTAATGGGGCACAAGGGAGGCAATCACTGTGGAGAATAAATGAAGATTTACTGCAAAACGAAGAAATATCCAAAAAAATAGAGAGAGAGCTAAAACACTATTTTGAAACAAATGAAACAGGAGATACATCGGGATCGGTGACTTGGGAAGCACATAAAGCCTATATAAGGGGAACAATAATAAAAGAGGGAGCAAGGAGAAAGAGGGAAAGGAAAAACAGGATGGGAAATGTTATAAAAGAAATTTTTAATTTAGAACAAGAACATAAAAAATACAGAGGACACCACCAAACAACATACCTCGCACTAATAAATAAACGGGATGAATTAAAAAAACTGATGGAACAAGAAACAAAGGAAAAATTTAACCAAATAGCTAAAGAAAGATATCTGTACGGAAATAAGGCGGGAAAGCATTTAGCCAGAATGCTTAGGAAAAAAAAAGCCCTTAACTTTATAGGAAAGATACAGGATAAACATGGGAAAATGGTGTATGAAACCAAAGAGATTGGGGAAGTATTTAGAAACTACTATAGTGAACTATATACGGAGGAGATAAATGGAGACCAGATAATGGAAGAAAGTAAAAACAGGAAGATAGAGGAATTCTTAAAAGGCGCCAAATTAACCAAAATTACAAAAAATGCAAGAGAGGCCTTGGAGAAACCAATTACAGAGGAAGAGATATATAGAGCAATAGCAGATAGTGCACAGGGGAAAAGTCCGGGTCCGGATGGGTTCACCACATATTACTACAAAAAATTTAAAGATATATTAGTTCCGAAAATGTGTAAATACATGAATGGGGTGGGAAGCGAATATGAATTAAGTAATGAGGCGCTTTTCGCTACAATCACCGTAATTCCCAAAGAGGCCAAAGACGCAACTCTATGCGCAAGCTATAGACCGATATCACTGATCAATGTAGATACAAAAATATATTCAAAAATATTGGCCACAAGGATAAAAGAACTGATGAATGGGGTGATTCATCCGGACCAAGTAGGCTTTATAGCAGGAAGGGAAGGAAGAGATAATGGGGTGAGAACCCTGCTGCTGCTCCAGAAGAGAAGGGAGGAGGGACTCCCAGGCCTGCTCTTGTCAAGTGATGCCGAAAAGGCGTTTGACAGGGTGGCCTGGGAGTTCCTGTTTAGAACCCTAGAAATGATTGGAATCGGCCCCAAGATGATAGGATGGATTAAAGCACTATATAGGAAACCTAAGGCGGCCATTAAGATCAACGGAACCCTGTCATCACCCTTCGAGATGAAGAGAGGGACAAGACAGGGATGTCCCCTGTCTCCCCTTCTCTTCGTCCTGGCCCTAGAACCCCTCCTGTCAACAATCAGAAATAACCCTGATATTGAGAGATTCAAGGTGGGAAAAGAGGAGCACAAACTGGCTGCTTATGCGGACGACGTGCTCTTCTATATAAGTAACCCCGGAAATACACTACCAAGATTGGTTAAAATATTAAAACAATATGGAGAAATAACAAACTTTAAGATCAATATGGGGAAATCAGAAATCTTGAAGATAAAAGTGAATAAAATAGAGGAGGAAAAACTGAAGAGAGATTTCCAATTCTGTTGGAAAAAAGAGATTAAATATCTGGGAATAATGCTCTCGAACTCCCCGGGAAAGCTATATAGGAAAAACTATATCCATCTCTTAGAGGAAATAAGGAGGGAAGGGAAAAAACTTCAGATAAAACCTCTCTCATGGATGGGACGTATTAACGCCATAAAGATGGTCCTTTTACCTAAGATTACGTATAAATTCCAAATGTTACCCATTAGACTCCCACAGGAATATATTAGAAAGCTGAAATCAATAATCTCTAACATAATATGGAAGAACAAAAGAGCAAGAATATCTCTTAAAACACTAAAACAAAATAGAGCCAAAGGAGGCCTCGCGGTCCCAGATATCCAAAAATATTACAAAGCAATAATTATGTCAAGAGTAATAGAATGGGCTAGGGATAACCAAGAAAAAAGATGGGTGAATATAGAGAATCACTACAGTAAAACACGTTTAGGATCTATAATTTGGAACCCTCCGAGCCACAGAACGGTAGATGAGGAAACACACGGTTTGACAAAAATAGTTTTAAAAACATGGGAGGTAGCATATAAACAATTAGACAAGACCTTTAATTCTCCTCTGATAGAATTAAAGGAGAATGAATATTTTGCACCAGGGAAAAGAGATATAGGGGGGAACTGGATAAAAAAAGATAAAGTACAGCTTAGAGAAATACTTAAAAAAGGGAAAATAGTCACAATAGATGAGATGAAAGAAAACACAGACACATGGGTGATAGATGAATGGAGGTACATGCAACTAGATCGCTTTGTGAAAAATCTACCTCAACCAATAAGATCTGGAGAAAACTTGACAGATCTAGAAAAACTATGCTGCGCGGAAAAGACAAAAAACACAATATCCAAGTTATATAAATTATTACTAAAAGTAGAAGAAGCAGAGGTACCTACATTCATCAGAAATTGGGAAAAGGAACTGGGAACACAAAAAGACACAAACACGATTAATAAAATGCTTCGTCTAGCCCATAGCTCAGCGGCAGATACAAAAACGGCCGAGATGAATTATAAATGCATGGCAAGGTGGTACGCAACGCCAGATAGGATGAGTAAATTTCAACAGGGGAAATCGGCAGAGTGCTGGCGGGGATGTGGAGAAATGGGTACTATGGCTCACTTATGGTGGAATTGCCCGGTAATTAGGAAATATTGGAAAAAAATCCTGGGTTTGATAAAGGAGATTACAAAAATAGAGGTGAAGGAGGACCCGTGGGTGGTTCTCTTCCACGGCATAGAAGGAACCGTGAAACAATATAAGACATCTCTGGTTCCACATCTACTGAATGCAGCAAAAAGATTAATCCCCAAAAATTGGTGGGGAAAAGAAAGTCCAGAGGTGTGGGACTGGATAAATGCCGTGGAGGAGACCCACACCATGGAGCAGTTTTCTCTGTATAAAGAGGAAAAGAGAGAAGTAGATAACTGAAAATGTTGGAAGGAGTTTAAAAAAACATGGTGTTATGCGGAAAAAATCAAGAGGTAACTACCCACTGAATAAGACCACGGGCAGTGCACGGGGGTGGGAGGGGGGGGATGGGGTGGGAGGGGGAGGGGGGAGGGTGGGGAGGGGTTATATATACATATATATACGTGTACGTTTTGTTTTTTTTTACTCTTAGATAAGGGGAAACAGAGAGTTTCATAAATAAAGATAAAATTTTAGAGAAGGAGAAGGAAGGGCTACGCCTTAATAGGTGAGGCTAAGTTTTATATAACTATTTTATGTAAACCCCTGTCTCGACCCCCCGTGGGAAATAAAAATAAATATGCCACAGTGATGAAGAAATATGTATGAGCGAGAAAGCTGAATTAGTCTCTTTAAGAATTCTCTGAGGTGGCAAAAAAAAAAAAAAAAAAAAAAAGCATACACACTTAAGCCTAGTATACCCAGGCCGAATGTCGGACGGCATCAACCCCTTCAATAGAATCTGGCCAACATATGGCCCGTGTGTACTGCAGTCAGAAGGGGCATGACCGAAAAAGGTTTGCCGATTGGCTCCTGGCTGGCTGAAAGCGCTGACTGGAGGGTTCTGGATTGGGGGATAGTTAGTAAAGCGGCCCCTCCTGAGCTGTCAGGTTTTTTTTTTCGTCCAGCCCTGCTGGGTTGAAGATAAAAAAAACTACTAGTGTTTGCTAGGTTTTACTAAGCTAAATTATGAATTTTCTATAAGGGAACTGCCTCCTACCCCAATACCTTATGCTTTATACTTTATACTGCCTGTTGCAAACCCTGGTTCTTCAGTGGTGTTGGCCGTAGGTGCCTGTCTCCCCTGTACATCTACTAACTCCCTGTCAGAGTGCTGTATACATTATTGCTAGCTTTAAAACATATTAATTGTCATGTATTTATTTTAGATTGAAGCTCCAAAAAGCAAGGCATTCGGATTCTGCTTGTGTTGAATTGTAAATGTACTGTCTCCCTCCATTTTGTAAAGCGCTGTACAAACAGTTGGTGCTATATAAATCGCATATATTAGTAATGTTTTGTTTAATTACATTTTCTAAAACATTTATTATGTTAAATGTTTTTTAATTTTTTTTTATATTTTGTCATATGTTTTAACAATTAGTATCTCATGACTATGAGTTTTAATTCTATAATCAGTGGATGTTATCAATCATTTCAAGCAAGTGTTTTAAACAAGTGCAGGCAAGCACAGATAAGGAATGTTTAAATATTGCAAGAATGAATAAAGTTAAAACAGAGATGAAAAAAAATTAGAACACGCCATCTGTTTAGCAGCAGTTATCCACCTTACAATACTTGACAGTTATATGTAGTGAAAACCTTTTGCAAGGCTTCATAATCTCAGAACATCGAGCATGAGGCTTGATATCCCAAAAAGAAAGTTATGGTGGCCCTTTTTCAGGTAACATAGGCTCACCAGAGACATGTGGCCTAAGCAATGCTTGGCTTTCACCAGACCTCCTGTAGGTGGAAATGGTCATGAGGTCATGATGTTACTGGTAAACGCCATTCAAAACATCATCAGGTCAGAGCCCTCTTTATTGCCTCACCATATGGGGACAGCTACTGCGCAGAGACTGTAAACAAGGAACCAGACTAGTCAGGTCCAAGCAAGGGTCAAGGCAGGCAGTGATGGAATAGTAAGGTCCAGGTAATGCTCTTTCGGACCTACACATGACAGATCAGAGGTAAAAGGGTCTAAAAGGGCCCTTACAAGTCCTTCCTTAAAGCAGGCATCACAAGATGGCTGTTGTTACCTTTACTATGCCAAACACCTAATTTTCTGCACCTGGAGTGTCCCAGAATGCTCTGTCAGCTGGGGCTTGCCCTATCAACCTTTTTACTAATTACTTTCAGTTGCATCTTCAGCCTTTTTTCACAATTTAAAAGAGGACCCATTTGCAATAGCTGCCCCCAATGTGCTTTGTTATATATAAAAGTTATTAGAAAGAAGTAGTTTAAAAAACCTTTTTTAAAGTTTAGAGCAAAACTGCAAAGAGAAAAGTATACAAATGAGCAGCTCTGCAAGGCTAGGTGCAACTTGCTATAAGAAAGCTGATGGAATGATCAATGTGTTTTAAGCACTCACTGCTATTTTTCTATCCTTTAGGTCAGTGAATCTAGAGAGCATACCTCTATTCTGCACGACATAGATATTAAAGCATAAAGGTATTTATAGAGGATGGGATGATACACAAAGCATATACATCTACAAATTTATCGGTAATAGCAGTCAGTGCAGAAAATCATAGCTAATAATTCTTGGGTTAAAGTGATACTAAATTCTGACAAAAAAATTCTATTGAAGTATGTATTCCTTTGTATAGTTGTTGCTGTGATCCAGCTTCCTGTTTGGGGGTGGTTATGTTTGTCCTCCATGGTCCCACAGTGAATAAGAGTCTAGCCTCTTTCTCATTCTCAAGAAGGACAGGGGAAAATGGACGATGAGATGTGTGGTTACAGTACTATCCTGTCTTGCACCTCTGAGACATTAAGATGCACCTCTTTGTGTTAACATACTGTTAAATGAATCATAATACTTTTCAAATCAAAACACATTGTTAGGAAAACAATATAATACAGTTAAATACGGTCATTAATTATTAATAATAATCCTTATTAATATTAAATATCTACACTAGCTTGCTTATAACATAGTATATACATATAATAGGACCAAGAACTGCCCATACCGGTTAATTAATCCACTGAAAAGTGAACATCAAACATTATTAATTTTAAGAAATTTAAAATGTATTGGCCCTAAACCATTATCAGTTTCCTTTAAGGGAAAAAAAAAACAGTTGTGCCTCAGACAATAACAAGGGATAAGGTTTTAGTGAATAAAGCCACACATAGTGATAGAGCCAGTGCTATCATCCATATGTGAGAACACAACACTTAGAAATAACTGAATTTTTAAAGTACATTTTAATAATCCTAATATATCACCATGTAATATATGTAAACCATTGCCTAATAAAATGTAAAAAATGGGCTGGCAGTAAAAGGGTTAAATGCATTGTATGCTCTCAACAGGAACCAATGAAAAGGTTTTTAATGATTGTAATGTCAAAAGTAAATAATGTGTTTTCAAACAACTTGGGAAAGTGCTTTCATGCTGTGCCTAGTTTAAAAATTCAAATAGTTCTGCATAATTATGTAGATTAACATTATAGCCTGAATGGAGAAAGATTGCCCGTGCATTATTCTTTGGTTTGGTAAGAGGTGACTCATACGCAGATGGAAGTCAGCAAATATGCATGATATTTGTTTGGGTAAGCGCATATTCACATACTGCATAGAGCTCTATACAAATCTACAAGAAAATCAGAAATGCTTAAGGGGCCCACTTATGTGCGTATTGATCTGTTTTTCATTGAGTATGCCCATTCATTTTCAGTGGGCCCTCAATGTGCATTGATGGCCAAGAAAAGTACCTCTCTACTTTTTTCCCCATGCACTGCAAAGCAACATATGTTGAGAGGCAAGTGTGTTTAATTTCCCCATGTATGTCCATTGTGGTGCCACAGAAAATGTATTGCAATGCTCCTCAATGTGAATAGACAGCATGTTGGTGCAGTATGGCACCCATACAAAAGTCAAGGGGCCCTAGTGATGCAGTAAAAGTAAGATGGTTAGTAGATGTGCTAAACTGCAACAAAATGAGTAATCCAGAAACATAAAATAACAAGATTCAGTAATTAAATGCAAGCATTATTATGGTATGTGTTAAAAATAGCAATTGTAGACCTGCAGTAGAGATTTTGCATTGCCTAGTGGTATAATTCCAAATAAAATATGCCTGTATGCTGCACATATTACATACTACCGATTAAGTGACACATGTTGTTTCCATTCTATTCAGTTGGATTAAAGGATATGTATAGCCAAATCTTTTGTTTGTTTGTTTTAGATAAAAAAAAAAAAGAAAAAAAAAAGAAAAGAAAAAGATCACTATTTTTTTCCTGTCTGTGCCCTGTTTTTCCCAAGATTATTCTTTACTGATGTGAGGAGAATTCTGTCAGAAACCATGAACCAGACTGAGACAGAAGTACAGTAAAATCACACTTGTTTATTAATAAAAATAAAAAGGTAAATAGAGTAAGCGTAGTCAAAGCATAGCCAGAGTCCAGTAACCGGATCGGGTAGTCAGCCAAGCCAGAGTTGAGTAACCAGATTAGGTAATCAGCCAGGCCAGAAGTCAGGGATTCAAGTAGAGGAACAGCAATCAGAAGAAGGAGCCATAAGGGATGTCAGCAAAGCCAGTCTTTAAACAGGAACGCAGGAGATGGTTTCTTGTGATGTGACCAAAGTGAAGACAGGAATGAAGTGAGCTGGAGATCTTTAAGTAGTCTGACGAGCAGATCCACAACAGCTGGTTAACTGTGGAGAGAGATGAGAGCTGGCAATTAGCCGACAGCTGAGCGGCCAGCTCAGAGAAGGCAGGGCTGAGCCAGCCCTGACAGTACCCCCCTCCTCAACGACCCCTCCCCCTCGGAGGACCACCGGGCTTCAGGGGAAAATGTCTATGGAAATCACGGAGGGGGGCAAGAGCATGTACGTCCGAGGATGAGACCCAGGAGCGTTCCTCCGGATCGTACCCCTTCCAATGCACCAGGTACTGTATGTGCCCACGGAACCTACGGGAGTCAATAATGGATTGTACCCCATACTCCTCATGGTTCTCAACCTGTATAGGGTCAGGACGTGGCACTGAGGTGGTAAAGCGGTTGCAGGCCAACGGTTTCAATAGGGAGACATGAAACCCAAATGAGAACGCATGCTAGGAGGAAGGGCCAATGCGTAAGCCACTGGGTTAATCCTGTGAAGGATTGCAAGATGACAGCCAGACCCCGTCCCCAACCTGGTAGGAAGGCGCAGGGAGGCGTCTGCGGTCAGTATGGAGTCTGTACCTATCATTAGCATGACGCAAAGCCTCCTGGACTTGTGCCCAAGTGGAATGGCTCCTCTAGTGCAAGAATACTCTGCGCAACAAATGAGTCAGGAAACATGGTAGGTTGGAAACCATAATTCGCCATAAACGGAGACAATCGGGAAGCAGAATTCAAGGCACTGTTGTGAGCAAACTCTGTCCATGGTAATAGGCCTGACCAGTTGTTGGGATGGTCAGAATAATAGCAATGTAGGAATTGCTCCAAGGACTGATTGGCTCGTTCTGCAGCCCCATTAGACTGCGGGTTAAATGCAGAGAAGAAAGCAAGCTGAATTCCCAGCTGTGCACAAAAGGCTCACCAGAACCGGGACACAAACTGACTATCCCTGTCCAAAACAATCACCTTGGGTAGCCCATGTAAGCGAAAGATCTCTTGAGCAAAAATGGAAACCAGTTCCTTAGAAGTGGGCAACTTCTTAAGTGGAATACAATGACACATCTTTGAAAACAGGTCAACCACCATGAGGATAACTGTGTTGCCTTGGGAGTTGGGCAACTCCACAATGAAATCCATAGACAGGTGGGTCCAGGGCCTCTCTCCATTGGGTATGGGTTGTAGGAGGCCCACTGGAAGGTGTCATGGAGCCTTACTCTGAGCACACACGGAACAGGCAGCTACGAAGGCAGTTACATCAGCACGTAGACTAGGCCACCAGAATTGTTGGGAAATGGCCCAAACGAGTTGATTCTTACCAGGGTGGCCAGCTGCCTTGGGAGAATGGTAAGTCTGGAGCACGGCAGTACAGAGACACTCTGGGACAAAGCAGCGGTCACAAGGTTTCTCAGGAGGAGCATCGACCTGAGCAGTAAGACTGGTGCGAACCGTAGCCAGAATACGATCAGGAGGAATCATAGGAAACAGAACTGACACCAACTTGGAAGTGGAGGAAAATTGTTGTGACGAGGCGTCAGCCCTTACATTCTTAGTACTGGGTAAGAATGAGACAATGTAATTGAAACTTGACAAGAAAAGAGCCCAACACGCCGTTCTGGGAAAGTAGCCTTTAGCCTCAGACAAGAACGTGAGATGCTTATGGTCAGTAAGAATGAGAACCGGCACAGTGGTACTTTCGAGGAGATGTCTCCATTCTTTCAGGGCTAAAATGATTGCCGACAGCTCTCTAATTGCACTCGGCAGATGATAATTTCTTGGAAAAGTAGACACAAGGATGCATAGCACTCTCAGAGGTAGATCGTTGAGATAGAAGGGCACCAACACCAATCTCAGAAGCATCAACCTTATGGATATAAGTACCTGAAATAGATAAATAAATAATAAATAAATAAAAGGTAACGTAGGATCAGGATGTGCCAACACAGGAGCAAAAACAAAGGCAGCCTTGAGACTTTCAAAGACCTTAATGGACTCCGGAGACCAACTCTGTGGGTTACCGTTCTTTCTAGTCATATCGGTCAGGGGCTTGACCAGAGACGAGAAGTTACGAATAAACTTCCGATAATAGTTGGCAAAACCCAGGAAACGCTGCAGAGGACGTAACCCCACGGGTCGAGGCCACTGTAGGACTGCCGAAAGTTTCTCTGGGTCAATCAAAAAACCAGCAGTGGAAATGACATAGCACAGGAATTTAACCTGTTCCCGATGGAACTCAGACTTCTCCAGTTTATAATAGAGATTGTTCTCTCTTAATTTCTGAAGAACACGACAGACATCTGTGTGATGGCTCTCCAGGGACTTGGAAAATATGAGGATATCATCGAGATAAACCACCACACATGCCTGCAACAAATCTCGGAGGACATTGTTAATAAATTCCTGGAAAATTGCTGGGGCATTACAAAGGCCAAAAGGCATTACAAGATGCTCATAATGGCCTATTCTGGTATTAAACGCAGTTTTCCACTTGTCGCCCTTCTTAATCCTTACGAGATTGTAAGCCCCTCTCAGATCAAGCTTAGTGAAAACTGTTGCTCCCTTGAGGCAGTCAAACAACTCTGTAATCAATGGGATTGGGTAGGTATTCTTAATCGTGAAACGATTGAGACCCCTATAATCAATAGAAGGTCTCAGTTCACTGCTCTTCTTCACAAAGAAGAAACCAGCACCAGCAGGAGACGAGGATTTGCACATGAAACCCAGAGAAAGTGCATCTGCAACATACTCCTCCATGGCTTTATCCTCCAAGACCAACAAAGGGTAAACCTGGCCAGGAGGGGGAGTGGCACCAGGTTGAAGGTCAATTGCGCAATCATATGGCCAGTGTGGAGGCAAACTACCGGCTTGACCTTTGTCAAAGACATCACTAAAATCACGGTACTCCTCTGGCAGGGAGTAGAGTGAAGAGGTACACAGGACCTTGGCTACCTTCCTGAAGCATGTTTCATTGCATTGTGGTGACCAGGAGAGAACCTCAGCATGGATTCAATCAAAAGAGGGGTTGTGCCTCTGTAACCAAGGATAACCAATAACCAGCAGAAACTTAGGAGAGGAAATCACTTGGAATTGGTTTATCTCATGGTGAAGAGCCCCTATGGCCATGGACAATGGAACCGTCTCATGAGTCACATGGGCAGGCTGTAGAGGTCTCCCGTCAAGAGCCTCAATGGCAAGTGGAGTGTCACACAGCTGCAGTGGAATCAAGTGCTTTGATACAAAGGCAGCATCAATGAACAGGCCTGCAGCACCAGAGTCGATTAGAGCCTGTATCTCGATAGACGACCTAGCCCAAGAAAGGGTGACCGAAACCAGGGGCTTATCCTTCTGGATAACTGGGGACGACACAACACCACCTAAGGTCTGTCCATGACAGGACCTCAAGGTTCAGGTGTTACCAGGACGGGTAGGACATGACTTCAAAAAGTGACCTGCCTGGCCACAATAAAGGCACAATCTCTCCCTCCTCCTAAAGGCTCTCTCATCCGCAGAGAGACGCATAAAGCCCAAGTGCATGGGTCCATCTTCACTGACCGACCAGGAGGCATGGGAGGTGAGGGAGGCATGGATGGGACTGCAAAGCTCTGAGGCAAACGTACAGGAGGCTTCCGCAAGCGCTCTTTAAAAGAAAGTCTTTCTCTGAGTCTGGAGTCAATGAGGATGGCAAACGAGATCAAGCTCTCCAGCTCAGTGGGTATATCTGGGGCTGTTATCTCATCCTTGATGGAATCTGAGAGACTATGTGAAAAAGCAGCCATGAGGGCCTCATTGTTCCAAGCAACCTCTGCTGCCAGAGTATGGAACTCAATGGCGTAGTCGGCAACAGTACTCGTACTCTGTTTGATGGACATGAGGCACTTGGCAGCAGAAGCGGAGCATGCGGGTACGTCAAATACCCTTTTAAAGGAGGCCATAAACTCAGGGTAACTCAAGACAACAGGTTTTTGCATCTTCCGTAGAGGGTTAACCCAGGCCAAGGCTTTTTCAGAAATCAAAGATATCATGAACCCTACTTTGCGTCTGTCCGTGGGAAACGCCTGGGGCAGCATCTCAAAGTATATCTCAACTTGGTTGAGAAACCCTCTGCATTGAACTGGATTGCCCCCAAATCGCTGGGGAAGTGGGGCGGAACCAGACATACCTCTTATAGAGGTAATAGGTGGGTGCCTGCACAGAGACTGGCGCAGCAGCAGGGACGGCCTGTAACTCAGGTTGTACCGGAGCAGACACAGTGGGGGATTCCAGGTGAGCCGTGTGACTCAGGAGCGTTTGTAATGCAATGGCATACTGATCCATGCGGTGATCTTGCTCATCCAATCTGGAAAAAATATTACCAACAAGTGGATTGACAGTATCTTCTGAATTCATGGCCTTCGCCTACTGTCAGAAACCATGAACCAGACCGAGACAGGAATACAGTAAAATCACACTTGTTTATTAATAAAAATAAAAAGGTAAATAGAGTAAGCATAGTCAAAGCATAGCCAGAGTCCAGTAACCAGACCGGGTAGTCAGCCAAGCCAGAGTTCAGTAACCAGATCAGGTAGTCAGCCAGACCAGAAGTCAGGGATCCAAGTAGAGGAACAGCAAGCAGGATAAGGAGCCAGAAGGGATGGCAGCAAAGCCAGTCTTTAAACAGGAACGCAGGAGATGGTTTCCTGTGATGTGACCAAGGCGAAGGCACGAATGAAGTAAACTGGAGATCTTTAAGTAGGCGGGACTGATGAGCAGATCCACAACAGCTGGTTAACTGTGGAGAGAGATGAGAGCTGGCAATTAGCCGACAGCTGAGCGACCAGCTCAGAGAAGGAAGGGCAGAGCCAGCCCTGAAAAATTCCCATCTTAGACAGTTTTCGCAGAAACAAATGATTCCATTGGAAGATTCATGGGACCACAGACAGGACCCCCAAAAAAAAAATAATAATAAAACACAATACAACTTCTGGTTTGAAATGGCTTTATTATTTGTAAATAATAATTTTTTGGACGTACATCCAAAAAATGTATAGCCAAAGAAAAAGTGCAAATCAGAGAGTCAACCAATTGTCGAGTAATCCAATGACCCTTACCAAGCTGATCAGTTTTTCTACACCACAGGAAATGCTGAAGGAAATCTGTACCTAAAAACAGGTCACCAATTAACATACAAGAGTTATCATCAACTCTCAGGTAACACTGAATTCTGATTAGCACAATGAACAGGATTTAAATCAGATTCCATAAATGTTGTGAGCATAAACATCCCAAGATATTTCGCTACTGGCATCAAGGTTCAAAATGATCCACCTGTAAACTTAAAAAGAATCTTCTATTGCATTATCTGTGCCTGGAACATAACACGTTTTAATCCAAATAATGAATTCTAGACATTTGAAAACTAGCTGTCTAAGAATAGAAAATACATGGCAATGATTTAGATGACAAGCAATCAATGGCATAAGAACACCTACAGTGGGGACGGAAAGTATTCAGACTCCCTTAAATTTTTTACTGTTTGTTATATTGCAGCCATTTGCAACCATTTTCTTTTTTAATAAATCTGCAAAAATGTCAACAATTCTGTGTTTTTCTGTCAATATGGGGTGCTGTGTGTACATTAATGAGGAAACAATGAACTTAAATGATTTTAGCAAATGGCTGCAATATAACAAAGAGTGAAAAATGTAAGTGGGTCTGAATACTTTCTGCCCCACTGTATATATAATTTAAATTAAACAGAATCCTGTGATCATGAAAAAGAAAACCCCAAAGCAATAAACACCAGAAACATTTCCAAGAGAATATTATCCTTTATCTCACCAAGATTGAGGTCATACACCAACAAACCAATGCCCTTGCCAAAACACTTCATAGCCAAAAGCTCCAGAATCATCAGTCATCAAGTCAAGGGCAGAACCCACGCAAAAGGGACTTTGCCACAAAGACAAACCAAAATGTTTAAATGTTGACAAGAATTTATTCCACACAATTGAATCTTCCTGTAAATTGGAAGCGATTCTTCCAAAAATGATGTGGGGATTTCAAATAGACCTACAGTAGATAAAAGCTTGAAAATACCCTGCCCATAGGAATGATTCTGGAAGTGAATGCCAATAAGCTTCATAAAATTTGAATTGTTTTCAAAGTAACCTTTTGTTTAGTAAGAACATAGGAGGCCAAGTTCTACAATTTGTAAAAATTTTCAGATGGCAAGTAAAATTCCATTCTATCAGTATCAATAGTGAAAGCTAATAAATCCAGGCAGGCCATTAGCCATACAGATTTTTGATGAGCCAAAGCAATTCCAAAAGTACAACTAATTATTTGGACAAAACAGGCAATCACCTGAATCAGCTGCACCAAGAAAAAGAAAATCATCTCAGTAAGGAACTAGATCATCAGAACCTGTCTGGAAACTAATTACCCATTCTAAAAATAAGAAAACATCGCAAAATAATGACACAATAATGACGCAACAAAGAACATCCTATGGTCAAGTGTTTATCAAAATATCAAAATATTTTATTTACCATGAAAACAAAAAACAAAATAATTGAATGCATTAGGATGAATTGATAATATTCTAAACCCTGCAGATCTGCCCAGACAACAAATCTTGGCCAAAGCCTCATCAAATGAAGAATAAGAAACCAAACAGAGCACTGGCTCAATATTATCATTTAGAGAAAAAACATTTGGATGTGACATGGTATATTGAATGAAAATAATTTGGTCCCTTTTTAAGAATCAAACCTAAAGGTAAATTCCTAAAATTAGAAAAAGGAGGTGAAGCAAAGAAGCCAACTACTCTTTTTTCCGGAACTCTTTCAAATCTTTTTCAGCAACAATGCAGGTGTGACATTTACAGAAGGTAAATTATCAAAAATTAAGCAACCAAAGCCAGAAAAAATGGGTAAAGGAAAACTGTCCAGAAAACCTTTATCTAAGAGAGCTGCCGTTAATGTGGCCAAATGTAAAGCCACGGTAACATTTATATTAGTTTCACTGGTGTTAAAGTGGTTGTAAACTCTCCCTCACAACTTTATCACATTTAATTCAGCATAAAAAAACCCTAATGATCACTGCTTGTAGATGTCTCCTTACTTGCTCAGTGTTGTTGTAATCCCTCGTGTTCTTTATAATGATGTCACTGGCGCATGCACATTTCTCCCATGATTCACGGCATGCTCTGTGTGCTATCTGTCCATTGACAGGATGTTGTATCTGTAATGTACAATCCCTGCGGCACAGCACTCAAACCCCGCGAGACTGCAGAGTCATTCAAAGCTTCCTCCTACACCCCATATGACCATGTGTCATCACATGGGATGTAAACCTGAGCATTGGACTGCATACTGCAGTGGAGATCAGCCGCAGCATACAGTAGACTTTATAACACTGACATAGGCAAACATTACAAGATCGGTACAAGAAAATACTGTTGAGTAAAACAAGTCGGCTATGAGCAGTGGAGCGTGGTTGCCATAGGAATGCTGGATCGAGAACAAGGCTTGGTTAACAGTACAGGCTACATGAAAGGGTGGAAAATACATTCTACCTAAGATGGCACTGCCTTACCCCTGGAGAAACGATTTTTTAAAGTTTTTTAAAAAAGTAAGTAATATGCAATTGGGGCTGAAGTACAATGGCTATAGTTTGATAATAACTTAACCACTTCAACACTGGTGTCATGGTTATGCAGTAACCTTTCTCGGGCAGCTTTCCCCTCCTCATGTGTTCAGACTAAGAGGCCAGCCACTTTTTATAACCTCTCCTCTAAGCATGGCTCCACCCCAGGCCCTACCAGGGAACCCTATAGTAACCTGTGCACTGCAAGCCAGCGGTGCTGATCAACCATTGTGTATTCATTGTGTGTTTGGCTTCCTGTTTCCTGCTTGCCGTGTGCTCTTCGTTTGTCTCTGTTACCGACCTTGGCGTGTTCCCGACTATTCCTGTCTGCTCGTGACCCTGACCTTTGGCATATCCCCGACTATCCCTGGTTGCCTGTGACCCTGCACCTTTGGCGTGTACTCTGTTGTTCCTGTCTGCTAGTCGCCATGACCTCTGCCTTATCCCTTTACTATCTTTGTTGTTCCAGCTTGCTGCTTCCTTTTCCTGTAGTGTACCATGAGCGTGAGCTGTGAGACCCTAGGGGCCGCGACCTGGAGCCACTAGAGGCTCTGGTGAACACCTACTGACTCTTAGACTCCGCACCCTGGAGAATCTATGCTCTAGCTCCCACTGGGAACTGTGTTAGTGATCCAGTAGACCTGCTTCCTGAACCTCCCGGGGTACTATCCCCAGCAGTCAGTCCTAGGGTCCACTATCTTAGTGGTGCACTTCCGACTCCTACGGAGTGCATCTGTCACCTGGTCTCAGGTGACCTGACAACTGGGCACTTCCCCCCTTCCTGCCCAAGCCAATTTTCAGCTTTCAGTGCTGTCGCTGTTTAAATTATTGCATGGTCATGCTACCCTGTACTCAAACAAAATTTTTATAATTTTCTTCCCAAAATAGAGCTTTTTTTGGTGGTATTTGTTCACCTCTGCATTTTTTATTTTTTGCTAAACAAATAAAAAAAGAAAATTTTGAGAAAAAAAGTTTTTCTTTGTTTCTGTTATAAATTTCGTAAATAAGTAAGTTTTCTCTGCACTGATGAGCACTGATAAGGTGGCACTGATGAGCACAGATAAGGTGGCACCAATGAGGTGGCACTGATGAGCACAGATGAGGTGGCACCAATGAGGTGGCACTGATGGGCACCGATGATGGACCCTGATATGCAACACTGATGGGGAGACTGATAGGCAGCACTGATAGGTGGCACGGATGGGCACTCATAGGTGGCACAGATGTGCACTCATAGACGGCACAGATGGGCACTGAAAGGCTGCACTGATGGGTACTTATGGGTGGCACTGATGGGCACTGATAGGTGGCACTGATGGGCACTGATGAGTGGCACTGATTGACACTCATTGGCATCACTGATTAGGAGGCACTGGCAGTTATTGCTGGTGGGCACTGATTTGCATAATGTGTGGGCACCCATTGGCATCATGTGTGGGCACACATTGCCACCCATGGCCACCAGGGATGCCAACCCGTGGTGGTCATCAGTGGTGGTCATCCCTGGTGGTCCTGTGTGGGCACCCCATGGGGGCTTGTTATATTCTCTCTATTCAAAATTTAATTAGGTTTTAAAAATATATATATATCTGAGGAGTTCCCCTGTAATATAGTGTGAATGTGAAGTTTTCTGAGCTAATAACCTACAGATGGTGACATTTGAACTGAGTTCTCAATTTCAAGAAGTTGTCAGATTATTTTTGATTGATATAACTGCTATGTTATAGATATCTTGTTTTAAAAAAAAACATATGACATAGTCAATTAGTCCGTGACAGACAAACCCCCCTTATTTCCTGAGTCTGTATTTAATTAGACATGCTGGTGAAATGTTACATACTCTTGACCCCCACCTTTGCAAGGGAGGAGTAGGGAGAGAAATGGGAGTGTGTATTTTTCTGCGATTTCTAACAGAGAAACCAGATGTGATATAAGGACAGAGCCTCATTAAAGATGCTCTTACTCACTTCTTCTTATACTGCTAACTACTACAAGACTCAGCATACAGACAATTTAACACATGCTTTCGGGACAAAGGAAACAGCAGCCATCTATTAAGCACATGGTTTGAACTTATATTTTTAAACAAACAAACTTTATTTTATATCTTTGATCATAGTTGAAGCAACATTCATTTTGTATTTGAATGTACAACTAGTACAAGTAGTGGCAAGTATTTTTGTAACCTTTGTGTGACATATAATTCAGAAATGTGTTGCACAATCATCATTTCCAAGCTTTTGCAACTATTAAGTTACTTTTACATTGGCTCAGCCAGCCATAAATCAATTTGGCGGAAGTTTTTTTTCCACTTCCGTTCTTTGATCAGAGGGGAGAAAGTGATGAACAGAAATTAACTTCGCAAATACTGAACGAACCTAGAGGAAAAATCGATTGATTGATGATTGTGAAGACCTGAGAATTTCAAATGGAAATTAGAAGTCTTGAAAGATAGTCAATTGAGTTCAGTGCAGAAAAAAAACAGTTTCATATTCGGTGAGTAGAAAAAACATGGATTGTGTTGATTGTTTAGCAAATGAAAGTAATTTGGAGTTTGAGGGTTTAGCCAATCATGTGTCAGATACTATTTTGTGAAAATCTATGTATGAGCAATGCTTACAGGCAAATACTGAAATTGATAAGGCTAGATTCTCATTAGCTAAAACAAAAAAGAAATTGCGTAACATAATGAAGTTAGTTACGGTGTTCAATTCAATGGTTTATGATGTACCAGAGAAACATATGATTTGAGTAGAGAACAAGTCAGGAAGTCAAATTGTAACAGAAATTACACAAACACATGAATGAATCTAATGAACCCAGTTGTTCAAACTGTGAAATTTTTTGTAATTATATTGAGCATTTGGAGATTGAAATGGAAATGCAAAATGTTAACATTTCAAAAAACAAAAATATTTTGGTGATTACAACGAGAAACATTAAAAAAACTACAGAAGCGGCAAAAACTTCTTATATACCTGATATGTCAACTGAGGGTGATGACGGAGATGCGACAGAGGCAGATTTGAGGAAGCAAAAGTTATTAGATAGAGCGTCTAAGCTTAAGTTGCAAATACATGATCAGTTGATGAAAATTTTGAAAGACATTCCGCATTATGATTCAAGAGCAGATGCGTTTTACAACAGGGATGTCTTTGAAAGTTTTTGTGATTGTTTCAACTTGAGTGATGAGCAAAAGTATAACATTTTCTGTTTATGGGTTCCTAATTATATAGCATGACGTTTAATCAAATCACCATATCTTAATAATCTTGGTGCTGAAGTTCATAGTGATGCATCTGACAGATTGTGTCAGTTATTACTGTGTATTACGGGAGAGGAAATGCCGACAGCTGAAATATTGGACTCTTTAAGAGTTACAATAAATGATGATCCATTTCATTTCAGAGAAACATTTGCTAAGGCATTCCAAATGGTATATGCAGTGGAAGATGAGAATTCTTCATTAATAAGGGCATTTGTTCGAAAATGTACATATTTAGATCCTGCATCAATGGCGTTAGCTAGTCAAAAAGAAACTTTAGATGATGCAACTTTAGTTTTAGATCTTGTAAGTAGAAAATTAAAGCAGAGTAATTTAAAAACCAAGATTTCTGTCATTCAGAATAGCAATTCTGACAGAGACACTCAGACTAATCTTAAAGCAGGTGATGCTGCCACCTTCAGGAACGACAGGGTAAGACAGTTTGATCATAAAAGGACGATTACATGCTTTTATTGTCAAAGATTCGGTCACTATAAATCGCAGTGTAGGTAGTATTTAATTGAATTGAAAAACGCGGGGAAAGAAAATGGATTCATATCCAGTAAACCTTCTGCCCCACCTTCACCAGAAGAACTTAAAACGTTTTCTCCTTACACTCCTCTGAGGAAAGATCAAAGAGAGATTGGTATGAATATGAATGCACATTCAACCAGTGACAACAGTGGGAGACAGCCATTATTGGCTTCCCCATGACAGATAGAGGAAAAAGAAATAGTTTCTCACTCTTTAGTTTATGTAGCTCCTATATTTCTAGACAAGAGTGGTCGTCTTTATTTAAAGCTAAAATTAATGGACAAAAGGTGAGAACGTTATTGGACACAGGAGCTCAGATTGAAATTACCTGTTTGTGTTAAGTCCATGAAACATCTTTCATAGAGAGGCAGAGAAAATTGATGAACCTGTATTTGTTGATGGTTCGAGGTATTGTATGTCAGGTAATTATTACAGTGGGTATTCAATTTGGTATCCAAAGCCTAATCTTGCCATACAACACAAGTTGCCAGGTTATTTTTCAGCTCAATGAGCAGAACTTGAAGCAGTAAGAACAGTACTGACAATTGACAAGGAAGAGAACAAAGGCCCACTAGTGATTTATAGTGATAGTTTATTTGTTGTTCGTTCTCTTACTGATTACTTACCTATTTGGAAGCGTAGAGGTTTTGTAGATTCACCCAATAAGACTCTAGTGCAGAAAGAGACACTTGAATCAGTTTTTGAACTTGCAGAGAGTAATCCTCTTGCATATGCTATTCCATTACATAAAAAAGATAATCGTGAGTTATCTGTAGGCAATAGAACAGCAGACACATTAGCAAAGGAAGCAGCTTTGCATGGAGAATTAATGATTCAACCTGAAACGGTTTCAATTAACGTTGTGAAGAAAACAGACACACAGATTCCTTCTTTTGCAGAGGAACAGAAGAGGGATGCTTCACTTTTTTCTTCTTCTCCGGGTGACATAAGATCTTCCTTTGTTTGTGAAAACGGGATCTTGTGTCATGACTTAGATGGGCTTCTTGCATCCTGTTATACCACAACACCTACAGGTGGAATTCACTAAATTCAATCATGACAATTTAGGTCACATTGATAAGCAAAAATTGCTTGAAATTCTTAAAGAGAAATTCTATTGGGAGAAAATGGAAGAGAGAGTAGACAGTGTAATTAAATCTTGTCTAATTTGTGCACAAGTGAATCCTAAACCAAAGGGTCAGAAACCTCCTTTACAAAGAATTCCTCCAGCAGATGGACCTTGGTCTTCTATACAAATAGATTATATAGGGCCATTACCATTAGGGAAAAATAGATTCAGATTCGCATTAGTTTTGGTTGACATTTTTTCAAAGTGGATCGAGATCTTACCAGTACACAAAGATGATGCTTTAACAGCTGCTAGGATGTTGATTAAACATGTTTTTCCAGCTTGGGGTATACCAGCAAACCTCAGTAGTGACAGAGGATCCCATTTTACAGGTAAAATCATGCAGGCAATGTGTAAAATTATGGGAATAGAACAGAGATTTCATGTACTATATCATCCACAGTCTGCAGGTATTGTGGAAAGAATGAATAGGACTATCAAATCCAGAATTGCAAAAATGTTGTTATACAGGGGAAATACTTGGGTTGATGTAGTACCTTTTATTTTAATGAGCGTAATAAGCACAGTTTCTTCTGCTACAAAGTATTCTCCTTTTGAATTAATGACAGGAAGGAAAATGCCGCTTGTGTTTCCCTTTATTGTCTACACCACAAAGAGAGGCAATAGAGAAAACAAAATGGCTGCAGATGTTACAGGACCAATCTGAACAATATTTTGCCACATGCAGCTATTTGTATGCAAAAAATGGTCCCTCCATATATTTCTAAGTTTGAGAAAGGAGGTCAACTAATGATAAAAAGTTTCAGGAAAAGTGAAAAGTGGCAAAGTAATTGGGAAGGTCCATTTGACATCTTGGATGTTCAAGGTGTAATGGTACAAGTCCAAAGACCTCTCAATTCAGTGAAAAATGCACATAGACAACAAAAAACGTGGGTACACACTGATCAATGCAAATTGTATATGCTGAAATATTGATGCTGCATTTCTTTTTTCAGAAAGGAATGATAAAAATCTAACCTGGAGGAATCATGGATTTCAAAAAGAAGATAAGATGTCAGCACAACAAAAGAAAGGTTTTAAAGAGAGTATACTTATCATCATCACAGGATTCATCTTTTCTCTAGTGACAATTTTATCTGTAGTAAAATATATCACAAATTGTTCCAGCTATGGAGAGGTAACAGGATTGAAGATTTACACAACAAAGACATTACATTATTCAGAAACAAAAGAGATGTAGACATTGATATCAATATAGATGCTCCTGGTAGAGGCCTTTAAGAGCAACGGAACCCCAGGTCTATTCCTGTCAATTGATGCCGAAAAGGCCTTTGACAGGGTAGACTGGGGTTTCATGTTCAAAACGTTGGAAGCCATGGGGGTGGGAGAAAGAATGATAAAATGGATTAAAGCTCTATACGACCACCCCTCCGCTTTTGTTAAAGTTAACAACACCCCCTCAGCTCAGTTTGAAATGAAAAACGGCACTAGACAGGGCTGTCCGTTGTCCCCCCTCTTATTCGTGTTGACATTAGAGCCTTTGCTAGCTACCTTCCGAAAAAATCCGGACATTAAGGGGTGTACAGTAGGGAAAGAGGAACATAAATTGGCTGCATATGCCGACGATGTCCTCTTATACATCACAAATCCGAGGATTTCGATCCCTAATGTATTATCGGTTGTTAAGAAATATAGCGAGTTATCAAATTATAAGATCAACCTGGGAAAATCTGAAGCTTTGAATGTCAACATGGAAAAGAAGGACGAGGTCTGGATTAGGGACACTTTCCACTTTCCAGTAAGGGACAATATCCAATACTTGGGAGTTAAGTTGTCGAACTCTGTGCAGAGGACATACACCCTGAACTTTGTGCCTCTGCTGGATGAAGTCCGAACAGAAGCTAAGAGGATGGGTCACTGCCCGATCTCATGGATAGGGCGAATCAATTCAGTGAAAATGGTGCTGGCCCCAAAAGTATTTTATAAGATGCAAATGTTGCCTATCCCATTGCCTCAAATTTACTTTAAAAAGTTAACACAAATATTAAAGGGATTTATCTGGAAGAATAAGAAACCTAGAGTTGCACACAAAGAATTATGTAGAGGGAAAGCACAGGGGGGGCTGGCCCTCCCCGACTTCAAAAAATATCACAACGCAATAGTAATCGCACGGGCAGTTGATTGGGTCAAGGGAGAGACCACCAAAAGGTGGGTCAACCTGGAGATAGGTTTAAGTGGAGCACGTTTGAACAATGTACTTTGGAATCCCCCTCGTTGTAGAACACTAGGTCCAAACACACACACTATTACACAACACACTTTTAAAATTTGGGATTGGATGCACACATTAAATGGGTGGGAGTACAATTCACCATTGATTTTTTTAAAAAACAACGAGCTGTTCCCCCCGGGGATGGAGGAAGTGGGGGGTAACTGGATTTTAAACAACAAAACACAAGTTAAAGACATTATGAAGAAAGGGAAAATAGGCACTTACGAGCACTTAGATACACGTAGAGAGCTAATGAGACTCAATGGATGGCGATACGCCCAACTCTCGCACTTTGTTAAAAGTCTCCCGGCTCCGATAAGGGAAGAAAACAATCTATTACCAATAGAGAAGATATTTAACAGCAATAAGCTGAAAGGATATATGTCGGCCATATATAAAATATTATCGATTAGGGAGGAGTTGGAAACGCCGCCATTCATTAAGAAATGGGAGAAGGACTTAGGGGTACCATTAGAAGAAAATGCAAAGGGCAACATATTAACAGCTACACACAGCACGGCAACTGACATAAAAACGATAGAGTCAAACTATAAATGCCTATCCAGATGGTACGCCACGCCCGTAAAGATCAATAAATACCAACCAGATAGGTCGCCTAATTGTTGGAGGGGATGTGGGATGCAGGGATCCATGGCTCATATTTGGTGGAGCTGCCCAGTGGTTAAAAAGTTTTGGGAGAAAGTAATTCAAATAATTAAGATGATAACGGGTAAATCAATACCATGTGACCCATGGATATGTCTGTTCCACAGCTCGGAAGGAGGCAATCGGGAGTACAATACGTCTATAATCCCAGTATTATTAAATATAGCAAAAAGTGAAATTCCCAAGAATTGGCAGAATACTGAAGGCCCCAAGGTCAAGGACTGGTTGCTCAAAATACAGGAAATACATATTCTAGAGAAAGAGGAGAAAGACGGGTCATTTAAAGATGATGCGTCGAGGGGAGGAAGATGGGCAATTTGGACGACCTTTAGGAATTCTCTCTCTTATGCCGAACTGATGATGAAGTAATCCGACCCCAAGGGGTAATCCAGTAGTTTCACCCTAGTAAAGGAAACAGCAACAGATGTCTGCGGGGGGGAAGGGGGGAGGGGTACGGGGAGGGGAGGGTGGGTAGTGGGGAGGTTTCTGAGAGAGGATGTTGGGATTATTGAATGTTTTTGTCTATTTTTTTTGGTTACTCTCTCACGTTTTGTATGGTCTTATGAAAAATTTAAATAAAGATTTAAAAAAAAAAAAAAAAAATATAGATGACAAAAGTAATAAAGACATTGATATTAATACAGATGAAAAAATGATAAAAACACAGATATCAATACAGAGGACAAAAACGATAAAGATATTGATATTAATGCAAATGACAAAAATCATGATTTTAGATATGTTGATATCAATACAGCTGAAGATTTGTTTGGATATGTATGCGTAGGACAGGGATATGATTGCTGTATGCAATTGTATTTCACTCATAGTAATAATGTAGAAATGTTGTTAAAATGCAGGGATCTTATAGATTAAACAACAGAACCGGAACTTTTGAATGTAATATATTGGGAAGGAGTTTCTGGTCAATATTTGTAAAAGGTAATGATTCAACAATTTGGTCTGGAGATGTTGATAATTAGGGATGAGCCGGACACCCCCCTGTTCGGTTCGCACCAGAACATGCAAACAGGAAAAAAGTTTGTTCTAACACGCGAACACCGTTAAAGTCTATGGGACACGAACATGAATAATCAAAAGTGCTAATTTTAAAGGCTTATAGGCAAGTTATTGTCATAAAAAGTGTTTGGGGACCTGGGTCCTGCCCCAGGGGACATGGATCAATGCAAAAAAAAGTTTTAAAAACGGACGTTTTTTCAGGAGCAGTGATTTTAATAATGCTTAAAGTCAAACAATAAAAGTGTAATATCCCTTTAAATTTTGTAGCTGGGGGGTGTCTATAGTATGCCTGTAAAGGGGCGCATGTTTCCCGTGTTTAGAACAGCCTGACAGCAAAATGACATTTCAAAGGAAAAAACCCATTTAAAACTACCCGCGGCTATTGCATTGCCGACAATACACATAGAAGTTCATTGATAAAAACGGCATGGGAATTCCCCACAGGGAAACCCCGAACCAAAATTTAAAAAAAAAATGACGTGGGAGTCCCCCTAAATTCCATACCAGGCCCTTCAGGTCTGGTATGGATATTAAGGGGAACCCCGGCCAAAATTTTTAAAAAAAATGACATGGGGTTCCCCCTAAATTTCATACCAGACCCTTCAGGTCTGGTATAGATTTTAAGGGGAACCCCGCGCCCCAAAAAAAAAAAACGGCGTGGGGTCCCCCCAAAAATCCATACCAGACCCTTATCCGAGCACGCAACCTGGCAGGCCGCAGGAAAAGAGGGGGGACGAGAGTGCAGCCCCCACCTCCTGAACCGTACCAGGCCACATGGCCTCAACATTGGGAGGGTGCTTTGGGGTAGCCCCCCAAAACACCTTGTCCCCATGTTGATGAGGACAAGGGCCTCATCCCCACAACCCTGGCCGGTGGTTGTGGGGGTCTGCGGGCGGGGGGCTTATCAGAATCTGGAAGCCCCTTTTAACAAGGGGACCCCCAGATCCCGCCCCCCCCCTGTGTGAAATGGTAAGTGGGGGATTTACCCCTACCATTTCACTAAAAACTGTCAAAAATGTTAAAAATTACAAGAGACAGTTTTTGACAATTCCTTTATTTAAATGCTTCTTCTTTCTTCTATCTTCTTTCATCTTCTTCTTATGGTTCTTCTGGCTCTTCTGGTTCTTCCTCCGGCGTTCTCGTCCAGCATCTCCTCCGCGGCGTCTTCTATCTTCTTCTCCTCCGGCCGCTCCGCACCCATGGCATGGGGAGAGGCTCCCGCTCTTCTCTTCTTCTCTTCTTCATTTTCTTCTCCGGGCCGCTCCGCACCCATGCTGGCATGGAGGGAGGCTCCCGCTGTGTGACGGTGTCTCCTCGTCTGACTGTTCTTAAATAACGGGGGGCGGGGCCACCCGGTGACCCCGCCCCCCTCTGACGCACGGTGACTTGACGGGACTTCCCTGTGACGTCACGGGGAATGCCACAGGGAAGTCCCGTCATGTCCCGTGCGTCAGAGGGGGCGGGGTCACCGGGTGGCCCCGCCCCCCGTTATTTAAGAACCGTCAGACGAGGACACGCCGTCAAACAGCGGGAGCCTCCCTCCATGCCAGCATGGATGCGGAGCGGCCCGGAGAAGAAAATGAAGAAGAGAAGAAGAGAAAAAGAGAAGAAGGAAGAAGAAGATGAAGAGAAGAGCGGGAGCCTCCCCCCATGCCATGGGTGCGGAGCGGCCCGAGGAGAAGAAGATAGAAGACGCCGCGGAGGAGATGTTGGACGAGAACGCCGGAGGAAGAACCAGAAGAACCAGAAGATGAAGGAAGATAGAAGAAAGAAGTATTTAAATAAAGGAATTGTCAAAAACTGTCTCTTGTCATTTTTAACATTTTTGACAGTTTTTTAGTGAAATGGTAGGGGTAAGTACCCCCTTACTATTTCACATAGGGGGGAGCCGGGATCTGGGGGTCCCCTTGTTAAAGGGGGTTTCCAGATTCCGATAAGCCCCCCCGCCCGCAGACCCCCACAACCACCGGCCAGGGTTGTGGGGATGAGGCCCTTGTCCTCATCAACATGGGGACAAGGTGTTTTGGGGGGCCAACCCCAAAGCACCCTCTCAATGCTGAGGGCATGTGGCTTGGTACGGTTCAGGAGGGGGGCCGCACTCTCGTCCCCCCCTCTTTTCTTGCAGCCTGCCAGGTTGCGTGCTCGGATAAGGGTCCCACGCCTTTTTTTTTTTTTTGGCGCGTGGTTCCCCTTAATATCCACACCAGACCTGAAGGGGCTGGTATGGAATTTAGGGGGACTCCCACGTCATTTTTTTTTTCTTAATTTTGGTTCGGGGTTTCCCTGTGGGGAATTCCCATGCCGTTTTTATCAATGAACTTCTATGTGTATTGTCGGCAATGCAATAGCCGCGGGTAGTTTAAAAATGTTTTTTTTCCTTCGAAATGTCATTTTGCTGTCAGACTGTTCTAAACACGGGAAACATGTGCCCCTTTACAGGCATACTATAGACATCCCCCAGCTACGAAATTTAAAGGGATATTACACTTTTATTGATTGACTTTAACCACTTAAGGACCGCCTCACGCCGATGTACATCGGCAAGGCGGCACGGGCAGGCAAAATCACGTACATGTACGTGATTTGCCTCCCGCGGGTGGGGGGTCTGATCGGACCCCCCCCGGTGCCCGAGGCGGTCCTGTTTTGTTCCCCGGCGATCGGAGGTGAGGGGGAGGCCATCCGTTCGTGGCCCCCCCTCGCGATCGCCGCCGGCCAATGGGAACATTCCTTTGCTGCTGTATGCTAAACAGCAGCAAAGGAAATGATGTCATCTCTCCTCGGCTCGGTAGTGTCCGTTCCCGCGCAGAGGAGAGAAGACATCAATGTGAGTGCACCAACACACACACAGTAGAACATACCAGGCACACAAAACACCCCGATCCCCCCCCCGATCCCCCCCCCCGATCCCTCCCAATCACCCCCCTGTCACAAACTGACACCAAGCAGGTTTTTTTTTTCTGATTACTGCTAGGTGTCAGTTTGTGACAGTTACAGTGTTAGCACAGTTACTGTTAGCCCCCTGTAGGTCTAGGGTACCCCCCTAATAAAGTTTTAACCCCTTGATCACCCCCCGTCACCAGTGTCACTAAGCGATCATTTTTCTGATCGCTGTATTAGTGTCGCTGGTGACGCTAGTTAGGGACGTAAATATTTAGGTTCGCCGTCAGCGTTTTATAGCGACAGGGACCCCCATATACTATCTAATAAATGTTTTAACCCCTTGATTGCCCCCTAGTTAACCCTTTCACCACTGATCACCGTATAACCGTTACGGTTGACGCTGGTTAGTTCGTTTATTTTTTATAGTGTCAGGGCACCCGCCGTTTATTACCGAATAAAGGTTTAGCCCCCTAATCGCCCGGCGGTGATATGTGTCGCCCCAGGCAGCGTCAGATTTGCGCCAGTACTGCCAACACCCACGCACGCAGCATGCGCCTCCCTTAGTGGTATAGTATCTGATCGGATCAATATCTGATCCGATCAGATCTATACTAGCGTCCCCAGCAGTTTAGGGTTCCCAAAAACGCAGTGTTAGCGGGATCAGCCCAGATACCCGCTAGCACCTGCGTTTTGCCCCTCCGCCCAGCCCACCCAAGTGCAGTATCAATCGATCACTGTCACTTACAAAACACGAAACGCATAACTGCAGCATTCGCAGAGTCAGGCCTGATCCCTGCGATCGCTAACAGTTTTTTTGGTAGCATTTTGGTGAACTGGCAAGCAAGCACCAGCCCCAGGCAGTGTCAGCTAAGCGCCAGTAGCGCTAACACCCACACACGCACCGTACACCTCCCTTAGTGGTATAGTATCTGATCGGATCAATATCTGATCCGATCAGATCTATACTAGCGTCCCCAGCAGTTTAGGGTTCCCAAAAACGTAGTGTTAGCGGGATCAGCCCAGATACCTGCTAGCACCTGCGTTTTGCCCCTCCGCCCGGCCCAGCCCAGCCCACCCAAGTGCAGTATCGATCGATCACTGTCACTTACAAAACACTTAATGCATAACTGCAGCGTTCGCAGAGTCAGGCCTGATCCCTGCGATCGCTAACAGTTTTTTTGGTAGCTTTTTATTGAACTGGCAAGCACCAGCGGCCTAGTACACCCCGGTCGTAGTCAAACCAGCACTGCAGTAACACTTGGTGACGTGGCGAGTCCCATAAGTGCAGTTCAAGCTGGTGAGGTGGCAAGCACAAGTAGTGTCCCGCTGCCACCAAAAAGACAAACACAGGCCCGTCGTGCCCATAATGCCCTTCCTGCTGCATTCGCCAATCCCAATTGGGAACCCACCACTTCTGCAGCGCCCGTACTCCCCCCATTCACATCCCCAACCAAATGCAGTCGGCTGCATGAGAGGCATTTTTATGTCCTCCCGAGTACCCCTACCCAACGAACCCCCCCAAAAAAGATGTTGTGTCTGCAGCAGGCGCGTATATAGGCGTGACACCCGCTATTATTGTCCCTCCTGTCCTGACAATCCTGGTCTTTGCATTGGTGAATGTTTTGAACGCTACCATTCACTAGCTGAGTATTAGCGTAGGGTACAGCACTGCACAGACTAGGCACACTTTCACAGGGTCTCCCAAGATGCCATCGCATTTTGAGAGACCCAAACCTGGAACCAGTTACAGTTACAAAAGTTAGTTACAAAAAAAGTGTCAAAAAAAAAATATATATAAAATAAAAAAAATAGTTGTCGTTTTATTGTTCTCTCTCTCTCTCTCTATTCTCTCTCTATTGTTCTGCTCTTTTTTACTGTATTCTATTCTGCAATGTTTTATTGTTATTATGTTTTATCATGTTTGCTTTTCAGGTATGCAATTTTTTATACTTTACCGTTTACTGTGCTTTATTGCCCCCCCCACCATCTTCCGTGTTTTTCTCTGGCTCTCCTGTCTCAACAGGGAACCTGAGAATGCAGCCGGTGATTCAGCCAGCTGACCATAGAGCTGATCAGAGACCAGAGTGGCTCCAAACACCTCTATGGCCTAAGAAACCGGAAGCTACGAGCATTTTATGACTTAGATTTCGCCGGATGTAAATAGCGCCATTGGGAAATTGGGGAAGCATTTTATCACACCGATCTTGGTGTGGTCAGATGCTTTGAGGGCAGAGGAGAGATCTAGGGTCTAATAGACCCCAATTTTTTCAAAAAAAGAGTACCTGTCACTACCTATTACTATCATAGGGGATATTTACATTCCCCGAGATAACAATAAAAATTATAAAAAAAAAAAATTGAAAGGAATAGTTTAAAAATAGGATAAAAAAAAGCAAAAAAATAATAAAAAAGAAAAAAAAGAAAAAAGCACCCCTGTCGTCCCCTGCTCTCGCGCTAAGGCGAACGCAAGCGGCGGTCTGTCGTCAAACGTAAACAGCAATTGCACCATGCATGTGAGGTATCACCGCGAAGGTCAGATCGAGGGCAGTAATTTTTGCAGTAGGCCTCCTCTGTAAATCTAAAGTGGTAACCTGTAAAGGCTTTTAAAGGCTTTTAAAAATGTATTTATTTTGTTGCCACTGCACGTTTGTGCGCAATTTAAAAGCATGTCATGTTTGGTATCCATGTACTCGGCCTAAGATCATCTTTTTTATTTCATCAAACATTTGGGCAATATAGTGTGTTTTAGTGCAATAAAATTTAAAAAAGTGTGTTTTTTCCCAAAAAAATGCGTTTGAAAAATCGCTGCGCAAATACTGTGTGTAAAAAAAAAAATTAAACACCCACCATTTTAATCTGTAGGGCATTTGCTTTAAAAAAATATATAATGTTTGGGGGTTCAAAGTAATTTTTTTGCAAAATAAAATAACTTTTTCATGTAAACAATAAGTGTCAGAAAGGGCTTTGTCTTCAAGTGGTTAGAAGAGTGGGTGATGTGTGACATAAGCTTCTAAATGTTGTGCATAAAATGCCAGGACAGTTCAAACCCCCCCCAAATGACCCCATTTTGGAAAGTAGACACCCCAAGCTATTTGCTGAGAGGCATGTCGAGTCCATGGAATATTTTATATTGCAACACAAGTTGCGGGAAAGAGACAATTTTTTTTTTTTTGCACAAAGTTGTCACTAAATGATATATTGCTCAAACATGCCATGGGAATATGTGACATTACACCCCAAAATACATTCTGCTGCTTCTCCTGAGTACGGGGATACCACATGTGTGAGACTTTTTGGGAGCCTAGCCGCGTACGGGACCCCGAAAACCAAGCACTGCCTTCAGGCTTTCTAAGGGCGTGAATTTTTGATTTCACTCTTCACTGCCTATCACAGTTTCGGAGGCCATGGAATGCCCAGGTGGCACAAACCCCCCCAAATGACCCCATTTTGGAAAGTAGACACCCAAAGCTATTTGCTGAGAGGTATAGTGAGTATTTTGCAGACCTCACTTTTTGTCACAAAGTTTTGAAAATTGAAAAAAGAAAAAAAAATGTTTTTTCTTGCCTTTCTTCATTTTCAAAAACAAATGAGAGCTGCAAAATACTCACCATGCCTCTCAGCAAATAGCTTGGGGTATCTACTTTCCAAAATGGGGTCATTTGGGGGGGTTTTGTGCCACCTGGGCATTCCATGGCCTCCGAAACTGTGATAGGCAGTGAAGAGTGAAATCAAAAATATACACCCTTAGAAATCCTGAAGGCGGTGATTGGTTTTCGGGGCCCCGTACGCGGCTAGGCTCCCAAAAAGTCCCACACATGTGGTATCCCCATACTCAGGAGAAGCAGCTGAATGTATTTTGGGGTGCAATTCCACATAGGCCCATGGCCTGTGTGAGCAATATATCATTTAGTGACAACTTTTTGTAAATATTTTTTTTTTTTTGTCATTATTCAATCACTTGGGACAAAAAAAATAAATATTCAATGGGTTCAACATGCCTCTCAGCAATTTCCTTGGGGTGTCTACTTTCCAAAATGGGGTCATTTGGGGGGTTTTGTACTGCCCTGCCGTTTTAGCACCTCAAGAAATGACATAGGCAATCATAAACTAAAAGCTGTGTAAATTACAGAAAATGTACCCTAGTTTGTAGACGCTATAACTTTTGCGCAAACCAATAAATATACGCTTATTGACAATTTTTTTTACCAAAGACATGTGGCCGAATACATTTTGGCCTAAATGTATAACTAAAATTTAGTTTATTGGATTTTTTCAATAACAAAAAGTAGAAAATATCATTTTTTTTCAAAATTTTCGGTCTTTTTCCGTTTATAGCGCAAAAAATAAAAACCGCAGAGGTGATCAAATACCATCAAAAGAAATCTCTATTTGTGGGAAGAAAAGGACGCAAATTTCGTTTGGGTACAGCATTGCATGACCGCGCAATTAGCAGTTAAAGCGACGCAATGCCAAATTGGAAAAAGACCTCTGGTCCTTAGGCAGCATAATGGTCCGGGGCTCAAGTGGTTAAGCATTATTAAAATCACTGCTCCTGAAAAACCGGCCGTTTTTAAAACTTTTTTTGCATTGATCCATGTCCCCTGGGGCAGGACCCAGGTCCCCAAACACTTTTTATGACAATAACTTGCATATAAGCCTTTAAAATTAGCACTTTTGTTTTCTCCCATAGACTTTTAAAGGGTGTTCCGCGGCATTCGAATTTGCCGCGAACACCCCAAATTGTTCGCTGTTCGGCAAACTTGCGAACAGCCAATGTTCGAGTCGAACATGAGTTTGACTCGAACTCGAAGCTCATCCCTATTGATAATAATATGTCAAGATCTGGGAAAACAATTTATCCCTTAGATCAATGTTGATACCTTTTTCTAAGTTTGGTAAAAATATTAGATCCAGAACATTTAAATATAATTAGAGATGCAAAAGGGGACATTGTAAGAACATGGGATTTTAAAGTAATAAGAAAAATAGCTCAAATAAGGGTTAAAATTAGTATTTCTGTGGTAGATATGATTGTTCCAGAAATTAATGTGTCTCCACAGTCTTTAAAAATCATTGAAGACAAAGATAGTTTGCATTTGATATGTATTACAGAAATATATTTACTTCAAAGTTTATTATTCATTTGGAAAAAGAATGGTCAATTTTTGGGTAGCTTTCTTCACAGTACTATTACTATAATTCATAAAGGAATTTTTGGTAGTGTGAAATCGATCAATGATACATTTGTTTATCAACAAGTGTATCTTTGAATGATACTGGTATATATGAATGTTGCAAATCAATAGGAAATTATCCGGTGAAATGTGCTAAGGCAAGTGTTGTTGTAGTGTCTCCAAGGAAAACTCCATGTATTAATAAGAAAAGCATACCTGCTAATCCTTTTCAGATTAACCGTTTCCAATCCAGAACTCTCTTGAGAGAGGCAAAGTTTGTCATTATATTGTGGAACGTTAATGTTTCAGAATGGAAAATTTCTACAAGGTTTCCACAATGTCAAGGACATTTGGTTAATATGGAATTGGGTATTGAAAGATGGTTTGGAATTAATAGTAGAAATCATAACAGAAATAAATTAAAATTGGGTATTGCGCTTCCTATGGGATTATATGGGATGGTGCAATGGGGGGGGGGGGGGGGTTGGTTAATGTAGTCCCTAGCTTTCCTAGTATAGGCTATACCAAGGGCAGTTGATGCTAGACTAAAGGTAATTTATCCAAAAGTGATTTATCCCCCCAACCGTACCCCTATTTGTGGTGCCTGTTACCACCAAAAATTAATATGATACAAAAGAGAGCGATCTTCAGTGTTATAGTTGTGCAAATCAAAAAACCATATATGTGAACACACTAAATAAGGGGGTGTATGCTAAACACCTACATCTGTGATAGGTCTACCCAAAAACCACCACAGATGATAATGACTTCAATCAAAACCATAAGCATAAACATAAAAGTGTACCTCTCCTAAATAATGCAAAATATATACAAATTAATTGATATTATAAATAGTGATCAAAGTCCAATGAACAATAAAAGTGCACCTCTGCCTAATTGGTGCAAGTACAAATCAATTAATAATTAGTGATCATAGTCCATAGAGTGATAGACCTCTTCAAAACCAGTGTTCAGAAATTTGTTCTTTGCAAGAAAAACCGTGACTGGAGTGCTCTCAGGTGGTCTTTGTGACTTTTGTGCTCCCCGTCAAGGGTCCCCACTCACCGAATCCAGCAACCTCAAAAGGGGCAAACAGCATAGAATATCTCGACCACGATCTCCTCTCCACCACGATCATATAAGGCATCCAGGGTGATCTCCGTATTGTTGGTTAAAGGGTATTCATAGTGGCTCCCTCATAGAGAAAAGGAATAGAAGGCTTCCATGGTGTAGTAGGTAAAAAAGTTTTTTTATTCACAAAACTCCATAAAAGATACTCCAAAAATGTTTAAATAAAAAATAAATTAAGCAATAGACTAAAATAAAAATCTAAAATAAAGAATCCAGCAATAGTGTATCATCAACCACTATGAGCTCTCCTCCCCAAGGTACAAAGTAATGGATACGAATATGGACTCTTATCCACCTCCACCTAGAGATTATATATGGTAGGAGCAGGGAGTCAGGGAGGACTTAACTTGGTCCCCTTAATGGTAGGGGTAACACCATCCCTCCACTAGAGTTGTATGGAGGCCTCGTATAGGGGATTCCTTGGACATAGAGATTCATATTTCATTTTGCTTTGCACTATACAGGGGGTCCCCGGGTTACAAACAAGTTAGGGACTGTAGGTTTGTTCTTAAGTTGAATCTGTTTGTAAGTCGGAACAGGTACATTTTTTAAGTGTAGCCCCAGCCAAAAAAACAATTTTTAAGCTTTTTGGATGGCATAGGGAAGGGTTAACACCCCTGTAACATTTTGTTTTGCTGTGTGTGCCCCTGTTCAGAAGATTTCACCTCACTTTCTGTCCCAATGACAATGGAATTTTGAAAATTGTGGGTTGTTGTGGAAACAAGCCTTGGTGATAAAGCATCAATGGAGGTACCTTTTCCCCATAATAACTCTTACAGGAGTTTATTTTCCTTCCTAGGGTTAGATTTCCTCTCACTTCCAGTTGTCTCCCTCCGTTTGTAAGTAGGAGTCGTTTGTAAGTTGGATGTTTGTAACTAGGGGACCCCCTGTATATATTTTATCCCTGAACTACTGTGTTGGGTTTGGGATAAATACTGGGATTGACCCTTAACGTTATGGGTGACACCATCCCTCCACTAGAGGTTCTACATAGGCCCCACATAGGGGATCCCTCTGGACATAGAGATCGGAATTTCATTTCACTTCATATATATATATATATACTTTTTTTATATACACTGTGTCTTATCCAATTT
The DNA here is from genome assembly GCA_037952835.1 of Lithobates septentrionalis. Taxonomy (NCBI): domain Eukaryota; kingdom Metazoa; phylum Chordata; class Amphibia; order Anura; family Ranidae; genus Lithobates; species Lithobates septentrionalis. Next base: position 1,485,234 of record JBBDGP010003773.1, on the reverse strand, counting down.
TCCACAGTAGTATTTAAAATTAGGAGACCACCTAGAGAAATTCCCCATAACGTATAACTTATAACGTAGAACGTATAACTCTTCAATATGACCTAGAGTTCAACCATCTGAGAATTACTACACGTTATAGCTCCCACTTAACAAAGAAGATAAAGGAACGCATATGCCAAATGTAGCTAAATTGGGAGTACATATGGGGATATGTGATGAAGGTCTATTATGGTCCTATTAGTTAAATTCTAGGGACACCGGATCTATTTAACATATTGGGACGTAATGTATCCTATAAACAATAGTAATGCGGTGGTAACATAATGACTTAATTTTATAAGTAACTTTTAGCCTTACGTTGGGGATATAACACAGCCGTATGGTGCTTTAAGGGAGGATTGTTATAGATTCACCTTTGCTGACACTTTAGGTAAGGTGGGAATGCCCACTCCGCCTCTCATGGGGTGATTGGACATCCCACGTAAAGGGGTGTGATGAAACTGGCGGCTCCTTACAAATGGACGTAGCGTGTGGCGTGCTGGCACCGTCGCTGAAGACGTCAATGATAAAACACGTACGACGGCGCCACGCACGCTACGTCACTTCCGGGTACGGACTTTGCTTGGAACGCAGGTGGAGTGCAAACATCTCCTAGCAGCGGTACGCTGGAACTTCCACACTAGTTTGTTTGCAGGCACGTACCTGCACCCTGTGATGATACACTATTGCTGGATTCTTTATTTTAGATTTTTATTTTAGTTTATTACTTAATTTATTTTTAATTTAAACATTTTTGGAGTATCTTTTATGGAGTTTTGTGAATAAAAAAACTTTTTTACCTACTACACCATGGGAGCCTTCTATTCCTTTTCTCTATGATGGAGCCACTATGAATACTCTTTAACCAACAATACGGAGATCACCCTGGATGCCTTATATGATCATGGTGGAGAGGAGATCGTGGTCGAGATATTCTATGCTGTTTGCCCCTTTTGGGGTTGCTGGATTCGGTGAGTGGGGACCCTTGAGGGGGAGCACAAAAGTCACAAAGACCACCTGAGAGCACTCCAGTCACAATTTTTCTTGCAAAGAACAAATTTCTGAACACTGGTTTTGAAGAGGTCTATCACTCTATGGACTATGATCACTAATTATTAATTGATTTGTACTTGCACCAATTAGGCAGAGGTGCACTTTTATTGTTCATTGGACTTTGATCACTATTTATAATATCAATTAATTTGTATATATTTTGCATTATTTAGGAGAGGTACACTTTTATGTTCATGCTTATGGTTTTGATTGAAGTCATTATCATCTGTGGTGGTTTTTGGGTAGACCTATCACAGATGTAGGTGTTTAGCATACACCCCCTTATTTAGTGTGTTCACATATATGGTTTTTTGATTTGCACAACTATACACTGAAGATCGCTCTCTTTTGTATCATATTCATTTTTGGTGGTAACAGGCACCACAAATAGGGGTACGGTTGGGGGGATAAATCACTTTTGGATAAATTACCTTTAGTCTAGCATCAACTGCCCTTGGTATAGCCTATACTAGGAAAGCTAGGGACTACATTAACCAACCCCCCCCCCCCATTGCACCATCCCATATAATCCCATAGGAAGCGCCATACCCCATTTTAATTTAAATTCAAGCACTCTGTGGAGGATCCTTAGGGAAGCTCCTTTAGCGGGGCTGCATACCTAAACTCTTGTCCTGAGCGCAGCTTTCACACTTATTCATAACAGAAATAAGCATGGTATTGTTGAAGGTATTTTAGGGGGGATTGGCACAATTGGGAGTATAACAAATAGTATGTATTTTAACACATGAAACAGCTGGTTAAGTGGGAAGTAAAAGTATTAAGGTACAAAGACATTTAAATCAGATAGATATGGTTATTAAAACAGCTAATATAATGGGTCCATCTATATTACATCTTCAAAATATTACTCTAATGCCGCGTACACACGAGCGGAATTTCTGACAGAAAGAGTTCGATGGGAGCTTTTCATTGTATATTCCGACCGTGTGTATGCCTCATCTGACTTTTTCTGTCGAGAATTCAGACGGACTTAGATAGAAAATATGTTCTATATTTTTCCGACGGAAGAAATTACTATCAGAAAAACTGCTCATCTGTATGCTGTTCCGACGCACCAAAAACGACGCATGCTCTGAAGCAAGTACGAGACGGACGCTATTGGCTACTGGCTATTGAACTTCCATTTTCTAGTCCCGTCTTACGTGTTGTACGTCACTGCGTTCTGGATGGTCGGAATTTGGTGTGACCGTGTGCATGCAAGGCAGCTTGAGCGGAATTCCATCAGAACTCCGTCGTAAAAACCTTCAGAGTTTATTCCGACGGCAAAACCAGTCGTGTGTACAGGGCATTAATTTAATGACAAGTGAACAACATTCTCATATAGCCAGAGCATGTTTAGCGATCCAGACTGACTATTCCACTAATTTTAAAATAATTGTGCAAGCATTTCAGAGTGGAATAACTCCTCTTGGCATTTTATAGAATTTACCCAGAGAATATGTATATGCTATAAATCATACAGATTTATGGGTAAATAAATGGATAGGATGCAATCAGGATGTATGTTATAGTTCTTCTATGATTCCAATAGCTGGGAAAGAACAAATATTGGTTCTAATTACTGTCTTGGGATTACCAGTCAGCAATACACAATTATTATATTATAAATTACAGTATACAGATTTTGCACTTAACAATGAAAATTCTGAATTAGAACAATTAGATCTGTCATCATGTTTACAATTCCAGTCTAAAGTTATCTGTTTACCTAATCAAGACAAAAGTATATTTCATTCTTGCTATCATAATCATACATTATATTCAGCAAGAATAGAAAAAGTTGAAACTATTTCTGAATAAATTACTCTTGTAAATAAAAAGAAGGTTTGTTTTCAGATCATGTCAGACACAGAAAGGGTTACAACTTTTTTCTCTTCTTGTACAAATACAGAAAACCTAAATCAAGGTTTGTATTGTATAGAAGGAGACATTGTAGCAATAAGTGTTAATGTGTTGAGAACAATTTTAACAAATATGCTTATGAAAAATATAAGTGCTCTTCCCACACAATACAATATATCTCAGATAGATGAATTTCCGTGGGAAAAATGGGCAAATATAATTCAAAAGGATAAAGGTTTATTAATAACTTTAGCTAAGGACCTTCAGAATGCAGAAATATTGTTTAAACATGAACAAGGACATTTACAAGAAATATCTCATCAATGGTCAATGTTTTCAGGAAATAATTGGTGGAAAAATTCAGTGAAAAGATGGGAGCTTTCGGTCGGACATTCCTACCGTGTGTATGCCCCATCCGACTTTTTCTGTCCGACGGACTCAGATATAGATCGTGTTCTAAATCTTTCCGTCGGAAATGCCGACAGAGTTTAGCCCGTTGGCAAGTCTGGCCGTGTGTACGTGGCATAAGAGTATATCAATTTGGGAAAAAACATCAATAACTTCAGCAGCAGGAAATATTTTATCACATCCTATAGTTATTATTTTTATTACTATTATGTTATTCATTATTTTCCAGTTATGTTCAATGTTTGGAGTGAAAAAATTATATTATCGAATTAGAAATGAAATCAGGAGAGGAGATGATTTATTGCAAAACAAGCTCAAAAGAAAAATGGGTTTTGGAGTTGCAAACTCAGTTACAAATGAAAATACATCTGGAAATATTAGATCAAAGACAGAGTATTTGTGACACAAATGATGTATGGATGATTAGATATGAAATTTGGTTATTATTCATATTTCAGAGGGGAATGTTATATTCTTTATATTCAAAATTTAATTTGGTTTTAAAAATATATATATCTGAGGAGTTCCCCTGTAATATAGTGTGAATGTGAAGTTTTCTGAGCTAATAACCAACAGATGGTGACATCTGAACTGAGTTCTCAGTTTGAAGAAGTTGTCAGATTATCTTTGATTGCTATAACTGCTGTGTTAAAGATATCTTGTTTTAAAAAAAAAAGCATATGGCATATTCAATTAGTCCATGACAGACAAACCCCCCTTATTTCCTGAGTCTGTATTTTATTAGACATGCTGGTGAAATGTTACTTACTCTTGACCCCCGCCTTTGGAAGGGAGGAGTAGGGAGAGAAATGGGAGTGTGTATTTTTCAGCGCGATTTCTAACAAAGAAGCCAGATGTGATATAAGGACAGAGCCTCATTGAAGATGCTCTTACACACTTCTTCTTATACTGCTAATTACTACAAGACTCAGCTGTTCAAGTATTTGTTTTTTGTATATTTTCTTGCAAAATAAAGTATACATTTTCAATCAAACTCAGCATACAGACAATTTAACACATGCTTTCAGGACAAAGGAAACAGCAGCCATCTTTTAAGTACATGATTTGAACTTATATTTTGAAACAAATGACAAAAACAACTTTATTTTATATCTTTGATCATAATTGAAGCAACATTCATTTTGTAATTGAATGTACAACTTTGGCAAGTATTTTTGTAACCTTTGTGTGCAAATAAATCACACAGTTTGATTTAAGCTGACTCAGACATATAATTCAGAAATTTGTCTCACAATTATCATTTCAAAGCTTTTGCAACTATTAAGCTACTTTTTCAGGGCTGCACTGATAAACAATCAGCGCAGACCCCCCTTGTCAGAGGAGCAGCCGATCGGCTCTCCTCGCGTCTGTCCGATAAGGGGCTCTTCCTGTTTACATCGTGATCAGCTGTGATTGGACTCAGCTGATCACGTGGTAAAGAGTTTCTGTCAGAGACCGATAGAGATCAATTACCATCTTTTTTTTTTTTTCAAATATTTTATTTTCACCAGAAAGGCAGTTCCATGTCAACAGTACAATAATAATGAAATAGTGGTACACTAGTATATAGAACATGAGTACAACCAGCCAATAGACAAAAATCTATGTACAAAAAAAGGGAATCAATGAGCTGCTTACAGAATGTACTTGTCTGGTATAAACAATACACTATGTCATAGAACCTGGAATTATTTTGGAACTGGAGACCATAAGCAACAAGGACATCCCAATTTATTTTAGGTAAACATAAAGAGGGAGAAAGAAATGTAGACAGAAAGAGAAAGACAATGGTAGACGGGAAAGACCAGGGGGCCCAGAAGGAAGAAGGGAAATGAATGAGGGGTGGGGGAGAAAAAAAAAGGGGGGGGACTGGTACTGTGTCTCAGTCGGAAAACCCAGGATCAACTTTCAATCAGCAATCTATTCTTCAAAAAGAACCTTCCCCTCCTCAGAGTAGACAAACATTTCATAACATCCAAGTCTTATGCCCTGTACACACGGTCGGACTTTGTTCGGACATTCCGACAACAAAATCCTAGGATTTTTTCCGACGGATGTTGGCTCAAACTTGTCTTGTATACACACGGTCACACAAAGTTGTCGGAAAATCCGATCATTCTGAACGCGGTGACGTAAAACACGTACGTCGGGACTATAAACGGGGCAGTGGCCAATAGCTTTCATCTCTTTATTTATTCTGAGCATGCGTGGCACTTTGTGCGTCGGATTTGTGTACACACGATCGGAATTTCCGACAACGGATTTTTTTGTCGGAAAATTGTATATCCTGCTCTCAAACTTTGTGTGTCGGAAAATCCAATGGAAAATGTGTGATGGAGCCCACACACGGTCGGAATTTCCGACAACAAGGTCCTATCACACATTTTCCGTCGGAAAATCCGACCGTGTGTACGGGGCATTAGAGTACCATTCATGTTTATGTTGTGCTGTGAGGATTACATCCTCCATGTTATTTATTTCTTTCACTTTTTTAAGCCAAAGACCAATCAATGGTCAGGGGCTGTGGACATTTCCAATTAAGGGGAATGCAAGACTTAGCAGCGTCTAAAAGGTGACAAATAATTGATCTATTGTAAATTGTCGCTGGTATAGTAAAGACATGGAGAAGAATAAAGGCCGGATCATCCGGAACTTAGTGATCTGTACATTTTTGAACAATCCTCCAGACCTCTCTCCAGTAATCCCCAAAAATGGTCGGTAGTGTTGGAAATTTTTTTACAGTGCCTTGAAAAAGTATTCATACCCCTTGAAATGTTCCACATTTTGTCATGTTACAACCAAAAACCTAAATGTATTTTATTGGGATTTTCTGTGATAGACCAACACAAAGTGGCACATAATTGTGAAGTGGAAGGGAAATGATAAATGGTTTTCACAATTTTTTACAAATAAATATCTGAAAAGTGTGGTGTGCATTTGTATTCGGCCCCCTTTACTCTGATACCTCTAACTAAAATCTAGTGTAACCAATTGCCCTCAGAAGTCACCTAATTAATTAATAGAGTGCACCTGTGTGTAATTTAATCTCAGTATAAATACAGCTGTTCTATGAAGCCCTCAGCGGTTTGTTAGAGAACCTTAGTGAACAAACAGCATCAGCATCATGAAGGCCAAGGAACACACCAGACAGGTCAGTGATAAAGTTGTGCAAAAGTTTAAAGCAGGGTTAGGTTATAAAAAATATCTGAAGCGTTGAACATCTCATGGAGCACTGTTCAATCCATCATCTGAAGTTGGGTTCATCCAGACCCATGAAGCCTGAGATAACACAGTTAAGGTTTCCTAACTTGATCCATGTGGCAAATAAGACCCACACTCCATGTGTGTTCCTGGGTACAGACGATGAGAAAGCAATTGACCGGGTGAACTGGAAGTTTATGTTCTCGGTCTTGGGAACACCATGCTTAATTAGATCGCCAAGATATATTCAAACCGACAGCGTAAGTTAGGGTCAATTGAGCTATTTCTGAACCATTCTCCATTACTAATGGGACAAGACAGGGGTGCCCCTTATCCCCTCTTCTTTTTGCCCTATCACTTGAACATTTTCTCTGTAAGCTAGGCCTGAGCGATGTAGCACCTACAAGAACTATCAGCATTGAAACAAAAAAAAAAAAACAACTGGACCTGATACACACACACACTAGAAATTCCTGCCACCAACACAAATGACAGAGCACAATTCCTCCTATTGATACCTAAGGTGAGTCTTTTCAAAACAGAACAAGCTTAATTATAGAACTGGAGATAGAAACAATGGTTTATAATTTACTCACAGACCTGGGTAAAAAACAAACTGGCTTGATGTTTACATGAAGGTAGAGTGTGAAGGCCCCATGTGGATTCAGATGAACCTATGGTTACAATTGTTTGCAAAGCTAGTTATTAAGTAATCCGCCATTGTCTCGGCTTTGAGAAAGATACAGAAAGAACTTGTAATAGTGAAGTGACAAGTGGCTGCATTAGATGGGCACAAGTGGCTGCATTTGATGGGCACAAGTAGCTGCATTAGATGGGCACAGGTGGCTGCATTTGATGGGGACAAGTGGTTGCATTTGATGGGCACAGGTGGCTGCATTTGATGGGGCAAAAGTGGCTGCATTTGATGGGCACAGGTGGCTGCATTTGATGGTGCAAAAGTGGCTGCATTTGATGGGCACAGGTGGCTGCATTTGATGGGGCACAAGTGGCTGCATTTGATGGGACACAAGTGGCTGCATTTGATGGGCACAAGTGACTGCATTAGATGGGCACAGGTGGCTGCATTTGATGGGGCAAAAGTGGCTGCATTTGATGGGCACAGGTGGCTGCATTTGATGGGGCACAAGTGGCTGCATTTGATGGGGCAAAAGTGGCTGCATTTGATGGGCACAAGTGACTGCATTAGATGGGCACAGGTGGCTGCATTTGATGGGGGACAAGTGGTTGCATTTGATGGGCACAGGTGGCTGCATTAGATGGGCACAGGTGGCTGCATTTGATGGGGCAAAAGTGGCTGCATTTGATGGGCACAGGTGGCTGCATTTGATGGGGCACAAGTGGCTGCATTAGATGGGCACAAGTGGCTGCATTAGATGGGCAGGGGTGGCTGCATTTGACGGGGCAGAAGTGGCTGCATTTGATGGGCACGGTTGGTTGCATGAGATGGACACAGGTGGCTGCATTTGATGGGGCACAAGTGGCTGCATTTGACGGGCACAAGTGGCTGTATTTGATGGGAACAAGTGGCTACATATGATGGGCACAAGTGGCTGCATTTGGCGGGCACGAGTGGCTGCATTTGATTGGCACGAGTGGATGCATATGATGGGCACAAGTGGCTACATATGATGGGCACAAGTGGCTGCATTTGATTGGCACTAGTGGCTGCGTATGATGTGCACAAGTGGCTGGGTATGATGGGCACAGTGGCTGCATTTGATGAGCACAATGGCTGCATTTGATGGGCACAATGGCTGCGTTTTATGGGCACAGTGAGGCTGCAACTGATGGGGGGTTCAATATTTTTCAGTTTCTTTGTGCCCCCCCAAAAAATTTTGAGCACCAGCCGCCACTGGACACTATTCAACGAAGATCCCACTATAAGTATTAACACAAATGTGGATGTACAACTTCCATGGTCCATAATATACCTAAAGGAATGATGACATTTTGATTATATGTTTAGGACAATATTTATTGAGAATCGTACCATCTATGCATATATCTAACATGACTAGACTAGACACCAACCACAACTACAGGGTTGTGGTTGGTGACAGCTGACGTCACATCACTCTACACGGTTATACCGCATGATTTGGGACTTTTTGCCGTTGAGTATTTTCTGCGGCAGGATTCAGATTTATTTGATGAACAAACTGCTCCATTTCACGGCATCCCAGAGTTATTTTTAATTATTTTTGGTTTGGTGGCCAGTTTCATAGACAGGTTAGAGGGGTTGCCATGGAGGCCAAATATGCCCCTAGTTTGGCAAACCTTTTTATGGCCTTCTTGGAGGAGGATGTCATTTATGCCCATCAGAAACCCCAGGTGGTGTTATGGGCCAGGTATATAGACGACATCCCGCTCCTATGGGATGACAGCCGAGCTGATTTGGACCTCTTTATTGGAGAATTAAATGCTAATACCAGAGGTATCTTTCTCAATTATGGGGCCAGCCAGACTGAAATCAATTTCTTAGATTTGAAAATTGGGGTGAGGGACGACCAATTTACAACTGCTACTTTTTTCAAGAGCACTGATCGTAATTCCTACATCCCAATTGACAGCTGCCACGATGAGACATGGCTTAGATCAGTGCCGAAAAGCCAGTATATACGCCTGAGGTGAAATTGCTCTGATCACAGGGAGTTTTTGCTACTGGCGGAGATGCTGACTAAACGCTTCATAGGAAAGGGTTATTCGGACGCCTCCCTAAAAAACACTCGGGAGGAGGTGTCATTAATTGACAGGAGTGACCTGCTTAGGGAAAGATCACCCAACAGGGATAGGGCACCTTTGGTCCCTTTTATTACCACCTATTCCATTCAACATAGGAATTTTGGAAAACTTATCAGAAAACACTGGCACATTCTCACCAACGACCAGATTTTGAATACTGTCCTCCCTGGTAAACTACAGGTTACTTACAAGGGAGCCCCCTCCCTAAGTAGTAGAGTGGCTCCTAATGTTCTTGATCCCCCCCATAAAGAGGGAGTTTTTCGAGAATTTGACTAGGTTCTACCAATGTAGGAGGTGTAGGGTGTGCTCCCTGAGTGGATGCCTACATAGGAGAACTCATAAATTCATATCATCTAGTACCTCAGTAGAATTTGAGATTAAGCCATTCATCACATGCTCCACTGAGGGGGTTGTTTACCTGCTCCAATGCCCTTGTGGGCTACAGTATGTGGGCAGGACTAAATGCCCCCTCTCGGTTAGACTCAATGAGCAGGTGATGAATATAAAAAATGGCTTCCTCAAACATCCAGTTTCTAGACACTGCTAAAGTTCACAACAAGGACCTGCCAAGACCATCTTTTTGGGGATTGATAGGTATACCCCCCAATGGAGAGGTGGGTCCTTGGTACGTGGTGTCTCGAGACTTGAGATGGCGTGGATACATAGAATAAAATGTTATACAACTTTTGGGTTGAATGTAGACATTGACTTCAATGCATTTATCGATAATTCATAAGCTTTGATATTTTTTATATGTGTACTTGATGTGCACCCTTAGGGGCCACACCTACTTTTTAGAATTAATTCTTTTTTCCCCTTCATAATTACTGGCTCATTGATAGTAATTGATGTTATCGGACCAATAGGGATCATTGGAGGTCATTCTTAGTCCGTGCTGGTCTCTGTAACATGTCATTTAGATATCCCGAAGCTTTTTGTGACATAATGCACAATTTGCTTTTTATTATCAATGTGGAAGGTGTTTTCACCGATTAGTAGTAACATACATCTAGTTTTTTATTTTGTGCGCTCTGGATACACTATCTAATTACTATGTGTTACCAGTGGTGATTTATTCCCAATGTATTTTGTTTTCTGAGTGTCATGACCATTTTCGCCGCTAGGTGGTAGAGCAGGGTTAACACCCAATCTATCATTTTATTATGGCCACTTCTGTGCTGATGCGCAAAAAATGTTTTGGCGTTTTTATGTTTTTGTTTTTTATATACAATTCTATATTGTTCCTGTCCTCTGCTAGTTTTTCATTTCCACAGTTTTTAATTTTTTTACTTGTTTTTTATTGGTATTCCAATGTATTACCTGTCAGTCTAAACCTTGGAATGAGGTAATCAGGTCCCGCCACTCAGGTTTCACAACGAGGCGTGGTTGCTTGTAAATGTACTTAATGCGATGAGTCAGTGCGTCACCGGTTCCCCAGACAACCTTATTTTGAGACAAAACGTACGTCGGGAGGTTGATGTGTTGACGTCATCGCGGTGTACTTTGTATGCGGATGGGTGTCTGCAGGCCGGCCGGCAATTTTTTAAGGATGTTTTATCTTCAGTTTCTTGTAAGTGTAACCTTTAATTTTTAATAAACCGATACTATCCACTAGATTGTAAGCTCTAAGGAGCAGGGCCCTCTGCTTCCTCCTGTATTGATTTGTATTGTAAGTGTACTGTCTGCCCTCATGTTGTAAAGCGCTGCGTAAACTGTTGGCGCTATATAAATCCTGTTTAATAATAATAATAGCCTGATTTACACTATGGTGAGCTTTTCTCCATTCTATTGGGTTTTTGATTGTTGCCTGGCTCTGTATACCCGTTGATTTGAGGTCTCCTGGCTTGCCTCAGTGTATCCATAGAGAGTTGCTGCTGCTGGATCCATGTCTGGACACTGACTTATTATACAGGCTTAATTAAGCTTGCCATTCGGTAAGCGTGCATTTTATATGGCGGAGGATTACTTCAGAGGGTGGTGTCTGTTTATTAAGGAGTTTATTTCAACTTCACTGTTATCACTGGATTCATATCACTGGACTGTTTAATTTTCTTATTGAGGACTTTTCAAATTTATTGTTCTCAGTGGTACTTAGATTGTTTTTTGTTTTATCACGGTTACCACTCACTTTTATTTATTGATTTTTTTCTTTTATTTTGCGCAGCTTTTTCTTTTCTCTTGCATTTATTGTTTTGTGTATATCTCACAAATTTAAGCTGCAGCTATTTCTTTATTGGTTTTTTATTTATTTATTTATTTTTTATTAGGTGAGCACGGTATTTGTTCCTTATTTTTCATATATCTAACATTGTATAAGTATAACATTAGAAATGTATTTATTATATCTCATGAATAAGAGGAAAGGCATGATTTTTCTTGTTTGCTGGCATAATAATAATATCGTTAGATATATGTATGAATCTGATTTAGAAATATGCCATATGTAGAAATAGTTTAGATATACAGATTATTGCATTTAGAGATATATATTGTAATTATATATCTATATACCCATATAGCTTTATGCTCCTACCTAGATGTGTAATTATTTAAAATATATATACAGTTTCTTGCAAAAGTATTCACCGCCCCCTCTTGGCTTTTTACCTATTTTGATACATTACAGCCTTTAGTTCAATGTTTTTTTAATCTGAATTATATGTAATGGATCAGAACACAATAGTCTAAGTTGGTGAAATAAAATTAGAAAAATATATATATAAAACAATTTTTCAGAAATAAAAAAATGATAATTGGGATGTGCGTATGTATTCACCCCCTTTCTTAAGAAGCTCATAAAAAGCTCTGGTGCAACCAATTACCTTCAGAAGTCACATAATTAGTGAAATGATGTCCACCTGTGTGCAATCTAAGTGTCAGATGATCTGTCATTACTTATATACACCTTTTTGAAAGGTCCCAGAGGCTGCAACACCTAAGCAAGAGGCACCACTAACCAAACACTGCGATCAAGACCAAGGAACTCTCCAAACAAGTAAGGGACAATGTTGTTGAGAAGTACAAGTCAGGGTTAGTGTCAGAAACCATGAAATCAGGCCGAGACAGAAGTACAGTTAAATCACACTTGTTTAATAATAAAAGTAAAAAGAACAAACGTAGTCAAAACATAGCCAAAGTTCAGTAATCGGAACAGATAGTCAGCCAAGCCAGAAGTCAGGGATCAATGTAGTGGAACAGCAGAATCTGGAGCCAGAAGGGATGTCAGCAAAGCAAGTCTTGAACAGGATCGCAGGAGATAGTTTCTGTGATGTGACCAAGGCGAAGGCAGAGCTCCTCTGGACTGGATGGCTTAAGTAGGCAGAACTGATGAGCAGGATATCATCCACAGCTGAGTAACTGTGGAGAGATGGGAGCTGGTAATTAGCCGACAGCTGAGCAGCCAGCTCAGAGAAGGAAGGGCTGAGCCCAGTCCTGACAGTTAGGTTATAAAAAAATATCCAAATCTTTGATGATCCCTAGGAGCACCATCAAATCTATCATAACCGAATGGAAAGAACATGGCACAACAGCAAACCTGCCAAGAGACGGCTGCACACCAAAACTCACAGACCAGGCAAGGAGGGCATTAATCAGAGAGGCAGCACAGAGACCTAAGGTAACCCTGGAGGAGCTGCAGAGTTCCACAGCAAATACTGGAGTATCTGTACATAGGACGTCTATAAGCCGTACGCTCCATGAAGTTGGGCTTTATGGCAGAGTGGCCAGAAGAAAGTCATTACTTTCAGCAAAAAACAAAATGGCACGTTTTGAGTTTGCGAAAAGGCATGTGGGAGACTCACAAAATGTATAGAGGAAGGTGCTCTGGTCTGATGAGACTAAAATTGAACTTTTTGGCCATCAAAGAAAATGCTATGTCTAGCGTAAACCTAACACATCACATCACCCAAAGAAAACCATCCCCACAGTGAAACATGGTGGTGGCAGCATCATGCTGTGGGGATGTTTTTCAGCAGTCAGGACTGAGAAACTGGTCAGAGTTGACGGAAAGATGGATGGTGCTAAATACAGGGATATTCTTCAGCAAAACCTGTACCACTCTGTGTGTGATATTTGGCTAGGACGGAGGATTACCTTCCAGCAGGACAATGTCCCCAAACACACTGCTAAAGCAACACTTGAGTGGTTTAAGGGGAAACATGTAAATGTGTTGGAATGCGCTAGTCAAAGCCCAGACCTCAATCATATAGAAAATCTGTGGTCAGACTTAAAGATTGCTATTCACAAGCGCAAACCATCCAACTTGAAGGAGCTGGAGAAGTTTTGCAAGGAGAAATGGGCAAAAATCCCAGTGGTAAGATGTGGCAAGCTCATAGAGACTTATCCAAAGTGACTTGGAGCTGTGATAGCCGCAAAAGGTGGCTCTACAAAGTATTGACTTTAGGGGGTGAATAGTTATGCACATTGACTTTTTCTGTTATTTTATCCTATTTTGTTGTTTGCTTCACAATAATTTTTTTTTTTTAAAACTTCAACGTTGTGGGCATGTTCTGTGAATTAAATGATGCAAATCCTCAAACAATCCATGTTAATTCCAGGTTGTGAGGCAACAAACCCTGAAACATGCCAAGGGGGGTGAATACTTTTGCAAGACACTGTATGTAAAACATTTATTCCTAAACAATATAATGTGCTGCCTTTGGAATGTATACTCATTTACATGGTGTTACCAGATTTTCAGAAACGTACAGATATATCTTAGGAATATCACATGGCCATGCCTGGATCATGAGAAAGTGGACATTCTTAACAGATCATTTATAAGAATAATTCAGTATGAGGATAATTCAGAACTAATATATTTGCTCTATGATGACACTTGGTGGTTAATGCCAATGCCTGATCAAACAAGGAAGGTCAATTATTATCTACATCAACCAATGGAAAGAAGTTACACCTTCTGGGCTAGGCTTATTATAATTTCTATGAACCTATTGTCAGAACAGTATACAGGATCAAGACAAAAAGCCATTAGGACTAGGGATGAGCCAAACACCCCCCGGTTCGGTTCGCACCAGAACTTGCGAACAGGCAAAACATTTGTGCAAACACTGTTAAAGTCTATGGAACACGAACATGAAAAATCAAAAGTGTTAATTTTAAAGGCTTATATGCAAGTTATTGCCATAAAAAGTGTTTGGGGACCCTGGTCCTGCTCCAGGGGACAATGCAAAGAAAAATTTTAAAAACGGCTGTTTTTTCAGGAGCAGTGATTTTAATAATGCTTAAAGTAAAACAAAAAAAAATGAAATATTCCTTGAAATATCATGGCTGGGGGGTCTCCTTAGTCTCCCTTTAAAGTAGCACATCTTTCCCCTGTTTAGAACAGTACCACAGCAAAATTACATTTCTAAAGGAAAAAATTTCATTAAAAACTGCTCGCGGCTGTAATGTATTGTCGAATCCCGGCAATATACAGTGCCTTGCGAAAGTATTCGGCCCCCTTGAACTTTTCAACCTTTTGCCACATTTCAGGCTTCAAACATAAAGATATAAAATTTTTATTTTTTGTGAAGAATCACCAACAAGTGGGACACAATTGTGAAGTGGAACGAAATCTATTGGATTGTTGAAACTTTTTTAACTAATAAAAAAATGAAAAGTGGGGCGTGCAAAATTATTCGGCCCCCTTGCGTTAATACTTTGTAGAGCCACATTTTGCTGCGATTACAGCTGCAAGTCGCTTGGGGTATGTCTCTATCAGTTTTGCACATCGAGAGACTGAAATTTTTGCCCATTCTTCCTTGCAAAACAGCTCGAGCTCAGTGAGGTTGGATGGAGAGCATTTGTGAACAGCAGTTTTCAGCTCTTTCCACAGATTCTCGATTGGATTCAGGTCTGGACTTTGACTTGGCCATTCTAACACCTGGATACGTTTATTTTTGAACCATTCCTTTTTAGATTTTGCTGTATGTTTGGGATCATTGTCTTGTTGGAAGATAAATCTCCGTCCCAGTTTCAGGTCTTTTGCAGACTCCAACAGGTTTTCATCCAGAATGGTCCTTTATTTGGCTGCATCCATCTTCCCCTCAATTTTAACCATCTTCCCTGTCCCTGCTGAAGAAAAGCAGGCCCAAACCATGATGCTGCCACCACCATGTTTGACAGTGGGGATGGTGTGTTGAGGGTGATGAGCTGTGTTGCTTTTACACCAAACATATCGTTTTGCATTGTGGCCAAAAAGTTCGATTTTGGTTTCATCGGACCAGAGCACCTTCTTCCACATGTTTGGTGTGTCTCCCAGGTGGCTTGTGGCAAACTTTAGATGAGACTTTTTATGGATATCTTTGAGAAATGGCTTTCTTCTTGCCACTCTTCCATAAAGGCCAGATTTGTGCAGTGTACGACTGATTGTTGTCCTATGGACAGACTCTCCCACCTCAGCTGTAGTTCTCTGCAGTTCATCCAGAGTGATCATGGGCCTCTTGGCTGCATCTCTGATCAGTCTTCTCCTTGTCTGAGCTGAAAGTTTAGAGGGACAGCCAGGTCTTGGTAGATTTGCAGTGGTCTGATACTCCTTCCATTTCAAAATGATCGCTTGCACAGTGCTCCTTGGGATGTTTAAAGCTTGGGAAATCTTTTTGTATCCAAATCTGGCTTTAAACTTCTCCACAACAGTATTACGGACCTGCCTGGTGTGTTCCTTGGTCTTTATGATGCTCTCTGCGCTTTCAACAGAACCCTGAGACTATCAGAGAGCAGGTGCATTTATACAGAGACTTGATTACACACAGGTGGATTCTATTTATCACCATCAGTCATTTAGGACAACATTGGATCATTCAGAGATCCTCGCTGAACTTCTGGAGTGAGTTTTCTGCACTGAAAGTAAAGGGGGCCGAATAATTTTGCACGCACCACTTTTCAGTTTTTTATTTGCTAAAAAAGTTTAAAATATCCAATAGATTTCGTTCCACTTCACAATTGTGTCCCACTTGTTGGTGATTCTTCACAAAAAATTAAAATGTTATATCTTTATGTTTGAAGCCTGAAATGTGGCAAAAGGTTGAAAAGTTCAAGGGGGCCGAATAATTTTGCAAGGCACTGTAGATAAAAATCATTGAAATAAACAGCATGGGTTCCCCCCCAGTCCATTACCAGGCCCTTCAGGTCTGGTATGGATATTAAGGGTAACCCTGCTCCAAAATTAAAAAAAAAATGGTATGAGGGTCACAACCAAAATCCATACCATGCCCTTCAGGTCTGGTATGGATTTAAAGTGAACCCCATGCCAAAATAAAAAAAATTGGCGTGGGGGTCCCCCAAAATCCATACAAGACCCTTTTTATCTGAGCATGCAACCTGGCTTGCCGAAGGAAAAGGGGGGGATGAGAGAGCGCCCCCCTCCTGAACTGTACCAGGCCACATGTCCTCAACATGGGGAGGGTGCTTTATCAGAATCTAGAAGCCCCCTTTAACAAGGAGACCCCCAGATCCCACCCCCCTATGTGAATGGGTATTGGGTACATTGTACCCCTACACATTCACCAAAAAAAAGTGTAAAAAAAGTAAAAATGACAGGAGACAGTTTGGGACAAGTCCTTTATTTAAAAAAGAAAAAAAAGGCTCGCGATGTAAATCCATCTTCGATCACAACGCCAACAACCCGAGAAAAAAATAGAAAAGGAAAAACTCGGCCTTGATGGGAGGCGTCCCGCGACTGCAGCCTTTTTTGTGCTGACAGCTCTTATATAGCTGAGGGTGTAGCCACCCGGTGAAGTAAGCATGTGACCCCGCCCTCTTCTGACATCATGTGGTGTCACGTAATGTCAGGGGGGGAGGGGTCACCTATTTACATCACCAGGTGGCCCCGCCCTCAGCTATATAACAGCTGTCATCGCAAAAAGTCTGCAGTCGCAAGGACGCCTCCCTTCGAGGTGGATTTTTTCAGTTTTTTCTTCTCTGGACCATCAGACGCTGTGCAGGGGTACAATGTACTCGATACCCATTCACATAGGGGGGCGGGATCTGGGAGTCCCCTTGTTAAAGGGGGCTTCCAGATTCCGATAAGCCCCCTGCCCACAGACCCCCACAACCACCAGGCAAGGGTTGTGGGGATGAGGCCCTTGTCCCCATCAATATGGGGACAAGGTGCTTTGGGGGGACCTCAAAGCACCTTGTCCACATGTTGATGGGGACAAGGGCCTCATCCCCACAACCCTTGCCCGGACCCCAAAGCACCCTCCCCCATGTTGAGGTCATGTGGCTTGGTACGGTTAAGGAGGGGGCGCTCTCTCGTTCCCCCCTTTTCCTGTGGTCTGCCAGGTTGCGTGCTCGGATAAGGATCTGATATGGATTATGGGGGGACCCCCACGCCATTTTAAAAATATGTCATGGGACTTGAAGTTCCTGGTATGGATTTTGGGGGGGCCCCCACGCCACTTTTTAAAAATTTTGGTGCAGGGTTCCTCTTAATATCCATACCAGACCCAAAGGGCCAGGTAATGGACTGGGGGGAACTCACACTGTTTTTTTCAATGATTTTTATGTATATATATATCTGGCAATATATTGCAGCTGCAAGCAGTTTTAAATGACATTTTTTCCAAATGTCACTTTGCTGCTCTTATTCATAACACTATGTACGGCCGCCGTGTAAGCAGCCTTATATAATGTGGGGGGGGGACTTAGCCCCCTGAGCCATGATTGGCCAAAGGCACCCTGCCTTTGGCCAATCATGGCTCTCACAGCAGAGCGCACTGTGATTGGCCAAAGCATGCAGGTCAGGTGCATGCTTTGGCCAATCAGCAGCCGTCAATGCACTGCGATCTCGCAGTTCATTATGGGGCGTTCCATGGGCGCTCAAATTTTCTGCGAATGCCCCATAATGTTCTAAATTTGGCGAACAGGTGAACACTTACGTTCGACTCGGGCATCGGGCTCATCCCTAATTAGGACACTACACACACACCAAACACGCACTTGATACACTCCATACACATCATACACATCTCACCAACTCACTCTGATCACACTCTGAAACTTTAAGGACGCAAGACGCAAGCTCCTCCCTAACCAGGGAGGGTAATTATGGGTAAGGGTAAGGGTAATTATGTTCTATTGATTTTGTCATTGATTATTTGAATACTGAATATTAAGTGCTCATGATATTGAGATTCATTATAGATTTTTCCTTAACTTCATTTTTGTTTTTCAAAATTTTACCTTATTTGCTTGGCGCTATATTTAGCGAACCAGTTTTACGTAATTTGACTCTAATTTCAACTGCAGAGGAGTGACTGTTGGTTACATAAATCACAAATGTTTTTGTCTGATAATTAGTTCTATAATATATGGTTTTTACTGGGAGAAATTAATCATATTATTTCATTCATATTGCTGAGGAAGAACTATTAGTGAGTGTTGCCAATAATTTTGTATTTCATGTAAGATTTTAGTTTGTTTTTATGTCACTTATATCCATTGGCGTCCGCAGGAGGGGGCAAGGGGGGTCAAGTGCCCCCCCCCCCTGGAATCAGCAAGGTATCCACACACTAGGGAGGAAAGTGCAGGAAAGTAAAGTCAAACATGATAAGATGTTCACTTCACCGGAGCTCAGCCTTATTTATTGTCGGGCTGACACCTGAATCTCTTTCCCTGCTGTCACAGGCTGTCTGATAGCTCTTTTTTTAAAATCATTTTTATTAGATTTTCACATATGTTACAGATAAATGGTAAAGAACATATTTCAAGTTGTTTAACCACTTCAGCCCTGGACCATTTGGCTGGCAAAAGACCAGAACACTTTTTGCGATTCGGCACTGCGTCACTTTAACTGACAATTGCGCGGTCGTGCGACGTGGCTCCCAAACAAAATTGATGTCCTTTTTTCCCACAAATAGAGCTTTCTCTTGGTGGTATTTAATCACTTCTGCAGTTTTTATTTTTGGCGCTTTAAACTAAAAAAGGGCGACAATTTTGAAAAAAACGCATTATTTTTTACTTTTTGCTATAATAAATATCCCCAAAAATATATAAAAAAACATGATTTTTCCTCTTTAGGCCGATATGTATTCTTCTACATATTTTTGGTAAAAAAAAATCGCAATAAGCGTTTATTGATTGGTTTTCGCAAAAGTTATAGCGTTTACAAAAAAGGGGATAGTTTTATGGCATTTTTATTAATATTTTTTTTTACTAGTAATGGTGGCAATCAGCGATTTTTATCATGACTGCGACATTATGGCGAACAGATCAGATCACTTTTGGCGCTATTTTGGGACTATTCACATTTATACAGGGATCAGTGCATTGATTACTGTGTAAATGTGACTGGCAGTGAAGGGGTTAACCAGGAGGGGCGCTGTAGGGGTTAAGTGTGTCCTAGGGAGTGATTCTAACTGTGGGGGAATGGGCTATGTGTGACACGACACTGATCACTGCTCCCGATTATAGGGAGTTGTCAGTGTCACTAGGCAGAATGGGGAAATGCTTGTTTACATCAGCATTTCTTCATTCTTCCTCTTCGTGAGACGATCGCGGGTATCCCTGTGCACACAGAGTCCGCGGGACCCGCGATTGCACTCACGGAGCTCGCGGTGGGCGCGTGCGCACCCACAAGCTGCGTCTTAAAGGGCAACGTTAATATGCCTGTACGTGCCCTTCTTCCGACGTATATTGGCGTGAGCCGGTCGGCAAGCGGTTAACTTCAAAATAAGTACAGGTGGTTCAGTTCAACATATTAGTACTTAGTGCATTTCCAAAAGCAGATATCAGGAGTGTCTATAACCTATTGTGTCCGGTTGAGCTTACGTGTGTAATGTTTCATAAGTAAGCTGCTGCTCTGGACCATTGAGACCAAGGGAGCCATTCAGATCTGGCTCTGGTGAGCATGCCTTTGCTAGAGGCTAACATTAATTCGTAGCTATAATGTAAATTAACCAGGTTTAAAGTGTTTTCTATAGTTGGAGCTTGGGTATTTTTCCAGAGTCTGGTTATACTTAGCCTAGCCACTAGAAGGATGTGGGTGGTCACTTTTCTGAGGGGGAAGGGTATGTTTTCTATTGTTAGATTTAGTAATCCCAATGCTAGTGATGGTAGGATGATGTGCTGTGTGATGTCTGACATAATACGGAATATAGATATCCAAAAATCGTGCATGGACGGGCATGTCCACATTATATGGAGAGGGTCACCTTTTGACTTATTGCATTTCCAGCATGTGTCTGGAGTATTCTTGCTGAAGGACCCTATTCTTGTGGGTGTTAGGTACCAGCGTAGGGATATTTTTTGGGTGAGTTCCCAAAGTGTGGAGCTTTGGGTGGACTTATAGATAGAACAAAGTGCTGTTTGCCATTGTGTGTCCGAGGACGTTTGTGCGAGATCTGTTTCCCAGTGTAGATGTGAGTTTGATTTAGTGAATATCTTTTTTTGATAGAAGGTGTCATAGAAAAGGAAGATACCTTTCACTTTCTCATCAGTCTTGGTTAGGAATTGCGATATCTTGGGCGGTAATGTGTACATTGGGGTAGATATGTGGGAGATACAGTTTCTCACTCTCATGTAGTTGAAGTATTCATTGTTAGGAAGATTGAATGTTTTTTGTAGTTGATGGAATGTCAGTAGTTTATGTCCTTGAAATAGGTGTTGAATCTGTGTGATGCCTTTTGTTGCCCAGTGAACCAGAGATAGGTCAGGTGAAAATTGATGAAGTGTGTCTATTGAGAGAGGTGGAGAAAATGTATTGGGTTGGAGTGTGTCTAGGTTACTTAGTGCCTTCCAGGCCAGAGCCGAGGCTTTTATTGTGGGAGAAATTGCAGTCAGGATGGGGATTTCAAGTGGAGTGCCTAATAGCCATGTTTGCAAAGTTGTGTGTTTGAAGGTTGCTGCTTCTTAAAGGCCCCATAAGGTTTTGGGTTGTGGTCGGAACCAATCTTCTAGTTGGGTCAAGATAGATGCCTGGTGATAGTCTTCGAAATTGATAGATCCTGCCCCTCCTGCAAGTTTATGTTTGAATAGTTTAGAATGTGCACATCAAGGTTTTTTTCCTAGCCAAAGCAATTTGTTGAGCATGGACTGGAGATCTTTGAAGTATGATGTTGGTAATGGGATAGGGATGGTTCTAAAAAGATATAATAGTTGAGATAGGTGTATCATTTTGAAAGCAGCCAATCTGCCTGACCAGGATAGTTCGTGTTTTGATAGGTGTTGTATTTCTTTTTGGAGTTTGGCAAGGAAGGGTTTAAAGTTGTGGTTAAAGAGGTTTTTCATCGATTTATTTAATTGAACTCCTAGGTAAGTTATGTCGTTTTTTGCCCAAGTGTATGTACAGCTTGTTTGGAGTAGGTTCCTGGTTGTGGCATCTATACCGAGGTCTAGTATATATGATTTTGTCGCATTTACTCTGTAGTATGATACTTTGCTGAACTGTTCCAAGACTTTTTGAACTTCTAGTAATGAGGAAGCCAGGTTAGTGAGCATGAGAATTACGTCGTCCACAAACAGGCTAATTTTATGGGATAACTTGACTATCTCAAATCCTGATATTTTGGGGTTTTGTCTGATGTGTTCCTTCAGGGGTTCTATTAGTAAGTTGAAGATAAGAGGGGATAGTGGGCAACCCTGCCTAGTGCCGTTAGATGTGTGGAATGGTTGGGAATGTCGGCCGAGAATACCTGGGCAGAGGGGGTGGAGTATAGCGCTAAAATGGCGTTCAGTATGTGACCTTTAAAGCCACATTTTTGGAGGGTTTGCTGTAAGTATATCCAGTGGATCCTATCGAACGCCTTCTCTGCATCCATGGAGAGGAGCAGAGAAGGCGTTCCGCTGGACTCAGCATAGTGAATCATATCTATCATTCTCCTAGTTGAATCTGATGCTTGGCGTCCGGTGGTAAAGCCGGATTGATCTTTGTGGATTAAGTCGGGCATGATATTGAGTAGTCGAGTGGCTAACCTTTTCGCATAGATTTTAAGGTCTGGATTCAGGAGTGAGATCGGACGGAAGTTTTGGGGCGACACTGGGTCTTTTCCTGGTTTTGGTAGAGTTACAATTAGTGCATTTAGTGATTCGTTGGGAAATTTTGTGGAGGAGGCTGCGTCGTTAAACATGGTGGTTAGGTGTGGTACTAGGTGTTGAGTGAATTGTTTTAAGTATGTACCTGTAAGTCCATCAGGACCCGGTGCTTTGTCTGGAGGGAGGAATTTAATAGTGGTTGTGATTTCTAGTTCGGAGAAGGGTTCGTTTAACCGGGTCAGTTGATCCATTGTTAGAGTAGGGAGGTTGATTTGGCTTAAGAATGTATTGATTTCATCAAGTGTAGGTTGATGTGTGTTTGGGTCATGTTTAAGGTTGTATAAGTCACTATAGTATGTGCTGAAGGCATCCGCTATTGCTTGGGGGTTTCTCAATTCTTCCTTTGTGTGGGGATAATATAGGTGTTCTATTTTATGTTTGATTCTTCTATTCTTAATGCGGTTAGCTAGGGCTTTATTGGAAGTGGAGTAAGATGTGGCTTTAAGTTTTCTTTGTGCATTTTCAAAGGACTGTAAGAGGTGAAGTCTGAGGTCTTGCCTGAGAGTTAGTAGTCATGCTGAGAGTGAGGGGTGGGGGTGTGACTTGATTTGGTTTTCCAAGCTATTGATTTGCATTGTGAGAGTGTCTATGCGTTGTGTCCTTTTCTTTTTTAATTGGGAACTTAGCTTTATCAGTACACCTCGAATAAATGCCTTGTGAGCATTCCACACCACTCCTGGATCGGACACAGAGCCTGCATTAAAGAGTATTCTGCTAATTGTTTAGTTATTTCTTGGGAGTAATCTGGATGTTGAATAATGTAATTATTCATTCTCCACAGGAAGGTGTTTTTTTTGTTGCAGGGAATCTGAGATAGAAATGGTGATGGGGCATGGTCCGACCAAGTTGTGGTGTGGATCACAGATGCGCTAATCTTTTGCAATAACCATTTGTCCATACAGAAGAGGTAAATTTTAGAGTAGGTTTTATGGAGCGGAGAGAGGAAAGTATAATCTCTCTCCGTTCCATGTTGGCAACGCCATACATCAAACAGATCTTGAGTATGAATGAAAGATTTCAGTGGGGATTCTCTATGTTTTGCTGCAGAATTGGAGTCCAATTGTTCTTCTGGAACAAGGCTGAAATCCCCACATAAAATTAAGTGGCAGCACTGTAGAGGCTGGATTTTTTTCATTAATTTACGGAGAAACTGAATTTGGCGCACGTTTGGAGCGTACAAATTGACTAGCGTATAGTCCGCTTTGTTAATGGTGCAGACCAAGATGAGATGGCGTCCATTGGGGTCTGAGATAGTTTGTATCAGTTGGAAAGTGACCGTGTCCTTAACCGCTATCAATACACCCCTTTTCTTTGAGGTGAAGGAATCAAAATATGTCTCCTGTACACACAGGATGTCGCATTTAGTGTCTTGGGCTGTTTTCCAGAGTGAGTGTCTTTTGGCTGGGTGGTTAAGCCCATTTGCATTTAGGGACAGAATGGTGACTGTCATTTGTGGTGTGTTGTGTGTGACTCAAGCGGTCACAGGCACTTACAGTTAGTTGCGATTCGATGGAAGCTGTGGAGTAGTATCAGGCGATGTCTCTTCTGTGGTTTCCGCTGATCTTGGTCTTCGCTGATAATCGCTGAAGGAAGGTAGAACGAGAGCTGCAAAATAACACAGTTAACAGGAGAAAAAACTGAACGAGTTCAAACTGAACTTGTAGGGGAGTGGATGTGGGTGCACTTATCACTGGTGTGGGGGACAGGTGGAGTAGTGAAACTTGTGGTTCAACCACTATAGAGGGTAACTAAAAGTCAAGAGCTTTAATGACAAAGAGTCTTACAGCTGGCAGCCCGGGAGAGCGTTGTAAAAGTGTGGATATGGGCCCATTATGATCAGTACTTGTGGACCTTATCAAGTGGTGTGTTTCTCATGAGTACGGCGAGAGGAGTTGTTGGGACCACGTTGTTCCAACGGTGGTTTGGGATCATGCGAGAGATATGGTATGATTCCCCAGGTATGCAGTAGTTGCAAGCCACTTTTAAGATTGTTGATCGTGTGTGGCGATCCATTGTGCGTGACTAGTAGTGTTGCTGGATATCTCCATTTGTATAGTATCTTGTGGTAATGGAGGCCTTTGTTGATTGGATTCAGTTGTCTCCACAATTGTAAGGTATACTTAGATCAGGAAAAAGCAGGATGTTTTCGTAAGGCGCAGGGAGCCATGGGCCGTTTCTGCCTGTTGTTAGTATTTTCTCCTTACTATGGAAAAAATGTGCTCTCATCAACACGTCCCTGGGAACAGAGGCTGCAAGATGTGTGGGTTTGGCAATTCTGTGTATTCGATCGATTATAAGGTCTCTTGGTGAGGTATCTGGGAGGATCGTGTGTATCAGCTCCTTGGCAAATTTAGGGAGATCAGATGGCAGGATGGATTCAGGAATACCTCTCAGTTTTATATTATTCCTCCTGGATTTGTCCTCTAAATCTGCCAATTTGGCCCATACCCA
Source organism: Lithobates septentrionalis (assembly GCA_037952835.1). Lineage (NCBI taxonomy): Eukaryota > Metazoa > Chordata > Amphibia > Anura > Ranidae > Lithobates > Lithobates septentrionalis. Next base: position 1,460,433 of record JBBDGP010003773.1, on the reverse strand, counting down.
GGATTGCTCTTTTATTTCATTGTATGTGTCGATGATATCATTAACAGTTGTGGTACATTCTTCCATGCTGTTCTCAATGTGTGACACTCTTTCATCCATTACATGCATATCTGTGGATATCTTGGTGAATAAGGATGAGATGTCAGTCATTAGAGAAGACTGGAGGGAGAGTAACATGTCTTAGTGCAGTGTCTATCACAGGTTGCCCTGTGGTAGGAAAGGAGACCATGGAGGATTGTAAGGCCTGGTTAGATTGGAGGGGGAGAAAAGCCTGGGCCGTAATTTGCAGGTCTGGCGACTGTGAGTTCATCCTCATGTGGGCTTTTGCGGGGCTGCCTGTGACAGGATTGGCTCCGATCTGTGGCTAGATGATAGGGATGTGGATTGGGGATCTTGATCTTGATCTCCCTGAATCTCGTCAGGGAGATCAGTATATGCTTCGTGGGTCGCGGTCGCGGCCACGCCGGCGCCATCTTGCGCCTGACTGACCTTAGGGGGAGGTTTGATGAAGAAGGCCGTCAGCTTTTGAGGGCGATGTTCATTCATCCTCTTGCGGGACATTGTTCTCTGGGGTCCCCGGGTGATATGAAGGTAGGATGGCTGTGGATTGCTGCGTGGCCTATGTCGTTCCTATATTCTCCCCAGGTTGATGAGCTCAGCGTCTAGGCAGCCATCTCTGGTGCTGGTAGACCACGCTCCCTGCTCCCGGATAGCTCTTATCTTCTGTTATCAGTAAACTGCCTGTGGAATGGGTCTCCATTTGCAGGACTGCTTGACCTGTCAACATAGACTGTGTATCTCCTTACACTGTCAGGCTGAACCTTCTGTTATCATAAAAAATAGATTTAATACTTCCCTAAATGCTTTTACTTGGCTACTCTTAGGGCTCCTTCACATGTGTGGAAGTTACTGTTGCTCCTCTGAAAAGATCCATGCTAGGATCGCTTTTCAGAGCTGTTTAAGAGGTGGTGAGGAGGCAATATGTTGCCTCCTCACCACCTGATTTAACCCAATAATTTCCTTACGGTGGCCACATTGAACTACATTATTCTTTTTCACAGCACCACCCACTAAAAGCAACATGCTGTTTAACCAGTTCTCTCAGTGCTGCCAATCAGTGCCACCTATTACTGCCCCCTATCAGTCACCATCAGTGAAGGAGAAAAACTACTTATTTGCAAAATTTAATAATAGAAGCTAAGCAAAACTTTATTTATAATTGTCAGTCTTTTCTGTTTGTTTAGCAAAAAAAAAAAACAGTGGTGATTAAATACAAGCAAACGAAAGCTCTATCTGTATGAAAAAAAATGATAAAAATGTCATATGAGTACAGTCTTACATGACTGCACAATTGTCATTCAAAGTGTAACAGTGCTGAAAGCTGAAAATTGGCCTGGGAAGGACGGGGTTAAAGTGCCCTGTAGGCAAGTGGTTAAGCACAGCAACATAGCATAAAGATGTTATTGTGCCCATAAAGATGCTATTGTGCCCATATAGAATTTAAGATCTCCACTGGCTTAAGCCAATGCTGCACCATGCAGATGTAGTTTTTTTGTAATTGACCGATTGCCTAATTGTATGTTTATTTATACCTTCACTTGCTGTGGTCGCAGCATATTTTCCATGGTTTGGTATCTGGCTCAGATCGCCATGGCAAAACCAGGTACATTCTCCCCCTTAAAAAGTGCCAAATGTGGCAGTGGAAGGGGGGGGGGGGGGGGGTTATCACGCTTTATGTGATAATAGCCAAGCCCCTCCCTTTCATGAAATTGTCAAAAAATGGCAGAGCATAGATGACCTTCAAATGACGCCCCCCCCCCCTCAAAAAAAGTTCTGCGGACGCCCATATATCTAACTATTTATTGTGAATACATGTCTTGTGATAAAATATACATATATATTCCCTATTTAGTCTGTATTATTGCATATTGCTTGCTGTATGCTTTAAAAAAAAAAAACTTGATTGATAAAAGAACTCGTTATAATTATCATTCGGGAAATTATTCTCAAACGTGTAATGCATAACAAAAATCTAAATATATTGTTTAGATATGTGTTTTGAGACACATTTCTTTTCTTATTTAACGAATTTGTTTATAAGTTGATCTATTAATTTTCATGTAATCAAAAATGAAAATGATATATATGATCATGGCAATGGTCAGCAACAATACTCAGGTAGGCTGTGGCGTTTAAACAATGCTGAATTGGTACTAAGGGGCCCAAAGTGTGCCAAGAAAATATCCCCCACACCATTACACCACCAGCACCAACCTGAACCGTTGATACAAGGCAGGATGGATCAATGCTTTTATGGATGGAGGTGTGGTCTTCTGCTGCTGTAGCCCATCTGCTTCAAAATGAAATGTGTTGTGCATTCGGAGATGGTATTCTGCATACCTTGGTTGTAACGAGTGAGTATTTGAGTTACTGTTGCCTTTCTATCACCTCAAACCAGTCTGCCCATTCTCCTCTGACCTCAACAAGGCATTTTCGTCCACACAACTGCCGCTCACTGGATATTTTCTCTTTTTTTGGACCATAGTCTGTAAACCCTAGAGATGGCTGTGCGTGAAAATCCCAGTAGATCAGCAGTTTTTGAAATACTCAGACCAGCCTGTCTGGCACCAACAACTATGGCACGTTCAGCATTACTTAAATCCCCTTTCTTTGCCATTTTGGTGCTCAGTTTGAACTTCAGCAAGTCGTCTTCAACATGTCTAGATGCCTAAATGCATTGAGTTGCTGCCATGTGATTGGCTGACTAGCAATTTGCGTTACCAAGCAATTGAATAGGTGTACTTAATAAAGTGGCGGGTGAGTGTATATGTTCTGCCTCTATTTTAAGAATTTCTTGTTATTACTAGAAAATGTATAAATATAAATATAAGTGCGCTCGTAGTGGAAATACAATAGGACATGAAAAGTGCTAATCATTAATAAAATGACAATATAGAAAGGAGATAAAAATAAAATTCATACACTAATCGGGTAAACCTTTGATACAGTGTAAAAAATGTCCATACATAGATCAAAAAAAGAAGACAGATGTGACCAATAAAAAAAGGAAATTGAGCATCCAAAAATCATCCACCTTCACCCAGAAGAGAAAAACAAGGGGGAAGAGAAATGTAGAGAAGATCCCAGGATTGGAGATTAATCCAGATCAATAAGTCTGTGCCCTTACCAGAAACAGTGGACCTCCTAAAGAGCAAGGTCTAACTCACAGGCAGATACAGCCCTCTGCAGGGACAGATAAACCTCCTGTGCGTCTGTATCCTTGGGTATCCGTGGCGTTTCAAGGACTGACTAGCTACACACTGACGTTATTACACCATTACGCCCCATGTTCCCTTGGTACACGGGTGTTTGCTTTGTTTTAACCTGCTGGCTTGTTTTTATTTGTCTTTTTATGGCGGTGGCTTGTTCCCGCCTGCTTCTCTGTGAGAAATAAAAGTTTTTTGCGTTACCCTATAACACCATTGGAGTTCTCTGTTTTTTTATACTCACAGTCTCCCTGACCAATGAGTATTGGTTCCAGATTGGATTTTCGGGTCTGCCAGTCCTTGAAACGCCACAGATACCCGAGCATACAGAAGCACAGGAGGTTCATCTGTCCCTGCAGAGGGCTGTATCTGCCTGTGAGTTAGACCTTGCTCTTTAGGAGGTCCACCGTTTCCAGTAAGGGCACAGACTTATCGATCTGGATTCATCTCCAATCCTGTGATCTTCTCTACATTTCTCTTCCCCCCTGTTTTTCCCTTCTGGGAGAAGTTGTATGATTTTTGGATGCTCAATTTCCTTTTTTTATTGGTCACATCTGTCCTCATCTAGTCGTTTCTTCTTTTTTTGATCTATGTATGGACATTTTTTACACTGTATCAAAGGTTTACCCGATTAGTGTATGAATTTTATTTTTATTGCAAAAAATGACACAAAGAGAGGAAAAAATGTGCTGCTCACCCCTATGAATAAGAACAAAAAAGAGGAGTTTCCCCAGGGTGGGGTTTTTAGAAAGCAAAGTAACTGAATTGAGTCAATGGTATATGAAAAAATAGACGTATTTATTTTTACAAGGGTGCATACATGTAATATAGTTACCCAACAATGTATGTCCAGCAAGGAAACAAGAGGCCTAACACATGGAGATCCCGTTAAAAATACTTTTTCCTTTTCCCCAAAGGGGTCCTAAGGCACCTCCACCGCCACAGCAGCCAAACACGAGGCAGTAGTCCAGCAATGTGAGTTACAAGAGGTCACACTGGAAGGCGCCCCCTGCTAGGTCAACAGACTGGCCAGAAGGCAGACTACACCTGTGGTAAGAATCCAAAGACAAACTAAGTGGAATGCCCATAATATATAAAAGAAATTAAGAAATTATTAATTGGATAAATAATCAGTTGGCCAACTAGGAGGCATAAGTCTCCAAACATACCATACAGTATGTATATGAGTAAAAGGCCTCAAAATATTCAAAAGATAACGCGCCGGCGTATAACACGCACCCCAAGTTTAGGAGGGAATTTTAATGCCGCGTACACACGAGCGGACTTTACGGCGGACTTTGCCCGGCGGACTTTTCGACGTACTTTCCGACGGACTTTCTGAATGAACGGACTTGCCTACACACAATCCACCAAAGTCCGTCGAATTCGTACGTGATGACGTACGACCGGACTAAAACAAGGAAGTTCATAGCCAGTAGCCAATAGCTGCCCTAGCGTGGCTTTTTGTCCGTCGAACTAGCATACAGACGGCGGACTTTTCGACCGGACTCGATTTCAACGGATAAATTTTAAACAAGTTTCAAATCTAAGTCCGTCCAACTTTTGAGCAAACAAAGTCCGCTGGAGCCCACACACATCGAATTGTCCGACGAAATCCAGTCCGCCGGGCAAAGTCCGCCGTAAAGTCCGCTCGTGTGTACGCGGCATAAGGAAAAAAACTTTTAGGAGGGAAGTTTAAGGAAAAAAAACTTACATTTAAATGCCCATCAATGCAGCGTTATCGGTGTCCATCTGCAGCCTTGTCAGTGCATCCTTGCCCCAGTGTCCAGTGCAGCCTTGTCAGTGCAGCTTTGCCCCAGTGCAGAATTGTCAGTGCAGCCTTGTCAGTGCAGCTTTGCCCCAGTGCAGAATTGTCAGTGCAGCTTTGCCCCAGTGCAGAATTGTCAGTGCAGCTTTGCCCCAGTGCAGCCTTGTCCCCAGTGGTCAGTGCAGCCTTGTCCCCAGTGGTCAGTGCAGCCTTGTCCCCAGTGCAGCCATGTCCCCAGTGGTCAGTGCAGCCTTGTCCCCAGTGCAGCCATGTCCCCAGTGGTCAATGCAGCCTTGTCCCCAGTGCAGCCATGTCCCCAGTGGTCAGTGCAGCCTTGTCCCCAGTGCAGCCATGTCCCCAGTGGTCAGTGCAGCCTTGTCCCCAACATACACCGCCGCCGACATACACAAGTTACACTGTGTATTTTTAAATATGGCGCCGTGGAGTTCGGAAGGACTCGGGGGCGCTCGTTCAGCTGAACGAGCGCCGCCGAGAACACAGTGACTGGGCGGAGCCGAGATACACATAGCCGAGGGTTCTCGGCTCTTCTCGGCGCCGTTCACAGTCACGCCCAGTCCCCATGGTGGACATAACAGAGGTCCAATGGCGGGACTGGGCGGGACTGTGAACAGCGCCCAGAAGACTCGAGAACCCTCGGCTATGTGTATCTCGGCTCCGCCCAGTCACTGTGTTCTCGGCGGCGCTTGTTCAGCTGAACGAGCGCCCCCGAGTCCCTCCGAACTCTGCGGCGCCATATTTAAAAATACACGCTATGTGAATGTCGGCGGCGATCACGGCGATCGCTCCAATAGTTCACAAAATAGCGGGGATCGACATATAACACGCACCCACGATTTTCCCCTGATTTTAAGGGGAAAAAAGTGTGTGTTATACGCCGATAAATACGGTATATATATATATATATATATATATATATATATATACAAAATATACGAATAAAATAAAAGGAGAAGCCAATTGAATAAGGTGGTTACATGGGGGGTCAAGATAATAATAAGCGCCAGCTCAATCTATACCATAGTGTGAAAATAATGAAATGAGTGTGATAGAGAAAAGGAAAAGAAAAGAAAAAGAAAAATAGTGAAAGAAGGAAAGGTGAGGGGATGATAAACTTACGTAAAAAAGTGGAAGTGAAGAAAAAAGTTGTGCGGTGTGCGTGTGAGATAAGTGACAAACATGAGTGAGAAAAATGGACAGCGGTGAACAAATAGTGTGAGGGGGGATACCCGAATTGAAACCAAAGCATGAAGAAAAAATGGCGTAAACCCAAACATTACCTTAAAAAGTGTTGAGGCACACAATGAGGCTGCACCATACTGCCCTATATGATCAGACTGTGACTTGTGAATTAACCCAGAATTGGCCGCAAGCTAAGTCAGGCTCAGTGGATCAGTGTCCAATCCGAGTCGACCAGTCTGGAATAAATGCATATAAAAGATATCGCAATGAGTAATTATACAGAAGTAAATAATTCATTTTGTAATAAACCATAATTATGTTGGGCAGAAATAGTGCAAAATCATATTGCTGAAGTGTATACTTACAGTGCGGGAGCTGCGTGTGCTTCTGACCCATCAAACAGGAAGAGGCTAAGAGTCCATAATTATTACCACCCATATATATGCTACCTACTAGGGGCGTATACTCATTATTATGAATCCGACACAGGTGTGTGCTCAGCGGCCAATCGGACCTTCGCAGGCGGCATGGCCGCCATACAAGCAGCCTAGTGTGGCTTCCCCGGCGTTCCGGAAAAGCCAAGCAGCCCCGATATGACGTCATTCTTGTCGTAATTACGTGACGTTCCCGCATCACGTCGCACGCGCGGGGCCCCGGGCATGCGCAGTGATCGGGAACGTCCGAGAATGTTCCGGAACGCCGCCGGCAAGGAGGAAAAATCCCCAATGCGGCACCCGGTGCCAGCCCGGGTGTCTGATGGGGAAAAAAGGGGAGGAACCGCCAGATGGTTACCGGCTCCCCCCCTTGCCGGAAAGGCACATCAAAGGACAACCCCCGATCTGGAAACGGTAGCAGCCAAAGCGTCAGGAAAAAACAAGAAACAAACAGTCATTTAATACAAAACAATAGAAAAATAAGCAAGAGAGATGCATGAGAATAGATAATATCTACCACACCTTGGTGTATTCTCCCAAACTTGCATGATTATTAAATTCACATAATAAGCATTAGACTTCAACGGCGGTGCTACTAAGGCATCGCATGTGGTATATATACATGAGACATTCATAAACGCAAGAAACTCAATCGCATGTATTGGTAAATCTGCAAAAATCAAAACTAAAATAATAAAATTAAAACAAAACAAATAGGGAGAAAGGGAAAAGGTGAAATGACCAAAAGGCCTTTATTATTTAAAACAAATATTTGGGAAGATTACATTACTGGGTTTTCCCAGAAATAAAGCCCTTTAGGAATGGGGCAAAAGAGATAGCCTCATTTAAGCCTGGAAAAGAGGTGGCATTTAGTTTAAATATCCACCTCTGTTCATGTTGCAACAACGTTTTGTTCCAATCAAAGGTAGTGATTATCAATCTGTATGTGATAGACGTGTTTGGATATTCGACAGTGAAATTCTTGTTTCGTCTTACCGACGTAATATTCCCCACATTCGCATGAGGTACACCACTCCTCACATCTGGCAGTTAGTAAAGTGTGCGGGCTGGAATAGCATCTCGTTTGGAAGATGGAATATTTTCTCCCGTCTTATGTATTGACAAAAGGAACAATGTCCACAGGGGAATGATCCAAATATTGAGCAATGTTTCAGTCTTTTCTGTGCATCCTTAAACTCGCTTTGAAAACCAATTTGTCTTTCAACGAGGTAGCCCGTCTGAAAGTAATGTTCCTGATCGCATTGTGCTGCTTGGAGAAGCGTAGGGTGATCCTGGTAGGATCCGTACCAGGGCCATTCCCCGCCCTCTTTTGGGATAGTAGATCACATCGAGATTGTGAAGCTGCTCTATTAAAGGCCTTGCGTAAACATGAGCGACTGTAGTAACAGTCTAATTTGAAGATTGTATGCTTCTTGTTTGAAAAGAACATCATCTGAACAGTTCCTGCGTAATCGCAGGTAATGTCCATATGGAATAGATTTTCTTAATGCTGTAGGGTGGAAGCTATCCGCATGGAGTATTGTGTTTCCTGCGGTGCTTTTACGAAACAGAGTGCTGGAAATTTGGCCCTCAGGGGTGCGCCTCAACTGTATGTCCAAAAAGGTCATTTGGTCATGATCATAAGTCATAGTAAACTTTAGATTATGTTTGTTCTGGTTGATACGATTGAAAAACTTTAATAACATTTCCTCTGAGCCCTGCCAGATGAGGAGGACGTCATCAATGTATCGTAGCCACATAAAAATGTGGCTCGTATACATGGCGAGATACCCGTCATCCCAGAGAGCTCTCTCCCACTCCCCCAGGTACAGGTTGGCGTAGGCCTAGGCACAACAAGTGCCCATAGCCACGTACTGTACCTGGAGGTAGTGGGAGTTGTTGAAGACAAAAAAATTGTGATGTAAAATATAATCAAGCCCATCAATGATAAATTTATTCAATGCTTCATCATATTTCTGGCTCTGCTGAAGGAGTGCCCGTACAGCTGCGATCCCCCTATTGTGGGGGATCGAGCTGTACAGGGCCTCAACATCAATGGCCACCAGAAGTGAATTCGCTGGGAGAGTTATTTCCTTGATCAATTGGAGTAGGTGTATTGTATCCTTCAAGAAAGAGGGCATACACCAGACAAATGGTTGTAGGAAAGAGTCAATGACCTTGCTCAAATTTTCGGATATTCCTCCGTTCCCGGAGACAACTGGTCGTCCGGGAGGTTTTGTCTGGCATTTATGAATTTTGGTTAGGCTATAAAGCGTAGCCATCCATGGATGTTTTATCCCAATAAACTCATATTGGTCTTTCGTGATCACTCCTCTTTCAAAGGCCGACTGCATCAAATCGTAAAATTTGGTATACGAGGTTTGTATAAATTTAATGGGGATGGTTTTGTACCACTCCCCATTATCTAAGATGTCTTGGCACATACATACGTAATCCTGATTGTCCATCAGGACCACGTTACCTCCCTTATCCGATGGTTTTATTGTGATTTTAACATTATTGCATAAAGAATCGATAGCCTTGGATTCGTCAGCCGTTAAATTTTGAGGACATGTTTTTTTACGTGGGAGTTTGGAAATATCTCTGAGTGTTTGTTTGACAAAAGTCTCTATACTTTGATTCAGACTAAGAGGAGGAAATTTACCAGAGGGTTTCTTAAAGCTTGTAGTGGAATTCTGTGTAGGTTCATTGGCATTCTCGAGTAAGGTTTCCAAATCAATTTGATCTATGAGATCTAAGGTATTGTTTTCCTGAAATAGGAGTGTCAGGTCTCATAGGACTTTAAATTCCTTCATACTAAAACTAGCCCAATCAGTCGTATCGATGTTAGTGTCAGTCTTTGCATGAAGGGTCTTGAGTAATAACCGGCGTGCAAAGAGCTGCAAATCAGTAACTACTTCGAATATATCTAAGTTTTCCTGTGGGCAAAAGGTCAGTCCGCGTGATAGTACGTAAATTTCGGCTTGGGATAGGGAATGGGACAACAAATTAATGGGACAACAAATTAATCACGCTAAAGGATTCTGTTGAATCTGCGTCCAGATTCCCTACTCCCCTGTTTGTTTGGGGTAAGGAGGATCCCCGTACCTGGTTTACAGGACTTTGAAGCCTGGGTTTTGAACGTCCTACTGATTGGTTTGCATGTATCATACTTGTTGAGGTGTATGTTTGATGTATCATGTTTAGACCCGGAGGGTGTTATGTGCTCACAGATGGGAGCACCAGAGTCACCCTCCGCAGTGGTCTCAACAGTACGTTTTTTTCTATCTTGCTCTGGGGAGCTTCTGTTATTACGGTTCCTTTTAAATTAACCACGTCCCTTAGATGGCGTTTTTTGGTTTTCACTAGGATTGGGTCCGTTCTTGGGCTTTGATATGCTATTTATGTTATTAGATTGTTAGTGCGATATATGGTACTTATTTTTTTGATAATTTTTTTGGAGATTAATGTTCCATTTGTATGCTCGTCCTTCTGAGAAGGCAGTTTGGTCCCTCCAGAATTTTGACTCTTTTTTCTGCAAGACACCCCTATTGTAGACCGACATGCCATCCCGAAGGTTCGCTTGCAGCTCCAAAAAGAGGGAGTGTTGCATGAAAGGTCTTAGAGTTAGTTCTATATCATTAATTTCTGTGTCCAACAATTATTTTTATTTCCTTTCCATATTGTCACGTTATTATTGATTAGCACTTTTCATGTCCTATTGTATTTCCACTTATGTTTATATTTATGCTTTTTGCCACATAGATATTTGTTGGTTTTTTTGTTGCAGCTGTAGTGCTTTCTAGCATTTGCTCTTTAGTGTGGTTAATACCCCTTTTATTAGAAAATGTATCTAAAATAAATAATCAGTTTTTGTTGTTAATACATTCTTACCCAGTGATAAAATAAGCAATTTTTTGTGCTTTTTAATTGTAATATTGGTTGATTTAAAATGCCACTGCATAGTTGCCAGCCTTAGGAAAGGCAATTCCTTTTCTGTTTTACCTACTTTTATGTCTTAGTTACCGTACTATTACATTTTAGAGACATTGAGGTTGAATTAATAAATGAGTAGTGCATGATCACTTTCCAAGGGAATTTTTACTCAGCTTAGGTAGTAAAAATTCACTATGCAAAGCATACAAAACACAAGCAAGGAAAATTACAACAGTATCTTTGCTTGAACATGATTGGATGATGGAAGTCAACAGAGCTTTACCTCATCACAAAACTAAGGGTAAAATCCCTTGCAAAGTGACAATTTACTTTGCTAAGTGAACAGCTTATTTGCCTTTAGTAAATCAATCCTATTACAGCCTGTGTTACTTGCTATCTTTAACTATAAAGTTATTTTAAAAGGAACATGTTTCACCTAATAAAAATAGATCACTAGGTCTTAGCAGTAAATATGGTTATATCCATGAAACCGTTTTCACTTCTAAATAAAATAAGCAGAATGTTGAACTCTTGGTCTCCACCCATGTTTGGCTAACTTTCAAATTGCATCCAATCTGTTTGGCAGATAAATATTTGTTCTCTTGTCGCAGACATTACCTCATGCTTGTTTGTCCTGACTGTGTTCCAAAAATCTGGACATATTGCTTAACTTCATTGACACTTTATGGTGGTCAGCAAATATAGAATGTCATTTCAGGTCAAACACATTTGATGGTTATTTTTAGAATACTGAAATTTTTGACAGGTGAAAAAACACAGAAAAAAAATCACTAAACACATTGTACATTGGACAAGCTAAGTATATACAACACATTCAATGAAACCGTAAAACTATACTGAACAAACAAATGTAAAAGCAAAATCTGGCCACAACAAGCAAATGTTTTTCTGCTGTAAACCAAATGGCAGAAAAAAACCTCAATTCTTAACTCTGTGTAAATGTTGTTATCTTATTAATGCAGCAATCGTATTTGTCTACTTGTACAACTGCTTCACTTAGAGTTAACCAGTGAAAACATAATATAGGGAAACAGCCATTGCTAGTTTGGTTTTAAATTTGTGGGCTCGCTGGCTGTCACCTTGAACCTGACTTTTTTTAAATTCAGTAAACCAAGTTTATTTGCAAGAACTATGTACAATGTACAAGAGCGTGGTGCAGTCTTGAAACAGACTTCAGACTTACTTCCTAATTTATCACTGGCCTACATCAATCAAAATGAAGAAAGTTCACTGGCTGCATGCATACTTCTGGTGACTACCTAGGTAATGAAGCCAGGATCAGAGTGACAGCCCTGGTGCCTACAGCTTTAAAAACTAAGTCAGCAATAGCTTGTATCCTCACAAATTCACTTTAAGACAAATGTATTGCTCATCAAGCGGCTTCATCATGTTTATGTGTCTAGAAGGTGAATTCATGATGCTGCATTTAAGTAAATCTGTTATTTATTATTTATAACAATATGACAAAGTACTGATTTAGATATGTCAGGCACCTGTATGAGCAATATGAGTCAGAACAAGAAGGTTAACTGTTGCTAGACTGTAGCTTATCAGTAGCACAAACAGTAAGCTCAAGGTAAGAGAATGTGGTTATTGGGCATCATTGTAAGCATTAAAAGCATCTTGTGTTGTAACAGTTAAATGAAGCAGTTAGCTCACAATGTTAGAGTGATTTCTTGGACAGGGTCCATGAGGCCCAAATGTGAAATTTACCCAAGAATGACTCTGATGCACCTGCATGCCTAACTACATTGTGGGTGAAGAGTTCCCATGAGCAGTCAATGAGATTCTAAATTCTGGATGGGCTTGCAGTTAACTGCAGTACTTAATATAGAGGGACATGTGTGTGAAAAGTGCTGGGTCCCCATGCCTGTGGTTTATATGGATAAATGTGTCTGAGAATGTCATTGAGATCACACAGAGAAGCTATGATAGGAAGGTCCAGAGTTTGGAGGCAACATGCAAATCCCACCTTCTGACCTTGAAAGGTATAAAATTATTTCCTGGGGCTAATCATGTCAGCCTACGAATGGGTCAGCTTGACCCCACAAGACAACCCCCTGCTCAAATAAAAGGAGGCATTCCGCATACCCCCACGTTCCTTTTTTGTCCTTGTTACAGGGACAGCTATCCTGCTACTGAAAAGAATGAGTGAAGATAGAATATTGAAGATCCCTACCTCTCCTGCCTGGTTCAGCCTCTCCAGGTGGAAGGCTCCTGGCCAAAGGTAAATCTTCTGCTGCAAGAGTGCCCTGGTGCCCAGGCAGATGTAAATGATGCAACTGGTGGTCCGTGATGAGCAGTGGAATGGCTTAACCACCTCCGGTTCTCCTCTCCTTGCTGGGTGTTGGCAGGGTTCTGTGAGCAGGAGAAAGAAGTTTCCCAGATCTGTTCCTGGCTCTGACCTGTTCCAAAATAGCAGCAGCGGCGGCACTTCCGGCAGAAGCAACCTCACTTCCGGGAGGGCGGAGTGCCGTTTCCAGAGTATCAAACGCTTTAGGCTAGGTTCCGCCCCTGTGGGAGGGAGCTTCTGCTCAAATAGGAGGAAGTTTAGCTGTGCCCTAGGGGACTTTCTGTATCTGCAGCGGGCCACAAGTAAGTGAGCTTGTTGCCAACAGCCGCTGCTCTGCCTGTAAGGAGGAGGGGGATGGGGGGTGGATGGCTATGCTGATCCTCTCTTTATTGGCCTAGGAGGTTACAATGAGTTCTCCAAGACCTGAAGGTGAGGCACGAAGATCTGGTGACTCCAGGTAGGGAGGAGGCTGTACGACGATTACATCCCTTTTTTTTTTCTTACCTAAAAGAGTGCTAAGAATGCTTTTTCCTATCGGCTGCAGGGGAAAGGAGCATATAGGAGGCAAACATAAATCAAAGTCCAGGCATTCATCACCTGAATCTTCTGGTCACCACTCTACCTCTCAGCAAGAAGCTGGTTATGGTTCAGGGAGCTCCAGAAGCATGCGATCTTGGTCACCCTCTCATCGTCTGTCAAGATCTATCAGGCGGGGGGCCTGGCTACCGCGCAGTTGAATGGTTGTGTAACTCCACAGCTCCGCTCCAGCTAAGGGAACCACCGACTATTGGGACGACACCGACCCACTATCTGCCTTTACAGACAGCATAATACCACCGCCGACTCGCCCAGATGACCCGCAAGAGGAAAGACGCGGCACAGCTGAAGAAACTACAAGATTTCTTCCAGCCAAAAGACCGCGATCGTGCCCAAAATGGCGTCGGCGCAGGGAGCGGCTCTCCTTCCCCCACAGGCAGCTCGCGGTCTCAGGCCTCAAGCCCAGGCTCACAAACAGGCCTGATCCACAAGTCTCCAGATGCCTCCACACCTCTCTCCCGCAGCCCAGCCAAATCAAAGCCACGTCTGGCGGAGGACATCCAGCCAGGAAGCATGACACAAGACTCCATGGAGGATACAAGGGAGCTGGTGGATCCGTTTACATCCGTTTTAGATATGCTTGTTTCCCTCCGCAGTTCTATGCACACAGACATGCTGCAGTGTGTTAACAACTTTAAAACAGAACTGGGAACCCTGGGAGGGAGAGTAAATCATATAGAGGATAAAATGGGGGACTTTGCTTCATCCCACAACACCCTAATTGATGCCCACAATGATCACTCTGATGAGATTGCATGGCTGAGGTCAAAGGTCGCTGACCTTGAAGATAGGTCACGAAGAAATAATGTTAAGCTACGGGGGTCCCCGAAACTATTCTTCCCCCACAACTTCAACAGTATGCCAGAGACTTACTCAAGACCTTCTTACCCACCATTTCAGAATCTGAAATTCAAATTGACCGCATTCACAGACTGCCAAAACCATCACATCTCCCAGATAATATTCCCAGAGATGTCCTGATGCGGGTACACTTTTATAAAACCAAGGAACAACTTATGTCCGCATTCCGCAAAAACCAACAACCACCAGAAAGATTTGCGCATATTCAACTATTTGCAGATCTTTCACAATTCACAATGCAAAAACGTAAAGCTTTATTACCAGTGACCAAAGCCTTGCGCAACCATAATATCGTATACCGCTGGGGGTACCCGGTCAAATTAACGGTCACTCATGACGGCAACACCACAGTAGTTACAGATGTGGAAGAGGGACTCCAGCTACTCAGATCCCTGGACATACTACCTGATCACGCACAGGCCCCTATCCCCCTGCAAAACTAAACACCCAGTATGAATAGCAAACGGTGTCAAGCAAGAAGAGCAACAAACAAAATAAATCAAGAGCACCCAATTACAAAAAGTAAACTACCTTTCTATCAAGGTTCCCAACAAAATCTGGAGTTCTCAGCTGAGATTTCTCCCCCTCTGATACATGGGCAAATGTTCTGCCCCCAAGTTCAAGCTCAAGTTCAAGTTTGACTTTATCTTTTTACTGCAATGTTTTTTCGCTTCTCATTCTAATTTTATTTCTCCCTCCACCTCAACCGCAATTTCTTTCCACTGGTCTGGCCTCCGGATGCAAGCCTCCAAGGAAGTGATACCAAAAAACCCAAGTCAATCCAACTATCTTAAAAATTCCAAGATAAGATGGGCTACACTTCCGGGAATAAGGTACTGTAAACATCTATATCCACACCACATAAATGGCGCTTAAAATAGTTTCCTTCAATGTAAATGGCCTCAACCACCCGAATAAGAGGGCCTCGGTTTGGAGTGAGGCGATTAAGCTCCAGGCTGATGTCCTCTGTCTCCAAGAGACACATTTCTTAGCCAGCAAAACTCCCTATTTTAAGCATAAAAAATTCCCCCACATATTTTTTGCTTCAGCTCCTTCAAAACAAAAAAGAGTCCTTGAAGCCATCAGAGACTCTGTGGCCTTCAATCTCTTGGAAACACACATAGATCCTGCAGGAAGATATCTCATTCTCCTTGGAGAACTGAATAATAAACCCTACACAATTGTTAACCTTTACGCGCCAAACTCCCATCAACTCCGCTTTCTAAGAAGACTCTATCAAAAAGTCACCAATATTCAAAAAGGATCACTAGTGATATGTGGAGACCATAACTTAACAGCGGACTACTCATTGGATACCACATCAAAAGCCAAACGACCTCCCCCCTCGCTTCAATCTCTACTACACTCTTAAGATATCTATGATGTTTGGAGATGCCAACATGCTAACGAAAGAGACTTCACCTTCCACTCTACCAGACATAACTCATACTCCAGATTAGATCTGATATTGGTGGACAAAGTACTTCTACAAGCTGTGTCTTCCTCCACCATACATAATATAACATGGTCTGACCATGCTCCTGTATCTATTACTGTGGTGGAGGGGCACACTCCGAGTCCTACCTACATATGGAGAGCTAATTCACATATTTTTCAGATGCCACAACATGTCAGAAATATTAATGATAAATTGTCAGAGTTTTTTGAGGTAAATACCAATTCTGTATCTGATCCTGCAATACTGTGGTGCTCACATAAGGCTTTTATTAGAGGGATATTACTTCAGATATGTGCAAGGGAGAAGAGGCAGAGGACACATAGGCTAGACTTAATTATTAAAGACATAAAAACCCTGGAGACTCTAAATAAACAAAACTCCACTCATCATACGGCCCACAAACTCTCCCAACTTCGCTCTGATCTCAGACTCCTGCTAATTGAGCGTTATGACAAACACATACAATCCTTAAAACTGACACATTATTCATCTGGCAACCGAGCAGGCAAATTCCTAGCCCAAAGGCTCAAAACAGCCAGGACTAAATCTAAAATTCCATTTTTACTCCACCCAAAAGATAAACATAAAATATACAACCCTAAAGAAATAGCTAATTCTTTTGCTGAATACTATTCAACACTATACAATCTAAATAAAGACCCCAACACACCACAACCAACAGAGGAAAGCATACAGACCTTTTTGTCCAAACTTAAACTTCCCTCTCTCTCACAATCACAACTGACACACCTTAATGCCCCTATTACGGAGTCTGAGATCCAGAAAGTGATACGAACACCTCCATTGGGTAAATCTCCAGGCCCAGATGGCCTGCCCAACGACTATTTTAAAACATTTTATTCCAAACTAACCCAGTCCTTACAGATGGTCTTCTCAGCCGCGATGTCCTCTGCCTCGTTTCCCCCCGAAATGCTAAAGGCCTACGTTGTGACTATCCCTAAACCTGGCAAAGAGCCCACATCCCCGCCCAATTTTAGGCCGATATCATTACTCAACACTGACGTCAAGATCTATGCGAAAATCTTAGCACATAGATTACTCCCTATCCTTCCTTTTCTTGTAAAATCTGACCAATCAGGCTTCACGGCGGGAAGACAAGCTGCTGATGCCACTAGGAGAGTTATTAACATCATGCAATACGCTCGGTCCTGTCGGGTGCCTTCTCTGCTCCTCTCTTTGGATGCGGAGAAGGCATTCCACAGGATCCATTGGGGCTACATGAGACACACACTGCAAAAGTTTGGCTTCTGTGGGCCCATCTTATCTGCCATATTGGCTCTATACTCCTCCCCCTGTGCACAAGTGTTCACCTCTAACCTATTATCAGACACCTTCAATATATCTAACGGCACTAGGCAGGGTTGCCCCCTCTCTCCCTCCATTTTTAATTTACTAATTGAACCCCTCGCAGAAAGAGTTAGGACTTACCCCAATATCTCGGGCTTCTCCATACAAGGACAATCCCACAATATAAATTTATTTGCAGACGATATTATTCTTTTCTTATCATCACCCGATATATCACTACTACATGCACATGATACCCTCAACGAATTCAGCAAGATTTCATATTACAAAGTCAACTTCACAAAGTCAATTATACTAGATTTGGGAATAACACCCTCCTTAAAATCCCAACTACTTACATCCTATCCTTATACCTGGAGCAACTCAAGTATTACCTACTTAGGCCTAACACTAACTAAAAATCCCCAAGATTTAGCAGAAGCCAATTATCCTGCTTTAATCACTAAACTATCCAAGGAAACAAAAAGAATGGCCAATACTGAGTTAACTTGGTCAGGACGCCTAGCCTCATTTAAAATGTTAATCCTGCCCCAAATACTTTATGTGTTCCGTACCCTACCGGTCCCAATAAACAACACATACATCAAAGCACTAAACACCCTGCTCTCTAGCTATATCTGGAAACTTAAAAGACCGAGATGCTCTAAAACATTGTTGGTCAAACATAGAAAGTCAGGGGGTATGAGACTAGTTGATATTAAGGATTACCATAGAGCAGCCATCCTCACACAACTTAAAGAGTGGTTCAACTCGACACCTAGAACTTTGTGGTGCGACATAGAACAAACTCTGATCCCGCCTAGTACTCTGGAATGCCTCCTACTACTAGATGTTTGGAGACCCCTTCCCATTAATAAACTACCACTTACTATCCAAGCATCGGTCTTAGCATGGAGGGACCTATGCAACGTCCCAACTCCAAAACCCAATCAAAAGGATATTCCTATACCTATAGCAATTCTTTCTCATGCCACTCCAAATCTTAATATCAAAGACTGGCACGAATAAGGTATTAAAACAGTTGCTGATCTACACCGTGATAACTCCCTTATCCCCTTTCCTGTGCTTAAGAATCAGTACAATCTTTGCTCTACTGACCAATACAAATACAACCAAATAGCTCACGTCCTACGCACCATCAAATCTTATCATATTTACCTTCCAAAAGAAGTGTGGGAATACTTCACCAAGAAACCAACTCCACCCAGAGGCATCTCTCTGTTCTACAACCTTTTCCAACATAAATTAGAGTTTATAAAATCCCCACCTTATCAAAAGTGGGAATCAGATCTAGGAATACATATTACGAATGCACAATGGCAACACGCATTTCGATCACTACATAAAGCAACCAGATGCGTTAACCACTGGGAATTGTCCCAAAAGATAGCACTTCGATCGTACCTCACCCCATATAGAGTCTCCAAGTTTGGAAATCACAGTTCTCCACTATGTTGGAGGAATTGTGGTTCAATAGGCAACTTGCTACATATGTTCTGGACCTGTAAACATTTAACTAGCTTCTGGAACTCTATCTTTCGGTCAATTTCAACTATTACAGGGATCCTAACCCGTCCAAAGCCAAGTTTGGCAATACTAAACATAGGTATAGAATTGTTCCCACCCGAATTTAGAACTGTGATCACCCACATTTTTCTAGTAGCTAGAACCTTAATAGCCAAACACTGGAGAACAGACAAAGCACCAAACGTGTCTGAAGTCCTTACAATCACCCAGACTCACTACGTGTATGAATCTCTACTAGCTAGTAGAAGTGGTCAAAAGGAAAAGTTTGATAACCAATGGAAAATATGGACAACATGGTTTAAAGGTAATAAAGGCTGAACAATCTTTGAGATAAACTCACCTTACTATAACTATATATATTATGTTTACGTGAAGGTCAGACCAGGAAAAACCCTCCCCCCCTCCCACCTTTTTCCTTTCTTTTTCCCCTCCCTCTCCAATTCTCTTACTCCTATATCTTATGTTTCTTTCTACCTCCCTACAGTTTTATCTATGTTGACGGAGTATATGTACACCTATGGAGATAATATTCTTATGACAACTTCAAGGTAACTCGGACCATGCAAAAACCTTGTATTAGTCCTTTCATGTATTTTGGAACATTTTGCTGATGTATGATTATATCACATGTATACTCTGTGAAAACTCAATAAAAACTATTTAAAAAAAAAAAAAAAAAAGATCTATCAGGAGTTCCTCCCTAAAGCCAGATGCAGGGGTCTGCTGGTCATGCGGTTCTCCCACCATGCCATCAAAGTTGGTGTGTGAAGAGTGTTTTAAAAAAGCAGCACGGGACAGAGTGGTAGAGTCCCAGCAGGTACAGGAGTACATCCGCCGGGCAGTGGCAGAGGGCTTTAAAGAGGTCTCGGTAAAGCCATCTTCCTCGAGGGAACTGGATCCCTTGATTGAGACCCAGGATGTGTCACCACCACCAAAGTGTGACCACAGGGAGGCAGAGACATCTTCGGAATAGGAGGATCAGGATGAGTCCTATGCCTTTGATTTTTCACCGATACCTTCTTTTGTCAAAGCTGTGAAGCAGACAATCGCCAAGGAGGAGGAGCCATATCATCCTCTACAGAAAATAAGGAAGTATTTCCCTAATTTAAAGAAGGTATTGCTTTTCCCGTTAGGTATGAGATCAGGGAATTGATGGAGGAGGAATTTTTGCAAGCCTCCAGAACAGGATTGCAAAACTCTACCCATTCCGTTCTGAGGACTTAGAGATATGGGAGAGTACTCCAAGGGTAGATGCATCACTTCAGAAGTTGGCTCAGCATGTGACACTGCCGCTTGATGATTCTGTAGCATTCCCTGATGTAATGAACAGAAGGTTGGATGCAGAGCCCAAAAGAGTCTATCTTTTGGCAGGGGCAGCCTGTAAGCCTGCAGTAGCCTTGACTTCGGTGGCCAGAGCTTGGGTGTTGCCGTAAAGGAGCTGGAGAGTGGACAAGAGTCTCTCCTTTCAATATTAAATCAGCAGCGAATTTTGTGGCTGAGGCAGCGGCGGACCTTGTTCGGTTGTCGGCCAGAATGAGGGCACATTCAGTTGCAGCCAAGAGGGCTCTGCGGCTGAAACACTGGGCAGTGAATAGAGCAACTAAGCAGGGCCTTTGCTTAGTGCCGTATGTCAGGAAGGTCTTGTTTGGAAAGACTCTGCAAGAGGCCTTCCAGCCTGTAACAGGTGGAAAATCGGATCTTATCCAGCAAGAAAGGAGGAAGAGGCAGCAGTCCTTCCGTTCCACGGGGAGGTCAAGAGAACAGTTTTGAGACACAAAGTCTTATCGGCCAGGAAGTGAGTTTCTGCGACAACCCTGGCGAATTGCCCAGGCTACTAACAAGATTCAGAAGCCCAAGTTTACCCAGGGTGCAAAGGCTACTTAAAGATCTTTCTAAAGGTCGGCCCGCCCAGATTCCACAAATGGGAGCGAGATTGTCACTCTTCTTTCGAGTCTGGGCGGACCGAATTCTGGACCCTTGGCTTCTCTCTGTGGTGACACTTTTGCCTCATATTTTTTGCTTACAATTAGTCTTATTGTTTAGTGCTGGCAGCTTTTCACTTTGTTATTCACAGATATTCTCTTTAGCGCAGTAATTTTTCTTATATACTTTTACACTTTTAGACATCCATTATTGCAGCTTCTTGGTACACACATATCTTTCTTTCCATCTTTACACAGAATGGATGTCTTTGAATATAGAACAGCCCGTTATTTTAACACAAACGGTGTATTCGTCACTTTAAATGTAGATACGGAACTAGGTGGCCTCATCATGAGACTGAAGAATCGCATGGTAACCGAGTTACATTTGGAATGGGATATAGCATTTCTTGAACAATATTCCAAGGAAAGCATGGTCCCTAGAGGACTACGATGGGATATACATCCCCAACAAGGTGATTCAGAAACAGAAACTTGGTTCCGCTACTTCAATGAGGCGGGTTAGCTTAACTGTTATTGACGAAGAAATAAAAGATTTTAGGGAGACACTCCTTCCACATAAAACTACTTCTGAATATATTTCCCTTTCAACCCATCTAAAAAATCATCTAGAGAAGGAAGAAAGGGAACAGAAAACAAAAACAGAAAAAATACACTTGAGATGTCAATGACTATAAATCTAACATGGTTTTTAGTTGGCAAAAAAAATGAAGATGTCTCTAATGTTGATCTGGAGTCATTACAAATGGAGACATTCATTCCCTCTACGTCTACTAGAGATTCTAAGACAACATTACACCCCATCCAGCCTTGTAAAATGGAAAGGATGGATCATCCCTCAACTCCCAGTGGGCCCAGGAACAGTCACTCTAGTGTCCATACACCTAATCATTACTATAGAGGAACACAGTCCAACCATGGGAGGGAGAGAGGCAGTAGGAATAGGGGCAGAGGCCAACTACGTGGGAAACAGGAAGGTCCACATTACTATGATCATCAAAGACATGAACGATCACCACATGGTTGGTATGGTAACCGAAGTGATCATCATTGTGACCAATACCAGAATCTGGGAACTCCCATACACACTCATAACCGCTTTTCGCCTCTTAGAGATGACTATTTGCAAAGGGCACATAATACTTATTAACCTTATAAGTAAAGGGAACATGACCAATACAATAAATCACCTTATAGCTATAATCAAACATATCCAGGATCCTCTCATGCTGGTGGTTTACCTCTGGAAATACCTGGCCACAAACGAGGACAAGAACAAAACGAGGCTCCAGAGGGGGTTGGCTTACCCAGAAAAAGAAAAAGAACATAAATAATAAAGGCATTTTTACTCTCAGTCAAGCGACTTTCTCTAATGCTGAAAAGCTTATTTTAGATAAAGGTCTTAAATATGTTCCACCTAAGAAACCTAATAAATTCTCCACCTTTATAGATGTAATGTAATATATATATATATATATATATATATATATATATATATATATATATATATATATATATATATATATATATATATATATATATATATATATATATATATATAAAAAATCCAAACAAGGGATTGCTGCACAAACCGTATTTATTTTGAAATCTTCAAAAGGACATCATCACGACATCCATAAAATCAGGCATCCATATATGGATGCCTGATTTTATGGATGTCGTGATGATGTCCTTTTGAAGATTTCAAAATAAATACGGTTTGTGCAGCAATCCCTTGTTTGGATTTTTTCTATGTCGAAGCCTGTGGGAGGGCTTGATTGCTAGGCACGGCCATCTGAGACTGCAGTGCACCTCACCCTTCTGACTATATATATATATATATATATATATATATATATATACGGAAACTGAATATAGACACT
This sequence comes from Lithobates septentrionalis, assembly GCA_037952835.1. NCBI lineage: Eukaryota > Metazoa > Chordata > Amphibia > Anura > Ranidae > Lithobates > Lithobates septentrionalis. Next base: position 1,437,916 of record JBBDGP010003773.1, on the reverse strand, counting down.
TCGTTATTAATCCCTCTAGACCAGCAATACAGGAAAGTGTTGGAGACATTGTTCATTCGGGTCTTTGTAACCCTTCCCTCTTTAATCCTCCAGGCTCTATTGCTCCCTCAATTAATGTCTTTCGAGACTTGGTATTTGGATTCTTTGCCTAAAAAAAGTGTTTACGATGATTCCAATATTCGAGCTTGACTTAAACAATTGTGTGAATGCAAGGATCTTATCATACGCCCAGTTGACAAGGGGGGGGGGGGGGGGGTATTGTTATTCTGGATAAAAAGGATTACTTTATAGAGATGTCTAAAACCCTTAATGATTCAGACAACTATAGGCCATTGACAAAAAGACCTTACCTCTGATTTTTAAAATACTTTGGTGACACTTGTGGATAGGGGTGTACAATTGGGAATCTTTTTTTTTCTTTAAATAATCTTTATTAACAATTCTTAATTTACATACACCATATTAAAACATCTGCAAATTCATGTAGACATATTCCGCCATTCAGGAGGCCGTGTATCCCTCATCCGCTCCTCCCCACTCCCGTTACGTCTACATATCCCATCCAACAGGTAAGCTTCATACGGTACAATAAGGTGACAGGAAGCTATTTTCCCCCCAACCCTCCCTCCTTTCCCTTACTCTCCTCCCACCCTGAGCCAGATCCTTCCTTTTATTCCTGACACCCTACGCTTACTAACCAAGGGTTCCACATCCTTTCAAATTTTTTAAGATTCCCTCTTCTAATATATAGGGCTCTGTCCTTCCATATTACATCATTTATTGTTTTAACCCACTCGTCGACTGCAGGGGGAAGGGCTGTTTGCCATCTCTGCATAATAAGCTTCCGAGCCTGGTAGAGGCATCTCAAAACTGCTATTTTAGCCGCTGCCTCCTCCAGGCTCCATGCCCTATATCCAAGAATGCAGAATCTGATGTCTGTCTCCAGGGAAATCCCCCACTTGCCCCCAATAGAGCCCACTACCCCCAGCCAGTAACGTACTAGTTTGGGGCACCTCCATACCATGTGTATCAAGTCGCCCTCCTCCCTACACCTAGGGCATTTGGCGTCAGGTCTTACACCAAAACGGAATAATTTTTTTGGGGTGTAGTATGCTCTATGTAGCAACATTAAGTGGGAGAGTCTCTGTGCAGGTGAAACTGAGACCTCCTGCCCTACCTCCAGTATTTCCCTCCATTGTGTATCTGTTAACTTTCCCACATCCTTCTCCCACCCCTCCCTGCAGCCAAGGTGCTCTGATCTAACAATAGTTTCCTTGCACAGCTGCGCATATATGCCGGAAATAAAGCCCTTCATCTTCTCAGGTTTAATCACTCTCTGAAGCAGTGCAGCATCTGTCCAAGCCAGGGGACTTACCCTAAATTGTACCTCCAATGCCGCTCTCATTTGTAAATACCTGAAGAATGTTTGTCTTGGAATACTATATTCCTTTTGAAGATCCTCAAAAGTTTTCAATACGTTCCCTCTGTACAACTGGGATAGTCTGTTTATACCCCACCTCGCCCATTCCTTAAATTCCCCCATAGCCACTATCTCCTGTAGGTTCCTGTTATGCCAGAGGGGAGCATATTCTGTAAACCCCACGTATCCCATTAAGGTCTTTGTTACCTTCCAAACTTTTGTTATTAACTTGGTTGTGGGACCGCTACCAAGTAGTGAGTCTGCCTCCAATGCCTCCACTATGGTTTTATGGGGTGCCTCCAGAGTTAACAGACCTCTGTCAGCACTTCCACCCCCTACATGCTGCAACTGTGCTGCCAGAAAATAGCACCTCGGATGCGGGAGGGCTATTCCTCCTTCCTTAACTGGTAACTGTAGGTTCTGAAGGCTGATCCTGGCCTTCCCCCTTCTCCACAACAGCTCCCTAAAAAGTGAATCGATCTTTTTGAACCACTTTTTATTCACCCACACCGGTGAATTGTGTAACAGATACAGCAGTTGAGGCAACCAAACCATCTTAATTAGGTTGCCCCTTCCTGCTACAGACAGGGGCAGCCGGCTCCAGATATCTATTTTACACTTAAATTTACCCAATAGTGGATCTAGGTTGTCTACAATATACTGATTGGGATCTTTTGACATATTTATGCCCAAATAACGAATCATTGAGACTACTTTTAAGTGTGGAATTCCTGACAAGACCGGACCACTAAGGGTATCTAATGGCAATAGTGCAGACTTCCTCCAATTCACCACCAGTCCTGACACATTGCCAAACCTCTCCATTATATCCATAACCTGCCTAAGAGAGCCTCCCGTATCCCCAAGAAACAATAGGACGTCGTCGGCATACAGGGCAATCCTCTCCTCTCCTATTCTTCTTACGAACCCCTCAATCTTTGAGCTGGACCTAATATGAATTGCTAGTGGCTCCATGGCGAGGGCAAAAAGCAGGGGGGACAGGGGGCACCCCTGTCTTGTCCCCCTCTCTAAGCATATTTTCCCCGAGAACTCTTTATTAACCCTAACCCTCGCACTTGGGCCCCTATACAGTATTTTTATCCACTTTCTAAAGACAGGACCCAAGCCAAACTCCTCCAGCACCCGCCAGAGATAGGGCCATTCCAAGCTGTCAAAGGCCTTAGTTATGTCCAGGGATACTACTGCTCTTGATCCCATATTCTCTGTCGGGGTCTGGAGATTCATATATACCCTCCTGATGTTCATGCTCGTGGTCCTATGGGAAATAAATCCCGTTTGATCCACGTGGATAAGTTTATGCATAATTTTGTTGAGCCTGGCAGCCAACACCCTTGCCAGGATCTTGGCGTCTGTACACAACAGAGATATAGGCCTGTATGCCGACGGTTCCAATGGGTCACCCCCTTCTTTATGAAGCAAGATAATATTTGTTTCGGTCATAGAAACAGGCAAACACCCTCCCTGTAGAGCCCAGTTCAGTGTTTTCAACAACTCTGGCAGGAGGATCTTCCCGTAATGCTTATAAGTCTCCACCGGCAGACCATCCGGCCCCGGAGATTTTTGGTTTGCCATTCCATTTACAGCTTGTTGTAATTCAGCTAGTGTAATTGGCGCATCTATACCCTCTCTATCCTCTTCAGTAACTATGGGGACCCGAATATCCTTAAAAAAGTTTCCCATGTCCTCCTCCCCGACGATCCCCTGTGACCTATACAGATTTTCATAATACTTCTCAAATGTGTCTGTAATTTCTAGGCTCTGAGAGGATATCTCACCATTTGGAGTCCTGATTGCCGGGATCGTCGAGGAGGAGGAGTTGGTTTTTACCAAATAGGCCAACATACGTCCCACACTTTCTCCTTCCCCAAAGGTCCGTTGTTTCTGGAAGAGTTGCCTATTTTCCCCCCTCTTCAGGACTGCTGTTCTATAGGCCTCCTGTTTTTCCTCCCACAGTTTCTGCCTCTCTGGTGTAGGGCCTTCTATAAATTGCTTCTCTGCCAACTCCAGTTCCCTCCTGATTCCTTCCTCCCACTCCTTTGCCCTCCTTTTAACTCCTGCCACCCCCTGGATCAGAATGCCCCTAAGGAATGCCTTCAGTGTGTCCCATTGTACACCTGCTGTAGTTGAGCCCTCATTAAATTTTAGAAAATCTTCTAACTTTATTATTATCCTCTCTGGTTCCCCCATTAACTCCAACCAATATGGGCTTAACTTCCAAAACCCTCTAGCCTCCCTGACCCCTATACCCACTGAGGCCACCATCAGGGAGTGATCCGAGACCCCTCTCGGATAGTATACTACATCCTTTATTATTGGTACTGCCTCTGCGTTCCCCAGGGTCATATCAATCCTGGAGAAGGTGGAGTGGGTGGCAGAGAAGCAGGAGTATTGCCTTACTCCAGGGTTCCGGGCCCTCCACATATCCAATAGGCCTGCCTCCTCTAGGAATTGACCCAACCGGCCCCCTGCTACACTGTTTACTTGGACTCTCGGTGGAAATCTGTCCAGCTCTCTATTCAACACCTCATTAAAATCCCCTAATACTATCACCGGGGTGTCTGTTTTATCCAACATAAACTCCATTAGTCTATACAACACTTCTAATTTAAAAGGTGGGGGGATATAAATGTTAGCAATGACATACATTCTATTTTCAATAGAACAGTATAAAAAAACATAACGACCCAAACTATCTATCCTGGTCTGCCTACAGGAGAACATCACACTTCTTGTTACCAATATACTCACCCCCCTAGAGTAAGAGGAGTACACCGAGTGGTATTGGGCCTGGAACCTCCTACCTGGGGGACATTTCATCGTGTCCTTTGTCAAGTGAGTCTCCTGTAGGCAGACCAAACCCACCCCCCTTATTTCCAGCAGTGAAAAAATGGCAGCCCTCTTATTTGGGTTCCCCATCCCCCGTACGTTCCAGGAGCCTATTTTAAGAATTTTAGACTGCATCAAGCAAGCAACAGGCGGGAATTGGCCCCCAGGAAACCAAAAACAATGGGTGCCTTAAACTTGGTATATTGTCTTGTGCCAAAAAATAACACCTCCTTACCCATTATAACTCCCAAAAAACCCATAGGGTAGCTAAGATGAGAACCCTCCATTAATACCGAGCTGTGCACTACGTATAAAAGGAAGAGAAAGAAAAAAAAAAAAAAGAGAGGAGAAAAAAAAGAAAAAAAAAAGAAAAAAAGTGTTCCCCCAGTTAACCTCTGTGCTTCCTTACTATTATTTTCCTTTCTAGTAAACATTCTAAGTGCCCCCCTCTTCTTTTTTCCCATGTTCCTATTCATAGTGTTTGTATTTACCACACATGTGCTTAATCCTACATCCCCCCTCCCCCCCTTTCCCCTAACTACCCCCCCAATTACTAAGTGCATTTTAATTCCACTTTGAGATAAATTTACAACCCCCCTTCCTCTCCACCACCCACCCCCCTCTCCCTCCCCCCCACCAATCCCCCCCATCCCCCCATCCCTTCCCTCCCCCCTCCCCCACCTTACCAGGTTTGCCCCTGGGGCTTTATTCGTGACCACCTCATATATCCCTTTCAAAATATCCCTTCCTAACATTCCCCCCCCTCCCCCCACCAATAGTATCCACATGTGCCAAATTTTAAATGTAATATCCTCCTCCTCCCCCATTCCTACTCTACCATACACCATCATTCTTCCTCTCTATACCAAGTTCATATTGCTTCCCACAGTCCAAATCTTCTTATCTTCTTATCGTACACCCTAACTCTCTGGGCTCCTTTCTTTGGGTTTCAGTCTTTGTTTGTTTTCTTCATACCAACGTGTTACCCCCACCGGGGAATCGAAAAAGAGAACCTCCCCAATTGCCTCTACCCGAAGCCTAGCTGGGTACAGTAAAGCATACTTGACTTCAAATTTTTGGAGGGTGCGTTTGATCTCCACGAACCCTTCCCTGCGTCTCTGCAGCTCCGGTGAAAAGTCCGCGAAGAATGAAACCTTTGCTCCGTTGTAGAGAATAAGCCCCTTCTCTCTGGCTCTGCGTAATAAAATTATCTTGTCACAGTGGTTCAGAAATTTCATTAATAAGGACCTGGGGCGCCCTCCAGGGAGCGGAGCCCTGAAGGGAACCCGGTGAGCTCTCTCAATCGCAAACTGTGCAGAAAATACATCTCTTCCAAATATTTCTGTGAGCCATCCTTCCAAAAAAGCAATGGGACTATGCCCCTCACATCTCTCTGGGAGACCCACTATTCTTATATTGTCCCTTCTCAGACGGTTTTCCATTTCATCCATTTTTTCATTAATTCTACCCAGATGCTCCTTCATGGATTTAACATCCTGCTGTAGGGGAAAAACATCATCCTCCACTTGGCTCACTCTTCCCTCTAAGCCCGTTATTCTGTCTACAGCCTTTTGCAACTCCTGCTTTATTAGTAACAGTTCATCTTTAACCTCTTTAATTTGGCAGCTTAACCCTTCCACTCATGCTTTACAGGAATTAATTGCTTGCAATACTTCCCTCAGGGTAGGTTCTACCTCTGAGACGGAGACGGTAGTTGGTAGTGGTAAATGAGCTTTTTCCCCTGCCCCTGTACCTTTATTAACATTCGGGTTTTTATGTCCTGCTCCAGCTGGGGTTGATGATGCCTGTCCTTGACTTTTCCTATCCCCGGTGGTCTTAAGTTGCGGAAGTTGCCCGTTTTTGGTGGGGGTCTGTTCAGGGGTATGTGCAAACCTCTCCAATTTTGCTGCTGCTGCTGCCGCCTGGTTCCCCTTCTCCTTTGCTGACCGTAATGACTGGGGCCCCAAGTTCTCCATGTTAACTGGCTCCTCCCCTCTCCTCCTGGACATTGCCATTGTTACCTTTATATACCCAGATAATCAATACCACCAGGGGAAAACGAACAAAGCAAAATAGAAACCAGGGAGCAGCAAAAGGGTTGACCGAGATTACACAGGCAAGTACTGTCCCTTAAATGCAAGGGTCTATCTGCAACCCTGCAATCTCCAGTCGGCCGATGTACAAGTTCAACAGTTTGAGTATTTGATATACTAGTCAAGTGTGACACTGATGCCCGTTCACTCCTCCTTCCCCCTGTTGTAGTATAGAGCCACAGGGTCACAACATACTGTCCTTTAACCAAGCACAGTGAGCTGTAGTAAGATGACAGGGTTAAACCCTCTTTCCAAGTCCCGCTCACCTGCTCCGGTCCCCACAGTCCCAGGACCCAACGTCCAGCTCCTTACCAACCTCCACGAAGTATCACAGTCAGTTTGGTATAGGTTCGCCGCAGGACTTCTGTTCCACCGTCACCCGTCCACCTCTCCGCCTCTCTCGCCGCTCCGTAGCGGCACACTGAAAGCCGGTCCACCAGCTCCCAGGCACGCAGGCGCGATAGCTACCGCGGCTCCAGTGAGGGCGCCTCAATGTAATTAGCTTGTCCAGACAACCGGCACCGACCTCTCCGCCCAGGGACACCTCCTCGCCGGCCACACCGAGAACCAAACACCAGCGGCAGCGGCCGGCCAAACGCTCAGACACTCCAACACCGGCAGGCAGACGGTAAGGTAGAGAGACTCTCAGCACGCTACTCGCTCCACTCCACACTCCATCCACACCCTCATCCGGTCACGCCCCTCTTCAGTATTGTTAGACAATTGGGAATCTTAGATAAAAAAGAAAAGGGGTTTTGGTACCTTTGGTTCCCCATGTACCTGTATTATACTACCTCCCGAAAGTCCATAAGGACACTGTACACCCCCCTGGTCGCCCCATTGTTAGCGGAATTGTTTCCATTACATCTCGAGTGGGACGTTATATTGATTTTGATTTACAGCCCCTGGTAAAGTCCATTCCCTCCTATCTTAAGGACACCAGGGATAGTATCAATCTCTTGGAACAAGTAGATTATTGCAATGACAATTTGTTAGTCACAGCCGATGTGGCAGCCTTGTAAACGTGTATACCACATGAGCTTGGACTCTCCACTGTAGAGCATCATTTAGCCAAGAGCAATACGATCCCTGCAGTCAAAAGGGGGTATATTATGGAACTTCTTAATTATGCCATTAAACATAGTTATCTCTGGTTAAACAACCAGGTTTACTTGCAACAAAAGGGAGTGGCAATGGGGGCTAAATTCGCCACCCTGTTTGGCGAACCTATTTATGGCCCAATGGGAGGAGGATGTCATCTATGCTCTTAATAGACCTGAATTGGTTCTTTGGGCCAGATACATAGACGACATCCTCCTCCTGTGATGAGGAGATGAAGTCTCATTGCAAGACTTCATGATGATTTTGAATGACAATGAGAAAGGTATCGCACCAAGTTACGAGGCCAGTTTACATCTATACATTTTTTGAACTTGGAAATATCCAATGTAGACCATCAATTGGTCTCCATGATGTTTTTTAAACCTAACAATTGGAATGGATACATTCCAATCGATAGTTGCCATCATGATTCTTGGTTAAAGGCTGTCCCACATAGCCAACTACTGTGCATCAGGTGCAATTGTACTAATCTACGTGATTTCCACCATCAGGCCTTAATACCTAAATCTAGGTTTGTGGAGAAAGGTTACCATCCTTTGAGGATTGACAAGGAAACTAACAGAGTGTCTTTGGTAGATAGGAGTACATTGATAACGGAACAACCTAAACGCATACAAGATATGAAATCGAAGTGGTCCTTTGTGACTGGATTTTCAGTACAACATAAAAAATTAAAGATATTTTCAACCGTCATTGGAAAGTGCTGAAAAATGATCGAGTACTTGGTCCGGTACTTCCGGACCGTGCCAGAGTGGTGTATAGGGGTACACAGCCTTTGAGCGGAGAGATTGCCCCAAACGTTATTGATCATCCAATAAGAGCCTCATTTTTTCATAATCCTAAAGAGTATTATCCCTGCCAAAATGCAATGTGTGTATACACAATGTATGTGGTAAAAGGAAATCTGAGTATTTCACATCCACCACCACTTCCATAACATACGAGATGAAATATTTCACCACATGTGCTACTCGATACATTGTGTATTTAATAACTTGCCCTTGTAAAAAACAGTACGTCGGACGAATCATCAGAACTTTTTCTGTGAGGGTAAATTAACATATTGCCAGTATTAAACAAGGTTGCATTAATCATAGTGTACCTAGACCTTCACCATAACAATAAGAACCCATTAGGTACCACATTCTAGATTATAGACAAATTTGTCCCTCATTGGAGAGGTGAGCCTTCTGTACAGGGAGTATCATATCTGGAAACATTCTGGATTTACCAGTTCAAATCATATTCGCCTTTTGGAATGAATATAGATTGGAACATCAACGCTTTTATTAATAAGGCATAGAATCTGGATAGTGTCGTTGGTCTTTTACACATTTTTTAAATTTACATGCCTTTGTTTATATATTTTTTAAATCGATATGCCTTTGCAAATATTATGATTCTTTTATTACATCTCTACATGTGATTTTATATATTGGTCATACCCAATTGTGATCCCTTGGTGTGCCTTATTACCATTAATTGGGTTTTACCATTATATATTATTATACAATGTTTGCCTGGTTAGTAAGGTTAGGTAAGGTAAGGTAAGGTTAGTAACATTGCATCTATTATAGTGAGCTGTACTACATATTCTCATTTGCATGATCTGCCACCCAATTTGTCTTTGTGCCTTTATGCAGGTGCATGCGGTTTCGATGCGATGGTTAGTGACATAGCGGGTGTCATTGCATTGCTTCCGGCTGGACGTCTTTTGAGGTATTGGGTGTTATGTGATCACAGCCACATTGAGGCTTGGATGTTTGTCCTTGGCCACAATGAGGCTTGGATGATCATGATCATAATGAGGCTTGATTGTTCTCTTACAGGATGTGACGACAATGCGTGTCAGGTGATCTAGCCATTACATGATTCCAACTCCTCTCCTTCCTGATTGGTTTGCGGAGCCGTGGCGGGAGTTACACGTCAAACACCGCGATGACGTGTCTTTAATGCTACGTTCTCACGATTGGTTGACCAGAATGAGGCTGTTTACGCACGTTTGGCCTCGTAATGATGGCGTTTTGACGTTGCCTCCTTGCTATTGGCCGGTTGGAGTGAGGTGATGTACGCACGTCATCCCCCATGGCATTTCAACATCCAGCTTTTACTCATTGTTCAATTATTTGTGTAATTATCTTTTACAATATATAAGCACAGTGTGGGTGAGCAGACCCATACCCCAGTAAAAGGTCCATAGGACGAAATGCATTGGGTCTCTGTCTGCTGAGCCATGCACATTGCGCAATACTTTATGAATTCATTTGTAATCACTTTTTATTGGCACACATCTTAAACAATGTTTGTATTCTTTTACTAATAAATCCATAAAATATTTTTGATCTACACCATGTGGAAGCCTTCTTTTTGTTTTCTATGATCACCTAGATCCATTTCTGGAGAAAAATCTTTATGGACACCACATTAGATCAGGAGATTGTGGTTGCCTCCCGGCCTGCCTGTTCAACCCTCTGCTGAGATTGTGTGCCTGCATTTTTCCACCATTGGAGATCGTGATTGCGGATCGTTGATATCCCTACATGCCTGCCTGTTTGACTCACTGCCGCTGGTGTGTGTGTCCATGTCTTCTGGTAAGAGTACCCATCCTTCTCCCCTGGTGGTGTAAGCACAATCCCGGGTGTTTGAATAACACGGCAACATCACTACTTTCATGATCTTTTGACATGCACATGGAAGAGCATATTATGACATTTAGTGTTTGATGGACTTTGCAACATGGTTATGTGCATTCAAGTGACATTTCATTTACAGAGCAATTTGCCAACATATTGTTTTTTTATGTTCCACGTTTGATTGGTATCATAATCATCTGGTGTATTATGCAATGCAGTTAATTTTTTTGCACTAGTCATCAATGTGTGTCATCTCTTGTCACTCAGTTTATTTTTGGTTATTGTAGACAGTTATAGCGCTGCACTTTTGCCTCATATGCAAAGCCTACTGAAAGATCTTTCTGAAGGTTGGCCTGCCCAGATTCCACAAGTGGGAATGAGATTGTCAATCTTCTTTCGAGTCTGGACGGACTGAATTCTGGACCCTTGGCTTCTCTCTGTGGTGAGAGACGGATATTGGTTGGAATGGGAACACCATCCTCTGGGGAACCATTTTGAAAAACTCACTTTCCCTCCAAGAAGGTGGAGAGGAACTCGCTAAAGGCCTACATTCAAGACCTTTTGAGTGCGGGGGCAATTGTTCCGGTTCCCGAAAACCAAAGAGGCGAAGGAGTCTACTTTCTGATCTTTTTATTAAGAAAAGCTACAGGGAAGTTCAGGCCAGTACTGGATCTAAAATATTTGCACTCGTTCAACAAGCCGGCAAAATTTTGGATGGATTCACTGCAAACCATTATATCTGTGATTCAGCTACTGGATTGGATGCTTACCATAGATCTGTCAGATGCGTATGTACTTGTCTCTATTAACGCATCTTGCTATTGGTTCCTCAGATTTGCGGTCCAAGAAGCTCAATACCAGTTTGCGTGTCTCCCATTCGGCCTCAATTCAGCTCCCCGTGCGTTCTCGAAGCTCCTTCTGGCGATAGTTGCTCTTCTCTGCTTAGAGAACTTAAGGATATTCCATTATTTTGACAATGTCCTCCTTCTGGCGGAGTCCAGGCAAGGCTTGTTGATTCATCAAGGGACACTAAAGGTGCTAAAAGCTTTGGTTGGTTGATCAACTTTAAACACAAGCCAGCTAGTTCCCACACAGAGGTTAGAGTATCTGGGTGTCTTATTCGACACAGTAGTGAAAAAGGTGTCCCCTCTGGAGAAGAAGATATCCCTCTTAATGTCAACAGTCTGAGCTCTGAAGATGAATTATTTAATATCAGCCGGACATTGTATGAGGGTCTTGGGGCTGATGAACGCAGCAGTTCCCGCAGTGACCTGAGTCTGTGGCATCTCAGACACCTTCAGTTTGCTTTCCTCCAGCAATACAACAAGAGCTCTCTATGTTAATAGATAGTGCTTCCCCATTTTCTCAAGCAAGCTTTGACATGGTGGACAAAACCAGGCAACCTAAAGCAAGGCCTTCTTCTTTTAGTCACAGAAGTGATCACACTTACTTCTGACGCAACTCTAAAAAGTTGGGAAGTGCACTGTCAGGACCAGGTGGCTCAAGGAAGATGGAAAGGGGCGATTGCTCATTCCTCCAATTGTCTAGAGCTGATGGCAGCACAAGAGGCATTACTGGATTTTGCGCCACTACTTCAGGACCATCATGTGAGGATTTAACTGAACAACAAAATGGCAGTAGCATATGTGTCCAATCAGGGAGGAACAAGGAGCCTGCCTCTTCTGCAGATTGCAGCACAGATCTTCTGTTGGGTGGAGTGCAATCTGTTGTCCTTGTTAGCCTCTTACCTTCCAGGGGTGGAGAATACGAGAGCGGACACCTTAAGCAGACACTTTCTGGATTGAAACAAATGGATATTGAATCAGAAGTATCTCCTATGACTGTTTGTTTAGTGGGGCACCCTGGAAGTGGATTTAATGGCATCTCCTCTCAATGCCCAGCTGCCAGTTTTCTTCTCTCGGTTCTTTCATCCCAGAGCCAGGGATCAGGAATGCGCTGTCCCAGCACTGGAATTTCTGCCTGATATACGTATTTCCTCCAACTTCCCTAATCCTGAAGATGCTACTCATGATTCGTCAGCAGGAGGTGATGGCCATTGTGTTTGCCCCATTCTGGCCCAACCGTCCATGGTTCCCTCTATTAAAGCAGTTATGATAGCTCCACCGGTGGCACTTCTGAGGTCCAGGGCGGCATGCTTCACTTCAATGTGGCACGGCTCAATTTGACAGCCTGGCTATTGAAAGGCACAAGCTAGCCCAGATGGGTGTAGCAGAGAAGGTTCAGAAGTCGTTGTTGAAATCTCGGAAGATATACTTAAACGCTACATACTACAGAGTGCGGAAGAAGTTCTTTGAGGTGGCAGCGATTAATCAGTTTAATCTTGAGTCTCCCTCTTGGAATGATGTCTTGGAGCTCTTGCAGTCAGCCCTAGACAAAGCTACAGCACAGTCAGAGTCCAGCTGTTGGCCGTTTCAGCTTTAACAGGAGTTTGTTGGGCAGAAGATCCTTTGGTGGTGCGTTTTATGCGAGCGGCCCTAAAGGTGAGGCCTTCGATTAGACCTTTTTTTCCAAAATGGGGTCTACCTCTAGTTCTTCGAGCATTAATGAGAGAACCTTTCTGGCCGGATGAGGACATCTCATTATTTTTCCTGACCCTGAAATCTGTCTTTTTAACAGCGATAGCAAAGGCCAGGCGGGTCTCAGAGATTAAAGCTTTTTTGGCTAAACCATATTGTGAGCTGTTTCAGGACAAAGCGGTTCTTCGGCCAGTTCCATCTTTTCTTCTGAAGGTGGTTTCACCTTTTCATATAAATTGGGAAGTGGTGCTGCCTTCATTGTCTTCAGTCTCGGGACAAGAAGACTGGTCAAGGGTGGACGTATTGCATGTCATTTCCACATATCTGTGGAGAACGGAAGGGTTCAGAGCGGTGGATAACTTTTTCATCCTACCAGTAGGTCCTAAGAAGGGTCATTTGGCCCCACCTAGGAATCCTTTCCTCTTGGATAGTCCAGGCCATCAGATAAGCATCTCAGGTCTTCAGCAGCTTCAGGTCTTTCCCCTCCTGAGGGGGTTTGGGCACATTCGACAAGGGCGATGTCGGCTTCATGGACAAGACATGCCAGGGTTCCTATGGAAGTGGTGTGTAAGGCTGCCAGCTAGATGTACCCTAACACTTTCATTGTCCGTTACCATTTGGACATGATGTACGGACCTTCTCATGCTTCAGGCACTTCGGTGCTTGCTTCCGCTCTTTCCGTGTGATGTTAATACAATGCTTTTGCATTTAGTCTGCGTGGTGTCTTGTTTCTTTTTTTTTTCTTCTTGGTCCCGCCCTTTTCTTGTTTGTATGCTAGATATATCCCATTTGTAGGCTGACATGATTAGCCCCAGGAATACGGAAAATTGTTGCCATTCTTACCATAATTTTCCTTTCCTGGGAGCTCATCATGTCAGCCCAGGGTTTCCCACCCTGGTGTTCTGTCGCAAGGTGGTGTTTAGGAACATGGAGGGTATAGGGAATCCCTCCTTTTATTTGAACAGGGGGTTGTCCTGTGGGGTCAGAACGTTTACCAAATTCCAATTTTTTATGGAGCTCCGCCTACTTACGCAATCCGCGTCAAGCGCCAGTGATGACGCGAGTCCAACGCCATTGTGAGTGAGGCAAGAGGAGAGGAGGACACTACAGTCTGTGAGAGAGAGCACTCCTGAGTACCGACGAATCCGACTCCACCTGACGCCACGGCCCTGCCTGCCGCCCAGAGGCAGAGAGTGAGAGCAGACATCAGCAGAGCTAGTCTTCTTAGTGCAGTACTTTGCACTGTCACTGCAGTACATAATTTGTGTAATGTACACAACAGCCAGGCCTGAGGCCTCCCCCCTCCTACCTATGCATTTTTTCTTCTAATGCCTTTTTCTTCTAATACCTTTTCCATTGAAACCAATGGAAAAGCATCAAAACACATGTCAATGAATGTTTTATGCAGTTAACTAAATGCCCAGCAATTGTTTTTAATTGTTTGTTTTGTGAAAAAATTAGAACAAGCACATTTTTGAAAGTAAAGGCAGTGAGGGACACCATATCACATGCACAAAAATGCAGGCGTTTTCCCACAGCTACAAAGCCTGTCCTAGTGGTGACCAGCGTTCTTCCAGTATGGGAAAATGACGGTCACCGCAGTGTATTGTACTCACTGCATGCCATTTATTTCCTAATTTTACAGGCCTACTCTACTCAGACCACCGTCGAGAGCAGTCCCACTCTTGAGACGTGAGTCCGACTCCTCCTGGCGCCGGCGCCGCGCCCGCCTCCAAGAGGCAGAAGAGCACACTGAGACTGGCTGAGAGCAGACTGAGCAGACATCAGCAGACTAGTGCAGTACTTAGACGACCACCATCTGTGACCCTTCCAGAGAACACTGTGAAACAGTGCAACTACAACTGTGAGTGTGCAGGCCTCCTCTGACAGGCAGTGGCACTGGCATCCAGGGCCAGGCCTTTTTGCAAATGCACTGTCGATTATTATAGGCCCTCAGACCATCATCCATGCTCCAGCACCTTGTGTACTGTACTCACTGCATGCCATTTATTTCCTAATTTCACAGGCCTACTCTACTCAGACCACCGTTGAGAGAACTGCAGCATACAGGCTTCCAGCTCCTCCCCACCGTACGTCCAAGATTCCAAAGTCCAAACTATACCCGAAATGTCGGCTTCTGTGATTGTCACTGGTAGAAAGAGAAGAGAAGATCTATGGATGTATTTTACATTTGATGTTAAGGACAACACTACTCTTTGCAAACCATGTAGAGTGACACTCGCTGGTAAAAATGCAACAAACTTGAAGCGTCATTTGCGGACAACTCATCCTGAAATTCATAAAAAGGTATGCACAGCAACACGTGACAATGTAAAAATAAATGAATAAGAAAATTTCTTTTTTTTCTTTAAGCGTTGCCTATGGAGATTTTTAGGTACCATACCGTACTTTGTCGCCATTCGACGAGTGACATGTTGGTTGGGTATCTATTTACTTGGCGTAACATCATCTTTCACATTATACAAAAAAATTGGGCTAAGTTTACTGTTTAGTTTTTTTTTAATTCATGAAAGTGTATTTTTTCCTAAAAAAATGCATTTGAAAGACCACTGCACAAATACAGTGTGACATAAACCATTGCAACGACTGCCATGTTATTCTCTAGATTCTCTGCTAAAAAATATATATATATAATGTTTGGGGGTTCTAAGTAATTTTCTAGCAAATAATACGGATTTTAACTTGCAAGCAACAAATGTCAGAAATGAAAGGGTTATTCTTAACTAAAAGCTGTTTTGTTGTTTGTCTGTCTATGTTGTGCTCTTTAGTCACTGAATTTTAATGGGAGCAAGTAATTTGATTTCATAATATCTATCAGCTGCTGCTTTCCCCGAATTTAAGTATCTCACCAAAATATATGTAGAAGGGTGTCAGTGGTCACTGGAAGGGGCTGGGGCACTGTCAATTTTGGCACAGCACAGGCACCTAAAGCCCTAAAGCCGGCCCTGGCCTATACATATAGTATATTATAAAGAGACTACTTGGAGCTGACTAAAGAACGTAAAATCAGAATAACTTTAATTTTCCACCCTAATTCAACCCCACAGATACAGAAAACCTCAAATGATGGACCAAGTCAAGCCAGTGGCAGTGCACAACCACAGCAATCTATTTGCACTGCTCTTTTAGCTGCTTTAAAATATAAAGTTGACTCTAAGGAACAACATGCCAGGGAGGAGGCCATAGCAAGATGGATTGGGTGCACGGGATTACCAGTCAGAACGTTTGAAGATGAGGACTTTGTTGGCATGATGGAGACAGTAGATAGGAAGCTGACTGTTCCAAAGAAAACTAAAATAAGCAATCTGATTGACAAACAGTATGAAGGTGAAAAACAAAAAGAGTGTCTGCTGATCGGAGAGTATCTATTTGCACTGATTTGTGGAAAAAAAAGGACTCTCAGCTTCATTCCTTGCCATAAGTGGATGCTACTTTTGTGTTGAACAACATAAACCTGAACACATATTGTTTTGCCCTTGAACCACACTTTTGCCCACCCACACACTGCACAGTCAATCAAATCATTTGTGGACAAATGCTTGCAAGAGTGGGACATACCAAAGAGGAAGATCCTTACAGTGATAACAGACAATGGGAGCAATATGGTGGCAGCATTTAAACAAACCACAGCAGCAGAACCACCTAGCTCTAGTGAGGAAGACTTCCCCATGACGGAAAGTGACGCTGAGGCTGAGACCGAAATTGATGATTTGTGGTGAGTGAGCCATTTTTATTATTCTTTTACATGATGATATGGTTTACAGATGACACAGTGACACCAGACAATTATCACAATGGCTATGAGATGATTGATATGGGGGGCACTATCTGCTCTACTCTATGGGGTGCACCTTTGTTATTTTTCCACTTTATTTGTAGTCTTGTGTACTGTAAAAGTATTCCAAGATGTTAAGTGTTAAAATAATAGAATGGAACAGAAACCTTTTCTATATACTGAATTATGCTTAATGGGCTGTGTGTGTTCCACTTGTTAGGTACCAACATATCGACATGGACCGGACACCATGTGTAGTGCATCCCTTGCAACTTGTGGTCCACATGATGCATAAGGAGGCAAGTGTGAAGAGAATACTGGATAAAGCAAGATCAATAGTGAACCTCTTCCGCAAGTCTTCCTTGCAACACAGAAGCTATTGGAGCATTGTGGCCTTATTCTTTTAAATGACTGCCTCACACGCTGGTCAAGTACATTCAACATGATCGCAAGACTCCTCAAACTGAAAGAGTCGGTCTGCCAAATCACAAACAACATGGGATGGGACAGCTTGCTCCCTAGTGAATGGCAAAGGCTCACATCATTTCATGACCTACTGCTGCATTTTGCAGAACATACTAAAACCCTCCAGAGTGACACCATGTCCATGTCCCTGGCTGTTTCTGCCCTCTTTGATCTGCTCAGCCATCTTGAGGACTTTAAACAGAACACTAGCTACCAAGACCTTGCCACAATTGCACAGGTCATGAAAGGGAGTGTGAACCAGCATTTTGCTTTATTCTTAGATACAACTGACGAAATGTTCTCTCCACTTGCAGCAGCTGCTTGTTTTGTCAACCCTATTGTCTGTGAAACCCTTGTTGATGTGGCAGATGAGAATATTCAGGAACTGCTTAAAAAGGCAGAGGAGTATGCCGCAAAAAAATCCACATTGCCACACACACAACTTAAGGAATTGTCTTAAGATGATGATGTGGTAGAACTATCGCAGGAAGTGGAAGATGCACCACCACCGGCATCCACATCTAAGCAGTCAGTCTTCGGTTTCTTTCTAAATGCTGCAGAAGACCCAGGCAGAGGATCTCCCCAAACAGCATAGAGCAGCAGATTATAAAATATAAGGAAGAGCTTTTGCACCAAGTTGCCATCAGTGAGGACTCGGTCTCGGAGTACACTGCAACAGAATTTTGGCTGTGAAAGAATGACACTTTTTATCACCAGCTAAAACCTTTTGCATTAGACCTGCTGGCTATGCCAGCTTCTCAAGCCTTTGCAGAGAGGGTATTCAGTGCTACACGTGACCTCTCTAGAGGTCGGCGGAATAGAGCAAGGGTCATGTTGGCATGAAGTGCTTTCCTTAAAATGAATCAAAACAAATAGGAGTGTTTTATTATTCTCTTCAAGTATTACTATTTCTAACATAAAAAGCATACCTAATACTTGTGGGTTGTGCTTATTGCGATAGAAAGAATCAAAAGTTCAACAGTTTTAATTGTCAGCTAAATTCATAGGAAAAATGCACAGACTGAGGCTCAGGCTACAAATGCCATTGGTATGTGGATTCTGGAACAATAACAAGTCAACCACCACTTTTTATCAACTTGTTGACTGTCTCTCTCTCTCTTAACATTGACAAATTTGACAATATAGGTAAATATCACACTAATGAAAAAGAAAAATAGATCAGTAACGGTAATGGACGGTCAAATAGGGCAGCCTTTGAGCCTTACCTTGCATTGGGGTCCCGCCCCAGTAGTCTTTTAGTGTGATATTTACCTCTATTATTGTCATTGTGAATGCTGAGAGAGAGAGAGTGGAGTGGTGACGGTTACAATACAGTAAATCCACACACTAATGGCATTATTGTAGACTGCAATTTTTCTGAGAATTAGAACTGTTGAAATAATAAAATGATGGTAAACTTATTCTTATTGTAGAAATAAGCATTACCCTCAAGTATTGGTTTATTATGCTGTGCCTGTGCGAAACAGCCAGTAACAGTGCCTGTGCAGTCATTCACTGCAGTGTGCTGCTGTCTGTGTGTGCTGTACTTGGCCATGTACAGCTATGGCCAAAATGACACCAATATTAATTTTGACAATGTCTGCCAGTGCCAGCGCTGCCTGCTTCAGTGTTTTTAGATCTTTTTGTGTCAGATGTATCTGGTATACATGATCTGACATTTGTGTCAGATCATTGTATCCGGTAAAGCATTGCATAAGTGTCAAATGCTTTTATTGACAATTACATTAAGTTTATGCAAAGAGTCAATATTTGCAGTGTTGAGTTGAGATGAACCCTTCTTTTTCAAGACCTCTGCTGTAATTTGCCCTGGGCCTGACATTCGTGACATCACTGGCAATGTGTTGTCATTGTCAATCAACTTCTGTGCCAGTGCCACATCCTGATTCCAGCACCGGTCCGGCACTGGCAGTGGCACTGCCCATTCTTGCATAATCAATGCTTGCAGCTTGTCAGAATCTGTGGGGTTTTTTTGGTTCCCTCACCCTCACCAGCCACTTGAGAAGTTGTTCCCGGAGCCTAATGCCCCGTACACACGATCGGATTTTCCGATGGAAAATGTGTGATAGGACCTTGTTGTCGGAAATTCTGACCGTGTGTGGGCTCCATCACACATTTTCCATAGGAATTTCCGACACACAAAGTTTGAGAGCAGGCTATAAAATTTTCCGACAACCAAATCTGATCGGTTAAATTCCGATCGTGTGTACACAAATCCGACGCACAAAGTGCCACGCATGCTCAAAATAAATTAAGAGACGAAAGCTATTGGCTACTGCCCCGTTTATAGTCCCGGCGTATGTGTTTTACGTCACTGCGTTCAGAACGATCGGATTTTCCGACAACTTTGTGTGACCGTGTGTATGCAAGACAAGTTTGAGCCAACATCCGTCGGAAAAAATCCATGGATTTTGTTGTCGGAATGTCCGATCAATGTTCGACCATGTGTACAGGGCATTAGGATGTTTTTGTACCATTTATTCATGGCTGTGTTCTTCTTAGGCAAAATTGTGAGTGGGTCCACCACTCCCTTGGCTGAGAAGCACACACATGAATGGTCTCAGGATCAGGATGCTTTACTGTTGGCATGACAGTCATGCAAAGTGTTCCTATTTTTTAGGGGTTTTTTTTGGTGTTTTTTCGTTACCCTTTTGTGAAAACAGCAATATTCTTGATGAAATGGTTTTGAATAAAGACGTTATATAAGGACTAAATCTGTGTCTGTAGTGCATGTTCAAACCTAACCATTAAAAACAACATATTTGATTTTTCACTAGAGCAGCAGTATATAATGAGTTTGAAATTTGTAGAGAAATGCTTAAATAGTGCATTACAATTTAACTACACCAATTAGATTATTCTATAGAACTAAAATGAGTTTTAATCGACTTAAAGACGACTAAAGTGAACTGGAGATTTAGTCGACTAAATACTGTACGACTAAAACTAAAAAACTTGCGGAAGACTAAAATAGGACTAAAACTAAAATGCCATTTTAGTCCTAAGAGTAAAACTAAATCAAAATTTGCTGCCAAAATTAACACTGTATCTCAGTGTTGGTCAAATGTTTATTTTATCTGACATCACTGCATAGTCAACATAATATCCCAAGATCTGGAGGACACAGCAATAGTACTTAGTTACTTATTATTAATAAGGGACATTAGAACTTTAGACTTTAGCTAGCCAAGTTTGAACCTGGATATATTCCAAATTATGTATCCTGTGTAGGCCCACAAAGTGGTCTCTCTCCCCATGATCATCCTTAAAACATTACAACTTCTTGGTCCTTCGAAAACTCAATTTCAATCAAAGTAATGATGTTATTGGAAATCCATACATTGTCAATCATTTCCTGCCTGTTCTTTTGTATGTTTGTGGATGTGGTGAGTGTTTCCTGAATGCCAATTTTTTTACGCACCCCTACTCTTGTTTTTTACTCCTTCTTGTTTGCTTTCTCTTAACTCTCCCCCTCCCTGTTCCTCACCTGATTGTGCCATTTAATTGCTTTCTGCTGGTGGGTTTAAAGGAAAACTGGTTTTGGGTCAGTTTTATTTTGCTTTCAAAGTTTTTATTATTTGAACTGTTTACTACCATTTATACAAAATATTTGTTTTACAAATAGACAATAGAAGGTACCCCAATGAAGTGATAAATGCCCCACACTGTGTTATCTGGTCAAAGAGAACGGTAGAAGCACACTATATTTTTGGCACAGTTATTTTCTAATCTTACAGCCTGTTTAAAGAGATAAAACATGGGGAAATGTACTTGTATTGTAGAGATATACTGCATTTTTTTGCCTTGACATATGGTTAGGCATAAATGTACTAAATGCATGATGATCAATAGGAATGAGCCCGTGGTTTGAGTTGCACTTAAGTTTGACTCGATCAACGGGTGTTTGTTCTAAAATGAACCAAACATATGAGGCGTTGGCGGGAAATTCGAGCACAGCGGAACGCCCATAATGCACTGTGAGATCGCAGTGCATTGTGCGAGATCGCAGGGCATTGCTGTGTGATGATTGGCCAAAGCATGCACCTGACCTGACCATTTGTTTGTTTGCCCCTTAATGTCATTTGTATCTGTCATCACTTGCCATTACATGGTGCTGGACTGCAATTAAGCCATTTAACTCGGTGTGCCGCCAATCACTATGGATCCTTTATACTGGCCCTTCCCCTCTCCTCCCCTTTGTACACTTTATATTGTGGTTTCCGAGTCCCATATGTTAGCTTGAAGAAGGAGCGCGGCTGCCACGTCACTCACAGCCTGCACGCTCAGGAAACGCATCACTTTCCAGTGACGTTATCCCTCCTTGCCTGCACACCAACTGCGCCCCAAGCCTCATTTTAAGAACGCTCCACTGCGGCCGGCTTTTTCATCATCCAGCAGTGTTTGTACCGAGCAGAGCGCCTTGCAGGAATGGAATGACGAACTGATGATCAGACTACCCCCATGTTTGGGACTTATCTATCCCTACTCGTGACTTCTCAAATGTGAGTTGCCTGTATTGTGTTATTAAAACTTGTTCTGTATCTGCACCCAGAGGCGCCTCTCTCCTTGTGTCTTTCCAGTGTTTGGGAACATGGTTTCTGTTCCCCCCCACGATGGCAGCCCTGAGTGTGGGACCCCTCATCATCACTCCATATGGTCCTTGGACCCCTTAACGTATTACAAGACTATGGACTCTTGTTATGTTATCTCCTAAATAAGAATGTTTTTAACCTATACATTATATATACTTTATTTACTGTGGGTCATTTAATGTTCTAGTTCTTGCGCCTGTACTTGTATATCATGCTTTGGCCAATCACACATATATATATATATATATATATATATATATATATATATTGTACAGGACGCCAAGGTTGGGTCCTGAATGGGTGCTATATAGCACCGATATTTGGGGTATGGTCCCTTTCAGGGAAGTGTTCAGAGGGTCACCCAGAATGGGTGAGGAATTCCTGGGAGTAGAGTCAATCAGGAGAGGACTGACTCGCAGTCCTCTCTGTCTTAATAGTGAGTTATTTGGGACCAGGAATTTGGGAGGCTCTGAAGTGATATGCGGGTGGGAAAGAGCCTCCACCCCTGACCACAGGGATTCAGTACACAGGGGGTTAAAGGCCTCCAGGAAACAGCTCATAAAAGACAGGAAGTAGTGTTAGAGGTGGTGGTGAGGAGGAGTAGGTGATTACACCTGTCGTGACGAGCTGTGTATCTGTTTGGAAGCTGCTAAAGATTCAAGAAGGACTCTTAAAACTCTGGGGTGAAGACCCGGCCACAAACTGTATGTGCCTTTTCTTTAATTTTCTTAGTGTTGAAGATAAGGGGACTTTATTTTATGCTGAAAATAAGCGAACTTTGTTATATATTTTTGTGCTGTGTGCTTAATGAAGCTTTATTTTTGATTTGCATAGAAATAAAAACCTTTTTGTTTAAAGTTTAAACGGTTTATGCACTTGGTCCCGTGGGGCTATTATCCCCCAAACTTTACAACTGGTGTCTTGGATGCTGGCAGAGTGCATTTGCACCCGCAAAAAACGTTTAAAACTAAAAACTGACATTTAAAGAGACAGTGTACCTATGGCATGTCTTGGGTGAAGTCAGCTCAGACGCTGCAAGCAGCAGGCAAAGACATGGAGGAGGTCATCAAGGCTTTGGCACAGGCCACCGTGACCCAGCAGCAAGCTTCAGCAGAGGCAAACCGTCGCCATGAGGAAGCGATGGCTCAGCAGCAGCGGGCCCTGGAACAGGCTGTAGCTGCACAGCAGGAAAGCACATGGTTGCTAGCGGCCCAGTTTACTGCCCAGCAGGAGTCCACTCAAGCACAGTTGGCTGCCTTGCAGGAGGCAGTACAGCGGCTGGCTCAGGGACGAGAGCAAGCGGTCGTCGCCGCTGGCAACCAAGTTTCCGTGAGGGCCAGCCATTTCTTACAAATACTGACACCCAGCGATGACGTAGAGGCCTTTCTCACTACCTTTGAGAGGATAGCGGTGAGAGAGGGTTGGCCCTGTGACCAATGGGCTGGCATTATCTCCCCTTGAGCACATCAGCGACTATGAGCATCTGAAGGCAGAGATCCTGGCCCGCCTGGGAGTGGCCACAGCCATCCGGGCTCAGAGGGTGCATCACTGGCGGTATAAACCTGACCGACTACCCAGGTCACAGATGCAGGAACTGGTACAGCTGGTTAAAAAATGATTGCAGCCAGAAAAGTTGTCAGTCCCACAAATGGTGGAACGAGTGGTGATGGACTGGTACCTGCAGTCCCTGCCAGACAACCTACAGCGCTGGGTAAGCCATGGAGACCCTGCAACCGCTGACCACCTGGTTGAGTTGGTCAAAAGGTACACCATGGTGGAGGACCTGCATGGGCCTGCCAAGCGTCAAGAACCCACACCAAGGGCAACCAGACCGGCCACAGCACCTAGGAGAGAAGCCCTGCCAGAGGTTGGAACCCGCAAACCTGCATCATCTTCCGCAGAACCACGAAGGTTGGTTTCCGTCCCAAGGATGGGGGACCTACAGTGTTGGCGATGTCGGTCCTGGGGGCATGCCTGGGCACAATGCTCACTTCAGGAGGAGCCTTTGGATTGCGGGACTGGTCGGAGAAGCTCCTTCTATGTGCAAAGAGTGTGTGTCACTCTTCCTGATCTGGCTGCAGGACAGTTTGAGTGTTAAGTATGGGTGAACCACTTTCCTGCCAAGGCTCTACTGGACTCTGGTAGCATGGTAACACTTGTACCTGCCAGGGTGATTGGGAGACTCGGCCCAGTAAGACTCTACGCGTAGTGTGTATCCATGGGGACACCAGGGAGTGCCCCCTGTTTCCGGTGACTGTTTCCTATGGCCGTACCTCGGTGACACAAGAGGTTGGGGTGGTAAGAAGTCTGGTACATGACATCTTAGTGGGGCGTGACTGCCCCTTGTTTATTGAACTATGGAACCAGGTACAGACAGGGCTGCCAGGACAGCCAGGAGAACTGGGGACACTGGGCCTTTTGGGTCCAAGCCTTGAGGCGCATGCCGATGCGCACGCTGTGGCGGAGCTATTTCGGGCGGCTCTGGCGCCCAGACGGGTTGCTGGTTTGTCGTCAGCTTCCTGTTTGTGCCTGTTTCCAGTTTTGCCATATCTGATCACCTGCCTTGACCCGTATTGTTCCTGACTACGCTGCTGACCCCTGGCTTGCTTTAACAGACTTTGCTTGATCTGCCTAACGGACTTTGCGTGATCTGCCTTCCTGTGTTTGACTCTCGCCTGCCTAACTGACTTTGCTTATTTGCCTTACCTGGATTTCACCTCTGGCCTGTTTCACGGAATTGTTTGCTTGTCTTTGCACCTGATCTCTCTGTCCTGCATTGGACCCTCAGCCAGTTCCTGAAGCTCAGCTACCCTTCATACAGCTCCTCAGATTCTTCAGGAACTCACACCTGCTGGTAGCCCGTGACTCTGCGTGCCACCTGTTCCCTGTATCACCTCCGGGGGACAGGGTGCGCGTGGTTCGCAAGGCCGCTCTTGGCATCTCAGCCTCGGTAAGTACTATCCGTGACAGTACAAACCAGCCAGATGTCCGAGGCCGACAGAGCGTGCTTTCCTCTGGAGATCTTGTGCCAGCAGGTCTCAGCTCTTACTGACTCTATCCAAAAGCTGCAAGAAGGATATACACAGATTGATAACCATCTCCAGCAACTCACGGGATCACCTTTACCTACAGCCACACCTCCCGCACCCATCAGTGGGGTTCCCTCTTCTCAGGCTACCACTAACCCTACTGTAGTAATGGCACTTCCAGAGCCCAGGGTTCCCACACCTGAGCGTTTTTCAGGAGACTGCAAGAAGTATAGGGCTTTTAAAAATGCCTGTTCCCTCTATTTGGCCCTTTAGCCCAGAACTTTTTCGTCAGAAATTGTAAAGGTGGGTTTTGTGATCTCCCTTCTGGTCGAGGAACCCCAAGCTTGGGCCCACAGCCTGATGGAACAAAGTAGTCCTGTGCTGAATTCAATTGATTCCTTTTTTGAGAGTATGTCCCAACTCTATGACGACCCCAGCTGAAACAATCCTGCACAGACTGTCACAAGGAAGAAGACCAATAGAGGACTATACGGTGGAATTCCGTAAAGTGGTCCTTAAAGTGGTGTTCCGGCCGAAATTATACTTATTAAATAAAAATACCCCTATAATACACAAGCTTAATGTATTCTAGTAAAGTTAGTCTGTAAACTAAGGTCTGTTTTGTTAGTTTATAGCAGTAGTTTGTTATTTTATAAACTTACAGCAGGTCGTGGCCATCTTAAGTGTGGGCATCTGAAGCCAGACTGTATTTCTTCCTGGATCTCATCCTTGCAGAACTCGCACATGCTCAGTGCAGCACAAGCAGTGTAATAGGTTTCAGGTCAGGTTTCCATAGCAGCGGCAGTGTCAGAGGAATTTGCTGCCCCTTCCCAGAAAGCATTGCAAACAGGAAAGGATGTGATGAGCCACGGCCAGGGAGGAGGAAGTGAAAAATGAAAACAGCTGATATACAGTAGGTGCTGAGAAAAAAAATAAAAAAAAATATCCAATTCATTTACAGTGCACAGTTTAGTGAGGTATGCTGAAGAGTTGTAAAAGTGGGTGGAACTCCACTTTAAGGACGAATTAGCCAGGATGGAGACCCCAGCCTCTTTGGAGGAGCTGATCTAATCAGCCACCAAGCTGGATAGGCGCTTGCGAGAGCTACACTCAGAGCGTTTTCAGGGGCCGCGTCCAGCTTGGACATCATCCAGGCCAATTCCGACCCATGTATCATCTCCAGCTGCAGTCACCTCTTCAGCTCCTGAGGTCGAGCCTATGCAGCTCAGCTTTGTCCGTGCCCTTCTGACCCTTGAGGAAAGGCAACGCAGACGTCAATCCAACCTGTGCTTATACTGCGGGGGTACCGGACATTTCCTACGCAGCTGTCCAGTAAGACCCAGTAAGTCCTACCCGCAAAACTTGGTGAACTGTCAAGTCAGTACTGTTCCTAAAACTTATGTGATTCTGTTTGTCTCCTTACAGCTAGCGGAAGGGGAAACTCGCCTGCCGGCTATAATTGACTCAGGAGCTTGCAGCTGTTTTCTAGATGTTACCCTGGCTCACAGTCTGCTGATCCCCCTTTAAACCAAGGCACGAGGTTTACAAATACATCTGGCAGACGGGTAGCTTCCTCGCTCAGGACCCATCACCCAGGAGACTCAACCCATTCTTGCTACCACGGACTCTGGCCATCAGTAGTTCCTACGATTCGATCTCATCCATTCTCCAATCTTTCCTATTATACTAGGTCTGCCCTGGCTCCAGGCGCATGACCCTCAGATAAACTGGAGTACCAAGAAAGTATCTTTTTCATCTCAATATTGCTCCCAGCACTGCCTCTCCCCAGCTCCTAGTGTCTGCTCAACCATCACAACCACGCCTGACAACCTCCAACATGTCCCTTCTGTATACCTCAAGTTCCAGTATGTGTTTGACAAACAGAAGGCCGACTGTTTACCACCACATCGGCCATATGATTGCCCGATTGACCCCGGCTCGGAGGTTCCGTTTGGGTGTATTCTTCCATTATCAGAAACTGAGCTAAAAGCCCTCAAGCAGTATATTGATGAAAACCTTGAGAAAGGCTTCATTGGTCCCTCTTCTTCACCAGCCGGAGCTGGTATCTTTTTTGTGGGGAAAAAAGATGGGTCTCTAAGGCCATGTGTGGACTACAGACAACTTAATATAGCAATCAAAAACAGATACCCGCTGCCACTCATCCCTGAGTTATTTCACCGGTTCCAATCAGGCCGAATTTTCTCCAAGTTGGATCTCAGAGGCGCCTATAATTTCATCCGGGCTGGGGATGAGTGGAAGACTGCTTTTAGGTCCAGGTTCGGACATTTTGAATACCTGGTGATGCCGTTTGGGCTCTGCAATGCCCCGGCCACCTTTCAACATCTGGTGACCGATATATTTCGGGAATACCTTGACGACTTCTTAGTTGTCTACCTGGACGACATTCTCATCTTCTCCGCCACTATTGAATTGCACCGAGGGCATGTAAAAAAGGTCCTCACCGTACTCAGGCAGCATAAGTTGTACCTCAAAGCCGAGAAATGTGAGTTCGAGAAATCTGTTGTGCAATTTTTGGGATTCATTATTTCTACCAACGGGGTTGCAATGGACCCACAAAAGGTCAAAGTAATCCAAGAATGGCCGGCTCCATCTGATAAGAAAGGGGTGCAACGTTTTATAGGGTTCGCCAACGTTTATAGGAGATATATTGGATTTTCTTCTATTGTGGCACCCATTACCTAGTTGACACACCAACACAGTCTCAAGCAGCACAGGAAGCCTTTACCAAGCTAAAAGCTTTATTCATCTCTGCACTAATTCTCCGCCATCCTGACCCAACTCTACCATTTGTATTGGAGGTAGATGCGTAGAAACCGCTACAGGGGCCATTCTCTCCCAGAGACATGGGCCCAATGCTATTCTACACCCTGTAGCCTTCGCATCTCGGAAGCTCAGCCAGCCAGAACTCAACCATGATGTAGGTGATAGGGAGCTGCTGGCCATCAAGTTTGCCCTAGAAGAATAGAGGTACTTGTTGGAAGGCGCACTCCATCCGGTTATGATCTTTACAGATCACAAAAATTTAGAGTACGTCCAGACAGCGAAACGCCTAAAACCCAGACAAGCCCGTTGGGCCCTCTTTTTCTCTCGTTTTAACTTTCACATATCTTACAGACCAGGCTCAAAGAATGGAAAGGCAGACGCACTTTCTCGGATGTTCTCTGCAGATCCTCAAATAGCTGAACCCAGTACCATCTTTTCTTCGCAAAACTTCCTTGGCCTCACCCGAGCAGACTTAATAACCTCCATCAAGTCTTCATCCGGTCACTGCTCCGACTCAGAGATACATACCCTAAAGAAACATGATGATCTACTCTGGGCCCGGGGAAAAAGTTTTGTACCACGTGAAACACAGCCTTTGGCTCTCAAGACTTGTCACGACCATAAATTGACAGGTCACTTCGGGACAAGGAAAACGACTGAATTGATCTCTCGTTCCTTCTGGTGGCCAGGGTGGAGACGAGATTGTAAGGATTACGTCTCTTCCTGCCCCCTTTGCCAGCGTAACAAGAGTCAAAACACCAAGTCCTGGGGGCTACTCAAACCCTTGCCCATCCCAGAACGACCATGGGCTGATGTATGCATGGATTTCATTGTGGACTTACCTGCCTCAGAAGGGTTCACTACCATCCTGGTCGTTGTCGACCGCCTCTCCAAGATGGCTCACTTTTTGCCCATGATGGGCCCCCCTTCTGCTTCGGACACAGCCAATATCTTTCTCAAAGAAGTAATCAGACTCCATGGTGTGCCTAAAAGAATTGTGTCAGACAGGGGCGTTCAATTTACTTCCAAATTCTGGAAAGAACTCTGCAAAACCTTGGATAATAAGACTTGCCCCTCTTCAGCGTACCATCCTCAGAGCAACGGACAGACGGAGAGGACAAATCAAACCTTGGAGCAGTACCTCCGTTGCTTCTGTTCTGGTTCTCAAGACGATTGGGCAACTCTCCTCTTGTACGCCGAGTTCGCTTACAATAACTCTAATTCCGCCACTAACCAAACACCCTTCTGGGCGAACTTTGGGTTCCATCCTACCTTCCTCTCTAACAACATCTCTGAAATGTCCGTTCCTACTGTTCAAGACCGGATAACTTCCTTACAGTCCAACTTTCAAAAAATTCAGGATACGTTACAAAAGGCTCAAGATGGCTATAAGAGACAGTATGACCGAGGGAGGAAGGAGAACCCAATCTTCAATGTTAGCGAGGAGGTCTGGTTGTCAACTGCGAATCTTAAGCTACCCCTGCCCTCACGGAAACTTGGACCAAGGTTCATTGGGCCCTTTCAAATTAAGAGGATGATTAACCCCGTGGCGTTTGAACTGGCATTACCGAATTCTTAAAGAATTCACCCAGTCTTTCATGCATCCTTGTTGAAGCCTGTTGTGTCCGGCCCTTATCCCGGGAGAAGGGAACTTCCTCCCCCGCCAGTTGAAGTGGACGGGGAGAATGAGTTTCCCGGGAGCCCGCTAGGAACCTGCATGCTCCACGCTTAATTCAAGCTTTCCACCGGGAACATCCAGAGCTGATGTCCAGTTTGGGCGTCCAGTGTCCGCCCCTAGGGGGGGGCACTGTCAGAGAAGGACTTCTCCTACCTTCACTCACCATGCTCCTGCGCGCATGTGCGGCGGATTGGCGCTTTGGCGCACACACGTGCGCGGCCGATGGTGCGGCGCGTGCGTGTGCAAAACAGTTCCCGTGTGCGCGCAGTTGCTCGCGAGTGCCAGTTCCTGAAGCTCAGGTACCCTTCATACAGCTCCTCAGATTCTTCAGGAACTCACACCTGCTGGTGGCCCGTGCCTCTGCGTGCCACCTGTTCCCTGTATCACCTCCGGTGGACAGGGTGCGTGTGGTCGCAAGGCCGCTCTCGGCATTTCGGCCTCGGTAAGTACTATCCGTGACAGCTTTCCTCTCTGATCCACCGGTGCCTTACAATGTCATGCCGCCCGCCGTGGCCCGGCTGCAAAGACGCTACGGCCCGGCAGTGGGCCGCGGCCTGGGGGTTGATGACCCCTGCTTTAAGGGAACTGCGGTAGTGTTCAAGGGGTCACCCAGAATGGGTGAGGAATTCCCAGGAGTAGAGTCAATCGGGAGAGGCTGACTCGCAGTCCTCTCTGTCTTCATAGAGAGTTATTTGGTTCCCGGAATTTGGGAGGCTCTGAAGTGATATTCGGGTGGGAAAAAACCTCCACCCCTGACCACAGGGATTCAGCACACAGAGGGTTAAAGGCCTCCAGGAAACAGCTCATAAAAGACAGGAAGTAGTGGTGAGTAGTAGATGATTACACCTGTTGTTATGAGCGGTGTGTATCTGTTTGGAAGCTGCTAAAGATTCAACAAGGACTCTTATAACTCTGGGGTGAAGACCCTGCCACAAACTGTACGTGCCTTTTCTTTAATTTTCTTTGTGCTGAAGGGGACTTTATTTTAAGCTGAAGATAAGCGGACTTTGTTTTATATTTTTGTGCTGTGTGCCGAATTAAGCTTTATTTTTGATTTGCTTACAAATAAAAGCATTTTTGTTTAAAGTTTAAACGGTTTATGAACTTGGTCCCTTGGAGCTATTATCCCGCAAATTTTACAATACATATATATATATATATATTCTGCATTCAGTGTAGCCTATATATTCAGTGTAGACTCTATATTCAGTCAATGCAGGCAGTGTAGTTTATATAATACAGTGTATTAAAGTGGTTAAGGGGAACCCTGCGCCAAAATTAAAAAGAAAAAATGGCGTGGGGGTCCCCCCAAAATCCATACCAGACCCTTATCCAAGCATGCAACCTGGCAGGCCTCAGGAAAAGGGTGGATGAGAGAGCTCCCCCCCTCCTGAACCGTACCAGGCCACATGCCGTCAACATGGGGAGGGCGCATTGTAAATGGGTAGGGGTACATTGTACCCCTACCCATTAACCAAAAAAGTGTAAAAAAAAAAGTAAGATTGACAAAAGACAGTTTGACAATTACTTTATATAAAAATAAAAAAATAAAAAGTGTCCCGTGATGTCCATCCTTCTTCAATCACGGTGCCGACGGACCCGAAAAATAGAAAAAAAAGCTCTGCCTCGATGGGAGGCCTACCGCCGACTGCTGTCTTTTCTCGGTGACAACTGTTATATAGCCAAGGGCGGGGCCACCTGGTGATGTAACCAGTTGACCCCACCCCCTTCTGACATCATGTGCTGTCAGAGGGGCGGTGTCACCCCTTTACGTCAGTGAGTGGCCCCGCCCTTGTCTATATAACAGCTGTCAAAGCAAAAAGACATAGAGGCGGAGTTTCTCCATTTTTTTTCTCTGGACCGTTGGACGCCGTGATTGATGATGGATTCACATCGCAGGACACTTTTTTTATAGGAATTGTCAAAAACTGGCTCTTGTCGGTTTTACTTTTTTGACACTTTTTTGGTGATTGGGTAAGGGTACAATGTACCCGATTCACATGGGGTGGGGCCTGGATCTGGGAGCCTTGTTAAAGGAGGCTTCCAGATTCCGATAAGCGATCCGCCCGCAGACCCCCACAACCAATGACCCGGGTTGTGGGGATAAGGCCCTTGTCCTCATCAACATGGGGACAAGGTGCTTTGGGGGGGACCCCAAAGCATCCTCCCCATGTTGAGGGCATGTGGCCTGGTACGGTTCAGGAGGGGGGGCGCTCTCTCGTCCCTCCCCTTTTACTGCGGTCACCCAGGTTGCATGCTCGGATAAGGATCTGGTAAGGATTTTGGGGGGACCCCCACACCATGTATTTTTTAAATTTTGGCGTTTTTTTCCAATGATTTTTTATGTATATTGTCGGGATCCAACAATACATTACATTACAATACATTACAGCCACAAGCAATTTTAAATTAAATTTTTTCCTTTAGAAATTTAATTTTGCTGCGGTACTTATAAACATGGGAAGATGCTCTACTTTACAGGCAGACTAAGGGGACCCCCAGGCACGATGTTTAAAGGAATATTTCATTTTTATTGTTTCACTTTAAGCATTATTAAAATCACTGCTTCTGAAAAAAAGGCTGTTTTTAAAACGATTTTTTTGCATTGATACATTTCCCCTAGGGCAGTACCCGGTCCCCAAACACTTTTTATGGCAATAATAGCCTTTAAAATTAGCATTTTTGATTTTTCATGTTCCTGTCCCATAGACTTTAACGGTGTTCGCACAGATTTTTTGCCTGTTCACATGTTCTGGTGCGCACCAGGGAGAGTTTGGCTCATCCCTAATGATCAAGTAAAACCTTATTACACAATCACCTGTTGGTGGTTAAGTAAAACCTCACAACATTTGTGGCTTTATAAGATCACTTCTCAGGCAGGCCAATTTCTTTCCTGCAACCAAGATTTAACTACTTGCCTACCAGGCACTTACACCCTCTTCCTACCCACGCCATTTTTCAGCTTTCAGCGCTGTCGCACTTTGAATGACAATTGCGCGGTCGTGCTACACTGTACCCAAACACATTTTTTATCATTTTCTTCACACAAATAGAGCTTTCTTTTGGTGGTATTTAATCATTGATGGATTTTTTATTTCTTACAAAAAAAAAAAAGACCAAAAATTTTGAAAAAAAGTTTACTTTTTTCTTTCAGTAAATTTTGTAAAGAAGTAATTTTTCACCTTCACTGATGTGCGCTGATGACTGAACTGGTGGGCATTGATGAGGTGGCACTTATGGGCACTGATGAGGTGGCACTGATGAGGAGGCACTAATATGCCGCACTTATGGGCACTGATGAGCACTGATAGGCAGCACTGATGGGCACTATTAGGTGGCACTGATGGGACCTAAAAGGCGGCACTGATGGGCACTGAAAGGCGGCACTGATGGGCACTGAAAGGTGGCACTGATGGGCACTGATAGGTGGCACGGATAGGTGGAATGGATAGGTGGTACTGATGGGCACTGATGGGTAGCACTGATGGGCATTGATCGACAGCAGTGATGGGCATTGATGGGCAGCACTGATTGCCAGCACTGACTGGCATCGCTAATGGGCACTGATTGGTGGCACTTGTGGGCACTGATTGCTGCCACTGGTGGGCACTGATTGCTGGCATTGGTGGGCAGTGGTGGGCACTGTATGGTGACACTGTTTTACTATACTGTAATCAGGGCACTGATGATCAGTGCCCTGATTACATTCCTACTTGTCCCCTGCGTGGAGATGCCACTGATCGACTCTCCTCGCCACACACTCTGTCAGTGTGAGGCGAGGAGCACCGATTATCGGCACTTCCTTGTTTATATGTGACCGGCTGTGATTGGACACAGCCGATCACATGGGTAAAGAGCCGCGGACGCGCTGCCGTGATCACCACACTGCGCGCCCCCGCAGGCACGCAAGAGCGGCTGTTCTGGGACGCCGTCATTCCACAACGAGAGCCGCACCGCCCACCGTCATTTGACGGCGGGGCGGGCGGCAACCAGTTAATGGTAATATATTGATTGAAGTATATCTAAACCCAAAAACAAGAATGTTACATATTTCAGCATCAGCAGCAGTTCCAGGATGGACCTCTATGCATTTTGTGGGTATCTTCAGGAGCACAGAAAAACTAAAATCTTTATAAACATACAATAGAAAACATATGCCAAGCATTGGTCCAAGCTGGATAAATGTACCTATTCAAAAAAAATCCACACTTGGGATCATCTGAGTGAGTTGTTTGAGCCTTGGTTACAGGAGAATGCAGAGATTATATAAAGCTAGAGAACCTTAAGGCTTTAGCACAGCTGCAGCATTTGTTAGTTTATTAATTGCTTTCACTTGTTGCCTCAAACTGTTAAGCACCAGTTGTAGTTTTTTAAAGCAAAAACGTGTTTATTCAGTACAGTAAAACCTTGGTTTTAAAGCGTTTTGCAAGACAAGCAAAATTTTTAAATACATTTTGACTTGATATACAACGATGTCTTAATATACAAGTAGCGTCACATTACATCTGAGTATAAAATAGAAGAGAGGAGCCTCTAAGAGTAGCAATATGGTTACATTTAATGAAGGTACAACATTTAGCAACTCCCATGGTTGACCATTAAAACAGGCACATCTAAGTATGCAGGCGTCCGGGGTAAAATTGTCCACATAGACCATCCCCCCGCACCGCCATCCACGTCATCCCTTCCACGCTGCACTCCACGAGCGGTTCAAGCCTCGCTTTCAGATCGCTCTACTGCAGGGTAGTCTTCCCAGTCACGTTTGCAGACTGATAGCAATGAGAGCCGGCAGTGCGGAGGATAGTCTGTGGACAGCTTTACCTCGGATGTCTGCATACTTAGATGTGCTTGTTTTAATCATCAACCATGCGAGTTGCTAAAAGTTGTACCTTCATTAAATGTAACCATATTGCTAAACTTAGCTGCACTTCTCTTCTCTTTTATACTCTGTAGCTCCTGATGTATTTTGCTTCTAATGCCCTTGTGGAGGCTGCCATTTGTGGATGGACGTTTTATGGTTACACAGCCTGGTCACATTGCTATATTCTTTTTATATGAACTATAAAACTGACAGACTTATGAATAAATGGTTGTGGAATGAGTCATTTGAGTTACCATTATTTCTTATGGAGAAATTTGCTTTGATATACAAGTGCTTTGGATCACAAGCATGCTTCTGGAACAAATTATGCTTGCAATCCAAGGTTTTAATGTATATATCTTATTTATTGTGGTCTTAAGTAATAAAATACATTTAAAAAGTTTTTTGTTTTGTTGAGTAAATCTGTAATATTTCAGGCAAACAGGTTGAGCTTCAGGCTTTTTTGTATTTTTCCTGGTGTCCTTTGCTCTTTTTTGTGAAACACTTGCAGTTTAAACAGCTTGAAGTCTCTGAGGTTTCCCAAGCCATAGTGCTTTAGAAATACCTTTTCATGTATGACATAATTAATTAAAACAAAATGTACCTATGACAGATAAACCCCAGTTTAGAAAGAAAAACTAAAAAAACACACCCAGAAATGATTGTGTTTTGGCCTCCTGGTTTCTTGCCCCTCGGGTCCAGGGATGCTGAACTATCAGTGCCTACCCAACTGGTCCAGTAGTCTTTGGAAATGCCCAGCAATTCTCCCACTTTGTGCCATGCTCGCAGGATGGATCAGAGCAGTTCACCGTGCTGGCGCTGTTCAATCAAAATTGGTCTGGTCTGTCCCAGAAGCGCTGTGCAGAGAAGAGGCAGCATAGTGGAGATTTCACTTACCCAGACCGCTGAACGGGCTGTGTGGGCAGTATGTGGACAGCTCAACATTCCTGGAAGTAAGTACGCAGGAGGCCAACAGAGTGGGAAAGGTGTACTGTGTTAGGTCGCCTTTTCATTTTTTTTGAAAAGGCAAACTAATACTTTAAGGGTAATAGGCTATCTACAAATATGCTTGTGCATATGGCAGTTCACTTAGTTAAAATAACATTGGCTAAAAATACATAGGAAATGCCCATTTACTTCATATAAAATACTGTCAGGTCCCACACTTACCAGACAGGTGAGTCCGCTTGGGCAGAGGGTAGGCTCCCTTACGTATCCGATTCGGGGCCCCTGGTAGAGTAGACAGGAGGCCCGCGAATGCGAAGTGGTATGAGGGCCTGAAGTTAGAGTCCTGGAGCACGGTGGTCTGGCAAGCAACCGGTGAGTCTTCAGGCTGGATAGAGCAGATGCTGAGCAGGAGCTAATCAGGCTGGTCACACACAGGCAGAGGTCGGCAACGAGCTGGCAGCCGTACAACGGTACAAGGGATAAGGCAGAAACGAGGTCAAACAAGCCGGGGTCGGGTTCAGGCAGCAGTCAAGGAAGGTCCAAAGGCAAGCCGGGTCACAACGGGTAAACACTACGAGGATACAGGAACACAGGATGATCACGGACAAGGTACAAAGCTGTTTGATCAGGCAGCACCGGGTCAGTGAAGAGGCAGGCTTCAAATAGACTGATTGGCGCCAAAACGCCGCGCTTGTGCACGCGCCGATTCACCAAGGCGCACCGCGCCCCCGCACGCGCCCGAGCACGCCCCCGATGCCGGCGTGCACGCCCACACTACCGGGCACGTCAAAGGTAACGCCCGCAGGCGGACGCGCGCTAGCGCGTACGCACGAACGCCCGGACGCCACCCCGCACGCCACGGCCGGCCGGCCCAGACACACCGGCGCCCCCAGGGACACGCGCCCCAGCACGGACAGGGACAGGAGCGCCAACGCGCCCCGGCGCGCCCGGCGCCCAACCAGGTAACCTTTCTGACAGTGCCCCCTCCTCAAGGGCAGACTCCGGATGCCCAGCTGGGCCATCTTTGAGGAATGAGAGGTTTTGAAGGATTGCAGAAGTTCTTTAGCATGTAAATTGTTTTCCGGCTCCCACGAATTATCTTCAAGTCCATAGCCCTTCCATTTTACCAGATATTGCACTTGATTGCGCCTTCTTCTGCAATCTAGAATTGCCTCCACTTCGAACTCCTCTTCGCCATCAACCACAATAGGTTTGGGTGGGCCAATGCTGCGACCAGGAAAGAAATTGGGGGTGACCGGCTTCAGAAGGGCCACGTGGAACACTGGGTGTATCCTCAAGGAGTTAGGAAGGTCCAGTTCATATGCCACATTGTTGATCTTCCTTTTGATCAAGAAAGGACCCAGGTATTTGGGACCCAGTTTCCTGGATGGGCATGCTAACTTGAGGTTAGCGGTGGACAGCCAGACAGAATTGCCAGGTTCTAGAACAAGTTCCCCCCGTCTCTTCCTGTCAAAGATCTTCTTGTAGTCTTCCTGAGCCTTGGTCATGGTTTCCTGCAGCAATTTGTTGTTGTTGGAGAAAAAATTCAAGGTTTCAGATACTGCAGGAACAGGGCACTCGGGAAGTGCTCCAGGCAAGAAGGATGGGTGGAAACCATAATTGGCATAAAACAGAGACTGATTAGTTGCTGAATGTAGTGAGTTATTATATGAAAATTCTGCGATGGGGAGCAAGGAAGCCCAGTCATCCTGGGAGAATGCAGAAAAACAGCGGATGTATTGCTCCAAGGTTTGGTTTGTCCTTTCAGTTTGTCCATTTGACTGAGGGTGGTAGGCCGAAGAAAAGGACAACTCGATCTCAAGGGCGCCACAGAGGGCCCTCCAGAATCTGGAGGTGAACTGGACGCCTCTGTCTGAGACTATATTGGTCGGGATTCCATGTAGTCTGACGATTTCTTTAATAAAGATAGAGGCGGTCTCCATGGCTGAAGGGGTGCCCTTCATGGGGAGAAAATGGGCCATTTTAGACAGCCTGTCTACCACGACAAAAATGGACGAAAAACCTTCTGATGGTGGAAGCTCAACGATAAAGTCCATTGAAATCATGGCCCAAGGCCTCTCTGGGACTGATAATGGTTTCAACAGGCCCCATGCTCTTGTCCGGCTAGTCTTGTTTCTGGCACACGTGTTACAGGACTCCACATATTCTTTGCAATCCTTGGCAAGGTGAGGCCACCAAAAGGTGCGTTGGACAAGGTCAGCTGTTTTCCGTGTGCCGAAGTGACCCGCAAGTTTGTGATCAGTAGCACTCGTACTTTTAGCTCCTCAGGAACCACAATCTTATTCTTGACCCAGAACAGCCCATCCTTGGTACAGGCTTCAGCAGGTGGAGGCATTCCCATGGAGGCTCGTCTGATTTGAGAAATCAAGTCCTCCTGTAGAATTAGGAAATTTCCAGAGGGGAGAATGGTGTCTGGGGACAGGGTTCTTTCAGAGTCGAGAAACATTCGGGAAAGGGCGTCGGATTTGACATTCTTGGATCCAGGTCTGTAAGTAATGTGGAAAATAAATCGGGAAAAAAAAAGTGCCCATCTGGCCTGCCGGGGTTTTAATCTCTTGGCTGTTCTTAGGTATTCTAAGTTCTTATGGTCTGTGTAGACCAAAATGGGGTGTGCTGCACCTTCCAGGAGATAACGCCATTCCTCCAGAGCTGCTTTAATGGCTAGAAGTTCCCGATCACCCACGTCATAATTTTCCTCGGAAGGAGAGAGTTTACGTGAGAAGAATCCCACGGGGTACAGGAGTGCTTTGGCACCCTGTCTCTGTGACAGTACGGCTCCAACTGCAACCTCGGAAGCATCCACTTCCAGGACGAAAGGCAAGGCAGGGTTGGGATGCTTAAGAATAGTGGCTGATGTGAACAGCGCCTTGAGTCTTTCAAAGGCCTCTTGTGCCTTAGGGGTCCAGCAGAACCGGTATCCTTGTTTGATAAGTTCTGTAATGGGAGTTATGATTGAAGAAAATCCCTTAATAAACTTCCTATAGAAATTGGCGAAGCCAATAAAATGCTGTACTCCTTTCTTGTCAGTCGGTGCAGCCCAATCCAGAATAGCGGATACTTTCTGTGGATCCATTTTAATGCCATCAGGAGAAATGATCAGGCCTAAGAACTGGATAGATTGGAGCTCAAATTCACACTTTTCAAGTTTGGCGTAAAGCCCATGTTGTCTCAGCCGGGAGAGTACATTTCGTACGTGTTTGCGGTGTTCCATCAGGGAGGCGGAGAAGACCAGGATATCGTCCAGGTAAACGATGACATATAAGTCCAGTAAGTCATGAAAGACATCGTTGACAAAATGCTGAAAAGTTGCCGGTGCGTTGCACAGACCAAAAGGCATGACGAGATACTCGTAATGTCCGAATCGAGTACGAAAGGCTGTCTTCCACTCGTCTCCTTCTCTTATGCGGATCAAATTATAGGCCCCACGGAGGTCTAGCTTAGTGAAAACGGTAGCAGATCCTAATCTCTGAAATAATTCAGGAACCAAGGGTAGCGGGTATCTGTTCTTTATAGTGATTTTATTAAGCTCCCGGTAATCAATGCAGGGACGTAAGGAGTGATCTTTCTTTTCCACGAAAAAGATGCCTGCCCCAGCTGGAGACGTGGAAGGACGAATGAACCCTTTCTTCAGGTTTTCATCTATATAGGTTTTCAAGGTGCCCAGCTCCTGCTCAGTTAGAGGGAAGATCCTCCCAAAAGGAACTTCGGTACCCGGTAAAAGTTCTATTGGGCAATCATAGGATCTATGTATTGGAAGGGTTTCTGCCCCCTTTTTACTGAACACATCCAGGAAATCCCGGTAAGGTTCAGGAAGATCTTGGTAGAACTTAGTTTCTGAGTCCATGCACAGGCATTGGGAGGAGGTTAAGGAGGTCCCCCGTAAGCAATTTTGTCTGCAATATTCAGAAGAAAACTGGATTTTGCCCGTAGACCAGTTGATACTAGGATTGTGAGCCTGTAGCCAAGGTATTCCTAGGATAATTGGGAAGAGAGGAGAGGAGATGACATCTAGACGTAACAGTTTCTGATGTTCCGGGCCAATGGTGGCCAATAGGG
This sequence comes from Lithobates septentrionalis, assembly GCA_037952835.1. Lineage (NCBI taxonomy): Eukaryota > Metazoa > Chordata > Amphibia > Anura > Ranidae > Lithobates > Lithobates septentrionalis. Next base: position 1,399,016 of record JBBDGP010003773.1, on the reverse strand, counting down.
GAACCGTTTCTTGGGTAATGGGTCCGGAGTGGAGGGTGGAACCGTCCGCTAGAAAAACTGCCAGTCCTTGGGCTTTAGTTTGAGTGGGGATATGGTGAGTTTCGACAAAGGTCCGGTCAATGAATCCACTGCATGCTCCCGAATCAATGATGACCGGTACTGGGATGTTCCTTCCAGGTAACTGTAAAACAATGGAGAATGTTAATGGTTACCGGCACTAGGTAGGACAGGTGCACACAATGAGGAAGACGGCAGACACTTACGTCTTTTATTGGGGCATGCTCTTGCAAAGTGACCAGGCTCTCCACAGTACAAGCACAGGTTGAGTGTGCGTCTTCGTGTCTTCTCCTCAGGAGTCAGAGAGGGACGGAGCAGTCCCAACTGCATAGGCTCCGAAACCTCCTGGGCTGGAGCAGACGAGACAAGCGGAGCTTGGTTCGGGGCACTAGGGGCCCTGGGCAACATCCAGGTGAGGCGTGGGTGACCAACAGATCTCTCAGAGCGTCTTTCCCTGAGGCGGCGGTCAATTTGAATTGACAGATTGATTAGCTCCTCTAGTGTCTGGGGTACCCCCACTCGCGCTAATTCATCCTTTAGGGGATCCGACAACCCCAACCGATATTGGTGACGCAAGGCTGCGTCATTCCACTCCGTATCCGAGCTCCAACGCCTAAACTCCACAGCGTAATCTTCGGCCGCTCTGCGACCTTGTTGAAGGGAGTGCAAGGCGGCTTCTGCCGTGGCTGTTAGCTGAGGGTCCTCATATAGCTGAGACATGGCTAGGAAGAGGTCACTCAAGGAGTCAAGAGATTGAGCCTTTTGCTCCAGTAGATGGTGGGCCCAGGTTTGAGGCTCGCCTGTCAGCAAGGATATGACGAACCCCACTTTAGTAGCCTCCAGGGAGAACGTACGGGGTTGTAAGGCAAAGTATAGTTCGCATGCGTTACGGAACACCCGGAACTTACTGCGCTCTCCTGAAAACTTTTCGGGTGTAGGCACCCTGGGTTCTGGTGGGAGCATCACTACAGAGGGCGCTGAGGCCGGGTTGGACCCTGCTCCTGGAGGAGAGGCTGAGAGGGCCTGGACCTGCCCTTCCAGTCTGGTGTAGCCCTCCTGTAGACTTTTAACAGCTTGCGTAAGGCCCGCTAGGTGCCTGCATAGTTCATCCATGGGGGAGGCCCCCTGCCCGGACTCAGTCATGGCTGCCTGATACTGTCAGGTCCCACACTCACCAGACAGGTGAGTCCGCTTGGGCAGAGGGTAGGCTCCCTTACGTATCCGATTCGGGGCCCCTGGTAGAGTAGACAGGAGGCCCGCGAATGCGGAGTGGTATGAGGGCCTGAAGTTAGAGTCCTGGAGCACGGTGGTCTGGCAAGCAACCGGTGAGTCTTCAGGCTGGATAGAGCAGATGCTGAGCAGGAGCTAATCAGGCTGGTCACACACAGGCAGAGGTCGGCAACGGGCTGGCAGCAACGGTACAAGGGATAAGGCAGAAATGAGGTCAAACAAGCCGGGGTCGGGTTCAGGCAGCAGTCAAGGAAGGTCCAAAGGCAAGCCGGGTCACAACGGGTAAACACTACGAGGATACAGGAACACAGGATGATCACGGACAAGGTACAAAGCTGTTTGATCAGGCAGCACCGGGTCAGTGAAGAGGCAGGCTTCAAATAGACTGATTGGCGCCAAAACGCCGCGCTCGTGCACGCGCCGATTCGCCAAGGCGCGCCGCGCCCCCGCATGCGCCCGAGCGCGCCCCCGACGCCGGCATGCACGCCCACACTACCGGGCATGTCAAAGGTAACGCCCGCAGACGGACGCGCGCTAACGCGGACGCGCGCTAGCGCGAACGCGCGTACGCACGAACGCCCGGACGCCACCCCGCACGCCACGGCCGGCCGGCCCAGACACACCGGCGCCCCCAGGGACATGCGCCCCAGCACGGACAGGGACAGGAGCGCCAACGCGCCCCGGCGCGCCCCGGCGCCCAACCAGGTAACCTTTCTGACAAATACATAGGAAATGCCCATTTACTTTATATAAAATACATAGAAAATATCTGTTTACTGTATATAGCAGACAGGTCATGTAACTGCTAATGTCTCCAGGGGACCCGCAATACCAGGGCTCAATAATAAATAATGAGTATTTCCTGTGTGTTGCCTTCTCTTTCCCACTCTTTTCCACCTCTTACAATTTTGGCCCATCATTGTAATGGTGACCCTACCAATCAATAGTGAAGAAGGAGGGGCTGATTTTTTTTCTGGTTGGAACCATTATACATCGGAGAGTGTCCTGGTATATAGGGCTCCCAAGCCACTCTATGCTAACCCAGCCACTAAACATCATCTATGTAAAGAAAAAAATGACTTTGCCAGAAGTCTTGAGAAGTTCAACAGATTTGCCACAAAGGTAATGGGTGAGGTATCCTTCCCACTATTAACCCTTGAGGCCCTGGCTACATCACCAGTTCACCAGTGCGTCTAAAGACCACGGCGCAAAATTTATTTAAATGTAAATACTGTAAAAGCTAAATGCCATTTTCTCCATAGAAACTAAGATGAATTGATATCTGCATGCAGAGCTTTCTTTCTTCAATGGGGGGGGGGGGGGGGGGGGGATAAACGGTTTGCTTTAAAGCCAATTTTATCCTAATTGCACAAGCAACCTTTGTAATCTTATCCTCATGTTCTCATAGTTGTGCAGGGTCTTTATGACTGTGCACTGTGACTGAGTTCTTGCTCCCCTTAAAACGGTTGTAAACTGCTGGACATTTTTTTTTCTTACCTGCAAGATAAAGGCATATTGTGCTACTATGCATTGCATGCTAGCACAGTATTTGAAATGTACCTGAAAACGAAGCATTCCAGCAATGTGATGTCATCGCTGGAGACAATTTCCATCTTCACCAGGGGTGTCATGTCCATAAGGGGCACCCAGGCGCTACCCCCTATATGCAATGGATAGATGCATTCATAGCATGCATCCATCCATGGGCACCGTGGCTGCCCCTATTCATGCGTCATGCGAAAGGGCACCGGGCACATAAATTACAGCAGCCAGGGTTTTTTTCCTGAAGCACCTGATTAGAGCCAGAGGCTCTAATAGGCTTCAAAATAGGGTGGACTTGGGTCTCAGAGGATGGGTCCGGAGCCCACCCAGATGTGTTGCAACAGCAAATGAATATTAGCTGTTGCAACACTGATCCTCCTCCCGGCCAATCGGGAAGCGCGTCTGATACCCATCTCCCGATTGGCTGAATGAACAGGCGATCCTATTGGATGCCTAGGAGGAGGGGGGGAGACGCACAGTGAAAGCGAGGAGGAGAAGAGCTGCCCGGTCCCCGTCGATACCTGGATGCCGGATCCCCGCCACCGCTCCACGGATGCCCGATCCCCACCGCTGCTCCTCAGGTGCCCGATCCCCACCACCGCTCCTTGGATGCCTGATCCCTGCCGCTGATCCTCGGATGCCTGCCACCTAGATGGGATAAGTGCAGGTGGACCGGCCGGCAGACAGGGGGGGGGATTCGGTTGTTTGCCCCCCCCAAAAAAACAAAAAAACACCAGCCACCACTGATCTTCACCCGTCTTGCTTTCTGGGTTTGTGGACTCCAGCTCTATGACTGGCCAGAGCCGCGGTGATATCACTCCCATGCATGCATGTGGGAGCCGCCGTTCACGGCACAGGTCTCTAAATGAAAGGCATGGCTGGCTGTTCCTTCAGAGCGTATGCTCCAGTGATGTCACTGACTGCATGTACTGTAAATATCTCCTAAACGGTGTACGTTTAGGAGATATTTACACTACCTATAGGTAAGCCTTATTATAGGCTTAACCATAAGTTAAAGCAAGAGATCGAAGTTTACTTCCACTTTAGTCATCAGCTAATAAACCTGACCTGATTTAAAACAATCCCTTCTCTTCCTCAAGTCTACGTGGAGAATCCTGTGTTGAGTGTTTTGGCTGTTAGGGCTGATTCACACGGGTAGTCAGGGGGACAGTAAAAGAAGGCGGTTGCCTGTGCCCCACTAAACAAAGCAATCCAGCTGCCATGCTTTACTTTGGTATGGTGGTTTGACAGTTTGAAGGTTAAAGCAAACATTAGGGAGGTGACATATCGACTCCTCCACTGCCTGCCAAGCACCCTCTGTGGCTGTATAGCTGCACATGATAAAGGACCCTTACTCAAACATACCAGCAAAGAGTGTTGGACTATGAGCGCAGGAATCTGCTTCTTTTCTGAGAGACAAAGGTAGTTTCAAAAAGATATAAGACTTCAATTGGGCTTTAATGTTACAAAGCAGTTCATGAAAGATATTAACATGCTATAAGAATATCTTAATAACACTAGAAACTGAAATGAGCCCTGTATTGACAATAGATGGAGAACCACTGTAAGATGTGTAAAAATGGTTCTCTGTTTTTTTGTTTTTTTCGAATTCTTGCAAAATGTAACAACTTAGGTATATGCATTTGTTCCCTTTAACAAAACCGTATTGTTCAAAAATAGATGTTAATACATTAATTTGACTAAAACTGTTTTGCACACAAGTGTTTATATAAGCAATCTGGCAAGCTGGCTTCTGGATTTAAATCAGGACATCTCCGCCCGAAGCATCCCACTCCCTTTTTCACTATGACTCACATTTGGTTACTTTAACATATACTTTAATTAGACCTGCTTGCATAGCAACTGGATTCCAATGTAGAAGCAATGAAAAGAAACAAGGTTCTCCCAACAACAGTAATTAACCACAATGAGAGTGGACAAAGCAGAGATAAAGATAAAGACATAATGTTTTTTGTAAAATCATCACAATCAAACTGTTAAAATAGAAAAATAATAAATTACTGGGAGGGGCTGGGCATGACCCATCTGTCTTGGTTCACGTTGGAACCAATGACAGAATATATGGAAGGTGGAGGTTCCTTAAGAACCAATTTAAAGAACTAGGCTGTAAGTTGAAGGGAAGGACCTCCAATGTGATATTCTCTGAAATATTGCCTGTGCCATGCACAACACAGAAAGGCAGGGGGTGATTAGAGAGCTGAATGCATTGCTAAAGACCTGGTGTAAGGAGGAGGTATTTGGGTTTTTAGAGCCCTGGGCTGACTTTTCATTGGGGTGGAACCTATATACTAAAGATGGTTTGCCCCTAAATGGAAGGGGGTCTACTGTGCTCGGGGAGATGTTTATGGGAAGGATAGAGGAGTATTTAAACTAGGATTGTGGGGGAGGGTGAATTAGATCATAATAGGGCAGACAGGGCAGACAGGGGTCAGCCCCTATTGGTGGGTGGAATGGGGAAAGAGAGGGGGAGGGCTATGGCAGATGAAATGAAGGTTCCTATGTTACAATCAACCATTGGAAATGGTACTATTTGTACTAAAATAAAAATATGCAACATACGTTTGCAAAATGTGACAATGAATTAAAGTGTGTTCACCAATGCCAGAAGTCTGCCACACAAAATAGGTGAGTTGGAAGCTCTGGTGCACGAGGAGAACTATGATCTAATTGGTATTGCTGAATCTTGGCTTCATTCTTCTCATGACGGGCTATTAATATTCCTGGCTATGCTCTCTTTCGAAAAGACAGGGTAAAACAGAGGGGTGGTGCTGTCTGTCTCTACGTGAGAAGTGATCTCAAAGCGAGTGTGAAAGAGGACCTAGTTGTTGGAGTTTGTTATAGACCACCCAGTGTTAGCGAGGAGGTGGAGATTCAGCTCCTTGCACAGATGGAAAGGGCTACAAGGGCTGGGGCAGTGATAATAATGGGGGATTTTAACTATCCATAAATTTACTGGAGTAATGGCACTGCTGGGCCAGTTAAAGGGCAAAAATGTATAAACTTATTACAAGACAATTTTATGGTCCAGTTTATTGGGGCCCGACCAGGAAAGAAGCTCTGCTGGACCTGGTAATTTCAAACCATGCAGAGCGTATTACCAATATTCATATAAAAGAACATCTGGGTAGCAGTGACCATAACATGATTTCATTTAATGTTAGCTGTAAGAAACAAACACATACGGGTAAGATAAAAACACAACTTTAAGAGATCAAATTTTCCAAGGATAAGGGCTGCTCTCCAAGACTTATGCCGCGTACACACGGTTGGACTTTTCGGCTACAAAAGTCCGACAGCCTATCCGACAGACTTTCGACTGACTTTTGGCAGACTTTTGGCGGACTTGCGGCAGACTTTCTTACGAACGGACTTGCCTACATACGATCACACAAAAGTCTGACGGATTCGTACGTGATGACGTACACCGGACTAAAATAAGGAAGTTGATAGCCAGTAGCCAATAGCTGCCCTAACGTGGGTTTTTGTCCGTCGGACTAGCACACAGACGAGCGGATTTCTGGGTCCGGCGTAGTTACGACGTAAAGATTTGAAGCATGTTTCAAATCTAAAGTCCGTCAGATTTGAGGCTGCAAAAGTCCGCTGAAAGTCCGCTGAAAGTCCGGGGAAGCCCACACATGATCGGATTGTCAGCCAGCTTTAGCCCGTCGGCGTCCGTCTGACTTTTGTAGACGAAAAGTACGACCGTGTGTACGCGGCATTAGACTGGGAGGGAATATTGGCATCAATGGACACAGAACAGAAATGGGAATTCTTCAAAGTGACTGTATGTAAACTCACTGCAAAGTACCGTATATTCCTATGGGTAATACGTTTAAAAGGCTAAAAATAAAACCTATGTGGCTCATAGCCAAAGTTAAAATGACTATTAGTATTAAAAAAAGAGCTTTTAACCACTTAAGGACCGCCTCACGCAGATGTACGTCGGCAAGGCGGCACGGGCAGGCAAAATCACGTACATACACGTGATTTGCCTCCCGTGGGTGGGGGGTCCGATCGGACCCCCCCCCGGTGCCCGAGGCGGTCCTCTTTTGTCCCCCAGGGATCGGAGGTGAGGGGGAGGCCATCTGTTCGTGGCCCCCCCCTCGTGATCGCCGCCGGCCAATGGGAACATTCCTTTGCTGCTGTATGCTAAACAGCAGCAAAGGAAATTATGTCATCTCTCCTCGGCTCGGTATTTTCCGTTCCGGCGCCGAGGAGAGAAGACATCAATGTGAGTGCACAAACACTACACACACAGTAGAACATGCCAGGCACACAAAACACCCCCGATCCCCCCCCGATCGCCCCCCCCCCCGATCACCCCCCAATCATCCCCCATCACAAACTGACAAGCAGTTTTTTTTTGTTTTTTTTTTTCTGATTACTGCATGGTGTCAGCTTGTGACAGTTACTGTGGTGGGACAGTTACTGTTAGCCCCCTTTAGGTCTAGGGTACTCCCCTAACCCCCCCTAATAACGTTTTAACCCCTTGATCACCCCCCATCACCAGTGTCACTAAGCAATCATTTTTCTGATCGCTGTATTAGTGTCACTGGTGACGCTAGTTAGGGAGGTAAATATTTAGGTTCGCCGTCAGCGTTTTATAACGACAGGGACCCCCATATACTACCTAATAAATGTTTTAACCCCTTGATTGCCCCCTAGTTAACCCTTTCACCACTGATCACCGTATAAGTGTTACGGGTGATGCTGGTTAGTTCGTTTATTTTTTATAGTGTCAGGGCACCCGCCGTTTATTACCGAATAAAGGTTTAGCCCCCTGATCGCCCGGCGGTGATATGTGCCACCCCAGGCAGCGTCAGATTAGCGCCAGTACCGCTAACACCCACGCACGCACCGTACACTGCCCAGCCCAGCCCACCCAAGTGCAGTATCGATCGATCACTGACACTTACAAAACACTAAATGCATAACTGCAGCGTTCGCAGAGTCAGGCCTGATCCCTGCGATCGCTAACAGTTTTTTTGGTAGCATTTTGGTGAACTGGCAAGCACCAGCCCCAAGTAGCGTCAGGTTAGCGCCAGTACCGCTAACACCCACGCACGCAGCATACACCTCCCTTAGTGGTATAGTATCTGATCGGATCAATATCTGATCCAATCAGATCGATACTAGCGTCCCCAGCAGTTTAGGGTTCCCAAAAATGCAGTGTTAGTGGGATCAGCCCAGATAACTGCTAGCACCTACGTTTTGCCCCTCCGCCCAGCCCAGCATACCCAAGTGCAGTATCGATCGATCACTGTCACTTACAAAACACTAAACGCATAACTGCAGCGTTCGCAGAGTCAGGCCGGATCCCTGCGATCGCTAACAGTTTTTTTGGTAGCGTTTTGGTGAACTGGCAACCACCAGCGGCCTAGTACACCCGGTCGTAGTCAAACCAGCACTGCAGTAACACTTGGTGACGTGGCTAATCCCATAAGTGCAGTTCAAGCTGTTGAGGTGGCAAGCACAAGTAGTGTCCCGCTGCCACCAAAAAGACAAACACAGGCCCATCGTGCCCATAGTGCCCTTTCTGCTGCATTCGCCAAGCCTATTTGGGAGCCCACCACTTCTGCAGCGCCTGTACTTCCCCCATTCACATCCCCAACCAAATGCAGTCAGCTGCATGAGAGGCATTTTCTTTATGTCCTCCCGAGTACCCCTACCCAACGAACCCCCCCAAAAAAGATGTCGTGTCTGCAGCAAGCGCGGATATAGGCGTGACACCCGCTATTATTGTCCCTCCTGTCCTGACAATCCTGGTCTTTGCATTGGTAAATGTTTTGAACGCTACCATTCACTAGTTGAGTATTAGTGTAGGGTACAGCACTGCACAGACTAGGCACACTTTCACAGGGTCTCCCAAGATGCCATCGCATTTTGAGAGACCCGAACCTGGAACCGATTACAGTTATAAAAGTTAGTTACAAAAAAAGTGTAAAAAAAAAAAATATATAAAATAAAAAAAAAATAGTTGTCGTTTTATTGTTCTCTCTCTCTCTATTCTCTCTCTATTGTTCTGCTCTTTTTTACTGTATTATATTCTGCAATGTTTTATTGTTATTATGTTTTATCATGTTTGTTTTTCAGGTATGCAATTTTTTATACTTTACCGTTTACTGTGTTTTATTGTTAACCATTTTTTTGTCCTCAGGTACACCATTCACGACTTTGAGTGGTTATAACAGAATGATGCCTGCAGGTTTAGGTATCATCTTGGTATCATTCTTTTCAGCCAGTGGTCGGCTTTCATGTAAAAGCAATCCTAATGGCTAATTAGCCTCTAGACTGCTTTTACAAGCCGTGGGAGGGAATGCCCCCCCACCGTCTTCCGTGTTTTTCTCTGGCTCTCCTGTCTCAACAGGGAACCTGAGAATGCAGCCGGTGATTCAGCCAGCTGACCATAGAGCTGATCAGAGACCAGAGTGGCTCCAAACATCTCTATGGCCTAAGAAACCGGAAGCTACGAGCATTTCATGACTTTTCGCCTGATGTAAACAGCGCCATTGGGAAATTGGGAAAGCATTTTATCACACCGATCTTGGTGTGGTCAGATGCTTTGAGGGCAGAGGAGAGATCTGGGGTCTAATAGACCCCAATTTTTTCAAAAAAGAGTACCTGTCACTACCTATTGCTATCATAGGGGATATTTACATTCCCTGAGATAACAATAAAAATGATTAAAAAAAAAAAATGAAAGGAACAGTTTAAAAATAAGATAAAAAAGCAAAAAAATAATAAAGAAAAAAAAGGCAACCCTGTCGCCTCCTGATCTCGCGCTAAGGCGAACGCAAGCGGCGGTCTATCGTCAAACGTAAACAGCAATTGCACCATGCATGTGAGGTATCACCGCGAAGGTCAGATCGAGGGCAGTAATTTTAGCAGTAGACCTCCTCTGTAAATCTAAAGTGGTAACCTGTAAAGGCTTTTAAAGGCTTTTAAAAATGTATTTATTTTGTTGCCACTGCACGTTTGTGCGCAATTGTAAAGCATGTCATGTTTGGTATCCATGTACTCAGCTTAAGATCATCTTTTTTATTTCATCAAACATTTGGGCAATATAGTGTGTTTTAGTGCATTAAAATTTAAAAAAGTGTGTTTTTTCCCCAAAAAATGCGTTTGAAAAATCGCTGCGCAAATACTGTGTGAAAAAAAAAAAATGAAACATCCACCATTTTAATCTGTAGGGCATTTGCTTTAAAAAAATATATAATGTTTGGGGGTTCAAAGTAATTTTCTTGCAAAAAAAAAATAACTTTTTCATGTAAACAAAAAGTGTCAGAAAGGGCTTTGTCTTCAAGTGGTTAGAAGAGTGGGTGATGTGTGACATAAGCTTCTAGATGTTGTGCATAAAATGCCAGGACAGTTCAAACCCCCCCCCCAAATGACCCCATTTTGGAAAGTAGACACCCCAAGTTATTTGCTGAGAGTCATGTCGAGTCCATGGAATATTTTATATTGTGACACAAGTTGCGGGAAAGAGACAAATTTTTTTTTTTTTTTGCACAAAGTTGTCACTAAATGATATATTGCTCAAACATGCCATGGGAATATGTGAAATTACACCCCAAAATACATTCTGCTGCTTCTCCTGAGTACGGGGATACCACATGTGTGAGACTTTTTGGGAGCCTAGCCGCGTACGGGACCCCGAAAACCAAGCACCGCCTTCAGGCTTTCTAAGGGCGTGAATTTTTGATTTCACTCTTCACTGCCTATCACAGTTTCGGAGGCCATGGAATGCCCAGGTGGCACAAAACCCCCCCAAATGACCCCATTTTGGAAAGTAGACACCCAAAGCTATTTGCTGAGAGGTATAGTGAGTATTTTGCAGACCTAACTTTTTGTCACAAAGTTTTGAAAATTGAAAAAAGAAAAAAAAAAAGTTTTTTCTTGTCTTTCTTCATTTTCAAAAACAAATGAGAGCTGCAAAATACTCACCATGCCTCTCAGCAAATAGCTTGGGGTGTCTACTTTCCAAAATGGGGTCATTTGGGGGGGGGGGGGGGTTGTGCCACCTGGGCATTCCATGGCCTCTGAAACTGTGATAGGCAGTGAAGAGTAAAATCAAAAATTTACGTACGCGGCTAGGCTCCCAAAAATTCCCACACATGTGGTATCCCCATACTCAAGAGAAGCAGCTAAATGTATTTTGGGGTGCAATTCCACATATGCCCATGGCCTGTGTGAGCAATATATCATTTAGTGACAACTTTGTGCAAAAAAAAAAAATGTGTCACTTTCCCGTAACTTTTGTCAAAATATAGAATATTCAATGGACTCAACATGCCTCTCAGCAAATAGCTTGGGGTGTCTACTTTCCAAAATGGGGTCATTTGGGGGGTTTTGTGCCACCTGGGCATTCCATGGCCTCCGAAACTGTGATAGGCAGTGAAGAGTGAAATCAAAAATTTACACCCTAATGCCCCGTACACACGGTCGGATTTTCCGATGGACAATGTCCGATCGGAGCGTGTTGTCGGAAATTCCGACCGTGTGTGGGCGCCATCGGACATTTTCCATCGGATTTTCCGACACACAAAGTTGGACAGCAGGAGATAAAATTTTCCGACAACAAAATCCGTTGTCGGAAATTCCGATCGTGTGTGGCCTGTTCCGACGCACAAAGTGCCACGCATGCTCAGACGAAATTCCGACACGGGACAGCTCGTTCTGGTAAACTTAGCGTTCGCAATGGATACAACACTTTCGTCACGCTGCAATGTTAAAAATGGTTTAATACAGCGCACTCTCTTCTTCTTCTTTATAATGTGACAAGAATGAAGTAGTTTTGCTGCTCATATTCACACACACTTCTCACAAACTTTTCTTTGTGTTTTTTTATTGGGATTCCCTCAATATATTGTTATTAGTTGTCACATCTGACATTTTTTTTTTTTTTGTATTTTCAGCCTTTTTTTTTCTTTAATGTTTGGATTTTTTCCAAGGCTGATCTTTGTTCAATGTTATTTTTATTTTTACTCCAGAATATTTTTGTGTGTGTTTTGTGTGTCAAGTTACCCCAACACCATTGATATCTTTTATTATTTAATCTCCAGGAGATTGTTTGTTGTTGGTGTCCCTTGTTCATTTCACATTGTATATTAGAAAATATAATGGATTAAACCACTGAAGGAAAGAATTGTCAATAATTGCCTTCAAAAAGTTGCCAACATCCCGAATTAGTGGAAAAAATAAGACCCCTAAGTTAGGGAACTTATATACCCCCCAGTATAATGGGACTTTATAGGCGAACCATACATGGATTAGATAAAAAATGTTTTATTTATTTGAAAGATCATAAAAACAATATACATTTGGTAATAGATCTTAACAGAAGTATTTATACAATAAAATTTGCTATCCTGTAGTAATTTTTGTATACTTCCATTCATAATAGAATATTTTCTCTAGAAGCCTGACATATTTCAGGACGATGTCCCTTCTTCAGAGGCGTATTGCAGAGAGAAAAGTCGCATATATAGGAGATACATTCTGAAATAACAAATGAGAACAGTTTGCACAGAGGGAACAATATGAACCACAAAGGTTTAGTAACCTAACAACCCACTATGTCCACCATACATACCAACAAGAAGTTTTCAAGAATGAAAGATACATATATGACTGCACCCCAACCTGCAATTTGGCATAGGGTAGCAGACTAGATCTTTTTAAATGAAAAACGCACTGGTTGTCGGCTGATCAGCCAGTGTAAGATAAAGGCTATCCGTCGGCTTCAGAAATGGCCTCGCAAAGGCCCCCCAAAAAGGGAAGGACAACCCCGTTGGATCCCAGATTGCCCTTTAAAAAAGAGGAAAAATAAGCTTATGAGTAATTTTCTCAAAAAACTATAAATTTGCATATATCCCATACATCTTTTGTTATCCCTTCACCCGAAAGAAAGGGGAGACTATTTTTTCTACATTTATGCAAAGAATGTGAGGACCATAGATTGTGGCTAATGTTTCAGTATATCAGGATCATGCTCTCTAGAATCTAGAAAGGAAGGCATACTTGCCGACCTGCTGAATATAGGGAATTAATGATGGGCCTTTTTTTTAATTGGAGAAGAATTGAATGTAGATTTAATCAGTTAATCACATCAGTGAGCCATTAGTCAGGTAGGTATAGAGCAGGCAAGTAAGGAAAGTATGGCAAAGTATGCTTAATTTTTTCTCTTAGAGAAGTGTCACAGAGCGGTAAAACATACAGTTCAGAGGAGAGGAGATTTTGGTCTTACTTACTTATTAGATGTAAGGATGATATTTAGGCAGCTGGAACGAAAAGCATCCTGAGGGTTAGATGGTGGGATAGCACACTGGGCAGGACGCCAAGAAGCGGCTTAAATAGCCGCCGGCGCCTGCGCAGTGAGATTCCAACCGGAGGTGTCAGCAGAGGAAGGAATATCACTCTGCAGTGTGCGCATGCGTCAGACGGAGCGACGCATACAGGGAGGGCGGGAATCCGGAGATCCTAGAGGAGAGGAAACTCCGGAGTCACGCCGTCCCAGGGGGTGGTGTCATTGCGCATGGCACAGCGCATGACAGCGTCCTGTCAAGCTGGTACTTGTGAGGATAAAGAACTAGGCTAACACATTTAAAGAAAGAAAAAGAAAGCAATCATATGGACAAAGAGAGAGAAGAAGGAGGAGGGGAGAGAATAGAAAGGGGCAATGGAAAGAAGAAGAAAGGGGGAAAAAAGAAAATGGGGAAAGATAAATTAGATTGAAAAGGAGGATGGAAAGAAAAGGGGAAAAGTAAGTTAGATTGAAAAAGAGAATGGAAATATATATGAAGCAATAAATGAGAATGAATAAAAAATATAAATGAAAAAATGTGTAAAAAAAAATATATATGGAAAAATAAATATGAAAAAAAATATGGAAAATCATGAAGTTAGAATCAAATTTGATTCCATTTAATTTATCGACCTAAGGAAGGGGAGATGTATGAAAAGGTATATATATATATATATTTTTTTATATATTCAAAAAACGGGAGGGGGGAAAGAAAACGAGGTGTCCAAAGAAAGGGGGGGGGGGCCCAGGGGACGGTCTGCACGGCGCCCCCCCAGAAAACCGAGGTGCTGGGAGAGCGTCATGCAGATCAACCCCACCGACGCACGAATACACCGACATGACAAGCCCGATTAAGTGGACGAGTCTGCAGTGTAAAAAAGTGCCACGCCGTCATCAAAGATGGTTAGGCGTGGCCCACGTGCGCCGGGCGAGGACAGATCCAAAACCAGGCAACCACAAAAATAATTATAAACTAAATAGGAAAGTTTTAGAATTCTTTTGGATAATATCCTTCAAAGTGACTACAGAAGACATCATTTTTGCAAGTAAAGCACGGTGGGCATAATAAGGTAGGCAAAGGATGAATAAACGTACATGACAGGAAATTTTTGTATGTGCAAACAATTCGATACATCAAAATACAACTGTTGTTATACATATGTAAGCATATTAGGAATATATTTTATGAATACAGACAATGTCATCAAAGGATATATACACAGAGTTCATCATCACAGACCTGGTTAACTCGTCCATTATTGCTGGAAAATTCAAAAAATGTCCTACGAAAATGATTGACATTTCGTTAGATATGCAGTATTGAATACCTTATTCTTTTTCACACCCCCTGAGACAAAACCCTCCAAGAAGGGGCGAAAACTCATCTCAAATTTGATTCTAACTTCATGATTTTCCATATTTTTTTTCATATTTATTTTTCCATATATATTTTTTTTTACACATTTTTTCATTTATATTTTTTATTCATTCTCATTTATTGCTTCATATATATTTCCATTCTCTTTTTCAATCTAACTTACTTTTCCCCTTTTCTTTCCATCCTCCTTTTCAATCTAATTTATCTTTCCCCCTTTTCTTTTTTCCCCCTTTCTTCTTCTTTCCATTGCCCCTTTCTATTCTCTCCCCTCCTCCTTCTTCTCTCTCTTTGTCCATATGATTGCTTTCTTTTTCTTTCTTTAAATGTGTTAGCCTAGTTCTTTATCCTCACAAGTACCAGCTTGACAGGACGCTGTCATGCGCTGTGCCATGCGCAATGACACCACCCCCTGGGACAGCGTGACTCCGGAGTTTCCTCTCCTCTAGGATCTCCGGATACCCGCCCTCCCTGTATGCGTCGGTCCGTCTGACGCATGCGCACACTGCAGAGTGATATTCCTTCCTCTGCTGACACCTCCGGTTGGAATCTCACTGCGCAGGCGCCGGCGGCTATTTAAGCCGCGTCTTGGCGTCCTGCCCAGTGTGCTATCCCACCATCTAACCCTCAGGACGCTTTTCGTTCCAGCTGCCTAAATATCATCCTTACATCTAATAAGTAAGTAAGACCAAAATCTCCTCTCCTCTGAACTGTATGTTTTACCGCTCTGTGACACTTCTCTAAGAGACAAAATTAAGCATACTTTGCCATACTTTCCTTACTTGCCTGCTCTATACCTACCTGACTAATGGCTCACTGATGTGATTAACTGATTAAATCTACATTCAATTCTTCTCCAATTAAAAAAAAGGCCCATCATTAATTCCCTATATTCAGCAGGTCGGCAAGTATGCCTTCCTTTCTAGATTCTAGAGAGCATGATCCTGATATACTGAAACATTAGCCACAATCTATGGTCCTCACATTCTTTGCATAAATGTAGAAAAAATAGTCTCCCCTTTCTTTCGGGTGAAGGGATAACAAAAGATGTATGGGATATATGCAAATTTATAGTTTTTTGAGAAAATTACTCATAAGCTTATTTTTCCTCTTTTTTAAAGGGCAATCTGGGATCCAACGGGGTTGTCCTTCCCTTTTTGGGGGGCCTTTGCGAGGCCATTTCTGAAGCCGACGGATAGCCTTTATCTTACACTGGCTGATCAGCCGACAACCAGTGCGTTTTTCATTTAAAAAGATCTAGTCTGCTACCCTATGCCAAATTGC
Source organism: Lithobates septentrionalis (assembly GCA_037952835.1). Taxonomy (NCBI): domain Eukaryota; kingdom Metazoa; phylum Chordata; class Amphibia; order Anura; family Ranidae; genus Lithobates; species Lithobates septentrionalis. Next base: position 1,383,204 of record JBBDGP010003773.1, on the reverse strand, counting down.
AGGTTGGGGTGCAGTCATATATGTATCTTTCATTCTTGAAAACTTCTTGTTGGTATGTATGGTGGGCATAGTGGGTTGTTAGGTTACTAAACCTTTGTGGTTCATATTGTTCCCTCTGTGCAAACTGTTCTCATTTGTTATTTCAGAATGTATCTCCTATATATGCGACTTTTCTCTCTGCAATACGCCTCTGAAGAAGGGACATCGTCCTGAAACATGTCAGGCTTCTAGAGAAAATATTCTATTATGAATGGAAGCATACAAAAATTACTACAGGATAGCAAATTTTATTGTATAAATACTTCTGTTAAGATCTATTACCAAATGTATCTTGTTTTTATGATCTTTCAAATAAATAAAACATTTTTTATCTAATCCATGTATGGTTCGCCTATAAAGTCCCATTATACTGGGGGGTATATAAGTTCCCTAACTTAGGGGTCTTATTTTTTCCACTTGTATATTAGAAATGTACCTGAATCCTCACAAACAAACCATCATTTTTGAAGTAAAACACATAGGAGAGTATAATTCAAAACACAAATCCTTTATTAAGGGATCAGAACCAAACAAAGAGGAAGGCAACACTGGAGAAACAGGAGAAATTAGTGAAGCCTGGGACCCCCACGGCAGACAACAATTCTTCAACATCAAAATTGGTGGCCTGAGGAGTCCATATATAAGGGAGGGCAGTCTGGTCCGGGATTCGCAGAGATCCGGATAGCAGCAGATGACATCTGTGTCCCCAGGCTGTGGTACCACAAGAGGCTGCATTTTTTGGCTGACCAGACTGAACCCAGGGCAATCACTGTCTGGTCTTCCTTACACGCTTCCTTCCGGGCTGTGGCTGTGCAGTTGGAGATGTGGCAGGAGGAGGAGTAGGACCTGGAGGAGGAGGAGGACTGGGAGGACCTGGAGGAGAGGGAGGAGGAGGAGGAGGACCTGCAGGAGGAGGAGGAGGACCATCGCGAAGGTGTGTCTCAGGTGTAATTTGGCCCCTCATACCTTTCTCAAGAGCCTCCGATATGAGGGCCTCACACATGACTTTTTGGCCCTCCTCCATCCTCTGCATTTTATATGCTATTAAGGCAGCAATGTTCTCCTGCATGGTGTGGGGTGCTCCCAGGACCTCTGTAGCCCTCCAAAAGAATGCTATAGCCGCCTCCTCTAGGGTACTCCTCCTACTGCCACTTTCTGTTTTCAGGGGGGGGGTGGAGGGACCTTGATATCAGCCAGCCGGCTCGGCCTGGCCACCTCCTGGCTGAGACTTCCCTGTGTATGAAAAAGGGACAGGGTTTTAGTTTTTGCATCATCAATCACAATCCTAAATTAGTACTCCCACCTAACATCTAGTTAACATCATTGATTGGACAATATTTAGAGGAATGCTATACCTGGCTCAATCTGGGCTCCTCCACATGTGGCCTGGAAGGCCCAGGGTGGGCGTCAGAAGCCTCAGCCGGGGGGGGGAAGGAAGCGTGGAAGGAAGACTGGAGAGGGATGGCCTGGGTTCAGTCTGGCCTGCCAGAAAATGCAGCCTGTCGTAGTACAACATCCTGGGGACATAGATGTCATCTGCTGCTCCGGATCTCTGTGAATCCAGGACTTTCTTGCGCTCCCTTAGATATGTGCTCCTCAGGCCACCAATGAAGATCTTTAAATAGGTGATGTCTGCCGTGGGGATCACCTGCTTCACTATTTCACACAATTGCACCAGTGCTGCCTTCCTCTTTGCTTGGTTCTTGAAATGGGGGTGGGTAATCTCCCACAGACAGGGCAGCTCCCTTAGCATCTCGAGGAATAATGACATGAAGTCAGTATCTTTTAATAAGATATCCATGTTCACGGCAAGACACAACACAAGACAAAGCCTAATGTCAGACAAAACTCTGCTAATCTTGTTACAATATAGGCCTCAATCTAGAACCAGTATAGGCACAAGTTTGTCTCTTACCTTCGTTCTTACGATCGGCGCGTCCAATGCTCCTTCCTCCGCTCACAGATCGTACGTAATACGCATGCGTGTTACGCTTTATACACACTGCGCATGCATGTAACTCCGCCCGCCCCTGACGTTCTTTCTAGTCTATTCCCCGCCCCTTTTCGTTCGGCGCAGTGGGGGAAGAGCATGATGGTGGAGTTACAGCAGGTGCATGCTAATTCTAACAACGAGGAGGAGGAGGAGGAAAGCCCGGATCCAGGCACGTCCCGATCCAGAAGGAGACGTTTTAAGGCCACAAATATGTCCTTTGGGGAGATGTTGGAGATGGTCGACATCATGAGGAAGTCCGACTATGACGGAAAATATGGGCCTTACCCAACCCCAACATCCGAAAGGCCAAGATCATGGCAAAAGTGGTCAGGAGTCTTGAGAGGAATTTCGGGGTCCGAAGATCTAAAGATCAGCTCAGGAAACGGTGGTCGGACCTGAAGTTGAGAGAGCCAGAGCAGTACTGAAAGATCCGGAGAGTGCTGCAAAAAAGTAAGTAGTTGTGCTGTGTTCTTCCTATTCTTTCTGTCTTTATTCCGTTCGTTCTGCTCCATATGCTTTTATTAATTGTAACGTTTAAAAGGGCAACTTTAATGTTCATGGGCCCATTATTCGTTCGTATCAAACATTTTTCTTTCGGCCTCTAGAACACCATTGTTTAGGCCATATGCATTTTCACACATTTTTGGGGCCTACTTGGATGCCAAATATTTGTTTGTGTAGATGGGTTTGTTACTAGAATGAAATGCCAACTAGATTGTGTGTAAGGAGAGGACACTGAGCAGCTGTTTTCACATCTGGACGCTGGAGCACTAGTGTGGGACACAAGAACACCATTTTTATTAGGGGGGGCACACAGGTGCTCCAGTGTATACTATAGGGGGGGCTACATCTGTGAAGTTTGTACCAAACAGGTAAAGTATTGCAGCTTGACAAAGGGCAAGAAAAAATATACATCTTGGAACTCGGCTAAAATAGACAATTGTACCCCACTTCCAAGCAATGTTTCCTAGTTCTAGTTCTGCCATCAAATATCTGTGTGCTAAGTATACCATTTTTGTTTGACATAGGGGAGAAAAGACTCGGAGGACACCCCTCATCCGAGGAGACCAGAGACCCCCCACCTCTGGAAGAAGGGGAAATAACACCAACCCAAGAAGAAGAGCAGGAGGAAGAAGAAGATGTGGTGGAGATTGGCACCACAACAGGTGAGTGTCTGCGACCACAGGCTCAGGTAAGAGATGGATGGTGGCAGATTTTTGAGACCTTTTTTTTTGTTCTTTATCTCTTTTTAGGTGATCGTGATGTGAGGGAGAGAGAACGATTCACATCTGAAAGTGCCCAGATACTGATCGGGGAGATCATGGGGTGTAATCTCGAATTGCACAACATACAGCAACAAATCAGTGATGTTATTAAAAAAAATAATAACATCATTGATGTTTTGGGGCGAATTTAAACCCCACAAAATAACCTGTTTTATTGTGGTCCAATCTTCCAAAAAATTTTACAATGTTTAGAAAAGCCAAATTTGGAGGATGCACACAGTGTGCCAACATGTGCTATCTGCCATCACGGGAGATCAATGGACGCGTTTTGGGGGTGCAAACCCTTCCTCAATTCTAAAGTCGCGTTGAGGAAGGGCTTGCTCCCCCAAAACACGTCCCTTGATCCAACCTGATGGCAGATAGCACATGTTGACATTCGTAAATTGGTGTGCATCTTCTAAATTATGCTTTTCCAGGGGTGAGTTCCCCCCATCTGAACTCTATATCAAACCCAGTTCCTAAATACTGATGTCTGATATAGCCTTCAGGTTTTACCATATGTGAACTTTGTAAGTTCAAGTTTTTTGGCTTTCTTGTTGGTTTTACACAGGCCTGTTTTATCTGAAATGGATATTTCGAATTTTGATAATGCTACTGCAAAAATTGTTATACAACAAACATGTTGGTTTGTTTTAAAAACCTTTCGTAAATGCACATGTGATTGTGCAGGTATAAAAAAGTGGCTTACTCAAGAATGTGTGGATTATTGTCTCAACACTACAACACTTTTGGGGTGATGTAATTGCTGTTTTATGCAAAAATGGGGGTTATTTCCTAAGGGCAAATACACTTTGCACTACAAGCGCAGGTTCAGTGCAGTTGCAAGTGCACTTGTAGTGAAATGTGTTTTTGCATTTAGGAAGGACCAGCCAACACAGTTTTTTATAAGGTTACCCAATCACGACATTTTCTGCACTCAACACATTTCTGTCAGGGTCAGCTAAAACAAACACAAGCAGTAAATGTCCACAAATAATTTTTTTTGGTTGGTTTTTATTTTAAAAAGTTTTCACAGATTGTCTGGCATATTGATAGCCCCCCTACCCGCAAAGAACTCCAGGTAGCGTAACCGGACATCACGGGCACTCAGGGAGGGCAAGCCAGAACGGCCACTTTCAAGCGCCATCAGTGTTGATGGATTTGGATTTCCGGCCTCAGGCCCAACTGAGCCAGCATAGTTTGCTGAATGTTTTCTTTAAAATTATGGAGAACACAGCAGGCAAGTATTATATGGTTCAGTTTATACTCCGCCATATGGATGGGTGTCAGAAATAATCGTAACCGGCTGGCCAGGATTCCAAATGTGTTCTCCACCACTCTTCGGGCTCTGGCCAGCCGGTAATTAAAAACCCTCTGTTCCGGGGTGAGGGTCCTCATCAGGAATGGCCACATCAGGTGGTCCCCCAGCGCAAATGCTTCATCAGCAACGAACACAAATGGGAGACCTTCAACATTGTCCTCTGGAGGTGGCAAGTCCAAGCTGCCATTCTGGAGACGCCTGTAGAACTCCGTCTGGGCGATCACTCCACCATCGGACATCCGGCCATTCTTCCCCACGTCCACATACAGGAACTCGTAATTAGCCGACACCACCGCCAACATCACTATACTATTAAACCCCTTGTAATTATAATAGTATGACCCCGAGTTGGGTGGTGGGATGATGTGGACGTGTTTCCCATCAATTGCCCCTCCGCAGTTAGGAAAGTCCCACCGCTGGGCAAAGTGGGAGGCCACAGTCTGCCATTCCTGTGGCGTTGAAGGAAACTGTTGAGGAAAAAACAATAAACATTACTATTTTTTCACAGAAACATGGCAAGCAGATTACACACAAACATTCTGGGTCAACCTCCAGATAGCATTTATTAAGGGGAATTTAACAACAACAAAGTATAAGGTACACCTATCATATTCCCCCTCCCCCCCTCATGGGCCATTTCTAACATTATAGGGGGGACTCTTGGACAGGTAACCCTCTTCACTTCATTTAGAGATGAAGGCCTAAATGCAGGGTATTACTTGGAACAGACCCTCCTTAGTTACACTATTGGCAGACCACTGGACAGGTAAGAAGTGTCATAATACAAAGATATAAATACACACTGTACACATTTGAGGACATTTTGACATTCTGCTATTACCTATCAAGATAATAATAGGATACCAAAAATTTAAACAGTACCATTGGAAAGTATACAGGCAGGCCCTTGCACTACATGCTTTGGGGAATTCATCCATAAATCTGACCAGTAAAGAGGTGGGTATAGTGTGTATGGGTTTGGCAAAGTCAGCAAATAGATGACTGAGGATAGAGAATTGGGATCAGCTGACTTAGCAGTTGGGGGAGGGAGGGTTACAAAAAATTTGGGGACACCACAAAAAAAAGCCTCTGGCACTCTGCCTGAATTTAAATCAAAAATAACATTTCCTAACATTTTAGGGGGTGTTTGGGGTAAAGCACTACTATGGAGCTGATAAAATACATTGTTAAGTGACTACATGAGGTGAATATAGGGCAGGCGACACCATGCTGGAGAGGTTATTGAAGGGCAAATATGTATGAAGGACTGAAAATAATAATTACATAAAAATCCAGCATGCATGAGGACAAAGGGGACATTCACAGCATATTAGAATCATGGTAATTAGGGAATGAGGAAAGAAATACAATATATTAGCAAACATTCAATACAATAAAATGTGATATTAAAGGATAAAAATCTTACCTTCATATATTCCTTCTGAAGGACCTGGATGATGGCAGAACAGGTCTCTGGGATAATGATCCCCAGAGCCTGGGGGGAGATGCCTGTCGAGAACTTGAGGTCCTGCAGGCTTCTCCCTGTGGCCAAATACCGCAAGGTAGCGACCAACCTCTGCTCCGGAGTGATGGCTTGCCTCATGCAGGTATCCTGCCTGCTAATATAGGGGGTCAGCGAAGCCAACAAACGGTGAAACACGGGGTCTGTCATCCTGAGAAAGTTCCTGAAATCATCAGGATTATTCTCACGGATCTCACGGAGCAAAGGCATATGACAGAACTGGTCACGCTGAAGCAACCAATTCTTGGTCCATGAACTCCTCCCCACCCTGTTCATGGACTGGACTTGTGTCAAGGTCAGGACCCCAACACCAAGCCCCCGCACAGCACGAACTCTACGAGGAGTACGCATACGAAACATGGCTAGAAAACGGTCGGCTGCTCAGAACGAAGTAACAGAACGCACTGAAGAACAGCAAGGCCTGTGAAGAGCGACCTGAAAACCAGTAACGAACTAACAAGAATACACTGACTCCTTAAAGTCACGCGGAACTTGCTTGCACGCACTGAAGAGCAGATACAAACCCACAAGCACAAACTGAATGGCGGAAAACGGTCTGAAAGCCACGAGTCTGAAAAAGCGCGAATCGTCTCTCACCAAACTTTTACTAACACAAGATTAGCAAAAGGAGCCCAAAGGGTGCCGCGCTTGGTTCTGAACCGGCCTTTTCTAGTCTCGTCGTACGTGTTGTACGTGACCGCGTGGCTGTCGATCGGAAATTCCGACAACTTTGTGCGACCGTGTGTAGGCAAAACAAGTTTGAGCCAACATCTGTCGGAAAAAATCCTAGGATTTTGTTGTCGGAATGTCCGAACAAAGTCCGACCGTGTGTACGCCCTATTAGAAATCCTGAAGGCGGTGATTGGTTTTCGGGGCCCCGTACGCGGCTAGGTCCCACACATGTGGTATCCCCATACTCAGGAGAAGCAGCTGAATGTATTTTGGGGTGCAATTCCACATAGGCCCATGTGTGAGCAATATATCATTTAGTGACAACTTTTTGTAAATTTTTTTTTTTTTGTCATTATTCATAACTTGGGACAAAAAAAATAAATATTCAATGGGTTCAACATGCCTCTTAGCAATTTCCTTGGGGTGTCTACTTTCCAAAATGGGGTCATTTGGGGGGGTTTTGTACTGCCCTGCCATTTTAGCACCTCAAGAAATGACATAGGCAGTCATAAACTAAAAGCTGTGTAAATTCCAGAAAATGTACCCTAGTTTGTAGACGCTATAACTTTTGCGCAAACCAATAAATATACGCTTATTGACATTTTTTTTACCAAAGACATGTGGCCGAATACATTTTGGCCTAAATGTATGACTAAAATTGAGTTTATTGGATTTTTTTATAACAAAAAGTAGAAAATATCATTTTGCGATTCGGCACTGCGTCGCTTTAACTGACAATTGCGCGGTCTTGCGACGTGGCTCCAAAACAAAATTGACATCATTTTTTTCACACAAATAGAGCTTTCTTTTGGTGGTATTTGATCACCTCTGCTGTTTTTATTTTTTGCGCTATAAACAAAAAAAAGCGACAATTTTGAAAAAAACTCATTATTTTTTACTTTTTGCTATAATAAATATCCCCCAAAAATATATAAAAAAACATTTTTTTTCCTCACTTTAGGCTGATATGTATTCTTCTACATATTTTTGGTAAGAAAAATCGAATAAGCGTTTATTGATTGGTTTGCGCAAAAGTTATAGCGTCTACAAAATAGGGGATAGTTTTATGGCAATTTTATTAAAATTGTTTTTTTTTTAATAGTAATGGCGGTGATCTGCGATTCTTATCATAACTGCGACATTATGGCGGACACATCGGACAATTCTGACACATTTTTGGAACCATTGTCATTTTTACAGTGATCAGTGCTATAAAATTGCACTGATTACTGTAAAAATTACATTGGCAGTGAAGGGGTTAACCACTAGGGGGCTAGGGAGGGGTTAAGTGTGTCCTAGGGATGTGTTCTAACTGTGGGGTGGAGGGGCTGTGTGTGACACATCACTGATCATAGCTCCTGATCACAGGGAGCTATGATCAGTGACACTGTCACTAGGCAGAACGGGGAGATGCTTGTTTAGATTAGCATCTCCCCGTTCTTCCTCTCTGTGAGATGATCATGGGTATCCCCACAGACATCGAGTCTGCGGGACCAGCCATCCTACTCACGGAACTCGCGGCGGGAGTGTGCGAGCGCTGCCGGTGGCGTGCACGCGATAGCACGGCGGCAAATTCAAAGGGACGTACAGGTACGCCCATTTGCCCAGCCGTGCCATTCTGCTGACGTAAAAGTACATGCGGCGGTCTGCAAGCGGTTAAGCAACAGACAGCATGGGTTCATAAAAGACAGAAGTTGTCAAACAAAACTTATTTGTTTTTATGAGGAGATAAGTATAACCTTGGACAGAGGGGTGGCTGTGGACGTGATATACCTGGATTTTGCAAAAGCGTTTGACACAGTTCCCTACACACGTCTCATGTGTAAGGTAAAGTCTACAGGCTTGGGAAGATCAATTTGTAAATGGATAGAACACTGGTTAAAAGACAGAATTCAGAAAGTAGTGGTTAATAAGGATGAGCCGAACATCTTTTGGTTCGGTTCGCACCAGAACATCCGAACAGACAAAACATTCGGAAGAACACACAAGCACCGTTAAAGTCTATGGGACACAAACATGAAAAATCAAAAGTGCTAATTTTAAAGGCTTATATGCAAGTTATTGTCATAAAAAGTGTTTGGGGATCCGGGTTCTGCCCCAGGGGACATGTATAAATGCAAAAGTTTTTTTTAAAAACTGACGTTTTTTTCGAGAGCAGTGATTTTTTTTTTAATGCTTAAAGTGAAACAATAAAAATGAATTATTCCTTTAAATATCATGCCTGGGGGTGTCTATAGTATGCCTGTAGCACATTTTTCCCGTGTTTAGAACAGTACCACAGCAAAATGACATTTCTAAAGGAAAAATTGTCATTTAAAACTGATTGCGGCTGTGAATGAATTGTCGGGTCTCGGCAATATAGATAAAACTCATTCAAAAAAAGGGCATGGGTCCCCCCCCCCCCAGTCCATTACCAGGCCATTTTGGGTCTGGTATGAATATTAAGGGGAACCCTGAACCAAAATGTAAAAAAAAAAAATATGTGGGGGTCCCTCCAAAATCCATACCAGGCCCTTCAGGTCTGATATGGAAATTAAGGGAACCCTGCACCAAATTAAAAAAAAGGCTTAGGGCCCCCAAAATCCATACCATACCAGACCCTTCGCAGTCCTGTCATTACCAGTAAAAAGAATAAAAAATCAATAAAAGTCCTTAGATCGATCCCGTAGTTTGTAGACTCGATAACTTTTGCGCAAACCAATCAATGTGTGCCTATTGTGATTTTTTTTTTTTTTTTACCAAAAATATGTAAAAGAATATATATTGGCCTAAACTGATGAATAATTTTTTTTTTTTGGATATGTATTATAGCAGAAAGTAAAAAAAATGATGCTTTTTTGTTTATAGCGCAAAAAATAAAAACCACAGAGGTGATCAAACACAACCAAAAGAAAGCTCTATTTGTGGGGAAAAAAAGGACGTAAATTTTGTTTGGGTACAGCATTACATGACCGCGCAATTGTCAGTTAAAACAACGCCATGCCAAATTGTAAAAAGTGCTCTGGTCAGGAAGGGGGTAAAATCGATTGCGGAATCTGGGTAAAAGTGCTCCTTCATAGTAAAAAGGATGAGAATAGCTTCTCTAGACTCCACAAAATTTTTGCTACCTTGTATAAATCCCTATATCATCTACCTAAAGTATGAAAGTTAATTGCTTTATCATTGGCATTGCCTATCAAGAAAGACATAATACTATTAGAATTGCTAAAGAAGACTCTAAAAAGCTTACCACACACACTATTGCCGAGCATTTTCATGTGAACTAAAAATAAGTGTCCTTTTTCTAATTCAAGATGGATCAGAGTAAAAAATACAGATATTGTTCACAAACAGTATAGCTATCAACACTGTGAAAGGCCTTGCAATATCTTTTTCTCAGGCACAATTTTAGTCTGATTTAGATTTGTAATCTAGAAATCTAAAACACAATTTTACAAGGCAAATCAATTTTTTTTTTTTTACACCAAGATTTACAATAGCCCCAGAGTCCTAAACAAATATAGAAACCAGCTGCAAATTATATCATTGCCAGCACTCATGTCATTTAGTCACTGATATAATTTGCCGCTTGCTACAGTTACATAAAGGTGTTGATTTTTAAGGCAAATAGGCTGGTCAAACAAATGGGACAGCACTACCATGGCTCCCATAAACCCGGTGCTCGGGCTGAAAGGTCTCTGAAACCCTCACACGATTACCAAGTACCAGCAGAGCGGTTATCCTTTATTTAGCATAAAGAATACAGCCATAAAAGATGCCAATGCATTCAAGGCTGGCGAGGGGATGCATTGGACACATTTGCTGCCATTGTCCTATATGCTGAGTGTCCAGTGCGCTACTATGCCTTTAAGGAGGAGTTGGCTCCCTCCAGGCTCACCTGCCCTCTATCTATCCATTATTACGCATGTGCTTCAACTATAGAGGCTCTCAAAAATGTATAGAGTTAGGACTGCGGATAACACTGGGTGCCGTGAAGTGGCTCTGCAGCTTACGCATGTATTTGCAAATGCGTGCAAACTAAATGCCTGTTTTTCCTTGTCAAAAGAAGTTTATTGAGTATACAATATTATAAAGATACATAAAGTAAGTTTACAAGGATCTATAAAGTAAGCTCATTGTTTTACAGTAGGGTTTATATAGGTAAATATCATGAAATTTCAAATATTAAACATTGGGTTCACGTAAACCTAAATTAAAGATATATATCATTTCCTTAGTTACTTTTGTAGGTATTTAAATGATTTATACCTACTATACATATTGTTTACAGGTAGAGTGTATATAGGTCAAATAAATTCTGATAATGAGCTTTAATCGTAAGGTGGAGAAAAGGAAAGAGAAAGAAGAAAAAAGGTAGAAAGGTAGAGGTATGGTCCACAAGGTTGTCCCGCTCGTCAGTTTATTATTCTTTTTAGTTCTCTTTGAAGCCTTAGAATGGGTGTCTCTGTAAGTCATTTAATCTGTTACCATGGCAACAGGACAGAGTCATTGAAATTTGACAGGAACTGTTGTTTTATCCAAGGATGCCAAAGTTTTTCAAATTTTGGAATTTGATTTTGATCGATGGCTACCATCTTAGCATGGGACATTGTATTATTCATTCTGTGAATTGTTTCTGCTAGTACCAACTTAGGAGATTTCCATGCCTTGGCCACTGTTTGTTTTGCAGCCGTTATTAGTTGGATCATAAGTTTGAATTGAGAGAGTGTTAACCATTCCGGTTTTAGATTAAGTAAAGTTATATATGGATCTGGTTGTATTATTTTTTTAAATATTTTAGATGCAATCACGAAGACTTCCTTCCAGAAGGTTTGGATTACTGGGCACGTCCACCATATGTGTAAATGTGTGCCTATTTCTGGGCATCCTCGAAAACAAAGAGCTGAGGTATTAGGTGAATATTTTGCCACTCTAGCGGGTACAAGGTACCAGCGAGTTAGGACTTTATAATTTGTCTCCAGTGCTAAGATGTTGGGTGAAGATGACTTAGATGTGAGCCATATGTTAGACCAGTCCGTGTCTTCTAAAGTTCGTCCCAGGTCCTCCTCCCACCTCTGAACGTAAGAGGGTCTATTAAGATTTGCTACTCCATATAATTGATTATAAAGTGATGAAATTGTACCTTTAGCAAATAGATCTTTTGTACAGATTGATTCAAAAATGGATAATTGGGATAATGGTGTATCCCCCTTTAGGAATGGTGTATAGAAATTTTTGATTTGGAGATATCTAAATATCTCAGAGTTTGGTAGATCATATTTTTCTCTAAGCGATGGGAATGAAAGGAATGATTTAGATGCTATGAAGTCATTTAGTGTCTGAATGCCTGATGTTGTCCAAGCTTTAAAAGAATTTGGGTAGATCCATGCCGGATAAAAGGCCGGATTTCTGATAAAAGAAAGGAGAGGATTGTGTGGAGATTGTAACTGATATTTGGTTTTTAGTTTATCCCAGAGAGATAAGAAGTGTTTAGTTATGGGATTATGAATTTTAAAGCGGTCTTTCGGATCAAGCCATAATAAGTTTGATATTAATAGAGGGTCATTTTCTGAAGCCTCTATAAATACCCATAATGGGATTTCCTGTTTTGCATGGTATTTGGACAGACTGGCCAAATGTGCTGCTCTGTAGTAGTTAGTAAAATTAGGGTATCCCAGGCCTCCTTTATTTTTGGGAAGATGTAGTGTGTGTATAGGTATACGTGGTTTAGAAGAGCCCCATATAAACGAAGTTGCTCTTTTTTGTACTATTCTCAAAAAATAGGAAGGAATTGGAATAGGGAGGACTCTGAATAGATAAAGCAATTTGGGTAGAATAGTCATTTTGATTGCATTAATCTTCCCTATCCAGGATAAAGGAAGTTGCGACCATTGTTTTATTAGATTTGTGATCTGTCTTAATACAGGAGGATAGTTGGTTGAGAATAAGTCAGAATGAGATGCTGTTAAATGAATTCCAAGATATGGGATTGATTTTTCTGCCCATGTGAATGGGAGTGCAGCCCTAGCCGGGATCAATTCCATGTTTGTGAGTGAAATATTAAGCACTAGGCATTTCTTAAGATTAATCATAAGGCCGGATAGGGCTGCAAATCCATCAAGAGCTGGTATTAAGTTAGGACCAGAGACCTGTGGTGATGATAGAAAAAGTAATATATCGTCTGCAAATATACATAATTTGTGTGTAATACCTCCTACTTCAATGCCAGTTATAGTTTGGTTTGTTCTGATGTATTGGGCCAGGGGTTCGAGTATAAGGGCAAATAATAAGGGAGATAATGGGCAACCCTGTCGTGTACCTCTTTCGATATTAAAGGCTTCAGATTTGTATCCAGCATATTTTATATAGGCTTTGGGTTTATTATATAATGCTTTGATCCATGTTAAAAAGTGGGGTCCAAAACCCCATTTTTGTAATGAATATTGCATATATTGCCAGGATACTGTGTCAAATGCCCTCTTAATATCGAGAGATAGAAAACATAAAGGGATTTTCCGTTTTTTAGCAATATGTGCCAATAACACTGCCCTGCGTATATTATCGCCTGCCTGTCTATTTGGCATGAAGCCTACTTGATCTCTATGTATTAATTTTCCTATAATGCTATTGAGGCGTTTTGCTATTATTTTTGCTAATAATTTAATATCAAGGTTTAACAGAGAGATAGGCCGATAATTCACACAGGAAGTATCATCAGAAAGGGGTTTTGGGATCATACAAACAATTTCCATTAGTGTTTCTTGCCGAAAAGAATGTCCATCTAGAAGTTTGTTAAAAGTTTCAGTGAGAATGGGAGAGAGTATTTCTGAGAATGTTTTATAGTATAAAGCCGAGTAGCCGTCTGGGCCTGGTCTTTTGTTAAGTTTTAGGTCTTTTATGGCGTTAGCAACTTCATCTATAGTTATAGGCTCATCCAAACTGCTTTTTTGATTCTGAGATAACTCAGGTAAGGTTATTTTTGAGAAGAAGGATTCAGCCTCTGTAGGATTAAATTCATCGTTTGTCTTGTATAAAGTTGCGAGATGTGAGTGAAATTTATGGACTATTTTAACTGGATTACAAGTATAAACATTTTTTGATAATTTCAAACGTATTGGTTTGAAAGATTTGTTAGTTGAATTTAATGCCCGAGCCAAATATGTACCTGGTTTGTTTGTATTCATGTAGAAATTGTGTTTGGAGCGTTTGAGGGATTTATCAACTGACTCAGTGAGAAATAGATCGTATTCCAATCTAGATTTTTCCAGATGAGATTTTGTACTCTGAGATGGATTATCTTGGAATGATATGTAGGCTGCATTAAAATTGAGTTCTAGTTTTTTTGCTAGATTTTTGCGTTCCCGTTTAAATAATGCCATTTGTCTTTGTATTGTACCACGCAAGACAGGCTTATGAGCTTCCCACAGTGTTATTGGGGAGATGTCTGTTGTATTATTAATTGATATGTATTCCTTTAAAGCTTGTTCAATGGCCATCTGATGTAGTGGGTGTTTGAGCATTATGTCCGGTAAGTACCACGTTGGGTCATGCGCTTTTGGTATGGCTGAGGCTATAGTAGTGTATACTGCATTATGGTCAGACCACGGAATCGGAATTATATCTGATGCAATAATTTCTGGTAGCATTCCTATTGTTAGAAAAATATGATCTATTCTGGTGAAGGTTTGATGAGGGTGCGAGAAATAAGTGAATTTCTTTTTCATTGGGTTACTTTCTCTCCACGAATCTACCAGATTGTATTTGGAAAGAAGTTGAGAAAAAGGTAATCTAGAGGTTATTTTGGATGGTGTAAAAGGTGATTTATCTAGAAATGGGAGGAGGACCTGGTTCGAATCCCCACACATTATCACTGTTCCTATTTTGTGTGTATTAATCACTTGTAATATATGTGAGAGGAATGGTGTAGGTTGTTTGTTAGGAGCGTAGTAGGAAATCACCGCGATTGCTGTATCCATTATATAACCCATGAGTATCAGGTATCTACCTTCTGGGTCTTTAATTTCTGATGATAAGGTGAATGGTGTGGATCGGTGAAATGCAATTAGAGTTCCCCTTTGCTTGGTACAGGCAGAAGACGTGTAAATTTGTTGATAAAAAGGAGAAATATATTTTGGAGTAGAATCTTTGGTGAAGTGTGTTTCTTGGAGGCATACTATGTGAGCCTTCTTATTATGGAAAGCACGGAAGGCTTTGGTCCTTTTTTGAGGGACATTTATTCCCTGAACATTCAGGGAAAGTATATTCAGTGGTGCCATGGCAACAGATCAAATAGTTTTGACTTACTTTTTGTTATGCAGAGCTGACTGCGCAGATCAACCTGTGTGGACTGAAGAGATGAAAAGATAGGAAAGAAACCAGTGAATTCTGGAGTAAAGAGTAAACAAAAAACATATGAGATTAGATGATACATTGTATAAATTATTTTTTGCAAGTAATCACAATTTATCCATGAAAGAGAATAAATATCTCTCTCAGGGGAATAAGTGCCTTCGTCACACTCCCACATAATATGGTTGGGAGAATGAGGAGGGCTAATGGGGGTACACGGATCTTCCGCTTACAGGAGAGAAGTGCTATGTCAAAAGACATCAAAATGATGTTTCATTAATTGGAGTGCAGAATATAGTTTTTGTTGAAATTATTTATTCCAGGGTGGTTGTATATGGTTAGTCTTGCCCTAGGCTAAATAATTCAGTTAGAAAGGTACTGTTAATAACTTTGGTATTGATGAGGATAGTTTGAATTATTTTGGGATTTTAACCCTTTTAGAGTAAACAATTACATATTTTATTCATATGTAACTGTTTAGATATGTTAACTCATAAAATTGAGGTTGTATTGCCTCAGATTGGAATAAACAAAAACATAATTCTAGGAACTAGTTAGGTAATAATATATTTGTTTTAAGAAAAAAAAGAAAAAGCTTCCATTACTTCTGAATTATTGAACATTTGTCCTAAAAAGTAATAAATCTATTGTTATTACCTGATAATATATAACTGAACAAGAATTTCCTTATTTCACTTATATATTCTAAGGCTATATGAATCAGAAGTAATAAGAAATATAACTGGAATGTAACATGATCCCACACAGTGTGTGACTATCAGAATGCAGTTACATTCAGTTATAAATACAGGTTTTATATAGAGAACCATCTCTTAGTATAATAAATGAAGAGATATCAGGAATTAGGATGTCAGTCCATTGAATCTTCTTGGTCCATGGATGATGTGGCATAACGGCCTCTTTTGTGAAAATGATGATTCCCATTTTGTTCTGGAATTTTCTGGGTGCTGCCTGAAGGTGAAGATGCCATTCTTCTGCATGTGGGAGAGTTGCTGCT
Organism: Lithobates septentrionalis; assembly: GCA_037952835.1. NCBI lineage: Eukaryota > Metazoa > Chordata > Amphibia > Anura > Ranidae > Lithobates > Lithobates septentrionalis. The sequence continues at coordinate 1,367,046 of JBBDGP010003773.1, read as the reverse complement.
TGTGGTTTCTGTCAGATTTAATTTTAAAAGGGTTTGTTGTAGTTCATCTGCTGATCTGCTTCTGTAAATTGTACCTTGGTGGTTAAATCTGACTGAAAAGGGGAAGCCCCATTGATACATAATGTTGTGGCGTTGCAGTTCCATTAGTTGGGGTTTCATGGATCGTCTTTTAGTAATAGTAAGTTGGGATAGGTCAGCAAAAATTTGATAATTGTGTCCTTGAAAATTAAGTTCCTTTTTTTCTCTTGCAGCAATTAGTATTTGTTCTTTCGTTCTGTAATAATGAAATTTTGTGATTATATCACGTGGGGGTCCATCTTTCTTTTTGGCTGTGAGGGCTCTGTGTACTCTGTCCAGTTCTAAACGTTCAATAGGGATATCTGGCTTTAGTTCTTGTAATAGAGCAGTAATAGTAGATTGCAGGTCTGTCACAGTTTCAGGTATTCCCCTTATGCGCAAGTTTGAACGTCTGGCTCTATTTTCGTAATCTTCGAGCTTGGTTTGAAGTATTAAATTCTCTTCTTTTAATTGTTCCAATTCTGTTATATTTTCTTGGGTTGTAATTTCAATTTCATCCATTTTTATTTCTAAGGCTGCGATGCGGTTTCCCAGCTCTCTTATTTCTTTGGTTAGGCTTTTTGTTATTTGGTCTGAGGTTTGTTTTAAAGCCTTATGAAGCATCTTTTCAAATTGTAATAATATTACTGGGGATGCTGAGGAGGCTTGTGGAGAAGTTTGTGAGAGGATTTGTTCTGTATCTGACTCAAATGGAGAGTCTTGCTGTGACATTTTCTGTCTGTGAGAGCTCCCTGATGCTGTATCTTGTGAGGTGACTGGAGCTGCTTCAGCTGCAGTGAGTGCCTGTGAGCTCTTTGTGAGGTGATTTTTATTTCTGCCACGATTTCCTCCCAGTACCATATTTCCTGCCCAAACTTTCACAGTTTGTTCTCAGGGGCAAAAAGGTTCAAATTGATACCTTTTGAGCCTGCAGGCTCCGCTTTGTCCTTCTCTTCTCTCCTCAGCGGTGTGGAGCTCTAACAATGCATGTCTGCTCTGTTAGGCTCCGCCCATCTCCCCTGAAAATCCCTGTTTTTAACGCAAACTGTTAGAAAGGATAATTCGGTTGGTTGCAGGCTGGTTGGTAAGTTGAGCTGGGCATTTTCTTTGGTTTTGTTTGACATGCATCACCCTCCCATGTGCTCCTTGCTGTGAAGGCCAGTTATAGGTGGGGGCAGTGGCCAATTGTTTGTACTGTTGGAATACAGATGAGGGGACACACTGAACACCTTTGCTGTCATTGTGCTATATGCTGAGTGTCCAGTGGACCCCTGTGCCTTTTAAGGAGGGGTGGGCTCAATCCAGGCTCACCTAACCTCTATCTATCCATTATTATGCATGTGCTTCTACTATGGAGGCTCTCAGAAATTTATAGAGTTAGGATTGCAGATAATAATGGGGTGCCGTGAAGTGGCTCTGTAGCTTACGCATGAATTTGCAAATGTGTGCTAACTAAACCCCTGTTTTTAGGATAATTTGGTTGGTTCCAGGCTGGTTGATAAGTTGAGCTGGGAATTTTCTTTGGTTTCGTTTGACCTAATTATGACTACCATATAAACATGACAAGCACTTTAAATAGTGAACAATGATCACACGTACAAAAAGAGGAAGGAGCAAAAAAAAGCAAAAATTTCTGAAATGAATTATCCAGAATATCACAAAATAAAGACATAAAAAAAGACCAAAATCTATATCCAACACCAACAGAGTACATAATACATATTGCCTCATTGGAATGGGAGGCGGAGCTCGGCATAAAATGGATCAAACAGGAAAAAATATTGAAACTGGCGGAAGGAACAGCGATAGACACCAGTATGAGAGAGATGAACTATAAGTGCTTTTAAGATGATATTTAACACCCACTAAAATACATAAATTCCAAACAGAAAGATCATAGTTATGTTGGAGGGGATGTGGGTTAACCGCTTCAGCCCCGGAAGATTTTACCCCCTTCCTGACCAGAGCACTTTTTGTAATTCGGCACTGTGTCGCTTTAACTGACAATTGCGCGGTCGTGCGACATTGCACCCAAACAAAATTGACATCCTTTTTTTCCCACAAATAAAGATCTTTATTTTGGTGGTATTTGATCACCTCTGCAGTTTTTTATTTTTTGCGCTATAAACAAAAAAAGAGCGACTATTTTGAAAAAAATGCAATATTTTTTACTTTTTGATATAATAAATATCCCCCAAAAATATATATAAAAAACTATTTTTTTCCTCAGTTTAGGCCGATATGTATTCTTCTACATATTTTTGGTCAGTGCTATAAAAATGCATTGATTACTGTAAAAATGTCACTGGCAGGAAAGGGGTTAACACTAGGGGGTGATCAAGGGGTTAACTGTGGTCCCTAGTGTGTGTTCTAACTGAAGGGGGGAGGGGACTGTGTAGGAGAGATGACAGGTCGCTGTTCATACTCTGTATGAACAGACGATCAGTCACTTCTCCCCTCAGAGAACCGGAAACTGTGTTTACACACACAGATCCCGGTTCTCGGTGTGCCCCGAGCGATCGCGGGAGCCCAGCGGTGATCGCAACCGCCGGCCGCCCGCATCGGCTCCACGGGCGGCGCGCGGGGCGTGCGCGCGTGCCCCTAGTGGCCAAAGTGTGAAGCGACGTTACATAAAGTCGTTTCGCCCAGCCTTGCCATTCTGCCGCAGTACAACTGCGGCTGCTGGTTGGCAAGTGGTTAAAAGGAACAATGATACATGTTTGGTGGGAATGCCCAAAAATACAGAAATTCTAGCAGGAGATTATCCAACTGAGGAGGAAATATCAGGAATGAAAATGCCTAAAAACCTCAAACCTATTTATTTCACAATACTAAATTAACATTTAAAAAAACAGTGATACCCCACCTAGTTCCAAGTTCCAAGATATTGGTTAAACCCAGAATGCCCAACGTTAGGAGAATGGATTTGAAAGATAGGATTAATACATAATATGGAAAAGTTATATCATGTTGGAAAGATAAAATAGAAAGGTGTGCAAAAATATGGAAATGTTGGACAGAATTTAAGAACACAAGAAGATATACCGATTTATGGAATATAAGTTAAAGAATAGACTAAGTAGAGGGAAGGAGGGAAAGAAGAAAAGAGATATATAAGATAAAAAGAGGGGAGGGACTGGAGGTGAGGGAACAGGGGGGAGGGGGGGGAGAAAAGGAATTCTTATGCTTTATTGAGGAAGATTTTGTTGTGAATCATTTTGTAAGTGTTAGGTAAAAAAAAAAAAAAGGAAAATTTATTATCAAATACTTAATTTACTTAAATACTTAATACATAATTTTCCTTTCCTGATGGACTCCATGGCAGCCTACGTGTGGGTTAACCCCGCCTCCTCTCCAATGCTATAGGACCCCATACCCTATAAGATTGAGCTCACCTGAATAGACTGTGTGCCGTAACTAGCCTACTCTTTGACCGATGGGTGGGGACTCCGTCTGCCATGGAGTCCATCAGGAAAGGAATATTACGGTAAGTATTTGATAATAAATTTTCCTTTTTCCTGACAGACTCCATGGCAGCCTACGTGTGGGAAATAACTAGCCAATCCACACGGGTGGGTATGCTAAACAGCAATAAATTTCAATTTGACCCGTCAACCGACAGGAATTATAACCAAAGTCCACAGAAGATAGCGAAGCGGGCTCAATATCATAATATGACGATAACGTTTTAATAGAGGCCCATGAGGCCGCTTTGTAGATCATGTCTGGAGCCACGTGCCGGGCTGCTGCCCATGAACCCGCTATACCCCTGGTGGAACGTGCCATCACGGCTTCCAGAAGATCCAGGCCCCTAGTTCTAAAAGACTGATGGATGAACTAGATGATATAGGCCGTAGTTGTTCTAGCTGAAGCTTAGTTCAGTTTGTTACTGCCAAAGTGCAGGTCGGCTGAGTGTCTGAAAAGGGAAGAAGCAGCTTGCAGGTATACCTACAGAATTTTGCCTATGTCCAGAGGATAAACTTCAGCGGACTCCTGGTCCTGAATGTAGTTAAGATGATCTCTTGGTCTTTATGGAACTTTGAGGTAATTTTCGGATTTGAGCTGAGCCTAGGAATAAGGACCATCCGGATCGGAAAGAAGGACAGAAGAGGTTCTTTGTAATTTAGGGGTGCGACCTCCGAGACCCTCTTGGCCAAGGTAACAGCTACAAGGAAAGTGATTTTAGCCGAAAGGTCTCCAAATAGAAAAGCGGGGAAGACCCCGTATTACTGAGTTCAGTCAGTGAGTTGTGGACAAGAGGAAGATCCCAATTGGGGAACCTTGGTTTAGTTTGAGGGCTGAGTTTTAACTCCCTACGGAATCACTGCTGGATTAAAGGGTGAACAGCCCATGAAGTACCGGAGAAGGCCGACAAAGCTGAGACTCGGACTCTTAGAGAGCTGATGGATAGAGACAAATCTAGGCTGAAATAAAGAAAGCCGGAAATATCCTGAGCTTTGGATTTCTTCCTGATCTGCCCGAAGAATATGATAACTTGACAGACTTGGCCCATCTTCTTCTATGGACCTAATTCGTGCCCATCCCCGTAGAGCTCATGAGAGTGGAAATCATCCTTGACCTGCACCCGAATCGGACAAAGGTGCAGGACTGCCACTTGAGAAGGAAAGTCCGGCCTGAGAGGGAGAGGCAACGGATCCCAAAAGCTGAGCTGGCACAGGAGGGGAAACCAAGGTTTGCTTCCGCCAGTAAGGGGCTACTGCCACCATTTTGACTGCTTACGCATGAGGTCTTGAAAGGACCTGAGGTTTATTAGGAGCTGTGGAAAGGTGTATGCCCTCTTGAAACTCAATTGATCTGTCAGGGCATCCATTCTGGAGGCCTAGCTGCATTGACCCTGAGTGTAATACCTCACCAGCTTGAAGTTACCTGGGAAGAGAATAGATCCACTTCGGGATTGACTCCCAGGGACAGAATCCACTTCAATGCCTGCCCGCGAAGAGACCACTCGTTAATGTCTTAACCGAATGCGCAATAAGAAATTCGCTCGGACGCTCTGGACCCTGGGGAAGTAGGCCGATGAGATGTTGTCTAGGCCCAAAACCTGAAGGGCTCGACTTCCCAGAATAGTGTGGAGCTTTGAGTGCTTCTATGACTCCTCACATAGGAGATCGCCATTGTGTTTTCCATTTTCACTTTTTTTTTTTTAAATCTCTTTCGTCGAGTATAAGACATACAAACAGACAAACACCAGTACATCTACCACAGCACTGGGGAGTCGTCCATTCTTAATAATACTGATTCTCCCTTCTGGAGATGGGAGAAGGACTGAAGGGCACACTAGGCTTGCCGAAATTCCATGATGTACTAGCCCTGGTTGAGAGAACACGTACCCTTGAGCAAGATCTGATCTGCAGAGGGCTCCCCAACCGGTACCGCCGGCATCGGACATGACCTTGACCCGTGAGATAGGGCAACAGAGTGGCAATTGGGCAGGTTTTGCGCTGAAGCCACCAGAAGAGGCTGCTCCTCGTCGTTGATGACATGTGAATAGGTTGACTGTTGCCTCCTGATTTCTATTACTGCAGAAAACCTGACGGAAAAAGTAATAACCTCCGCAGGGACCACTTTACCATAGAGGTCGCGGAGACAGACGAGCCGATAGATTCTTGCACTATAAGGCCCTCAGCCCTGAAGGGATTAGAGACCACAAAATTCTCTCCTGGATGACAGTGATCTTCCCCACTGGGAGAGAGATGGAGCCTGTAGCAAACTGGGCCCCAAAGAACATCTGGCACTGGACTGGTTCTAGGTGGCTTTTTCCTAGATTTAGGAGCCAACCGAAGCTGGTCAAGGTGGAGATTAACTGTTTCCTGTGAACCAGCAGCTGGACTTTGTCTTAGGACAGCAACAGGAGGACATCCGAATAGTGATAAAGACGTACCCCTCTCCTTCTGATGAGGGCCATTATGGCCAGAGGAATTTTGCGAAGACTCGGGTGAGGATATCAGTCCGAAAGGGAGGAAGAAGAACGGTCGATGGTCTTGACAACTTGGAACCGGAGGTATTTGAGAAACTCCTTCGCCACCTGAACACGGAGGAAAGCATCTTTAAGTCAAATGAGATTAGCCAATCGCCTGTCCGTACAGATGGTCGACAGAGCCTATATTTGGATCTTCTGAATTTATATACTTGTTTAGGTGACTTAGATCTAGCACTAGATGCCATAAACCGTTTAGCACTGTATAACGAAGAGGGGAAAGTATACCCCCTGGTATTTTTCGTCCCTTGGGACGTGTACCACTGCTCCCTGAGACCACAGCGAGTCCACGTAGGACAGTAACGTCTGCTTCTTCTCTTCCAATCGAGTTTAGCAGAGTGGAATAAATCTGGGTGGAGGAGTAACAGTGAAGGACCATGCGCTGCTTGAACAACCGTCTTGACGGCCCAGTCGTGATTGAGGCCACCCAGGCGTGCTGGAAGAGGAGCAGACAAGCCTCCCTGCCCGAACTGTCTGGGCGGGTGTAACCTAAAAGATTTAGCCGGTTCACCACCACCGGACGCCTGATTGTTAGCAGGTTTTTCGGAAGGGCACTTGCCCTCTGCTCCAATTCTTACAGAAGTCCCGGCAGGCCTTTAACAGCAAGCTTCTCTCAAGCGTTCTGCACCTTCTGTACTGGGGACTCTTCAGACCGAGCAGGTGTCTATCGTGGGAAAGGCGTAACCATAAGGCCCGTTGAACCGCGACTGAGGACCCTTTAGTCTAAGCTAACAGGGAGATCGGATTGACGCCAGCTCCACCTTCTTAACCGCTGCGCTTTTGTATTCCGAAACTCCCTTTGAGAACGAAACCACGTTCTCTGTACTGGCTTCCGTAGCCCTAGACATAGCTGCTAGAGCCAGGGCAGGTTTACAAGTCATGTTGGCAGACTCATACGTTTTTCTTGAGGTCTTGATACATTTTCTCTCAAGCCTGTCCAAAAGGACACAGCATCTTGTAAGGTAGAGTAACCTGTTTTGCCAGGAACAATGCTGCATCAATGAGGGGAGTGTTTTCCAGATACTTCGCTCATTTGCCTTGAAGGGATACAATCTGGAGGTTTTGAATGACATAGAAGTTCTCTTGTCCATCTTGCTCCACCCCTCAACCTTTAACTCCGTAAAGAAAACAGAGAGAGAGAGAGAGAGAGAGAGAGAGAGAGAGAGAGAGAGAGTGTTCTTTCTCCAGGCGCTTAAAGAATTGCTTTGCTTAGCTGGGGGGTGGAAGGGTCTACCTGCTTAAGGGCTTCCATAATCGCTTTGACTCGTGGAGGAACCCGAGAGACGTCAAGGCTTCCGACATATTCGTCCCCCCCTAAATCGCCAACCGAGGAATCCGGAGAAGCAGCGTAAGGCTGGGAAGGACCCGGATCCCTTGGGCCACGTCAGCCAAAGAGCCAGGTAGAATATACAACTGGCTCAATGTGTGAGATGTATCCCATTTCCTTAGGGACTGCTGCATCACACATTTCACAAGAGACTCCACATCATTGTTATCTGTCTCTTTTTCCCAAAACCGCCCAGGCATAACACCGGTCACATAAAGACTTACCCTTGGGAACTCGTGTTCCATACCTCCAGCAGACTCTTCGATCTGAGCAGCTGTCATGGCGGTGGGTGCGGTGACTGGAGGAGGAATGGGAACGTCTCCTCTAGATGGAGGAGGAATGGTAACATCTCCCCTAGCTAGTTGGAGGAGGAATGGTAACATCTCCTCTAGTTGGAGGAGGAATGGGGACATCTCCTCTAGTTGGAGGAGGAATGGGAACATCTCCTCTAGTTGGAGGAGGAATGGAAACATCTCCTCAAGATGGAGGAGGAATGGTAACATCTCCTCTAGTTAGTTGGAGGAGGAATGGTAACATCTCCTCTAGTTGGAGGAGGAATGGTAACATCTCCTCTAGTTGGAGGAGGAATGGGAACATCTCCTCTGCTGTTATATTGTTGTGGCCTGGCAAGCTCTGTCGTTCTTGATCACGACCTGAGAAGGCTGAAAAATAAAATGTGGGGAGGGGGAAGGTGAAATATGACATTAAGACGCCAATACTTTGCAACTGTAAGCTCAACCCCTCCCCTCAACTGCACATACCATGTGCGTGAGGGCTGGCCACACGAAGGCGGAGACTTGTCCATAACCTTTGGACAAAACGTCAAGAAACGGATGGTCTGCAAAAGATCTGAAAATGCCAAACATACCGGAGCCAGCCAAATGCAAAAGATTATATAATCTTGTCTACCCCCTTTTTTTTTTTTTTTTTTTTTTTTTTATTGAAATACCGAAATAACAAACACTTCTTTTTTTTTTCTTTTTTTTTAAAAAACATTTCCCCTTGAGGGAAAAGGACTAGGCACTCGGAGGCACTCATCAGGGCAGACCAAGGCTGGAGGAGCTGGAGCTGCTACTGCTCACTGCCTGGGGAGATCCCATTTTGACAGGAGCTAGAAGCCGTTTTCGAATCCCCCGCCTGTGACATCACCGCCTCCCCACCTCGCTCCTGCGCTGTGGGGAGGTAGACGAACGGCGCCTGCACGGCCGCCGGGCTGCCCGTCAATCTGCGCATGCGCGAGCCAAGCCTCGTTATCGCTGAGGCTCCAGGGCCTGCGCAATGACGGTGGCGGCCGTGACCCAGAAGTGCCGCGGCGAGCTGGAACGCAGAAGCGTTCCAATCACCATGAGGGGTAGCTGGGGATACAGAAAGGCACTGATAAAAGTGAAAACAGGGGCTACAAACAAAAAACACATAGAAACGACTGCCATGAATATAGAAAGAAGAAGAGAGTCGCAGACCTTGCCAGCCGTTGATGCGTCCATGTTCAGGCATACAGAGGCAACCTCCCCTCCACCAGTGGGGTATCTAGTGCCTTAAAAGCTTCTTGCCCGCCCGTGGCTGGGTCCTGAGCTGCACCGCAAAATGGTATGCCAGATCCCGGAAATATCCAACCGGACGCGAACAGGAACAATCGTGTGTGTAGGTCCATTGGAGGAGGACAAAAAAGGAACACAGTCTATTCAGGTGAGCTCAATCTTATAGGGTATGGGGTCCTATAGCATTGGAGAGGAGGCGGGGTTAACCCACACGTAGGCTGCCATGGAGTCTGTCAGGAAAAAACTGTTAAGCATGCGGGTCTGCAGTCTGTGTATCCACCAGACTTCACGCTCCAACAGCCTCCAGCATCTGTTTCCACCCCTATCTGCAGGGAGCACCCTTTCAATACCATAGAAGGTGAAGGATGACAAATTTCCACTATGAGTATCTCTGAAATGCTTATACACATTGGAATTGTTTTTCACATTGCTATTACACAGTAATGTTAGCCAATGGATGTGTGTAGTGGGTGTGTAAAACACCCAACATACTGTACTGTAAGTTACAAACTAATTTAAATACACAACATAACCTGAGCCACAGTTAATTTGGTTGCATCATATACAGTCAGGTCAATAAATATTGGGACATCGACACAATTCTAATCTTTTTGGCTCTATACACCACCACAGTGGATTTGAAATGAAACAAACAGGATGTGGAAACAAAGGCTTCCCTTTTAACATGATGAGCATGTCTTATTTTTAACTGCTGTAAGTTTATATTACTGTTGCTGCAATAAATTCAGTAAGCCCGGTTTCACACATGTGCGGTGCGAATTGAAGCTCAGGTTTCACTGGGAAGATAAAAATCTGTTGTTCAAAGGCTTCTCTGCATTCTAGCTGCGGATCAGTGAGCAGGGAGAGGGGGAGGGGGGGGGGGGGGAGGTGTAGTGAGGAGGAGAAAATCCTTCTTCAGAACGCAATGCGAATCAGATGCGTTCCCATAGGAGGTAATGGGCTTGTAATTCGCACCGCAATGCCCAAAAAACGCACACGTTTTTTGTGCAATGCGCAGTGCGAATGCAACGCACATATGTGAACCAGATACATTCAAATTAATGTATTTTAAAATGTCCTGCGAATTGGATGCGGTGTAAGCTGCATCTAATTTGCATAGGTGTGAACCCGGGCTTAGATGGTGCTTCCCCTTCTTTTCTCCTAGGTGTTATAAATAAACCTGTCATTAAAGAAACATGGAGGCTGCCATTAGTGAGCTCTCTTTCTGGAAGTGCTAGTTACCTGGTTATCACAATAATCCCATTGTTGAAATATTTTAAATAACTGACCTAAGAAAAATATGCAAATAAGGAGTTCTGAAACATATATATCTTTCCTTATCTGCACATTTTTTTCAGGTTAGTGACTTATGCCGCGTACACACGAGCGGACTTTACGGCAGACTTTGCTCGGCGGACTTTTCGCCGGACTTTGTCGGCTCCTTGTGCCGGACTTAAAAAGGGACGGACTTGGCCACACACGATCACTGCAAAAGTCCGCTGGTTTGGAACGCGGTGACGTATAGCACGTACGACGGGACTATAAAAAGGAAGTTCAAGCCCCACTACGGCACCCTTTGGGCTCCTTCTGCTAATCTCGTGTTTATCTCGTGTTAGTAGAAGTTTGGTTAGAGACGATTCGCGCTTTTCACACTTCAGCCTATTTCGATCGTTTTCTGCGGTTCAGTTTGTGCTTGTGAGGTTTGTATCTGCTTTTCAGTGCGTGTTGGTCAGTTCGTAACCTGCCTTGCAGGCCGTTCTGGTCCGCTCGTTCCTGATTTTCAGGTCGTTCTTCATAGGCCTTGCTGTTCTTCAGTGCGTTTGGTATAAGTTTGTTTGTTTGACCAGCCGACCGTTTTGAAGCCATGTCGCATGGACGTACTCGTTCTCGAGTTCCTGCTGTGTGGGGACTTGGTGTTGGGGTTAATACTTTGACCCGAGTCCAGTCCATGAACAGGGCGAGGAGGAGTTCATGGATGAAGAATTGGTTGCGCCAGCGTGACCAATTCTCGCACATGCCTTTGCTCCGTGAGCTCCGTGAGAATAATCCTGAGGATTTCAGGAATTTTCTCAGGATGACGGACCCCGTTTTTGAGCGTCTGCTGGCTATGCTGACCCCCTATATCAGCAGGCAGGATACCTGCATGAGGCAAGCCATCAGTGTGGAGCAGAGGCTAGTTGCCACGTTACGTTACTTGGCGACTGGGAGAAGTCTTCAGGACTTGAAGTTCTCGACAGGCATCTCCCCCCCCAGGCTCTGGGGATAATAATCCCAGAGACTTGTTCTGCCATCATTCAGGTCCTGCAGAAGGACTATATGAAGGTAAGTTTTTTCCTTTAACATGACATGATATGTATTAAATGTTTGCTAATGTATTGTATAAATGTCCTCCTTACCTAATTGCAATGCTTTCAAGATGCTGTGAATGTCCCCTTTTATCTTCATGCATGCCTGTTTTTGGACATTAATCATTTATTGCCCTACATGCATATTTACCTTTAATAACCTCCCTACCATGCAATCCTGTGTCCATTTATATCTCTAGCCTATAGTCCCTTGAACAATGTATATTGTCTGCTCCATTGTACTGTTTGACCCTCCCCCACCCCACAAATGTTTAAAACAGTCAGGTGTGTTTGTTAACCTAAATAGAACCCCTCCCCACCCCACAAATGTTTAAAACAGTCAGGTGTGTTTGTTAACCTAATAAGAACCCCTCCCCCACCCCACACATGTTTAAAACAGTCAGGTGTGTTTGTTAACCTAATCAGAACCCCTCCCCCCACATTCAAATGGATCAATGGGCCATCAGAGGGGGTGATTATTCTTATAAGTGGGCCTTATGTTTTTTCCATTTCAATTACAAACACACATATTAATAATGTTTGACTGCTGTTGTTCACTAATGTTTTTGTGTAATCTGATATACAAGTTATGTTTAAAAGTCCTTATCTTATTTTTTTTTTTTCATTCCACAGTTTCCTTCAAGTACACAGGAATGGCAGACTGTGGCCTCCCAGTTCGCTGACCGCTGGGACTTTCCCAACTGTGTCGGGGCGATTGACGGGAAGCATGTCCGCATTGTGCCACCACCGCATTCGGGGTCTTATTTCTTTAACTACAAAGGTTCCATAGTGTAGTTTTGATGGCGGTGGTCTCGGCACATTTGGACTTTCTGTTTGTGGATGTGGGGAAGAACGGCTGGATGTCTGATGGAGGAGTCTTTGCACAGACCGAGCTGTGCCAGCATCTCCAGACTGGTGGCCTGGGATTGCCACCTGATGACCAGAATGTTGATGGACTCCCCTCAGTTTTTATCGCTGATGAAGCGCTTGCTCTCGGTGAGCATTTAATGAGGCCGTTCCCCCAAAGGACACTCACCCCTGAGAGGAGGGTATTTAATTACCGGCTGGCCTGAGCAAGAACAGTTGTGGAGAATGCCTTTGGGATTCTGGCCAGCCAGTTCCGTTTGTTCCTTTCAGCAATAAATCTGGCGGACTATAAACTAAATTACGTCATACTTGCTTGCTGCATCCTACATAACTTTTTAAGGAGACATTCAGCGACATATATATCTTCTGTTGGGCCTGAGGCCGGACTGGAACAAGATACAACAATGACAGGCCTAGAAATTGGCCGTATTGGCTTGGCCCCCCGAACCGCACGTCAAGTGCGTGAGCGTTATGTTAATTATTTTAATGGCCAGGGGGCCATTGCTATTCAGCAACAGCTTTAATTTTACTAAAAAAGACAATAAAAATAATTAATCAAAAATATCTTGTTTTTATTCTTGTTTGCATTTAGTTTTGTCTGTCTCCTAGTGCACTTGTAGTAGTGGCAAGTACATTTACCTTTAGTTAATCATGCCCTTTGTCACTGTAACCACCCAAAAAAAAATATATATAAATATATTTTTCAGAAATAATCAGCCACACACATTGTATTAGTAAAAACTTTTTACTGTGTGCACATTGAAAGGTGCATTTTTAAATAATTTTTTGGTTTTTATTTTTTTTCCAGATTTTTATTGGTGTAAAAATATATCTTTTTTTTTTTTTACGTTATTAAAGGCATATTTTTGCAAAAATAGACCTTGATAAAAATATTTACATTCACAACAGTGTTTTTATAATAAACATGACAAAACATTAAAGAACTTACAAAGTTCAACATTTAAAGAACTGTGCATGTGATGTCACCCTTGGAAATCGTTCATTTTGAATATGCTCAAAATTGAGCATTACAAAAGGGTCAAGTCAACATGTGCTATCTCCCATCATGGGTGAGCAATGTACGTGTTTTGTGTGTGCAATCCCTTTTTTTGTTCCTATCACCACAAAATAATTTTGAGGATGAAGGGGTTGCAAACACAAAACAAGTACATTGATAACCCATGATGGAAGATAGCACATGATGACACACCGTGTGCATCATAATGAAAATTTGGGTATCACAAAAAAATTTTAAAAACATTTTCTAGAAAAAACAAACTTCACAAGGAAATGAAGAACATGATTGATGTTTTTAGGCCAAACATTATTATATTCTGCCCAAAACATCAATCATGTTCTTCATTTCCTGTTGCATGGAGTCCAGCCGAAGTTGCATGCTGTGAATTTGGTCACGCATTTTATCTATTTGGCCATTCCACAGCATTATCTGGCCAATCAGTCTTTGGGCACTGTCTGTGGTGAATGGCTCTGCCGCTTGGCCTTCCACAACCAAAAACTCACCTAAAATGAGTGAATAAAAACAAGGGTTACAATATGCACGCCAAAATATATTACCTTAAGCTGGGGTGTCAGTCACTCACTTGGTGGGCTTGAAACCTCGCACACTTCCTCCACCTCTCCTTCCTCCAGGTCGTCGGGTGGGCGTGGTCTTGGGCTGGGGCTTGGGGTATCTTCTGCCTCAGGCTGGTGACTTGGGGGGGTCCTGGGATCCTTGGACTGTTTGAGTCTTTTCTCCCCTATGAGAATTGAACAAAAGGTATAGTTAAAACACAGTGATATTTTAGATTTTATTAAATAATCTGAAACGTTGGTTAGGAGTTGTGGCCAATTGCCTTTTTTTGTCATCAAAAATTTAGAAGACAGGATGAACATTCCCTCTGAACAACAATTATAAACAATGCACATTTTCTGGCAAGTTTCACAGATGCAGACACCTCAATGATCCCCTATGTGTATTAACCTTCTCAAATTTATTTATGGTCACATAGTACACTATAGTGCTTGTGAGTCCAGATGTGGAACCAGCTGCTGTATCCTGCCCTTACATTACACTGAATCATTTTTGAAGAAGCATTATATTTTCCAACACATCTACAGCACATCAACAAATTGTGGGAATTGGACAAATTATCAAGACATAAATGTATGCCCAACCATGTACCATCGTATTTGGCGAAAAATAACGTCATTTTCTAAAGTATCATATGTATTTTACAAAGAACGGTCTTTACGAACGATGCTGTATAAAGTCAAAAAATATGGATCAGCATGCAAGTTAAGTATCTCAATAGGAAAACACAACAAGTACTTATTTTTTAAAGCAGCATCTTTATTCGCCAATATTGTTCTGGCTCCCGACTTTTGATGTCAGATTACCGCTTCCTCAATTGTTTTTTAGACCGTTTTGTGCCAAATTTAGCTTCTAGAGCGGTGACAACTGAGGACATTATTTTGTCCTTACGCATATTCGGTCACGTGTACGGTCCTTTTTTGCCATCGTAGTCCTCCCTTCTCAATATGGACACCATCTCCACCATCTCTTCAAAAGCCATGTTGGTGGCCTTATATCTCCTCCGGGATGTGGATGGTTGGAGCTCCGGGCTTTCCTCCGCGCTACTTCCACTGATTCTCTCCGCCATCTTTATCTATCTACTCCCACTGCGGAACGAAGAATGAAGGGGCGGGGACAAATCATAGTAAAGAACGTCAGGGGCGGGCGACGCAGGCGGAGCATGACACATACGCAGTGTATATAAAGCTATTACGATGGCCTACGTATGTCCGTGCGGAAGTAGCGAGCGTCTGAAACGAAGGTAAGATTAAAGTGGAGGTGTGTGTGTGTTTGGTGTGTGTGTGTGTGTGTATGTATGTGTCCCCTAGATTACAAACCAAAATAATCCTGTGATTTGTGACTGACATTAGTTTGGATCTGGTGTCTTGTCTTTCAGAAACAATGAATCCCTTTAAAAAGGAAGAATTTTTGTCCCAATTTATTGAGCTCTATCAGGAAAAGAAAAACCCGTGGGAGGTCAAACACCCACTATATTATAATAGGGATGTAAGGAAGGCAACACTGGGCACACTTTTAGAATTTGTGAAAACTCGAGTCCCCCAGGCAGACCTCAATTTGTGGACAAGAAAATTGGTATCTTGCGAAACATGTACAAGCGGGAACACAATAAAATCCAGGAGTCGCTCAGATCCGGTGCAGCAGCTGACCAAGTATATGTACCCAAGTTGTGGTACTACCACAAAATGCGATTCCTGGATGACCAGACCGAAGCCAGGCAATCACTTTCGACCCTTCCCCCCACCCTTCCCTCCAGCCTTCCCTCGACTCTTTCCTCCAGCCTTCCATCCACCTCCACCCCAGCTGAGGAGTCCCAGGATGAACTGGGCCTTTTCATCATTGATGAAGTTGATGCGCCCAGCTTCAGCCAGGTATCCTTTTTTGTGTAATTTGTGATTGTGTAAATGTTATTAATGATGTTAACGTGTTAATTTTTTAAGTGCTTCCTAAAAAATGACTTCAGCACAAATATTAATATGTAGACATATCACTAGACAGTAGTGGCCAAAAATATACTTCTGCATAGGTGTGCGCAGCCTCTTGCATTAGGGTGTGCACCCCAAAGCTTAAATACATATGCATGTGTATATGTACTGATGGTGTCAGTAGGGCAGCGGACAGTGTAATTTAGTTAATTTTCTTTTCCCCAAATTTGTGGGCTTGTGTAACATTTTTTTGGGGGGATGAAATATCAGTGGTCTAAACAGGGGGGAATATGCAGCACACAAGGCAATTAGGGTGTGCCCAGGCACACCTGGCACACCCTGTGCGCATGCCTATGTACTTCAGATATAGTTGATCACCTGAAATAATGGTGGTGTCAAATAGATAGCCTTTACTATTTTGTGTAAATTATATTTGAAAGTCATGAGCTGAAAATTGTGTGTGATTGCATAACACAAAATTACAACTATGTCCCTTTTTTTGACACAGGATGAACTCAGCCAGGAGGAGGCCTTGCCCAGTGGGAGAGAGGAGGAGGCCTTGCCCAGTAGGAGAGAGGAGGAGGCTGTGGCTGGGCCAAGTCGAAGCCACACGGAGTTTCAGGTGCCTCCACTCCGCATTCTCCACAAAAGGCCCAGGAGAATGACACAAACTGAGCAGGAATCCCTAGCCCTCATACGGGAAGCAGGCCATATCCTGAGCACACCACCCAATGCAGAGGAGGCGTATGGCACCTATGTAGCCAGCAGATTGCTGGAGTTGGAAAAGGGCCAACGCCTCCTCTGTGAGGGTCTGATTTTTCAGGCATATCAGAAGGGCTTGAGAGGGGAGCTTACTGCTACCACATATCTGGCAGATGAAGCCACTCCTCCTCCTCCTCCTCCTCCTGCCCCAAGTACACCACCAGAGTCACAACCTCAGAGGAAGGCTGCAGAGAAGCATGGAGGGAATGCTGCAGAGAAGCGTGCAGGGAAGGCTCCACGGAAGAGTCAAAAGTGATTGCCTGGTTTCTGTCTGGTCTGACTGTGCTCCCTGTGCTCCCTAGTCGCAAGATACCAATTTTCTTGTCCTAAAACTTGATGTGTGTCCTGGGGGACGAAAGGCTTCCCAGATTCTAAAAGTGTCTCCAGTGTTGCCTTCCTAATTTTTTTTTGACAAAAATAAATAGATATTTTGGTTACCTTACATTATTGCCTATGTGTTTTTATTCAAAAACGCCATTTTGTTTGGGAGTAGGCAGGTACAGGTCAAAAAGACTATGGGGTTGATTTAAGAAAAGCAAATAGACTGTGCACTTTGCAGAGGGCAGTTGCCCTCTGCTAGTGCAATTGCTCCAGAGCTTCAGAAATGAGGTAAAAGGCTTGACTTTGCAAAGAGTACACAATCCTGTGCAAGGAAAATTATAAAAACAGCATTTTTGCTTGCACATGATTGGATGATGGAAGTCAGCAGAGCTTCTGCTCATTTACTAAGCTCTGGAGCAACTGCTCTTGCAGAGGGCAACTGCACTTTGCAAAGTGCACAGTCTTTTTCCCTTTAATCAACCCCTATGTGTGTTTTTAACAAAAGGCTAAATCATTTCTAATATCCAGTGAAAAGTACTAGTGAAAAGTTCACTTTAGAAATTGCACAGCAAGTGCACTTGTTGGAAGTGCAGTCGCTGTAAATCTGAGGGGAAGAGCTGAAATTAGGGGAAGCTCTGCTGATTTTATCATACAATCATGTACAATAAATTTTTTTTATTATTTTTTGGGGTTCCTTGCATGTGCCCCTCGGATCCACAGTGAAGGCACTTCAAAATGCTCTTTCTGTGCAATTCCAAGTAGAATTAGCACTTGTAGTGAAAAATGAATTTGCCTTTGTAAAATACACCCCCCTATGTCTAATGAACAAGGGACAACAACCTCATTAAGGTTCATTAAAACAACACAAAATATTAAGGTTATTGTGGTAACTTGAAAATCCACACAAAAAATAAATAAAAAAAGTGGGTATAATTTAGCACACATTGTAAAATAGATAAGTGTTGAAATCAATAAAAAAAATAAAGATGAGTCCAAAATCTAATTTAAAAGGTTTTTTTTATGGAGATCTGGCTTTTTACAAATATTATATTAGTCATGGCATGAGGATAAATCATGAAGAAAGTAGTTTGTGAGAACTCTGTGTGAAAATAAAGCAGAAAAACAACTTCATTCCTCTCGCATTATAAATCCTAAAAAAAGCGCTATATTAAAAGATCACAGAAGAGGAATGTGCTAGCTTCAATACGAAGGCTAGTTTTACCAGACCGAGCGCTTCTGTCTTGTAATTGCTTCAGAGCATGCGTCAGTTTGAGTTGGTCGGACTAGCACACAGACGACCGGTTTGTCCGCCAGAAAGAAGAGTCCGTCGGATAGATTTAAAACATGTTTCAAATCTATGTCCGTCCAACTTTTGAGCAAACAAAGTCCGCTGGAGCCCACACACGATCGAATTGTCCGACGAAATCCAGTACGCCGGACCAAGTCTGCCGTAAAGTCCGCTCGTGTGTACGCGGCATTAGAAAGTATTGAAGCTGTAGTTGCAGCTTCCCTGCAACATAATTAATAATTTAAATACATTTTTTACTTTTTTGACAGATTTACATACATTTTCCTGTTGTTATTTTTTCAGGCTCATGATAGATTATGGGGCCCACAGTATCTGCCCACTATTTTCTTATGACTGGGACTGAAGACTTTCTGAACCCCAAACTGTTAAATGCCTAATTTTATTTTAATTTCCATAGCACATTTCCAGAGAACAGATGGATTTCCCACCATAGGTGATAGGTTATCAATGCTTTTGCCAAAATGTCAGACTTCAGAAAATAGATTTAAACCTTAACTGGATTATATTTAATTTGCTAAAGCACTGTGTATCATGAACAATTGCAATTCTTTATCTTTTTGTGACCAGAGGTCACAGATGCCTAGACACTCAGGCCAAAAGTATCTGTGTCAGCCTGTGTTTGTTAACGTAACAATAAGTATATGACTAATTTGCATACATATTTTATAGGCATATAAGGCTTTTATTAAAAAAATACCTTGCTCTGTTTTTAATATCAACTGGCAAATGCTAAAACATATATAAACATATGTTTTCTTATATTTACATTATTAATAGGGATGAGCTTCGAGTTCGAGTCGAACTCATGTTCGCCAGTTTGCCGAACAGCGAACAATTTGCGGTGTTCGCGGCAAATTCGAACAATAAAAGTGTAATATTACTTTAAATTTCGTACCTGGGGAGTGTTTATAGTATGTCTGTAAAGGGGTGCATGTTTCCGAAGTTTAGAACAGTCTTACAGCAAAATGACATTTCAAAGGAAAAAAAGTCATTTAAAACTACTCGCGGCTATTAATGAATTGTCGGTCCGACAATACACATAAAAGTTCATTGATAAAAACGGCATGGGATTTCCCCACAGGAGAACCCCGAACCAAAATTTAAAAAAAAGTGGCGTGGGGGTCCCCCTAAATTCCATACCAGGCCCTTCAGGCCTGGATATTAAGGAGAACCCCGCACCAATTTTAAAAAAAAATGGCGTGGGGGTCCCCCTCAAAATCCATACCAGACCGTTCAGGTCTGGTATGGATTTTAAGGGGAACCCCGCGCCAAGAATGAAGCGGGGAAGAAGACGCCACGGAGGAAGATGCCGGACGAGAACACCGGAGCAAGAAGCAGAGGATCAGAGAAAGAAGCAGAGGAAGAAGAAGATGGAGGAAGAACCCGAAGGAAGGAAGGAAGAAGGAAGAAGACCCGAAGAAGATGGAAAGAAGAAGACTTTAAATAAAGGAATTGTCAAAAACTCTCTTGTCATTGTTAACATTTTTGACACTTTTTTTGTGAAATGGTAGGGGTACTTTTGTACCCTATTACCATTTCACACGGGGGCGGGATCTGGGGGTCCCCTTGTTAAAGGGGGCTTCCAGATTCCGATAAGCCCCCCGCCCGCACACCCCCACAACCACCGGCCAAGGGTTGTGGGGATGAGGCCCTTGTCCTCATCAACATGGGGACAAGGTGCTTTGGGGGGCTACCTCAAAACACCCTCCCAATGTTGAGGGCATGTGGCCTGGTCCGGTTCAGGAGGGGGGGCGCTCTCTTGTCCCCCCCCTTTTCCTGCGGCCTGCCAGGTTGCGTGCTCGGATAAGGGTCTGGTATGGATTTTTGGGGGGACCCCACGCCATTTTTTTTTAAATTTTGGCGCAAGGTTACCCTTAATATCCATACCAGACCTGAAGGGCCTGGTATGGAATTTAGGGGGACCCCCATGCCATTTTTTAAAAAATTTTGGTTCGGGGTTCCCCTGTGGGGAAATCCCATGCCGTTTATCAATGAACTTTTATGTGTATTGTCGGACGGACAATTCATAAATAGCCGCGAGTAGTTTTAAATGACTTTTTTCCTTTGAAATGTCATTTTGCTGTCAGACTGTTCTAAACACGGGAAACATGCGCCCCTTTACAGGCATACTATAGACACCCCCCAGGTACGAAATTTAAAGGAATATTACACTTTTATTGTTTCACTTTAAGCATTATTAAAATCACTGCTCCCGAACGGCCGTTTTTAAAACTTCTTTTTGCATTGATACATGTCCCCTGGGGCAGGACCCGGGTCCCCAAACACTTCTTATGACAATAACTTGCATATAAGCCTTTAAAATTCGCACTTTTGTTTATTCATGTTCGAGTCCCATAGACTTTAACAGTGTTTGCGTGTTCAAACACATTTTTTGCCTGTTCGCATGTTCTGGTGCGAACCAAACAGGGGGGTGTTCGGCTCATCCCTAATTATTAAATAGATGGTGCCACAGATTAACATTGAAGCCTGAGGAGGGAATAGTTAATCTACAGGCTGAAGGCTTTCATTTTTGTCAATGAATTATTGAGCCTGCTTGTGATCACTATGTCAGAGCTTACATAGTAATTACATTATCTGGAGCCAATCTAATTGGTTTCCAAATCAGTGGGGATCTTGGCTGTAGGTTGAGGTTAAAATTCAGCAGCGACATGAAGTGTTGGCTGACATTTTAGAAATGTATCTCTGACAGGGCCATCATGCTGGGGAATGCTAAAACACAGGTGGAAGAGGGTAAATAAAAATTTGTTTATACCTTATTTTATCCTTTGTTCTACACATCATCTCGGGGATAACAGTGGACCAAGTCTATGTAGCACTAGTTCAGTAGAGCTTCTGGTAAATGTTGGGTTCACTGATTTCCACAGTAAAAGGGATGCAGCTATACTGTATACTGCAGTATACAAGACCCTAACCAACCATTGGACCGTGAGTAAATCTGCACAAAGTCTGCAATGAGGCCCTTTACCTGTAAGGGTGGAGTGCTCAACCTTCAATTGAAGGTATTGTAGTCCACAGTGATGAGAGGGTTTTATCACAAAGTATCTCAAACTATTAAGTTAAAGGATATAGAAGTCCCCTTTAGGAAAGTGCCACCATTAGCAGTGGTTACCCTAAACCGGTGTATGCAAAGTTTAACACAGCAAAGAATGGCTAAAGGCCACTCAATACTCCAACTGCTCCTGCAGACTGGATGGCGATGGATAAAAAGTAGACCACACCATCCTGGCTGGATGATGGTGGGTGGGAGGTCTTAGTAACAGGAGGGTTCATGTCCAGTTTCTCATGGGGCCAGCTTATCCCTGGTGGGTATTGATGTTCTGTAGCTAGAGATCAGCTATTTTGCCCAGTGTCCCTTACAGTCCCACCTCACAGAGCTCTAAACTCTCCATTATAGCCCATAGAACTATAACTGGTCTTTGCAGCAAGGAGCATTGGAATGGCGACGTATGTCAAACAAAACCAAAGAATTTTCCAAGCTCAACTTACCAACCAGCCTGAAACCAACCGAATTGACGTGTCTAACAATATGCGTTCAAAACAGAGGTTTAGTCTGCACACATTTTTAAGTACATGTGTAAGCTACAGGCCTCATTTTCTGTAGTCCTAACTATAACTTCTGTGAGTCTCCACAATGGAAGCACATGCATTTTAATGAATAGGCAGAGGGCAGGTGAGCCTGGAAGGATCCCACCCCTCCTTAAAGGCACAGGGGCACAATAAACACCCAGCACATAGCACCATGGCGGCAAAGGTGTCGTTGCCTGACCAATATATTCAAAATACAAACAAGTGGCCACTTCCCCCACCTATAACTGGTCTTTGTAGCAAGAAGTACTGGAAGGGCGACGTATGTCAAACAAAACCAAAGACATTTCCAAGCTCAACTTACCAACTAGCCTGTGACCAACCAAATTGACCTGTCTAACAATATGCATTATAACAGTCCATTTGATATTTTGTTTGATGCTGTAGGGTATTCTAGTTAGCGGAACATCCAAAACTATTATAGGCTCGCTTTCCAACCTTGCATCATAGTGCCATTTGGATAGGCATTTATTATATAGACTGTTCTTTACTATAGTTGAACAACTTGAACAACTTGCAAGGCTTAAACAGATGCATCAGACTTACTGCTGAGAATACCTATCACAGAAAATTTTGCAGTAAACACAGATTGATGGTTTCCTTACCCAGCCCTCTTTGTTATAGGTGAAGCAAAGACAAGTCTCAGGAAAATAATTTAAATAAATGGGTTAGAAATTCCTGTCAATTCTGAGTGTGGGTCTTAAAAACTCTCATTCAAAACAGAAGACTCTAATAGCAATTGTATTTTCTACTCTAATATCCTGTACACACGGTCGGATTTTCAGACAGAAAATGTGCGATCGGTGCTTGTTGTCGGAAATTCCGACAGTGTGTGGGCTCCATCGGACTTATTCCATCGGATTTTCCGACACACAAAGTTTCAGAGCAGGCTATAAAAGTTTCCGACAACAAACTCTGATTGCGTCAATTGCGACCGTGTGTGGACAATTCCGACGCACAAAGTGCCACGCATGCTCAGAATAAATTCTGAGACAGAACTGCTCGGTCTGGTAAAATTAGCGTTCGGAATGGATATAGCACTTTCGTCAGGCTGCAATGTTTTAAATTGTTTAATGCAGCCCGCTCTGTTCTTCTTTATAATGCTAGAAGAATGAAGTCGTTTTGCTGCTCACAAACTTCTTTCTTTATTATTTATCATGATTTCATCAATATATTTTGATTTGTCACATCTGACAAAAAAGATATATATTTTTTTTTTGTTTGTATTTTTTTCAAGCCTGATCTTGTGGGGGTTTTTTTTGTTTTTTTTACTCCAGAATAGTTTTTGGGTGTGTTTTGTGTGTCAAGTTTCCACAACACCATTATTATCTTGTATTATTTAATCTCAAGGAGGTTGCTTGGTGTTGGTGTCTCTTGTTAATTTCACATTGTATTTTTGAAATGTACCTGCCTCCTCACAAACTGTCCTTTTTGAAGGAAAACACACATAGGCGAGTATAATTGAAACAAAAATTCCTTTATTAAGGGCTCATAACCAAACAAAGAGGAAGGCAACGCTGGAGAAACAGCAGAAATTGGCGAAGCCTTTGGCCCCCAGGGCAGACATCAATTATTTTACTGCAAAATGGTTGGCCTGAGGAGTCCATATATAAGGGAGTACAGTCTGGTCCAGAAGTCCAAGAGATCATGAATAGCAGCAGATGACATGTATGTCCCCAGGCTGTGATCATACAAGAGCCTGCATCTTTTGCCAGACCAGACTGAACCCAGGTCATCACTCTCTGGTCTTCTTTACACGCTTCCTTCCCGGCTGTGGCTCTGGTGTTGGAGGTGTGGCAGGAGGAGGAGTAGGGCCTGGAGGAGGACGACCATGGGTGAGCTCACAAATGTGGCTTTCGCATGTGAGTTGGCCCCTCAACCCATTATGTAGAGCTTCTAAAATGACACACTCGCATAAGAGGCATTGGCCCTCCTCCATTTGCAGCATTTTGCAGGCTGTTATGGCAGCAAAATCCTCGTCCACACTGTAAGGTGTTCTGAGTGCCTCAGTAGCCTTCCGTAATAAGCCAACTGCAGCCTCCTCCAGGTTACTCCTCTTCCTGCCACTTTTTCTTTGAAGGCGGAGGGGAGGGACCTGGGTATCGGGCAGGCTACTTGGCCCAGCCACCTCCTGGCTGAGACTTCCCTGTGTATGAAAAAAGGACATCTTTTTAGTTTTTGGTTCATCAATCACAATCATAAATTAGTACTCCAAACTAACATAGATTTAACATAATTAATTTGACAACCAGAAATATTTAGAAGAATGCTATACCTGGCTCAAGCTGGGCTCCTCCACATGTTTCTGCCTGGAAGGCCCAGGTTGGACGTCAGAAACTTCAGCTGAGGTGGAAGGAAGCGTGGAAGGAAGAGTGGAGAGTGCTGGCCTGGGTTCAGTCTGACCTGCCAGAAAATGCAGCCTATCATAGTACCACAGCCTGGGGAGATAAATGTCATCTGCTGCTCCTGATCTCAGGGAATCCTGGACCTTCTTGTGCTCCCTTAGATAAGTGCTCCTCATGCCACCAATTAGGATCTTCAAATAGGTGATGTCTGCCGTGGGGATCACCGGCTTCACAAATTGCAGCAAATTATCCAGCGCTGCCTTCCTCTTTGTTTGGTTCTTATAATCAGGGTGGTTTACCTGCCACAGACAGGGCAGCTCCATGAACATATCTATGAATATGCTCATAAACTCCTGATCCTTCAAGATATCCATTTTCTCTGCAAGACACAACACAAGACAAACCCTAATGTCAGGCTAAAGTCTCCTAATCTTGTCCCAATAGAGGCCTCAATCTAGAAGCAGTATAGGCCCAATGTTAAATCTTACCTTCGTTATAAGGATCGGTGCCTCCGATACTCCTTCCTCCGCTCACAAATCGTACGTACTATGCACGCGTGTTACGCTTTATATACACTGCGCATGCGTGAAACTCCGCCCGCCCCTGACGTTCTTTCTAGTCTATTCCCCGCCCCTTCTAATTCTGCGCAGTGAGGAAGAGCACATGGCGGAGACACAGCAGGTGTCTGATAATTACACCAACGAGGAGGAGGAGGAAAGCCCGGAGCCAGAAACGTCACGATCCCGGAGGAGACGATTTAAGGCATCAAATATGTCCTTTGGGGAGATGTTGGAGATGGTCGATATCCTGAAGAGGGCCGACTATGACGGGAAGTATGGACCTTACCCCAACCCCAATGTCAGAAAGGGCAAGATCATGGCGAAAGTAGACAAGAGTCTGCACCGAAATTTTGGGGTATGACGATCCAAGGATCAACTCAGAAACCGGTGGTCGGACCTCAAATTAAGGGAGCATGAGCAGTACAGAAGGATCAGGAGAGTGCTGCAAAAAAGTAAGTAGTTGTGCTGTGTTCCTCTTCGTTATTTTTATTACATTCGTGCTGCTCCATGTGCTTTTCTCAACTGTTGTACAGTTTAAATGGCAACTTTCATGTTCATGGGTACATTATTTGTTCGTTCAGCATAGAAAACACCATGTTTTGTCCAGATGCAGTTCGAAACATTTTTTTCAGGCATACTTCTGTTAACTAAATTTTGGTGTCTAGATGGGTTTGTAACTAAAATGTAATGCAAACTAGATTCTGTGTAAGGAGAGGACACTCAGCAGCTGTTTACACATCTGGACGCTGGAGCACTAGTGTGGGACACAAGAACACCCTTTTTATTAGGGGGCCCACACAGGTGCTCCAGTGTATACTATAGGGGTGACTCCATCTGTGAAGCTTGTACAAAACAGGTAAGTATTCAAGCTTTAGAAAGTGACAACAATCTTTCTTCATCTTGCAACTCTGCCAAAGCAGACAATTGTACCCCACTTCAAAGCAATGTTTCATGTTCCTATTTCTGCCATCAAATATCTGTGTGCTAAGTATACCTATTTTTTTTGACCAAGGGGATAAAAGACTTGGAGGGCACCACTCATCCGAGGAGACCACAGACCCCCCACCTCATGAAGACAAGCAGAGGAGGAGGAGGGAGACGTGGTGGAAATTGTCACCACAACAGGTGAGTGTCTGCGACCACAGGCTCAGGTAAGAGATGGATGCCGGCATATTTATAATACATCGTGTGTGTTTTTTTTTCTATATTTTTAGGTGATCGTGATGTTGTGGATCCAGGTAATTTCACCAGTGAAAGTGCACAGATCCTGATCGGGGAGATCATGGGGTGTGATAGGGACTTGGAAAACATCCAGAAAAACATCAATGATGTTCAAAACAAAATGAAGAACATCATTGATGTTTTAGGGAGAGTTTAAAACACCTCCAAATGTGGTTTTTAGCATCTAAAATCTGTTCACATTTTTTGACATATTCGAGAAAAGCCAAATTTTGAAGATGCACACCGTGTGTCAACATGTGCTATCTGCCATCACGGGAGATCAATGTAGGCGTTTTGTGGGTGCAACCCCTTCCTTAATAATAAAGTAGCTGAGAGGAAGAGGTTGCACCCCAAAACACGTTCCTTGATCCCCCATGATGGCAGCTAGCACATGTTGACATTCGGCAATTTGTGTGCATCTTCAAAATTTGGCTTTTCCAGGGGTGACCTCACCCCATCTGAATGCAATATCAAACACAGTTTATAAATACTCATGTCTGATATTGCCTTCAATTTCTACAAAAGTTGAACTTTGTAAGTTCCAGATTTGTGTATTTCTTGTTGCTTTTAAACATGCCTGTTTTACCTTAAATGGACATTTCTACTTTTATTAATGTGACCCAAAAAATTGTTATACAACAAACATGTTGGTTTGTTTTAAAAACCTTTTATAAATGCACATGTGATTGTGCTGGTATTAAAAAGATTGATAATCAAGAATGTGTGGCTTCTTCTTTCAATGCTGTGAAACTTTTTTATGGTAAAATTGGTGTTTTCTGTGACAATGGTGGTTATTTCCTAAGGGCAAATCCACTTTGCACTACAAGTGCAGTTTCAGTGCAGGCTCAAGTGCACTTGTAGTGCAAAGTGTCTTTTTCTTTAGTAAAGAACACCCAACAATGCTTTCTAATGTTACACAATCATGCCATTTTCAGGACTACCCACATTTCAGTCAGGGTCAGCTAAAAGAAACACAAGCAGTAAATGTTAGTGGTGCGCATCATCACTGGCCTCACGATTCGATTCGATTACGATTATCAGGTCCACGATTCACGATGCATCACGATTACTCAGCACGGTTTTCATCCAAAAAATGTAAGTAGTCAGAAGAACTCAATTTTTTAAATTTTATCTGTTCTTAAAAAAAAAGACAACACTCCCTGCATGTAGCAAAGTGTAAACACAGCAGACAACTTAAAGAGGAGCTCCAGACTGCCCCCAAATGACTACAGAAGATGATCAGAGACTGCAGACATGATACAGGAGATGGTCAGAGACTGCAGACATGATACAGGAGAGGGTCAGAGACTGCAGACATGATACAGGAGAGGGTCAGAGACTGCAGACATGATACAGGAGAGGGTCAGAGACTGCAGATATGATACAGGAGAGGGTCAGAGACTGCAGACATGATACAGGAGAGGGTCAGAGACTGCAGACATGATACAGGAGAGGGTCAGAGACTGCAGACCTGATGGACGTGGTAAGGGAGGTGCCAGACTGTCCTATCCAAGATGACCAATACCCCGCCCCCCTCACCACTAACCTGTCCCCATATAATACTATTACCATAGCGCTCCCCTGCCCAGTGTCACCACGGACCAATTACCATTCTTCTCGACAAGCATCCACACAGTCCTCTGCTCTTCCCCCACCTCTACACAGTGAGCATGCAGATAGGGCAATAAAACAAAAAATTGTGTGCAGTGCTTTGTGGTGATAATAAATGCACAAAAAAAGTTGTATTAAGTAGTGAATAAATATAGCCCTGAAATATATAATCTGTGATCTGATTAAAAGAAATCTTTTGTATATTCAAAGTAATTCCAGTGCTGAGTGTTCTCTGCTGTGTTCAAATCATTCACCAGAAATCAGGAATGACACAGCAGAGAACACTCAGCACTGGAATTACTTTGAATACACAAAATATTTCTTTTAATCAGATCACAGATTATATATTTCAGGGCTATATTTATTCACTACTTAATAAGACTTTTTTTTTGCATTTATTATCACCACAAAGCACTGCACACAATTTTTTGTTTTATTGCCCTATCTGCATGCTCACTGTGCAGAGGTGGGGGAAGAGCAGAGGTGTCCTCCATGCAGCCCCCTCACCTGGCTTGATATACCGCAGCTCCACTCTCTCCTCCTCGGAGCTCCGTGCTCCACAAGCCGACCGCCGCCAGCAGCTCCAGCCACCGGCGCTCCATGTCCCCGCCAACGTGCACTGCACACAGCGTCGCTCCTCGCAGGGCTGCAGGGGGATGATGTCAGTCAGGGGCAGCAAGCGGGAAAAGCCGGCGCGGCTTACTCCCGCGGCTCTTCGGCGGCTTTCTGCTCCGTTCGGTCGTGGAGGCGGGGCATAACGCGGCGCGAGGATGACGTCATCCAAACATCAATTGCTCCCGGTTGTAACATCGATGCCGCATCGTGTATGGTCGAATCGCGATGCATCAATGTTACGAATAATTTCAACAGCCCTAGTAAATGTCAGCAAATATTTTAGTAGTTAAAATTAGTTTTTTAATTAAAAAATGTCTCAGACATTGTCTGGCATATTGATGGCCTCTCTACCCGCAAAGTATTCCATGTATCTTAGACGGACCTCGCGGGCACTCAGGGGGGGTAAGTCAGGACGGCCAGCCTCAATCGCCCTCAGGGTTGGTTCATTTACATGAATTCCGGATTCAGGCACAACTGAGCCAGCATAGTTCACAGAAGTTCTCCTTAAAAAGTTGTGGAGAACACAGCATGCCAGGATTATATGATTGAGTTTATACTCCGCCATATGTATGGGTGTAAGAAAAAGGCGGAACCGGCTGGCCATGATTCCAAACGTGTTCTTCACCACTCTTCTGGCTCTGGCCAGCCGGTAATTAAAAACCCAGGGTGAGGGTCCTCATAGAGAATGGCCGCATAAGATGGTCCCCCAGCGCAAATGCTTCATTCGCAACGAAGACGAATGGGAGTCCTTCCACATTGTCTTCTGGAGGTGGCAAGTCCAAGCTGCCATTCTGGAGACGCCTGTAGAACTCTGTCTGGGCGATGACTCCACCATCTGACATCCGGCCATTCTTCCCCACGTCCACATACAGGAGCTCATAAGTAGCCGACACCACCGCCAACATCACAATACTATTGAACCCCTTGTAGTTGTAATAGTATGACCCCGAGTTGGGTGGTGGGACGATGTGGACGTGTTTCCCATCAATTGCCCCTCCGCAGTTAGGAAAGTCCCACCACTGGGCAAAGTGGGAGGCCACAGTCTGCCGTTCCTGTGGGTTGGAAGGAAACTGTGGAGTCAAACAAGAAAAATAAATTATTCATTTTGCACATAAACATGGAAAGCAGATTAGACACAAACATTCTTGGCCAACATCAGTATAACATTTATTTTAGGGAGTATTTAAAGACAAAGGTATAAGGTCCACCTATCAGATTCCTCCTCCCCCCCCTCTCATGGGCCGTTATTAAAATTTTATAGGGGTTAGATGTTTTGGACAGGTAACCCTCTCCACTTCATTGAGAGATGAATGGCGAAATAATGTGGATTACTTTGGCAAGCCCCTCCTTACTTACACTATTGGCAGCCCACTGGACAGCTAAGAAGTGTCATAAAACAAAGATATAAATACACACTGTACACATTTTAGCACATTTTTACATTCTGCTATTACCTATCAAAATAATAATAGGATACAAAAACTTTGAACATTACCATTTGAAAGTATTCAGGCAGGCCCCTGCACTACATGCTTTGGGGAATGCATCCATAAATCTGAGCACAAAAGAGGTGGGTATAGTGTGTATGGGTTTGGCAAAGTCAGCAGATAGAGGATTGGTATCAGCTGAGTTAGCAGTTGGGGGAGGGAGGGTTCCAAATGATTTTGGGACACCAAAAAAAAGCCTCTGGCACTCTGTCTGAATTTAAAGCACAAATCACAATTTTACACATTTTAGGGGGTGTTTAGGGTAAAGCACTACTATGGAGCTGACAAAATACATTGTTAAGTGACTACACGAGGTGAATATAGGGCCAAGAGAGCATGCTGGGGAGGTAAGTGAGGGCAAATATGTATGAAGGACAAAAAAAATTACATAAAAATCCAGCATGCATGAGGACAAAGGGGACATTCACAGTATAATACAATCATGGTAATTAGGGAATGAGGAAAGAAATACAATATATTAACAAACATTCTATACAATAAAATGTGATGTTAAAGGGTAAAAATCTTACCTTAATATACTCCTTCTGCAGGACCTGGATGACGGCAGAACAGGTCTCTGGGATAATGATCCCCAGAGCCTGGGGGGAGATGCCTGTCGAGAACTTGAGGTCCTTCAGGCTTCTCCCTGTCGCCAAGTACCGCAGGGTGGCGACAAGCCTCTGCTCCGGAGTGATGGCTTGCCTCATGCAGGAATCCTGCCTGCTGATATAGGGGGTCAGCGAAGCCAACAAACGGTGAAATACGGGGTCCGTCATCCTGAGAAAGTTCCTGAAATCATCAGTCTCACGGATCTCACGGAGCAAAGGCATGTGACAGAACTGGTCATGCTGGAGCAACCAATTCTTGGTCCATGAACTCCTCCCCACCCTGTTCATGGGCTGGGCTTGTGTCAAAGTAAGGACCCCAACACCAAGCCCCCGCACAGCACGAACTCTGCGAGGAGTACGTATACGCAACATGGCTAGAAAACGGTCAGCTGGTCAGAACGAAGTAACAGAACGCACTGAAGAACAGCAAGGCCTGTGAAGAGCGACCTGAAAATCAGTAACGAACGAACACAATGACAAGTCAATTGTACTCGCTGCACGCACTGAAGACCAGATACAAAATCACAAGCACAAACTGAACAGCAGAAAACTATCTGCAAGCCACGAGTCTGAAAAAGCGCGAATCGTCTCTCACCAAACTTTTACTAACACGAGATTAGCAAAAGGAGCCCAAAGGGTGCCGCGCTTGGTTCTGAACTGCCCTTTTATAGTCTCATCGTACGTGGTGTACGTGACCGCGTTCTTGGCGATCGCAAATTCCGACAACTTTGTGCGACCGTGTGTATGCAAAACAAGTTTGAGCCAACATCCATCGGAAAAAATCCATGGATTTTGTTGTCGGAATGTCCGATCAATGTCCGATCGTGTGTACGGGGCATAAAACATGCTTAACATGGAATGTCTTATTCTAACCAGAAAAACACAATGTCAGATATTGGTTAGCAAAGATAAGCATCAGCAGATGAAAATATATTGGTATAGACTACATTTAAAATAAGCCTGTTAAGAGAAAAATATGCCGGGCTGAAAACACATTTTAATGCTTTCAGTCACTGACCTGAAACAAGAATGCAGATAAGGAAAAACAGAGATGTCAGAACCCCTTATCTGCATATTTTTCCTAGGTCAGTTATTTGAAATATTTGTGATATTTGTGATAACCAGGTAAATAGCACTTCCAGAAGGAGAGATCAATAACAGGAGCCTCCATGTTTCTCTCATGACAGGTTTCTAAATGTGTATATACAATCAGCGCAGTACAAATAATGTGATAAATGAATAAAATGAAATTAAAACCAGTTTGCTGCTATGCATCGATAGTGCTTTCCACCGCACCATTTACATATTCTTGAACAGAAAGTGCAACGTAAATTGTGAGTGAAACAACCAGAATCAAAGTCCAAAAAGTCCTTCCCATCCAACTTATATTTGTGAAAAGGTCTTTTGTGTTTTCTCAAATATTCATTCTTGTTACCACTCAAACCATTCAGTGCAGTCTATGTCCTCACCTTCTTTTGTGGACCTCAAAATTATTCAGGGTGATTACCGCATGTGTATTATTATCCAGTGAAATATCCAGCACTTATCGCACCTTCTACTCCTCTTCCACTCTCATAAGATGTGATTACATGCAAGAGAAATAAGTGCTCTCTGTACATACAATGTGATACTCCAATAACCCCCCACAAAAATGCACTCACATTGATTCCTTTATACCATACAACTCCTCAATCCTCCATGCGTCTTCAAAATATCATGTTCCAATTAAATACTAATCAACAATTCACCTCCCCTACTCACCTTTGTGTGTTGACCTTAAAATTAATCAGGCTCATAAACGCATATGTAATCCCTCAACCTGCATATGCTCATCCAAAATATATATAGTGCTAATGAGAAAGCCATATTGGAGTAATGAGTATAAAGGCGGAGCCACGCTGTGAAAGGTGGTGGATATTACGCTGGATACATATTCGTTAATGACCTTGAATAATTTTGAGCTCTAGAAAAGAAGGTGAGCACATAGACTTCACTGATTGGTTTGAGTGGTAACGAGAATTAATATTTGAGAAAACACAGAAGACTTTTTCACAAGAATAGGTTGGGTGGGAAGGACACATTTTGGACTTTGATTGTGGTTGTTTCACTGACAATTTGTGCTGCACTTTTTGTTCAAGAGGCTTCTTTAAATGGATGTATCACCCACCCTATGTTGTCAGTATTATGGAAAACAGGTCCAATAGTGCCAAGGAACACTGATGCCATCTTGCTGCCCATTTACAGTATGTGGTTATCATACATTTTAGGTCAGTCGTGCAATTTTTCAGCCTTGCTGTGTCCATATATACAGTATATCCATATGTAACAATAGAATGGCTTAGTCAAAAACTGGGCACACTGGGTAAAAAATGACGACAAATTATCTGTTGTGATGCATTGATGATAGTTA
This sequence comes from Lithobates septentrionalis, assembly GCA_037952835.1. Taxonomy (NCBI): domain Eukaryota; kingdom Metazoa; phylum Chordata; class Amphibia; order Anura; family Ranidae; genus Lithobates; species Lithobates septentrionalis. Next base: position 1,334,543 of record JBBDGP010003773.1, on the reverse strand, counting down.
TTAAGGTGTCCTGTGTCACCTACTGCTTGCCGCACTAATGAGTTATTCTGTGTGGACAAAATATATGCAATCTTTCCTATGAAATGTACCACATATTGCCACATTAATGCAATATGTCGCAAATAGGGATTTTGCCATTTCGGAAGCATATATTGCATTGCACAGGAATATAAATTGCGATTCATTGTTTATTTGGCACACTAGTATAAATGTTATACACTTTACTATTCCATCACCATCAATGGTTTATTAAACCCACTGTGTTTCTGTAACCTTAATGAAAATATGACCCCGCTTAATGCAATTTTCCAGTCTTCCAATAATGCAGTCTTCTAATGTTTAGACTGTAAGTAGTGAGACCAATATATATATTTGTCAGAATGCTAGGAAACTGATGTATACTCAAATATTGTATGTTAAGGCACAATTAAAATTATTTTATAGACCTTTAGGAAAAATGTTTGTACCTTAATATGCAATATGGTTCCCTGGCAAACAATGGTTTCTCACAGTGAAGGGGATTATATGATAGGAATTATCTATTAACTATTATAAGAAGCTATGAGAGTTCCAGCACTTCGAAGGCATCGTTTTTTTACTATTTAGTGATGCACATTATATACTTTCTGCATTCCACCACTGAGTGACAAAAATGTTTGTAGGCAAACAATGGATGCCAGGCTTTATCTGTTTTGGATGACTCAGGCTAAATTTACACTAGCAGCAGATGCCATTTGCAAAGCGTGAGATATGTCACCTTGTGACCTCTGGTTTTAACCCTGAAAAGCCCACACCACTGTGCCGCAACTGCATGCATTGCACACGGTTGCATGGCAGTTGCAGTTGGCCCAATTTCCTTGAATGGAAACTACCCACTGAACACGTCAGGGTGCATAACCCTTGTCTCAGCAGTGAGGCAAGCAATTTCAGTAGAGACATGTGTACAACCCATCTGGTTGCCTTTGCAGCTTAAAGCGTTTGTTAACCTAAAAAAAAAAAAAAAAATGGATCCTGTTCCCTTAAAGCATGTTATACAGCACAGTGCTTGTGCTGTATAATTTGGCCCCCTGTAACACCTGAAATACCTGGCTGATCCTGCCTGGTTCTGCCCTCCCACCTGTAAACTGACCACGGTGAATCATGGCTGCTGAGCCATGCTTCTGCAGCTCTTTTGTGTCTCCCTCTGTCCTCCTCCCTCTTTCCCTCCCTGCCTGTCAGCTCTCACTAGCGCTGGTCTGCTCCTCTCCCTGCTGCTTCAAAATTATCGGACCTTTATATAGTCCCCTCTGTCAGATAAAAAGCTGTATCCTAGTGCCAGTGCACAGGCACTAGGATATAGCTTTTTATCTGACAGAGGATGATATAAAGAGCCCTTTCACACTGCCAGCATGGGGGCGTTGGCGCTTTGCCGTAGTTTTTGCAGGGCATTTTGGGTGCTAGAGGGGCGCTTGTAACCACCGCTAGCAGGCGAATAAAGGGTTAAAGTTGCCCGCAAATCACCACTGCCGAGGCGCTTTGGCGGTGCTGCCCATTGATTTCAATGGGCAGGGGGGCTTTAGGAACGGTGAATACACCACACCTAAAGCGTCTCAAAGAAGCTGCTTGCAGGACTTTTTTTTTACGTCCTGCCAGCGCAGCGCCCCAGTGTGAAAGCACCCTGGCTTTCACACTGGTATTGCAGATGAGGCTTTTTTCAGGTACTTTACAGGCACTATTTTTAGCGCTAAAGCGCCTGAAAAACGCCTCCAGTGTAAAAGGGGTCTTATGGTGTGGTCGGGGGGCAGTAAAAATTGGATTTTTGTACTTACCATAAAATCCCTTTCTCTGAAGTTCATTGAGGGACATAGCACTTTAGTCTTGACCTTAGGGTTATATCGCCACCTTTAGGAGAGGACTAGGCAGAACACAACAAAAAAACAAGCACAGTACCGCCTAGAGGGCGGTCCTACTGGCTATAACCCCTAACTTTGCTCCAAGCAGCTCAGTTCGTCAAAAAGCAGTACAAACATAAATAGGAGGGGTGTGTGCTGTGTCCATCAATGAACTTCAGAGAAAGGGATTTTACGGTAAGTACAAAAATCCCATTTTCTCTTTCGTTCATTGACAGACACAGCACTTTAGTCTTGACCGTAGGGACATCCCCAAACAGTGCCAAAAACGAGAGGTGGGAACACAGAGGAAAATAAACTCCACCCACAACAAAAACTCTCCATCAGATTAGCCCCAACCTCAGATGGCCGCCTGCAAAACCTTGCGGCTGAAGCATGCATCCGAGGATGCACCCACATCGACCTTGTAAAATTTGGTGAAAGTGTGTACTGACGACCAGGTAGCCACCTTACACACCTGTGAAATAGACGCTTGATGCTGGAAAGCCCAGGAAACACCAATTGCCCTGGTGGAATGCGCCGTGATGGGAAAGGGAGGCGCCCGCCCCCTTATGGCATAAGCCTGAACAACAATCTGTCTGATCCATCGAGAAATGGTGGCTGACGAGACCGGCAAGCCCTTCTTCGGACCAGCCACCAAGACAGAGAGTCCGACCTTCGGAAAGGAGCCGTAGCAGACAGATACACCCGCAGAGCCCGGACCACATCCAAAGAATGTAAAACGACCTGCATGAGATGCTACAGCTGAGGACATAAGGATAGAAGCACAATGTCCTCATTCAGACGAAAGAACTAACTTTCGGAATAAAAGAGGGCTGCGGACGCAGCACCACCTTATCCTTGTGGATGATCAAATAAGAGACTTGCATGACAAGACCGCCAACTCAGAAACCCGCCTTGCAGATGTAATAGCCACTAGAAAGACTACTTTCTGAGAGAGCGCCATGTTTTCAAACAGCGGTTTCTGAAGCACCGAGAGCACCAGATTCAGATCCCACGGGGGGGGCAGCGGCGGACGTACCGGAGGAGCCACATGCCGAACCTCCTGAACAAACGTACGCACCAATGAGTGAGTCGCCAAGGATCGCTGAAAAAAGACATATGATATTTGCCCCTTAATGGTGCTTAATGCAAGCTTCTGATCCACTCCTTGCTGCAGAAACAGCAAGACCCTGGAAACTGAATATGAACGCGGATGCCACCCCACCTCCTCATACAAGGAGATGTAAGCCTTCCAGTTGCGATGATAAATTTTGCGCCCTTAGCATAGTGGAAATTACCGAAGCCGACAGCCCTTGGTCCTGCAGCACCTGACTTTCAACAGCCATGCCATTAAAGCCAGCGACGGTAAAGCAGGGTGGAGAATCGGACCTTAAGACAGAAGGTCCTCCTGCACCGGCAACCGGCAAGGAACATCCACCACCATTCGTACTAAGTCGGCGTACCAAGAGCGTCGAGGTCAGTCTGGGGCAATCAGAATCACTGTAATCCCCTTGGCCTCCACTCTGCGCAGTAGACGAGGGAGGACCCTGGGAGGGGAAAGGCATAAATTAGCCGATAATGCCCCCATGGGGCCACCAACACGCCTGACGCGTCCACCCAGGGATCCTTTGACCTGGCCACAAACCTCTGCACCTTCCGATTGAGCCGAGAGGCCAGGAGATCCACATCCGGCATGCCCCACCGTAGGCAAATGAGCCGAAACACTTCCGGATGCAGTGACCATTCCCCCTGGTCCAGCAACTAACGACTGAGGTAGCCCGCCTGACAGTTTTCTACGCCCGGAATGTACACGGCTGACAGAGCCGGCATGCGCCGCTCTGCCCACAGTAGGATGTGGGAGACCTATAGCGCCGCCGCTGAGCTCCTTGTCCCTCCCTGATGATTGACATACATCACCACCGTGGCGTTATCACATTGATTGGCAGGCAGGATTCTTCCTGTGTCCAGCGATCCTGGGCCGACTGGATGCCCTAAATTCCCCCCCAGTCGGTTAGGCTGGCATCTGTCGTCCAATGAAGAGGAAGGAACGATTTTCCGGACCAAAGGGTCGGGGATCTCAGCCACCAGAGAAGCGAAGCCCTGGCTATCTGGCTCACCCGGATTTGACAATCCAGAGATGTCGGAGACTTGTCCCATTTGGACAGATTCTCTTTCTGCAAGACCCGTGTGTCGAATTGAGCATACGGTACCGCCTCGAAAGTGGCTACCATAAGGTCCAGAACTCGCATGCAAAAATGCAGTGACAACCACCTGCAGGACAACAGTAACCGCACCGTGGATTGGAGAGTTTGCAGCTTGCTTGAAGGAAGAAAGACTCTTGCCTTTGAGGAGTCCAGAATCAACCCCAAGTATTCCAGGTGCTGGGTCGGCAGCGACACCGACTTCTGGAGATTCAACACCCAGCCAAACTCCTGAAGAGTCTGCATGGTGATCGCCACAACCTCCCTTAGTTCTGCTCTCAGGAGGAGGTCGTCCAGGTATCCCATGATTGCGATCCCTCGTTGTCTCAGCAATGCCAGAATCGGAGCCAGTACCTTGGTGAATACCCTTGGTGCCGACGCTAAGCCAAAAGGGAAGAGCTACAAACTGGTAGTGCTCATCCCCGACCACAAATCGCAGGAACCTCTGGTGTCTGACGCATATGGGGACATGCAAGTATGCGTCCTTGATGTCCAAAGACGCCAGGAAATCCCCCTGATGAAGTGCAGCGACCACGGAATGAACCAATTCCATCCTGAACCTCCACACCTCCACAAAACAATTGAGGGCCTTGAGATCCAGGACCGGACGGACCCCTTCCTCCTTCGGGATTACAAACAGATTGGAGTAGAATTCCTGAAACCTTTCCGACGTCTGTACAGGTACTATCACCCAACACAGTAGTAAATCCTGTACTGCCCCAAACAGGGCCTCCCGACAAGCCAGAAGAAGATGAAGGTTGGAGGGAAAAAACCTGTCTGGCGGACAGGAAAGAAACTCTATCTTGTAGCCTGACAAAACCAGCTCGCAGACCCACTGGTTGGAAAGAAGAGAAGTCCACCGGTCTGCAAACTCCCAAAGGCAACCCCCACTCGAGAGTTGGGCGGGGGCGAACCTTCATGCGGAAGCTGATTTGTTTGCAGGCTTGTTCGGCTTGCGATACCAAGGACGCTATTGTCCCTCAGGGGGCACCTTGTCGGACTGGGTACACTTACCTGCCGACACGGGCGGACGAAAAAGCCGCTTCTGAGCGGAAAAAGAGGGCCCCTGCCTATGGCCCTTTCTGGACTGTGGGAGCAAAGTACTCTTTCCCCCAGCAACATTTTTAATAATGTCATCCAGCGAGGCACCAAACAGCCTCCCACCTTGGAAAGGCAACTCCGCCAGCGCTTTCTTACGCCGCTTACACACGAGCGGACTTCTCGTTGGACTGAACTCCGAAGGACTTTTCAACAGAGTTCCGTCGAAACTGACTTGACTACACACAATCCCACCAAAGTCCGATCGTTTCGAACGTGATGACGTACGACCGGACTAGAAAAGGAAGTTCAATAGCTAATAGCCAATAGCTGCCCTTGCGTCATTTTCGGTCCGTCGGACTAGCATACAGACAAACTTTTTTTGATAGGAATCGAGTCCGTCGGAAAGATTTGAAACATGTTCTATTTCTAAGGTCCGTCCGATGAAGCCCACACACGATCGGAATGTCCGATGGATTTGTTCCGTCTGACCTTTTCTGCCTGAAAGTCCGCTCGTGTGTGCGCGGCATTAGATGTCTGGTCCGCAGACCAACACTTGAGCCAAATCAGCTGACGCAGCACTACTACTGATACTGAGGCTCTATAAAGCAAAAGGGCTTGTCAGAGGAGGTCTCGGAATGGATCTGCTATTGGGCACTCTGGTGTGCGCCGGTTCGCGCCAGTCTGCGCTGGCGCGCGCCCGTTCGCACCATTGTGCAGGCACGTGCGGGTGCGCGCGGGCACGGCGCTTGGCGCCAATCGCCCTATTTAGCTTGCTGCTCGGTGCTGTCTGATCTGCAGCTCCCAGTTCCTGAGTTCCTGTTTGCTTGTCTGATCTCCTTGTGACCCCGGCCTGTCTTTGGACTCCTCTCTGTTATCTGCCTGCACCTGACCCCGGCTTTCCTTGACCACGAATCTGGGGAACTGGTTGCTATTACAGGGGTGTCTGGGGAAGAAGCGCCAGCATCCGACGCCATGTCTGACCCACTCTTGCCTGTCACCTGGGACCTAAGGCAAGAGACAAAAAATGCCCACTCTCCTAGCTGCCACAGACTGAGGGGCCCCCTGCAGGACTCACCACCCTGACCAAGGTGCTGCGATGTGCCGCTCTCCATTCTCCCCTCTGCCGGTGTCCAACCCACAAGGTGTTCTGTGTCAGTTCCGCGCTGTCCCTGGCTTAAACAGTCACCCAGCGCTAGAGAACAAACAGACACCGTCCCTCGTGGCTACAAGCAAATGGCCGCCAGCCGTTTCAGCCAAAAGCGCCCGAAAATGCCAGGAAAATGGCCTTCGTGCACAAGAAAATGGCGGCAGCTACAGGTAAATGGCCGCGGTTCCCACGGTGACCATTCCCCCTGCATGGCGGCAAACGAAGGTAACAAACATGCGAACAAATGAGGCGACCAAATGAGGGGAACAAATTAAGGGAACAAACGAGGCGAACAAACGAGCGACAGCACAACCTCCCTGCCAGGACCCAGAGACTGCCCAGAGGACCCCCGGGCCAGGTAAGTGCTCCGCACCACCTACGCCCAGCCATGCAGCGTCCCCTTTGGATGGGGAGGAGGGAAAGAGGCAAGGAGAGAGGAAAGGGAGAGAGAGACCCCCCAGGGAGTGCCCAGCTGCTCCATCCTGCCTAAACAGGTGGAACCATACTTACCCCTCCTGCAGGGACAGCTGGACGCACTCCACGAACAGACCCATCTTCCGCATAGTACGGAGTGGCTTTCGGCCATGGCAACACTGTGACTCGGACAGCAGTAGCCCGGTCATATGTGTGCCCCAGGGCATATAGCTCACCCTCCGCCCTGGACCAGAATGGGGCCTGTCACGGCCGACCCAGCGCAGAGCCAAAGTCTGCACGCGCTCGATGGCCAGGCTGGGGAGACTACCAGGATCTATATTATCCAGCCTGTCACCCAGCCCAGCTGTTGATTGTAGATCACAGGAAGAAAAAAACAAAACAGCAAAAAATTTTCAAAGACCACTGGTCCCCACAGGGAGACAGGTCCTTCTCCTAGACTAGGCAGGAAAAAACTGAGCTGCTAGGGGCAGAGTGAAGGGTTATAGCCAGTAGGACCGCCCCCTGGGCGGTACTATGCTTTTTTTTTGTTGTGTTCTGCCTAGTCCTCTCCTAAAGGTGACGATATAATCCCAAGGTCAAGACTAAAGTGCTGTGTCCGTCAATGAACGACAGAGAAAATGCTCCTCAGCCACCAATTTTTTCCACTTCCTCAACCGCAAGTGTAAAGGAGCCCTCAGAGATACACAGGAAAAAGGAAGTGATACAGACATACTGTACTGGAATTATGAGTGCATATCTTTCGCATCTCAGGGGCTCTTAAAGCTATGTAGAACACAAAAATAGTATTTGCACACAGGGAAGGTTGCTATTTTTTTTTTTTGTTAAATTGTATGTCATGCCTAAACATTTTTTTTTATTCGTTTTAATCAGAGTGGGGATGGGTAAGCGCTCCTCCCAAGTTTTACTGTTGGATATTTACCCTCAGCTTCTGTCTGGTGAAATCATTGTAAGCAGAACAGGAAGTGAGGGGAAATCTCTCTAACAGAACCCCTGGATAGCAGTAAAATATGACCGCAGTCAAAACTCTTCTCACGCTATTCAAAACTAAATAAAATGTTTTGGGCTGGATATATACTGTAAGACAGGTGGCTGCTTCCTGGAGTTCTTCTTTGAATATAAAGTCTCAGGTTCCTTATGGAATAGAAGCAAGGCTTTAAAGTATGAAATGTAACAGCTTGTGATATTTTACCACACAGATTATGACTACACAACCCCATACAAAGGAATACAAAAGTCTTGTACAGTCATATCTCTGAATAACGGTTTGTCATGGACATGAAGTAGCACAACAATAATTATTTTGATGAAAGATGGGAGGTTGTATTTATAGAAAAAGAGTTGCATTAAGATCTGTACTTTTGTGGAATAATAAAATGGTGACTCAAAGCCGACTACGGAACATGCCACCCACCAATTAGTCAGCCATGCCTCTCCTATACATCTGACTAGTCTCCCTTGAACCTCTTATTCAAGTGCTTATATAAAATAGTCAATTGAAAACGGCAAATGCATTTCTGATATGCAAGCAAGCAGCACCATTCTGTAAGTAGATTATTTTTTAACAGCATTATCAAGTTATAGAAATAGAATTGACAGCTAAATTAAAGTATTTTTGGCTTCATCTCTCTTGTAAATATTTTACTCTCTGAGTTTGATTAGTGACATTTATAACAAGCTTGACAATCATTTTTAAATGTTCAATATGTTAGCTAACATGCAGATTTTATATGAAGGCAATATGGCAGACAGTAATTGGATGGAAATGAACAGAAAATGAAATGTTTTCTGCCAAGATAAGACCAATGTGCAGGCATGTTTATTACTGGCTGGAGTTTTAAAATAACAGGATTATAACACTTTTCACATTTAAGTAACAGTAATTATCTGCTCTAGCAAATTAAAATGTTACAACTCTGTTCATAACATGCTAAAGTTCAAAATATTAAATGACTGTATATTTAAAAGAAGAAAAAAAGTCATATGTCTTAGTGTATATGGTTAGAATTGTACTATTAGATGTCCATCTTTACCTTCTCATCTAACAGCATAATGAAAATTTGGTTGGCTTGATTTGGCTCTAAGCATAGTGAAACTTTAGTTACCTTTTATTTTTTAGCAACCCTGATATAATGGAAACAATTAGCTGTCTTTAAATGCAATCAGTTTGAAAAGAACATTGATGCATATACAGTAAATGTGCTTGTTTGTAATAAATAGATTTTTACCATCAACCTATTATCTATATATTACATATGTATTTGCTAGTGGCTTCCAAACTTGCGTTTTTTTGCATTAGTTGAGTTAGACCATGAAGCTAATTTAGTTGGGCAGTGCAAAGAACAATGATGACCATACTGAGAATAAATGCCTGTCAACTGATTTACCCCATAGCTTTTAGTATGTATTGGAACTCAGGTGTCACTGAGGGATTTATTTACTAAAGCTAGAGAGTGCAAAATCACTTTTACAGGCAAACCAATCAGAATCTAACCTCAGCTTGTTCAATAAAGTTTTGGCAAAAAAACCTGGAAGCTGATTGGTTTCTCTGCAGAAGTGAGGCTGATTTTACAGTCCTAAGCTATAGTAAATGGACCCCAAAGTCTTACTTCTGATCTGCTGTAAAAAATCATTTTCAGTGTCGTGAAAACATATCTATGACTTCAGTCGTGCTTTTAGGTGGTATTCAGTGTCATCTTGTAATAAATTGGCCTTTTAAAAGATCTATGCCTAGGCAAAAAAAATAAAATAAATAAGTACATCTCTGCAATACATGCATATCCCCAAATGTTTCATCTTAAAAATTCTGCAAGTATAGACAAATACCTGCTGATTATGTCAGAAATCCAATGAGCTTCTAGATGCCTGTTTGAGCTGACAACACAGTGGCTCTGATGCACTAAAATTACTAGCAATTACTTGTCAAACCTGACCGAGTTCTTTCCTGACAGACTACAGAATACTTTCTCCACTACTCATCTACATAACAGAAAAGTGTTCTGTAGTCCAGCAGAGGAGAACTCAGGCAGGGCAGATAATGCTTGGGATTTCAGTGCATCAGAGACAGTGTTTATCATCTTCCTACAGGAAGTTAGGAATTCATTGGATTATTGGTGAGATAAAATGGTATTTTTCTGTGCTTCCAGAGTTTTTTAAGAGATGGAACGTGATGAATCGTGATAAATCAAAACAAGTGTTTTGAAAACAGCAGACTATATATTTCTATGTAGTTTAGTTTTCCTGCCAAAACTTTCACAGTAAGGGGAAATAGACTACGTTTGTAATGATTTTTTCCATTTTACTGCCCAAAGCTATTAAACTAATGTGAGCTAAACAGCTAGGAGACAAAGGGGCACCACCTTCCTGAGTTCCCCAATACCATAAAGTAGGAGGTCAAGCTGCAGTACAATATATTTTTGTGGCTTTTTTACACACCCCAGTGTACACTGTAGAAGGTGACCGTAGACCTACATTAATTTCAGATGAGATACTTTTTAACTGGATGCCACAATATATAGACAATGCTATAATGCAAGTGATGTATGTATTCCATCCCCACGATAAATCTTCGCTTTGACTGCGAGCACTATTTTACAAAGGTATTCAATAAAAAAGAATATATCTTTTATTCTACAGTACAGTATATTGATGAGAAAAAGAATGTGGCATTCACAGCTTCAATGCCAGCTTGAAAAACAGAGCACAGGAAAATAAAAAATAGTGTGTGTAGAAAGGTATAGCATTTAACAAATGACTTTCTTTCCATGTGTAAGAAAGGCAAACCTGTCCTCATACATTAATTACATTTACAATAGTACCATATAACAGCAACCTTCAGACCTCTCATAATATATACAATATTGAGATGTGAGAATAGGAAGTGGGCAGGGTCATACCTTTCTATAGTTGACATTGCATTCAAAGTACCCTGGGTTTTGGGGGTCTCCAGAGCACGTTACCCAAAGTTATATGCAGGCACCTCTAGGCACCTGTTAGAATGTTTAATTGCTATTTTTGGATACCTGACTATTGTCAGATCTCCATTCCTTTCCAGCAATATTAGTATAGTCTCTGGGACACACAGAAGCATTAATGGCTTTAAAATGAAAATTTTTGGTAGGATTATGTTTGAGTAATGCTACGCAAACACGATTGGATTTTCCAACGGGAAATGTTGGATGTGAGCTTGTTGGCGGTAAGTGCACCTGTGTGTATGCTCCATCGAACATTTGTTGTCGGACTTTCCGCCAACAAATGTTGGCTAGCAGGTCCTCAAATTTTCCGCCAACAAATGTTTGTTGTCGGACTTTACGATCGTGTGTACACAAGTCTGTCACACAAAATTCCACGCATGCTCGGAATCAAGGACGAGCCAAAAGCACTCGGTCTTGTAAAACTAGCGCTCATAATGGAGACATCACGTATGTCTTGTACGTCACTACATTCGTAATCGTTGGCCAACATTTTTTAGCCTATTATCTCTGACACTTCCTGGTAGTGTCAAAACTTACTCACACCCATATATTTCCCACACATTCCTATTGTTCATTTCTATGATCGGCTGTCTCATTCGTAAATAAAAGCATGCCTGAAGCAAAATGGGTCATGCAAGCTTTGACACTACCAGAAAGGTGTGGGTGCTGATTCGCTTAAAGCAGTAGGTGTTCTCCGTAAGGTCTTAAGTGGTGCAGTTCTCCCAGGAGTTGGTGGCCAAATTTAAGGAAAGCACCAAAAGAAGAACTATATAAAGACCATATTCAACTTTATTAATAGTATTCATTCATAAAAAGCCAACAAGTTTCAAGGTTTTGGGTCCCCCTTATTGGGGCTAGGTACTGTTGAATAAAGCATTTATAGGACTGCTAAAATTGAAGGGATCCTCAGGGCTAACTTTTTTCGACTTTCCAAAAGCCAGTAAGCCTTGCCTCTACCCAAACAGAATAGGTAACAAACATGTGGATTTTAAGTCTGGGTTCACACTAGAAAACACAGTGGCTCACAGCACGCCGTTTCAGGTCCGATTTCAGACCAAATTTTGGGCAGAATTCAGACCTGAAATAGACCAAAAGACGCACAGGGCCCCTGTGCAATTTGCACCGGAGCCGCTGTGACATTTGAGAACCGGCTCAATAGAGAACCGGCCACAATCTCCCGCTATGCAAATTGGATGCAGGTTTCCCCATAAGTGTGATACCAACGAAGCCTGGGGAATGCCCAGGAAAAAATCCAAGCCTACTTACCACCAGCTCACAGATAACCAATTAACCTGTCTAACAGTATTCGTTAAAAACAGGGGTTTAGTCCACATGCATTTGCAAATGCATGCGTAAGCCACAGAGCCTCAGCAGGTGGACTAAAGGGGAGCCCACCCCTTCTTAAAGGTACAGGAGCACACCAAACACCCAGCAGGTAGCACAATGGCTGCAAAGGTGCTGGTGCGTTGCTGGACCAATACATACACCAACGTGATCACAAAAAACTTGCCGCCACCCTCATTTATAGCTGGCTATCGCAGTAAGTGGCATTGGAAGGCTACAAACAGATACCAACAAAGCCTGGGGAATGCCCAAGCAATGCCCAGCAAAAAATCCAAGCCTACTTACCACCAGCTCGCAGATAACCTATTAACCTGTCTAATAGTCTGCATTAAAAACAGGGGTTTAGTCCACCTGCATTTGCAAACGCATGCGTAAGCCACAGAGCCTCATCACGGCACCCTGATATCTGTGGTCCTAACACTAAAATATGAGTGTCCCCACAGTGGAGGCACATACATTCTGATGGATAAATGAGGACAGGTGGACTGAAGGAAGCCCACCCCTTCTTAAAGGTACAGGAGCACACCAAACACCCAGCAGGTAGCACAATGGCTGCAAAGGTGCTGGTGCTTTGCTGGACCAATACACACACCAACGTGATCACAAAAAACTTGCCACCACCCTCATTTATAGCTGGCTATTGCAGTAAGCAGCATTGGAAGGCTACAAACAGATACCTGGGGAATGCCCAGGAAAAAATCCAAGCCTACTTACCACCAGCTCGCAGATAACCAATTAACCTGTCTAAGTGTGAACCCAGCCTTAATGTTTCTTGCCAGGGTGTTTTTGCTCTTTTCCCAAAATATCAAATGAGGAAATATCTTCCTCCGAGAATGAATACACACACATTTGTTTGCAGTGTAGTACCTGATCACAAGGAAAATTTTAGGATATTAGCCTTAACAAATATAAATGCAAAAGCAGGAAAGAAAGAAAGAAAGAAAGAAAGAAAGAAAGAAAGAAAGAAAGAAAGAAAGAAAGAAAGAAAGAAAGAAAGAAAGAAAGAAAGAAAGAAAGAGATAAATGGCTCAATAAGGGTCTCTGATTGTTACCAGTTTTAATTCCTATGTATTCCCTCTGTATTTATGACAATTTCATTTTTGTTACTTTTATTTTAACATGCAGAAATTGCCTTCATATTGGCATTTTTATAGTCCATTTTCTTCGATTGTTGCCTTGATGAAATACCTAGGACTTTCCTCATTTAGGAACTGCCTAACTCTTCTTAGGAATTATGCCAATATATTTTTTGTATTTTTGAGTGCTGTGAGGAACTGGTGAAATTATGCAGTAGATTTAATCTTTTTATGAAATAAAGTGGTAATAAAGCGCAAAAAAAAAACAACGCATACTAGCACAATATGACAAACTTACCTTAAAATTAAGCCCTCCAGTGGCGCCCTGTCAGTGCTTCTATCTTCACCCAGTCTTCCTTCAAATTTGCAGGCTTTGGCCATTTCAATTGCCGAGCCACAATTATGTCACTCTCAAAAGTCACTGCTGCAGGGCAGAGCAGTGCGCATGTGCTATGTCATCGGCTGCTACTAGAATAAATATCTCCTAGATGGTGAATGTTGACTGTATTACCTATAGGAATTAATCAAAAAGCAGATTTTACTACCTTTTTAGGTTTGTGATTAAATACAATTTATGCATATGAGCATACATTTTAGTGAGTATATTTTCACCTCATGCTTGTGCATGTGTATAATGTTCAATTGTGCATTTAAATTAAGATGTTAAAACAAACATTCATAAGATTATCAAAAAAAATCAGCTTCAAACTGCAAATTTCTCAAGAGAGTTTGCGATAGAAGACCTCCATTTCAGTGTTTGCTTTATGTATATGCTTTGCTGGGAAAAGGCGCTTTGGCGCCCAATGTTAGAATGTCAAAGTAATGGCATTATATATGGCATTATATAAAATAACACTGAATTAAAAACATTTATATACAAACATTAAAAATAATGTAAGGTAAGGGAATAAAGGAATTAAAAAATGTTAAGACTTAATTTAATTTTTCATTACAAATTTCAGAGATAAAAAAATTATTAGGGTTAACTCCAAATTTTATTCTGCAATTTGTCCCTTTTCTAAAGGTACTAGAATCATGTTTCTTAAATAAATATATATTTTTTTTATTTGGAGTTACAAACATAAAATAACTCAAATTTTAAATGTTTACACATATACAGTATCTCACAAAAGTGAGTACACCCCTCACCTTTTTGTAAATATCTTACTATATCTTTTCATGTAACAACACTGAAGAAATGACACTTTGCTACAATGTAAAGTAGTGAATGTACAGCTTGTACAACAGTGTCAATTTTCTGCCCCCTCAAAATAATTCAACACACAGCCATTAATGTCTAAACTGCTGGAAACAAAAGTGCGTACACCCCTAAGTGAAAATGTCCAAATTGGGCCAAATTAGCCATTTTCCCTCCCCGGTGTCATATGACTCGTTAGTGTTACAAGGTCTCAGGTGTGAATGGGGAGCAGGTGTGTTAAATTTGATGTCATCACTCTCACTCTCTCATACTAGTCACTGGAAGTTCAACATGGCACCTCATGGCAAAGAATTCTCAGAAAAAAAGAATTGTTGCTCTACATAAAGATGACCTAGGGTATAAGAAGACTGCCAAGACTCTGAAACTGAGCTGCAGTATGGTGGCCAAGACCATACAGGACAGGTTCCACTCAGAACAGGCCTCGCCATGGTCAACCAAAGAAGTTGAGTGTACGTGCTCAGCATCATATCCAGCGGTTGTCTTTGGGAAATAGATGCATGAGTGCTGCCAGCGTTGCTGCAGAGGTTGAAGGGGTGGGGGGGTCAGCCTCTCAGTGCTCAGACCATACACCACACACTGCATCAAATTGGTCTGCATGGCTGTTGTTCCAGAAGGAAGCCTCTTCTAAAGATGATGCACAAGAAAGCCCGCAAACAGTTTGCTGAAGACAAGCAGACCAAGGACATGGATTACTGGAACCATGTCCTGTGGTCTGATGAGACCAAGATAAACTTATTTGGTTCAGATGGTGTCAAGCGTGTGTGGCAGCAACCAGATGAGGAGTACAAAGACAAGTGTGTCTTGCCTACAATCAAGCATGGCGGTGGGAGTGTCATGGTCTGGGGTTGCATGTGTGCTGCCGGCACTGGGGAGCTACAGATCATTGAGGGAACCATGAATGCCAACATGTACTGTGACATACAAAAGCAGAGCATGATCCCCTCCCTTCGGAGACTGGGCCGCAGGGCAGTATTCCAACATGATAACTACCTCAAACACACCTCCAAGACAACTACTGCCTTGCTAAAGAAGCTGAGGGTAAAATTTGATCGACTGGTCTAGCATGTCTCCAGACCTAAACCCTAATGAGCATCTGTGGGGCATCCTCAAATGGAAGGTGGAGGAGCACAAGGTCTCTAACATCCACCAGCTCCGTGATAGCGTCATGGAGGAGGGAAAGAGGACTCCAGTGGCAAACTGTGAAGCTTTGGTGAACTCCATGCCCAAGAGGGTTAAGGCAGTGCTGGAAAATAATGGTGGCCACACAAAATATTGACACTTTGGGCCCAATTTGGACATTTTCACTTAGGGGTGTTAACAGCGGTTTAGACATTAATTGCTGTGTGTTGAGTTATTTTGAGGGGACAGCAAATTTACACTGTTATACAAGCTGTACACTCACTACTTTACATTGTAGCAAAGTGTAATTTATTCAGTATTGTCACATGAAAAGATATAATTAAATATTTTCAAAAATGTGAGGGGTGTACTCACTTTTGTGAGATACTGTATATACAAACAATTAAAAAAGTGCAACAATAAAAAAGGAAGACAAAAAATAGGAGCTTTAAAAAATAATTATACTGAGGGTTAAAAAGGGACAAAAATGTTGTTTATAAAAAGGTTGTTTTTTAAAATTTACACATAACAGTGATTTTAGAATAGACGTTACAATAGCAGCTAACATTTATACCTAAATTAGTGCAGGGCAGGGCCCAAGCTGCCAAACTGATAACTCAGTCCTGCAGATTACACAGAGAGCATGTGGCTCTCCCTGTGTAATCATCAAAGTTTTCAACAGCCTAGCACTGTGCTCTGTTTACCAGGAGCACACAGAGCTCCTGATATCTAGCAGTCACAGTCAATTGTCACACTGACAGTGGAGCAAACTGCTGCTGATTACACAGGGAGTTGATAGTACAGAGTCCTTTGTGTCTGTTGAGTGCCTTACACTAACCCTTCCTGTAACCAAATTCTCCCACTAACTTTTTGTAATGTAAAATTAACCTCTTTCTTGCATAGTCACACTTCCTATACTAGGATATTCTGCACCAAAGGCCAAATTTTTCCTACAGGTAAAGCTCCAGCACCCTTTCTTTATGTTGCATACATAAATCTATGCAGAGGTCCATAAGAAGTTTGTAGTGCATATGAAACTGCATCTGAATACACTACTGTGTATGAAAAAAAAAAACAACCCTTCTAGCTCATAACATCTCATATCAGATTGAGTCTGGATCACACCCAAGAGAAATAGTTTGTAAGCATATAAAGATGAATTGCGAGATCTTCTATCCTCTATAAAATATTGAATTACCGTATTGGCGTATAACACGCACTTTTTCCCCATTTAAAAATGTACACCTTGGGAATACGGATTTATTTTGAGGTTGTAGTAAGGTGGTATTACTATTGGGGCTCCTAAGAAGCAAGGTATACTATGTAATATGTACGTGAGTGAATTTAAATGAGGCCTGATAAACACTGTTACAAGGTATCCCTGAATAAATGGCTCCCTATTTCATTAAATTGGATATGCATTGGTTGCTTAATTTTCAAAACATTGTGACAAAAAATTACAACTTCAAAAAATTTGCCATGCCTCTTACTAAATACCTTGAACTGTCTACTTTCCAAAAAGGGTCATTTGGGGATATTTGTACTGTTCTGGCCTTTCGGGCCTCAAGAAATGACATAGGCCATCAGTACATCAGGATTGATGATTTTTCTGATATATACCATTGTTTGTGGACAATCTGGCCTCAATTTATGAAGAAAGATTATTTGTTTGCTAAATTTTTAAACAAAAAATAAGAAAATGCATATTTTTTTTTTTAAGTTTGTCCTTTTCCTTTTGTTAGCAAAAATTTAAAAAAACAGCGGTAATTAACCGCTTCAGCCACGGAAGATTTTACCCCCTTCCTGACCAGGGCACGTTTTTGCGATTCGGCACTGCGTCGCTTTAACTGACAATTGCGCGGTTGTGCAACATTGCACCCAATCAAAATTGATGTCCTTTTTTTTCTCACAAATAGAGCTTTCTTTTGGTGGTATTTGATCACCTCTGCAGTTTTTATTTTTTGCGTTATAAACAAAAAAAGTGACAATTTTGAAAAAAACACTTTTTTTTTACTTTTTGCTATAATAAATATCCCCCAAAAATATATAAAAAAACATTTTTTTCCTCAGTTTAGACTGATATGTATTCTTCTATATATTTTTGGTAAAAAAAATCACAATAGGCGTATACTGATTGGTTTGCCCAAAAGTTATAGCATCTACAAAACAAAATAGGGGATAGTTTTATGGCAAATCACGCTGTACATGGCGCCTGCTATCCTTGACTCTTAAAGGGGACGTACAGGTACGCCATTTGCCCACTGCTGCCATTGTGCTGATGTATATCGGCATGCAGCGGTCAGCAAGTGGTTAAATACCATTGAAAGAAAGCTCTATGTGTGAAAAAAATGATAAAAATGTCATATTGTTGCACAACCGTGTAATAGTAATTGAAAATGTGACAGCGCTGAAAGCTAAAAATTGGCCTGGGCAGGAAGAGGGTGAAAGTGCACTGCATTGGGGAGACATACGGGGTCTTTTATCATTGAAGTCCCTGTAAAGATAACCTGTTGTCACAAAAATAACTTGTCAGTTCCTTTTGTGAATGTAAAAAAAAGTACATTAGAAAATAGCTAAAAAGGTATATATAAAAACAGTTACAGAAATAACATGTACACACAATGGGGATACTACTAAGGGGGTAGAGACAGCTCATCTGCAAAGCAGAATTTCACCTAGGAAACAGATTGTCCACTTTTAGAAAATAAGTTGATGCTATCTCCATTTCAATCATCTGATTGCATGCAAGAAATCTCTTTAGCAGTGCTTTGATTTAAATTTTTTCTACATTAGGATCCTGCCAATGAGTAGTTAAATCACCCAGTAGTAAAGAAATAAAGGGAGGCTTCACACCTTTGTGTTGACACCCCTGCTTGTTCACTTTAATACACATGTGAACAATGTGTGTATTGTGGTGTATGTATTATGGGTATTGCGGAGCACTGTCAGCCCATTCTTTATGGCCACACAAAGGACACCTAACAGCCAAGAGAAGGACAGCAGGCTTAAGTAGTGGTAATAAGGAGTTCTATCCCTGCCACATAGATAACTGAAATTCCAATGGAATGAGAAGTCCCAAACAAAGTTGCCTAATGTACTTATTACACACAATACATTAGTACTCATATTATACTTTCAATATCAAAAACTTAGGTCACATTTATTGTTGTGCCATTCATTATGAATGGCTCCTTATTGCACTAAGGCAAGGGTACAAAGAAAAGTCACATCCGATTTTAGGTATGTTAGGGTACATTGGCAACCCATTCAGTTCAATGGCCTGCCCAACACAACACACATAACGCACATTAACACACATGCATTAATGCACACTGCAAAAAATGTAAAAAAGCCCTTAAGGTTCTTACTGAAATCATGGACCTGGCAAATCAAACATATTACATGATGTAATTAGTATTTTCATCCCACACATGCTAATGCCCTGTACACACGGGCAAACTTTTCGGCAACAAAGGTCCGACAGTCTTTCCGACTGACTTTTGACGGATTTCCGAAGGACTTTCGAACGAACGGACTTTCCTACACACGATCACACCAAAGTCCGACGGATTCGTACGTGATGACGTACGACCGGACTAAAATAAGAAAGTTCATAGCCAGTAGCCAAATGTTGCCCTAGCGTCGGTTTTCATCCGTAGGACTAGCATACAGACGAGCAGACTTTTACATAGGAACTGGGTCCGGCGGATCTCCGACATAAAGATTTGAAACATGTTCCAAATCTAAAGTCCATCAGATTTTCAACAGAAACAGTCCGCTGAAGGTCTGATGAAGCACACACACGGTCGGATTCAGTACGTGATGACGTACGACCGGACTAAAATAAGAAAGTTCATAGCCAGTAGCCAAATGTTGCCCTAGCGTCGGTTTTCATCCGTAGGACTAGCATACAGACGAGCAGACTTTTACATAGGAACTGGGTCCGGCGGATTTCCGACATAAAGATTTGAAACATGTTCCAAATCTAAAGTCCGTCAGATTTTCAACAGAAACAGTCCGCTGAAGGTCTGATGAAGCACACACACGGTCGGATTCAGTTCGTCGGACCAGTCCAGTCGAACAGTCCGCTCATGTGTACAGGGCATTACTGAACCCTTTATTTAATTAGCAGTAATTATCGTTCTATAGAATAAAATGAAATAAGAACAATACTTACAAACAAAAGACAGAAGAAGGGATTATAAACACTATGACTGATGTAAGTGCGATAACAAAAAACATGACTAAATTCATAAACCTTACAATAAAATTACATTGTCCCCAACTACTCTTAGTTTGATTGATATTAACTGTTAAATAACAAGTTTAAACAATGATACCCAACATGAATATGCAGAATGTTATTGAGGTTTCAGTCATTTATAGAATTGTTAAAAAAATTCTCTTTAAAAATACTTTTTTTTTAATATTTCATTCTATGTATAATTTAGAAATATACAAAAAAAAAAACAAAACAGTAAAATTATAGAAAGTGTTTGATGCAGTGCTGTAATAAATAGTGGGCAGTATGATAACCAGATAATGCCAGATGCTTAGTGGTTATCAATGTGGCTTTGCAGCACTAGGGTATAGGGATTTTTTTTACAGTTGGCACATAATTAATATTATATTTACTTTGCATTTTAGTGTTTAGAGCTCTGATATAATCCACATTGCTGTTAAATTAGTAACCCGGTACATTTAGGTGTACAGTGTAATATAGAGAACATAAACATATTAACATTATGATGAATAAGGGTCGGTTCACACTAGGACGACTTGTCAGGCGACCTAGCTGCCTGACAAGTAGCGTCCCGTTCTGTACAATGGAACCGTTCTAATCGGAGCGCCCACTTAGAAAAAGGTTCCTGTACTACTTTGGGGGCGACTTGAGGCAACTTGCATAGACTTCTATATAGAAGTCGTTTTGCAAGTCGCCGCCCCTGTCGTGTCCAGGTCGCCTTGGAGCAGTCGCGCTGCAAGTCGCGCTGCTTTAGTGTGAACCGGGGCTTAGGGAAAAAATGAACAATGAAAGGTTTTGTACGATACAATGTTAGTAGTATTATTCTCTGCATGATCAAAGTTGAAGATGTTTTTTCATTTTTTCTTCCCTTTGCTGTTTATATAATTTACATATATATTTTTTTTTTATGGAAGAAAGTGCTACTAAACAGTGGATGGCAGATCTGTAGAGAAAGTGATCAGGGAAATAATGCTTCTAAACAGTGAATGATATTTGAGTAAGAAAGTAAGAAAGTTATCAGAGATGGCAGTAACAGGGATATAGCTGAGCAGTTATTGTTTATTTTTTTTATATCAATCACTGAAAACTCAACATCAGCAGACTCTGGTGTCCCATATCTTGTTTTCATGTTGTAAATAGTAAATGTTATTTTCAATTTTTCCTATTTACCGTACTAAAACAAAAAAAGTTCCTAAATTGTAATGTTTAATCCCATTTCTAATTTTTTTTTGGTCCAAAAAAGGCAAAGCTAAACTATCGTCAGTTTTACCACACAGAAGAAAGATAAATCCATCCTAGCCCCAAGTGCCATCTGATTGATTCCTTTGATTAAAGCAGAGCTCAACCCAAAAGGGGAACCTCCGCTTGTCTGCTTCCATTCCGCTGCCACATTTGGGCCACCCCCCCACCGATGGGCCATTCACAAAGTGCAGCGTGCTTCATGTATGCTTAGTAGGAAACCGCCTATGAAGCCGCAAGACTTTACTGCCAGTTTCCCTTAGCTGAGATGGCAGCGGCAACTTCCCGCCCGCCATATAGCAAAATGACGACCGGAAAGTGGTTGTATTATCTTGACTGGACATCATATGACATCCAGCAGGATAAGCCGCAGAGCGGCGATCGGTGGTGTGGTGTGTCAGTCTGACACACCGCATCTTCGATCTAGGTAAAGAGCCTATGACGTAGGCCCTTTACACTGTGATTTGACACAGCTGATCACAGTGTAAACAGGAAGAGCCGTTTATCGGCTTTTCCTCCACTCGCACTGACAGACGCGAGTAGAGGAGAGCCGATCGGCTGCTCTCCTGACAGGGGGTTCTGCGCTGATATCCAGCACATTGATTATCAGTGCAGACCCATCAAGGATGCCCACTGGAAACCACCAGGGATGCCCACTGGATACCACCAGGTGAGCCCACAAGGGATGCCAATCAGTGCCCATTAGGATGGCACTCTGTGACCATCAGTTATTGCCTGTCAGTGCTCCCTGATCAGTGCTGCCTATCAGTGCCATCTATCTGTGCTGCCCATCAGTATATATCAGTGCCCATTAGTGCCGTCTATCAGTGCCCGCCAGTTCCACCTATCAGTGCCACCTATGAGTGCCCATCAGTGCTGTCTATGAGTGCTCATCAATGCCACCTATCAGTGCCCATCAGTGCTGCATATCAGTGCCCGTCACTGCTGCATATAAGTGCCTTTTCATTAGTGCCCATCAGTGCAGCCTCATCAGTGCTCATCAGTGAAGGAGAAAACAAACTTATTTACAAAGTTTTGTAACAGAAACAAATAAAAACTTTTTTTTTCAGAATTTTCAGTCTTTTTTTATTTGGAGCACAAAAAATAAAAACCCCAGTGGTGATCAAATACCATCAATAGAAATCTCTATTTGTTCCAATGGCTAACATCCCCTATATCCCCTTATAATCTCCTCATAATTACTACTGTGTCCCTGGGAGACGAAGTAACAGAAGAGACAAGGCACAGAACAGAAAAACCTGAAAGTGATCCTAACTATTCTCTACTTTATCCAAAACAGAAACAAAGGCTTTTATTAAACAACTTCTTCCCAAATGTTTCTTTGCTGCAATATTTAGCTTAAATCCAATGATTTCCCCCACAGTAATGTTTTTTCTGCTACATCCATCAGTCTGATGGCCTACATCATTCATCCCACTTCCACAATCAATCCACTTGGGTCCTGGACCCACCCCATCCCATTACAGTGAAAAGAGAAGCAGCTCAGTGATGAGCTCAACACACTGGGGGTCATTTACTATAGCGCCAATGAATGATCTTGCAGTCCCGGAAAAAAGCGCCCAGTTAAGGCCAATTGAGACTTCAACTCTCAGAAACTGGGTGCTAATGCAAATGGAAAGCAGCACTATTGCCGGCGAACATGCCTGTCAGATCACATATGCGGGAATAGTGGAAGTCAATGAGGCTCGAATCTGCAAAATCCACTGTTCTCACTGAAGGCTTATATGCAAGTTCTTTGTCATAAAAAGTGTATGGGGACCTGGGTCCAGCCCCAGGGGACATGTATCAATTGGAAAAAATGTTTTTAAAACAGCCGTTTTTTCAGGAGCAGTGATTTTAATAATGCTTAAAGTGAAACAATAAAAATTAAAAATTCCTTTAAATATCATGCCTGGGGGGTGTCCTTAGTATGCCTGTAAAGTAGCGCATCTTTCACGTGTTTATTACTGTACCACAGCAAAGTGACATTTCTAAAGGAAAAAATGTAATTTAAAATTGCTCGTGGCTGTAATGAATTGCCGGTTCCCGGCAATTTAGAGTAAAAATCGTAGTAGGTTCCTCCCACCAGTCAATACCAGGACTTTCGAGTCTGGTATGGATATTAAGGGGAACTCCACTCCAAAAATTTTTTAAAAATGGCATAAGGGTCCCCCCAAAATCCATACCAGACCCTTATCCGAGCACGCAACCTGGCAGGTAAGGAAAGGGGGGGCGACTGAGCGCCACCAGGCCACATGCCCTCAACATTGGGAGGGTGCTTTGGGGTCCCCCTCAGAACACACTGTCCCCATGTTGATGGGGACAAGGGCCTCATCCCCACAACCCTTGCCTAGTGGTTGTGGGGTCTGAGGGCAGGGGGCTTATCAGAATCCTGAAGCCCCCTTTAACAATGGGGCCCCCAGATCCCGCACCCCCATGTGAATGGGTATCGGGTACATTGTACCCCTACCCATTCACCTAAAAAATCTGTGAAATATGACAAAAGACAATAGCCAGTTTTTGACAACTCCTTTATTAAAAATGTCTTCCTCCCCCGCTTCTTCCTCTATCTTTCTCCGTTTCTTCCTCCGTTCTTCTCCATCTTCCTCCGGCTTCTTCTTCCCCGGCTTTGTCTTCCAGTCTTTCTCCTCCGCCGCTCCCACTGAACTTTAAAAAAACAAACCTCCTCCGATGCTGTGATGGGGCTGATGATGTCACTCTGAGACCCCGCCCCTTGTGACTTCACCACCCGGGGCTTGATGGGTCAGTGATGTCACAAGGGGGCAGGGTCTCCTGCTGACGTCACCCGGCAGCCACGCCCCATAGTTATATATGAAATGTGCGCTATGGAAGTGGATCAGAAACCAGAGGAAGAAGTGGGGGAAGAAGCAGCTGGAGGAAGAAGGAGAAAACCAAAGGAAGACTGGAGAAAGATGGAGGAAGAAGAGGGGGAAAAAAGAAGACATTTTTAATAAAGGAATTTTAAAAAACCGGCTATTGTCTTTTGTCACATTTCACTGCTTTTTTAGGTGAATGGGTAGGGGTACAATGTAACCGATACGCATTCACATGGGGGGATCTGAGGGTCCCCTTGTTAAAGGGGGCTTCCAGATTCCGATAAGCCCCCCCGCCCGCAGACCCCCACAACCACCGGCCAAGGGTCCCCAAAGCCCGCCCCTTTATTTTTTTTTAAAAAGGGGGCGGGCTTTCCATGTGAAGTCAATGGATGGTCACGCCCCATGGCTGTGTGAGAGACTCCAGACAGCAGGTGACAACACAACAGAGGAAGACGGCGGCGAGGAAGAACACAGCAGCAGGAGAAGTAGGTGGTGGCGGGAGAGACGGCGACAGAAGATGGCGGCAAAAGAGACAGCACCAGGAGAAAATGACGGCGGAGAACACGGCTCGGGGGAGAAGACCACTCAGAGCTATTTTACAATAAAGGAATTCTCAAAAACTGGCTACTGTTTTTTGTCACATTTCACTACTTTTTTTTTGGTGAATGGGTAGGGGTACAATGTTCACATGGGAAAGGTTGGGATCTGGGGCCCCCTTGTTAAAGGGGGCTTTCAGATTCCGATAAGCCCCCCGCCTGCAGACCCCCACAACTACCGGGCAAGGGTTGTGGGATTAGGCCCTTGTCCCCATCAACATCCTCATGTTGAGGGCATGTGGCCTGGTACGGTTCAGGGACAGAGATTTTGGGGGAGACCCTATGCCATTTTTTTTTACTTTTGGCGTGGGGGGTCCCCTCCGGGTTCATACTAGACCCGAAGAGCCTGATATAGACCTGGGGGGGACCCCATGCATTTTTTTGCGATTTTTTTGGCTGGCATTTTTTTTTTACTTTCAGTGGGGAAGCCGATGACAGCTGATGACTCATTGGTTAAGGATGCAGCGGCTAGCTTCCTGGCCCCCCGGTTAGCAACCAGCTATATAAAGTGTTAAAAAAAAGAACTGCAAAACACATATAAAATTGCATCACAAATGCAACCATTGCGTTTCTGGTGCGGTTCCATTGAAATCTATTACCCGCAAATTGCGTGAAAAAGGCCCCGACCATTTCCAAAAATGCACTGGCCGCAAAATAGTTGTGAACTAGTACCATAGGAAACCATGTAAAATGGACTGTAGAGCATTTCTGCAAACTGCAAAACGCACTAAAAAATGCATAGGTGTGAACCTAGGGTCAGGGCCAGTTCACACTGGAGCAATGCGGGAACCCTCCGAATCCAGTGCGGATTCCTGCATCGCATACAACTCGCAGGCACCTCACACTGCCATATGCAAACTGCTGGGAGTGTCAGTAGAAAGTTAATGACACCCCCAAATCAGTTTGCATATTGTAGAGTGAACTGCAAATTCAGACAACACTAATGCGATCTGATTCTGCTGTGGACCAAAAAAAGGGTCCTGTGCAAGTTTGGTCTGAATGCGATGCAAATTCAACCGTACAATCTGTATGGCTGAGTGTGTATCATACAGACATCGCATGTGATTTGCAGTGCGGGGCAAATCACATCCAATGTCGGACAGCACAGCAGTGTGAACCAGCCCTAACGCCCCTTTCACACTTGTGCGACTTGTCCTGCAACTCCTGCATCCATAGACCTCAAGATTGCACTGGCATTGTTTCAAATCACATCCAATTTGCGGCAAAAAAGCGCCGCAAAATAGCGGGACTTTCAGGTTGCACAAGTGTGAAAGGGGCCTTATGGACCTCAAGTTGTATGAAAAGTTGGCCAAGTGTGAAAGGAACCTAATTTATTGATAATACCATTTGCACTTGTGTGACCATGTAATCTTGCTGTATATGGGCCTCAATTCGCATCAAAGTCAAACCAAAGTTGTGCAGGGACAAATTTGACCCACTTGCAGGATGCACAAGTGTGAATAGTGCTTAATTCCACGGTATTATACATGAATCTCATTCACACTGCTGCAACCTGAAAGTCACACTATTTTGCTGCCACTTTGCTGCTGCAACTTGGCCCCAAGTTGCATTCTGGCAATGCCTGTGTAATATTGCTCCCTATGTACCTCAAGTCACATAAAAGTCACACCAAAGTAGTACAGGGACTACTTTGAAGTTGTTGCAACTTGAAGTAGCACAGATATGAATGGTTATCATTGAGAATCATGGGGTACAACTTGTCATGCAACTCGAAGGTCCAAATTTGCTGGAAAAGTCACCCAACTGTGAAACAAGTCATATATATTTTAATAGAAAGGAGCTCTCATTTATATTTGCATAGTCCTTACTGATTGACATCAACAGAACAAATGCAAGAAGTGATGTGTGCACATGGGCCAGAAACAAATGTGTGGTGATGCCAAACAAATCAATGAACCCCACCCACACCAAATCTAACTACCACATCCCCCCCACATTGAGTAAGCACAAGTACATATCCTACACTTACCTGGCAAATGAGCAGCACCTCCTATTTGCTAAAGAGCGTCGACCTCACCATGTCCACGTAGATGGAGATCCTGACCAGCACAGGCACTTCCGGGTGATTACAATGACTCATTTCCAGGTCAGAAGGTGAAACCACGCTTTATTGATCACAGCTGCGAATATTTGATCACAACCATGATTACATTTTTTTAAAGTTTTTGTTTATTTCCATATATGCAAATCTGTATTTCTACATATAATGATATTTGAAGGTAAACTTAAGAAATGGTGTCCCTGGGATAGCAGCAGGTGAATTACAAAGACAAGGACCCAGTTTGAGCCCTGGCTCACACTGACAGCGGGAGGAAATCGTGCAAGTTCAGCTGAACTCACACGATTTCCTCCCGCTGTCGGTCCTGACTGCGGGGGGAATTTCAGAGACTTCTGTGCAGGTTTCTGCACTGATGTCAATAAAAATCTCACCCGAAGTTGCCAAAAAGTAGTACAGAAACTACTTTTGGAAATTGCGGCGCCGCGCCAATTAGAATGGTGCAATTGCCGCTGATTTGACATATCAAATCGCTTGTCAAATCGCACCAATGTGAACCAGGGCTGACACATACAACACTGCCTATCCAGCAGCTGAATTCATTACCTGCAATTGTCCACAGCTGTTATATATAAAGATTCCACCTTTATCATTTACTTGCAGGTGTGCTGAAGAGATTCGTTTTTTTTTGGTGCACAAATTTCAAACTTTCTTACATTGTATTGGTATTGTTTGTGGTTTGTAAAGACACCTGTGTGAGTTTGGGCAAAGATTGTTATGAGATGGAGAGTAATAAGTGAGTGACAGAGAAAAATATATTTTACCAAAACATCAAAACATTGCACATTCTAGCATTCTTTAAAACAAAATAGATGAAGTAGAAGCAACAATGTTGCAAAGGAAATTTTATTTCAGAGAAAGATACATTTCATCTCAACATTAAAAGGATTTATTTTGGGAAGTTACAATCGTAAAAATGAAATAAAAGGTAGCGCATAAATGGTGCCAAAAGTCTTCAATCAAGAAAACAACTGAAAAAAAACAAATGTCCACAAATAATAAACATAACAGTGAAAAAACTTGTAAGTCTCTCAATATAGGTGAATAAAATCCTGTCGGTGAGTGGGAAACAAATGACATGGAATGTCCCACTGAAAACCATGCGTGGATGCAGGGAGACAGAAGTTAAAACGCAGGTGAATCAACAAATCATCCCCAAGTTGTATCTCTCAACAACATGCGACTTGGTAAAGGTGGTGTGTAAGAAACTCTTACCAGATATGATGGACTCCCTTGTCAGCGACAGGGAGTCACTCGAGCGGGTTGCCTCTCAGGGCCAGTGAACAGACATCACAGCTCTGCGAACCTTCTGGGTCAAACTCTGCGCGGATCTCCCGGGGTCGCCAGGTGGGTCCTCCCAAAGGATGGCCAAGGTGCGGATCAGAGTGAACAATGCGTCACGTACAAAGGCTGGAGTGAAGGCTGGTTGAATCTCTCAGTAAGTATGTGGAGAAAAAATAAACAAGCTCCACATAGTGTAGATGAGCAAAAATAGGATTTTTATTGCTAAAAACGCCAGGTAACAATAAAATGTGATCACAGAGTATAAAATCGAAAATGGGCAACAAGGAGGATGCTGGAAGCGCCCGAAGCTTTTCGATCAATGTATCGTCTACTGGGGCATGCAGCATCCCCTCCAAGTTGCCTAATATTTATAAAAAACATTCCAAAAGAGCAAATTGTGTGTGCTGTCAAACAACCTTCCCCATTGGATGAATGGGGTCACATGATCACACCTGGGTGGACCTGACAGGTGTGAAACATCATGCATTAGTATACATAGTGTGTGATTAACCTGTTGTATGTCACCAAACAGACCTCGCATAGAAAAATAATTGAATAATACAACCTCAGACTGTTCAAAAATGAAATAAACAGGGAACGGAATATGACCTGTTATATATCACCAAAAAGACCTTACATAGATAAATAGTAGCATGATATCACCTCAGAATGTTCAAACATTTTGTAATGAAGTGGAATGAACAAGAAACTGACTTTTATGCACAATACTCCCATTGCTGACACTTCTGTGTCAGCTCTAAAGCAACAGGGAGTCAGTGCCAATCAGGGACTATGTTTCAGGGGGCGGGCGGAGCCAACCACCAATCGCTGTGAAGACAGGAAGTCACTGGCGGCGCCGCCCAACCTCCATGAGACAGACATGAGGAAGTGACGTCGGAGCGCAGAACCAGCTCCACGTCCATCCCCTGTCATGTGATACCTCTCTCTGGAAGTCAGGGAGAGGAAGAGGGAGGGGGGACGAGCGTCAGATAGAACGTTCCCAACGCCGGTGCCCAGGCTCCTCCCCTGTGTCTCCGGAAGTAACAAAAAACGTGAATAGCAGCCAGAAATCCCACCTCAATGATGGAAAACTGGCAAAAAGTTACCTAAGAAATGGGGAAGGGGACGCACCACTCAACAGACGGCAAGGCACAAGGGCAAGGGCCATGCAGTTGAGTAGCGCGCCTGAAAGGAGGGGTAGTGCTCGGCTGACTTCTAACAGTTGAAAATCGAGGGACCAAAAACCAGCACTAAATACATCAATGCTGGCGAGAGCCCCCAAAGTGTAATAATAATCCCTTCCTATCAAAACAACAGACAAGATGAATGAATAAAATGCAATGTCTTCTAAAAACATGATATAAAATGGGTTCATGAACATTGCATCTACAAAGTAAGAGCCATCCTCATAATGTTAACCGTGCACAAGCCAGTGTGAAAAGCCAACATGCGGAAGGTGTAGCTCACCTCTGAATATAATGTAAGCGCACCCCCAAAAAAATTGCGCCAACACAGGGGAAAATAGAATAATGTGAAAATAAACATAGGTGGTAGTATTAAAGGGGAGCACCTGAAAATATATGCAGATGTAATGAAATGAATACAAAAAAGGGGGTGTTAGGATGAATTGATAAACAAGTTGAGGTCCCACTCCACCTTCATCCCAAACGGGAAGAAGGACCTCAACTCGTGAATCCAGTATGTCTCGAGACGTGAAACCCCACGCAGACGAGACTCACCCCTCCAGTGCGGGACAAACTTGTCAATAACCTGGAACAGAGTGCCTGTGGGATCCCTGTCATGGTGTTCCAGGTAGTGACGTGGCAGAGTGTGCTTGTCCCTACCTTTTTTGATTGCAGCCACGTGTTCATTAACACGAACAGAAAAAGTTCTGATCGTGCGACCCACATATTGTTTGTGGCAAGGACAGGTTATCAGATAAACGATATATTGTGAGGAACACGTGGTGAAATGCTTCATGGAGTAGGTGCTGTTAAAATTTGCAACCAGGCATAATTATTTCTGGTTTCAGGACAAATTCTTTTTACAACAGAGGGGCGTGGCCATGGGGGCCAAATTTGCCCCCAGTCTCGCTAACCTCTTCATGGCCCAGTGGGAGGAGGATGTCGTCTATGCTGCCCGGAGACCCGAATTGGTTCTTTGGGCCAGGTACATAGACGACATCCTCCTCCTTTGGGAAGGAGATCGGCCATCACTCGAGGGCTTCATGAATACTCTCAACGCCAACGACAGGGGGATTTTGTTGAGTTTTGAAGCCAGCACAACCAAGGTGCATTTCCTCGATCTGGAAATTTCAGTTGTGCACCAACACCTAGAGTTCCGTACCTACTTCAAACCCACAGATCGGAATGGGTACATTCCGATCAACAGCTGCCATCGTGAAGAATGGCTTCGGTCAGTCCCCCGCAGCCAGTTTTTAAGATTGAGGCGCAACTGTACCCAGACTTCAGATTTTTTATCCCAATCTCAAGTCCTCAGAAGCAGATTCCTGGATAAGGGTTACGACCCTCACCTGCTAGACAGCGAAATCAATAGAGCACTACTCACTGAAAGGCAGGCTACGCTTATAGAACGCTCTAAAGACAACACTACATTTAATGCTAAGCTATCCTTTTTTACCACCCATTCCATTCAATCTAAACAGATTAAACGTATTATTAAAAAACATTGGGGAATATTACAGAACGATAGACTACTTGGTCCTGTTTTACCCAAGCAGGCCTCGGTAGTCTTTAGAGGCGCTAGGTCCATTCAGGGACAGATCGCCCCAAATATAATAGACCCCCCCAAAAAAGTGTCATTCTTTCAGGAGTGTAAAGGTTACTACCCCTGTCGTAAGTGCCAGGTCTGCCTACATAATATTGGGGGAAGACGCAAGAGCGTCACTTTTAAGTCCACTGTCACTTCCCGCACCTACTCCATGAAGCATTTCACCACGTGTTCCTCACAATATATCGTTTATCTGACAACCTGTCCTTGCCACAAACAATATGTGGGTCGCACGATCAGAACTTTTTCTGTTCGTGTTAATGAACACGTGGCTGCAATCAAAAAAGGTAGGGACAAGCACACTCTGCCACGTCACTACCTGGAACACCATGACAGGGATCCCACAGGCACTCTGTTCCAGGTTATTGACAAGTTTGTCCCGCACTGGAGGGGTGAGTCTCGTCTGCGTGAGGTTTCACGTCTCGAGACATACTGGATTCACGAGTTGAGGTCCTTCTTCCCG
Source organism: Lithobates septentrionalis (assembly GCA_037952835.1). NCBI lineage: Eukaryota > Metazoa > Chordata > Amphibia > Anura > Ranidae > Lithobates > Lithobates septentrionalis. The sequence goes on along the minus strand of JBBDGP010003773.1, from coordinate 1,303,590 downwards.
TTTGGGATGAAGGTGGAGTGGGACCTCAACTCGTTTATCAATTCATCCTAACACCCCCTTTTTTGTATTCATTTCATTACATCTGCATATATTTTCAGGTGCTCCCCTTTAATACTACCACCTATGTTTATTTTCACATTATTCTATTTTCCCCTGTGTTGGCGCAATTTTTTTGGGGGTGCGCTTACATTATATTCAGAGGTGAGCTACACCTTCCGCATGTTGGCTTTTCACACTGGCTTGTGCACGGTTAACATTATGAGGATGGCTCTTACTTTGTAGATGCAATGTTCATGAACCCATTTTATATCATGTTTTTAAAAGACATTGCATTTTATTCATTCATCTTGTCTGTTGTTTTGATAGGAAGGGATTATTATTACACTTTGGGGGCTCTCGCCAGCATTGATGTATTTAGTGCTGGTTTTTGGTCCCTCGATTTTCAACTGTTAGAAGTCAGCCGAGCACTACCCTTCCTTTCAGGCGCGCTACTCAACTGCATGGCCCTTGCCCTTGTGCCTTGCCGTCTGTTGAGTGGTGCGTCCCCTTCCCCATTTCTTAGGTAACTTTTTGCCAGTTTTCCATCATTGAGGTGGGATTTCTGGCTGCTATTCACGTTTTTTGTTACTTCCGGAGACACAGGGGAGGAGCCTGGGCACCGGCGTTGGGAACGTTCTATCTGACGCTCGTCCCCCCTCCCTCTTCCTCTCCCTGACTTCCAGAGAGAGGTATCACATGACAGGGGATGGACGTGGAGCTGGTTCTGCGCTCCGACGTCACTTCCTCATGTCTGTCTCATGGAGGTTGGGCGGCGCCGCCAGTGACTTCCTGTCTTCACAGCGATTGGTGGTTGGCTCCGCCCGCCCCCTGAAACATAGTCCCTGATTGGCACTGACTCCCTGTTGCTTTAGAGCTGACACAGAAGTGTCAGCAATGGGAGTATTGTGCATAAAAGTCAGTTTCTTGTTCATTCCACTTCATTACAAAATGTTTGAACATTCTGATGTGATATCATGCTACTATTTATCTATGTAAGGTCTTTTTGGTGATATATAACAGGTCATATTCCGTTCCCTGTTTATTTCATTTTTGAACAGTCTGAGGTTGTATTATTCAATTATTTTTCTATGTGAGGTCTGTTTGGTGACATACAACAGGTTAATCACACACTATGTATACTAATGCATGATGTTTCACACCTGTCAGGTCCACCTAGGTGTGATCATGTGACCCCATTCATCCAATGGGGAAGGTTGTTTGACAGCACACACAATTTGCTCTTTTGGAATGTTTTTTATAAATATTAGGCAACTTGGAGGGGATGCTGCATGCCCCAGTAGACGATACATTGATCGAAAAGCTTCCGGCGCTTCCAGCATCCTCCTTGTTGCCCATTTTCGATTTTATACTCTGTGATCACATTTTATTGTTACCTGGCGTTTTTAGCAATAAAAATCCTATTTTTGCTCATCTACACTATGTAGAGCTTGTTTATTTTTTCTCCACATACTTACTGAGAGATTCAACCAGCCTTCACTCCAGCCTTTGTACGTGACGCATTGTTCCCTCTGATCCGCACCTTGGCCATCCTTTGGGAGGACCCACCTGGCGACCCCGGGAGATCCGCGCAGAGTTTGACCCAGAAGGTTCGCAGAGCTGTGATGTCTGTTCACTGGCCCTGAGAGGCAACCCGCTCGAGTGACTCCCTGTCGCTGACAAGGGAGTCCATCATATCTGGTAAGAGTTTCTTACACACCACCTTTACCAAGTCGCATGTTGTTGAGAGATACAACTTGGGGATGATTTGTTGATTCACCTGCGTTTTAACTTCTGTCTCCCTGCATCCACGCATGGTTTTCAGTGGGACATTCCATGTCATTTGTTTCCCACTCACCGACAGGATTTTATTCACCTATATTGAGAGACTTACAAGTTTTTTCAATGTTATGTTTATTATTTGTGGACATTTGTTTTTTTCAGTTGTTTTCTTGATTGAAGACTTTTGGCACCATTTATGCACTACTTTTTATTTCATTTTCACATGTTTCTTTGGTTGTTGTCACCTTGTAAGTAGCTGCTCCGCACCATATTTTCTTTCAATTTAGAGCAGTGTACACTTTTATTATATTTGCACAAGTTACAATCGTACCATTAGAATCAATGGCTAAAACTTGCATTGGACTATAATACCGCAGATTTTCACTCCTAAAAAATGCTCTTTAACACAGCGTTTATTTTGGTATTTACTATAGCTGTAAAAAAGACATTGGAGCTAAAATTAGAACTATTTACAGGTCTGAACATGTTCTTTTGTGTTGGCACCTTGTTGTACAGAGACAGGGAATTTATCTCTTCTCAGATTTTTAAAGATATTTCAGTGTAGAAATCTTTTTTTCACACAGTTTAAAAGCAGATTATCTTTAAATAATATACTGCATATTTCAATACCCTTTAGGGTAATTATATCATGCTCTAAACATTATTTCTATGTGCACTACTCCAGGTTTTAGCAGAGTAAGGATTTGGGCTATATTTGTTTTCAAGGAACTATAGTAAATTCAATTTTGGGAGTATTTTTTTACTAGCACTATAGTGAATACCGTTTTAGCGCTAATTAGTGTGGTTAGCGCTAATTTGCGGTAATTAGTGCCACTATAGTAAATGACCCCCACTGTTTTCGCTTCTAATCAGCATGCTTGCTTTCAGCACATAAATTGATTAGCCCCTTGTACTGCTTTCTCTTCTCACATTCCAGCTCTGCTTTTTAGGGACTGCAAGAGGTTGATACCAGATAAAATTCAGGTACTTTCACTACTTATATTTTAAAAATACAATAAATGGTTTATACATGATTACAGAGCTACATTATATTGACTTATAAATCTGCTTAGACCCAATCTGCTTTACCCAATCTATACATACCCAGTGTTTCCAATCGTTCTATGTATAGTAATATTTTTTTATCCCTTCATTCACTTAGTTGCCAGCCTTTAAACTATTTCAGAAACTATATTTTAATGTGGCCTTACTGCTTAATACAGAGGCAACACTCTATTTCATATATAGTATCATGTATTTTTATAATCCAAAGTTTTCATTTGTTACTGCTTGCCATTGAGTAGTGCTAAGCCTACAGATAGCCAGCATCACCAAGTCCATTGCCAAGCTTGTTTTGTTCAACTGGTATTGCATGTTAATTTATTTAGAGTAATGCTAATCCCTGGGTCTAGGTGCATAAGCTTAAATTTTATAACATTACATATATTTTGCCATTCAATTGCACATGCTGTCATTTTGAAAGAAATGTCACATAATATATGATTATCTTGCTACTTTTATTACCCTACATAATAATAACCCAGCAGTGCAAGTTACAGCATTATTGTGTTTTTCATTCACAAATTTATTAATAAAATTAACAAATACAAACTGTGGTCAACTAAGGATAGGTAACACCTCAAGTTTGAATTTCAGGCAGATATAAAAGACATTGGGGGAGATTTACTAAAACTAATGCACACAGAATCTGGTGTAGCCATGCATAATAGCCAACCAGCTTCTAACTTCAGCTTGTTCAGTAAGGCTGGGTTCACACATATGCAAATTGGATGCGGCTTACACTGCATCTAATTCGCAGAACATTTGAAAATATGTTCTTTTCAATGGGTTCACATGTGTGCATTGCATCCACACTCTGCATTGCACAAAAAACATGTGCGTGTTCTAGGCATTGCGGTGCGAATTGCAGGCACATAATCTTCAATGGGAACGCATCTGATTCGCTGATGTGTTCCATTCTGAACTCTAATTCTCTCCCCCTCATCCTACACCTCCCCCCTTTCCCTGGTCAGCTGATCCGCAGCTACAATGGAAAGGAACCACTGAATTAATCATTTTTATCTTCACAGGGAAACTGGAGCTACAATTCGCACTGCACATGCGTGAAGCCAGCCTTAGGCTTTGACAATAAGCCCACTTTCACATCGGGCCATTTTGACGGGCAATTTGACATGTCAAATCGATGGCTATTGCCGGCAATGGCACCGTCTGAATCCGTGTAATGCTGACTTTGTGGCACCGCAAAGATTCCCAAAAATAGTTCCTGTACTACTTTTGGTGCCTTCAGGGGCAATTTGAATAGACATCTGTGCATAAACCCGCACAGATGTCTGTCAAATCGCCCCCGAAGTCTGACTGCTTTGCCGGTTTGAAATCATGCGAGTTCAACTGAACTCGCATGATTTCAAACCCGCCCTCAATGTGAACCTGGGCTAAAACCTAGAAGCTGATTGGTTGCTGTGCACAGCTGCACCAGATTCTGTGTGCAGCAGTTTTACTTTAAATAATTGTAAACCCTCACTTTGTAAAATATATATATATATATATATATATATATATATATATATATATATATATATATATATATATATATATATATGTATATATATATATATATATATATATATATATATATATATATATATATATATATATATATATATATATATATATATATATATAATATACATACATACAGTGCCTTGAAAAAGTATTCATACCCCTTGAAATTTTCCACATTTTGCCATCTTACAACCAAAAGCGTATATTTATTTTTTGGGGATTTAATGTGATAGACCAACACAAATACAATTACAATCACAATTATGTGCCAATTTGTGTTGGTCTATCACATTAAATCCCCAAAAAATAAATATATACGCTTTTGGTTGTAAGATGACAAAATGTGGAAAATTTCAAGGGGTATGAATACTTTTTCAAGGCACTGTATATACAGTATCTCACAAAAGTGAGTACACCCCTCACATTTTTGTAAATATTTTATTATATCTTTCCATGTGACAACACTGAAGAAATGACACTTTGCTACATCGTAAATGTAGCGGTGCCCCCGTGGGGTCGCTGCGTGTTTTAGCATCCACACATCACCCTGCTTGGTCAGACATCAATTTTAGGCACACTTTCTCCAGTCAATGAACAGTCTCTTGCTTGTTTTTATTAGGGGATTAAACTTGGATGGGGAAAAGGCCCAAATGATTAATTTTTCTTTTTTTCTTTTCAAATTTTTTATTGAGAGTAAGACATAAGGTTTAACAGGCAATACATATGTCACATAGTTGGGTTTGTCATTGTACATAAATACCCCTGTGGGGATTGTGTTATAACAATTTTCAGGAATAAATTATGCGGTACGGTCCAGTGACAAATTTTTCACAGAATTGAGTGAGAACAAAATATAACGGTTTCCTGTTACGTCTAGATGACAAAACAGGGTTTATATCAAGAAAAATTTAAAAAAAATAAGATAATAAGATCAATGTCAAGAGTAAGGTGATAGCATTTAATTATGGATAGTAAGTCTGCGAACATATAAAGGATCAAAGTTGGTAGACTTTATATAATCTTCAATAAAGTTACTTGTAAAAAGAGCGCAAGAAGAAGGAGAGAGTAAAGAAAGGGAAATCAGAAAGAAAAGAAGGATAGGGAAGATAGAGAAAGATTAGAGAAGGATAGGGAGAGGGAGGAGGGGGGTCGGGGGGAGCGCACGAGAATCCGGCTCACCACCAGGTCTATCTATTGTGATATTGGGTCATTAGGGGTTAAGGAGGTTCTTATCAAAGTCTGGGGGTAGAAAATGTTCAGTCCAGGGATTCCAAATTTTCAGATGTTGAGGGATCCTATCAAGTATCGTGGCTTCTATTTTACTATGGATCATAGCCTGGGTGACCCTATTTTTGGCCTCAGCTAGGGAGAGTTTCGGGGTTTTCCAGGCCCTGGCTATCGTCTGTTTAGCTGCTGTTGTGAGCTGAAGAAGGAGGCGGGTCTGAGATCTGGTGAAGTCTGAGGGGATTAGGTTCAGCAACGCTATAGCTGGATCTGGTTCAATTGGATGTTGAAATAAGGTAGAGGCTATTTGAAAGATCGCAGCCCAAAATTCCTGTGCTATAGAGCATGACCACCATATATGTGCGTGGGTTCCTTGCTCGTTACAGCCACGGAAGCAATTGGCTGGGTAATTTGGGAGAAATTTGGCAATCCTGGCAGGAACCAGATACCATCTCATAAGTACTTTATAATTTGCCTCTTGTGCAATTATGTTTTGAGAGGATATTTTCGTATTGGACCAAATGTCAGACCAGTCCTCTGTATCAAGGTGTAATGCAAGATCCGCAGACCACTGTGCAGTATATGGAGGAAGGTTGTTTGGGGGAGAGGTCAGGTGAGCATATAAAAGAGATATTAGACCAGGGGCGTGAGGGTCAGAGTTGCAAATTCCTTCAAAAAGAGATAAGTCGTCTAGTGACGTATGTGTACCAATCGTCGTTCGGATAAAATGGGATATCTGTAGGAATCGAAAGATTTCTGTGTTGGGAATATCAGTTAGGTTTTGTAGAGAGGCAAACGTCTTTATATCTGATCCTGAAACAAAATCGCGTATGCGACATAATCCTGCCCTGTGCCAGATTTGAAACGAGTTCAGACTGACTTGGGCTGGGTAGAAATTCGGATGGTCTAGAAAAGAAAGTAGTGGGGAGTGTGGGGATTGTAATTTAAAGGGACCTCGGAGTTTGTCCCACAGCTTAAGAGAATGTCCCGTTATGGGGTTACTAATTGGGCCACGAGTTGTGGGGGGCAACCATAGTATATTAGATATTTTGAGCGGGTATAGATCAATAGCTTCCAAACTGACCCAAAGTGGTATCTCATTCTGTGCATGAAATAATGTAATCTGGGCCAGCTGGGCGGCGTGATAATATCCCATGAAATTAGGTAGACCCAACCCGCCCTTGGTTTTACTACGGAGCAGTACCGTTTTGGAAACTCTGGGTCTAATTGGGCCCCATATGTATTTGGATACTCGCGTTTGAATGATTCGATGGAAATATGGGGGGATTGGGATCGGAAGGACTCTATATAGGTAAAGCAGTTTTGGAAGTAGGGACATCTTTACAGCCGCTATCCGGCCTAGCCAAGAGGTACATATTGGGCGCCACGCTTCCAATAAGGCTGTTAGGTGTTTTAACATGGGGAGATAGTTGGTTTTAAAAAGCTGGTCTGGGTCACTAGTTAGTTTAATACCAAGATAAGGAATTGAAGCTGGGGCCCAAATGAAAGGGAAGAATTCCTTTATGTGTACCAATTCAGGTTGTGGTATGGATACGTTGAGAGCTCTTGATTTAGACTGATTAACTTCCAGGCCTGATATTCGGGCAAATTTGTCAAGGAGATGAAGTAGGTTAGGGAGTGTAGTTCTAGGTGATGTGACAAATAGCAGCGCGTCATCTGCAAATAAGCATAACTTATGCGATGTAGAAGCTATATCAAGGCCTTTGATATTTGGGTTTGCCCTTATGAGGGCTGCAAGGGGTTCTATCGCCAGTGCAAATATAAGGGGAGAGAGGGGGCATCCTTGTCTAGTACCTCGTAAAATTTGGAAACAGTCCGAACGGTATCCTGAGTATTTGACATAAGCTTGTGGTTGATGATATAGGGAGTTAACCCATTGCAAAAAATTTGGTCCAAATCCCCATCTCTGGAGTACATAGTTAATATAGGGCCATGAGACTGTGTCGAACGCCTTACGAATATCAAGAGAGAGTAGGTGCATGGGGATCTGGCGTGTTCGGGCTAGGTGTTGGAGCAGAATGACGCGTCGAATATTGTCACTGGCTTGACGTTTTGGTATGAAGCCAACTTGGTCTTTGTGGATTAGGCTACCTATAATTGGATTGAGGCGTAATGCCATAATCTTGGCTAATATCTTTATATCCAAGTTAAGTAAGGATATGGGCCTATAATTGGACCATAAGGCGTTGTCTGTGTTAGGCTTGGGTATCATGGAAATAATGGCTGTCAACGTATCTCGACCAAAGGAATATTGTTTAAGGAGAGAGTTAAAAGTATTAGTAAGAAGGGGGGCTAAAGTGGGGGCAAATTTTTTAAAATAAGAGCTAGATAAACCGTCGGGGCCTGGTCTTTTATGGGGTTTAAGAGATTTTATGGCAAGAAGGACTTCCTCAGACGTAATGGGGCATTCCATAGACTCTCTGTGGGCCTCTGATAGATTTGGTAGGGTGATATTTTGAAATAGTGACTCCGCTTGCGTTGCCGAGAATGTGCGTGTCGGGGTATATAATTCAGCTAACTTCTTACGGAATTCTGCAAGAACTTTAACAGGATTACTCGTGAAGTTATCTTTGGCCAGTTTGAGTCTGATAGGATTATGCGCCCTTTCCGGTCGGCGAAGTCTTAGTGCCAGGAAGGAATCAGGTTTATTGGCTTTTGTGTAGATTGTATGGTTGAATCTTCGAATGGTTTTATCTGCTGATTCTGCTAAAATTAAATCTAGCTCAGTTTTCGTTTTTTCAAGTAAGATCCTATGGGGTTCAGTTGGGGTGGATTGGAATTGGAGGAAGAGACGATGATATTCAGCTTCTAGTTGTTGTGTTTTAAGTTTTTTATCTCTTTTGAGATGGGTGGATGTAGATATACAGGTCCCTCTAATCACGGGTTTGTGGGCTTCCCATAACAGGATAGGCGAGATGCCAGGTGTGGCATTATGTTGTATGTATTCTTTAAGGGCTAGTTGTATGTCAAAACAATAGGATTGATTGGTCAAATGCGCCTCATTAATGCACCATGTACGATCTTTAGATTGGGGGATCAGGGAGGAGACTGTTGTTACTACTGCGCAGTGGTCTGACCAAGTGATTGGATGTATGTTTGAATGGAGCAAGGTTGGGGAGGATGAAACTGGTATAAAAATATGGTCAATCCTTGAGAAGGATTTATGTGGGTAGGAGTAGAAGGTATAGTTTTTCTTAGCTGGATTGCATTCTCTCCAAGTATCTAGTAGGGAGGCTTGTTGGAACAGTTTGCGAAAAGATAGAGAAGAGGAATATTGTTCTGGGGCGTAGGGAGATTTGTCTAGGTGTGGGTGTAGTACTTGGTTTGAGTCGCCACATAGAAAGAGGGTACCTTTACAGTGTGCTCGTATAATTTGTAGGAGGTGAGAGAAAAAGGGGTTGGGATTAGTATTGGGGGCATAATAAGAGACAACAGTAGTTGTCACATCTTGTACATGCCCAACTAAAATAATATAACGGCCTTCAGGGTCTTTAATTTCATTAGTTAAGATAAACGGAAGAGTGTGGTGGAACGCAACAAGGACACCCCGTTGCTTAGTAGCTGCAGATGCAGTAAACACTTGGGGGTATTTGGAGCTAAAATATTTAGGTGTTGCTTGATTAGAAAAGTGAGTTTCTTGTAGAGCTATAATACTAGCCTTCAGGGATGCAAAAGTACGGAAGGCCTTAACCCTCTTGTTAGGAGAGTTAAGTCCCTTTACGTTAAGGGAAAGTATGTTCAAAGGGGCCATTTAAGCAATTTGGGAGGACGACTACTGGGAAGATATGTATGGATCGTGCGATCCCCCCGACCCAGTGAGAAACAATCAGGAAAGGAGAGGTGGAGAGAGAAGTGAAGAAAAGAAGAGAGAGAGAAAATAAGAAACAGAGAGAAAGTTTTGTAGAAGGAGAAGGTAAGTGTCAAAACACTTGGTGTGTTGGACTTCTCAGTACAACAGGTAGATGTCCGTACCCCCAAACCAGCCGGCTGGGATGGAAGCACGTGCATCTTGTAGGGGGGAGCAGTGACAGTTCCCCACCGCAGACTGGGGAAAAAATAGAAACAACATAAATCTCAAACAGTCCAAACAGCTCGTATTAGAGAATTACCGGTATATATAAAAAGAACAAATATAACATTTAGGTAACGTACCCACTTAGTGGGAGAACTCAATGTCGCAATTCTGGTAAAAAGGCAGAGACATGAGGGGAGGGGGGGAATGGGTGGGGGAAAGAGGGGAAAAAAAAAAAAAAAGGAAGAAAAAGGGGGGGGGGTAAGAGAAGGCGGTCAAGCGGGAAGGGAGGGAAAAAAAAAAAAAAAATAAAGGGGGAAGGGAAGCAGGGAAAGGGAAGAGGGGAGGAAAGTAAAAGAGGGAGAGATGGCACCGTTAAACTGAAGATTACCAGTACTTTTGCAGAAATGTAGAGGAGGTCCTCTTATCAAAATTCTTTAAATTCTCTAAGTTTCAGTAGCTATCACCTCCTAAATCCTATCTAAAAGATAAGGAAAAAATAAATAATAAACAAAATATAATACAACATTTAAAGGTTAATAACACCAGTGCCTAAGATTACAGGGAATGGGATGTGCAAACCAAAAGAGGGGAGGGGGGGGGGGGGGAACAAAATTGAGTGGGGTATATCAAAAAGGATATATCCCAAGGTTTTGATAAAAAAAAAAAAAAAAAAAAAAAAAAAAGGGGGGGGGGGGGCAAAAATGCAAAAATATGAAAAATAATAAAGAGTATATAAAAGTAAGGGGGACGTATTCAAAGCGTCTCAGATTGGCAAGAGTTCTCACAGGTATAAGATCACCTAATAAGGTAAAACCACATCTGTTTACGGTCAATATATTAGTACCAATATGACCAGAAGTTCACTTGTGGTGTGAAAGATGATCCGAGATTAGTCAAAAATCAATCAACGTGATGTATGAGACTTTGGATCAAACAGGTTTGCTTGGTGAGATGGAGTTCCTTTGCGAATCGAGGATGGGCCTTGCTGGTTCTGCTTCGGTGTGGTGGTATAAGGGTGGTATGATGAGCGTGCTGGGGTGCGTGGTAAAGCAGTCTCAGATTGGTGTTGAGGAGAGGACAGGTGAAGCGTTTCGAGGAGGCGTTGCAGCGATTCTGGAGTGGTGGAGGAGTGTTGCTGCCCCTGGTATGTAAATTGAAGGGAGAAAGGGAAACGCCAGGTGTATTTTATTTGATGCTGTATCAGAATTTGTAGTTGTGGTTTCATGGCTCCTCGCTTAGCTATGGTAAGGGGTGCCAGGTCAGAGAAAAGCTGGTAGTTATGGTCTTGGAACTGGAGAGCGTCCTTGTTACGAGCAGCAGTGAGGAGTTGTTCCTTTGTGCGGAAAAAGTGTAGTTTAATTATTATATCTCGTGGAGGGCCGTCTTGCTGGCGACGAGTAAGCGCTCTGTGAATTCTATCGAATTCTAGACGTTCGATGGGAATAGAAGGGCAGAGTTCTTGGAAGAGAGCTGTGGCGAAAGATTGTATGTCCTCAACCACTTCAGGGATACCCCTGAGGCGTAAGTTGGACCTACGCGAACGGTTTTCTGCGTCTTCCAGACGTGAAAGTAATGTGGCATTTTCTTCGCGGAGGGCTGCCTGTTCCTGGGCATGCTCTTGGAGAGTAAGCTCTATGTCATCTACCCTTGTTTCCAAATCTGCAGTGCGCTGTCCTAGTTCCCTTATCTCACGTGATAGTCTGTTAGTGATTTGGTCGGAGGTGACTTTCAGGGCCTTATTAAGCATCTTTTCCATGTGTTTCAAAAAGTCAGGCTGTGACATACCTGGTTGTGAGGGGGTGGGAGAACCGCTGTATGCTGGATGTGTGTCCTCATCCTCCTCGCTGTCCGCTCGATCAGATCTGGCTGGAGATGCAGCGTGCTGTGCGGCGAGAGCCTTCGCCGCCATCTTGGACGAGGCGCGGGCCAGGGCCTCCTTAATCGGTTTGGACTTGTTTTTGCCCCTGTGTCCCGTTAAAACCATCCCGATTGTATCTCGGGACTTGCGGGAGAGGATCGCTTGATAGCTGGAGCGTCTAGACGGTCCGAGAGCGGTGTAGGGTCTCGAGTCTGCGGCGGGGAGTGCGGAGCTCTAAGAGGAAGCGTCCTCCATGTTAAGCCTCGCGCATGCGCCCGATTAATCTTTCTTAGTGGAAATAAAGGTAGTTGAATCTAAATTGACAGTCTCTCCTACTGCAAATCTCTTCCAGCACACTACTTGAAATCACTTGCTTTCCTCTACTGTCCAATTCTAGATTCCTGTCACCGTTAGCACATGGATAGGCCTCACTCTGAATAAGTCCTAACATTTTCCTAGCAGCCATTTGCAGGCGGGGGTCTGCAGTCCCCTCTGTGTTAGCAACCATTTTAGATGAAAAGGATAGTTGTGCTAATTGATACTTGGTGGACTACTGATCCCAACAAGTCCGGTGCAAATCCTGCCAACCCTCCTGGCTACAGCGACTCAACTTCAACAACACCACAGTCTATCCCTCTGGCTCCACATCCAATCCTGACATGTCTCACCCAGAGCTTCTCACTGTGCTTCTCACTCACCGACACAGGCATGGATCCCTCCTGAATGACTTTTCTGGCAGTGCTTTTGCTGTCTTCCTCCTGCTCCTGTTCCAGGACACCTCTCAATGACCGTGTAAAGAGAGGCTCCCTCCCAGCTCCCGAGCTCCAGGCCCGGAGGGCACCCCCCCCCCCCAGAAAGGGGGGCCCTCAAGGGCCACCACAGCCTAACACCCCATTATCTCAGATTTTCCACCTGACAACTCCTCCCGCAACAAGCTGACCATGAGTATATATAGGAGGCCTGCCCCCTGCCTATCTTAGTTGGGGATTGGTCAGGGCTCCCAGATACACTCCATGTCACTCTCACTCCCTGCCCTGCCTCTTTTCTGGAACCTTCTCACTGGAAACAAAGGAGGCGCTAGAGAGCTGAAGCACATGTCAGTCACCTGCTGCTACACTAAACCACTCCCCTGCCCCAGATCAAAAACAAACAGGCCTAGCTCACAGCTAGGCCTGCCTAAATTTACCTGTACTGGCAGTACACACAAAAAAACACTACTCTAGCATCTACCTAAGGTAGAAGGTGCTACATAAAGTAATGAGTGTACAGCTTGTATAACAGTGTAAATTTACTGTCCCCTCACAATAACTCAACACATAGCCATTAATATCTAAACCACTGGCAAAAAAGTGAGTACACCCCTAAGCGAAAATGTCTAAATTGGGCCCAAAGTGTCAATAGTTTGTGTGGCCACCATTATTTTTCAGCACTGCCTTAACCCTCTTGGGCATGGAGTTCACCGGAGCTTCACAGGTTGCCACTGGAGTCCTCTTCCACTCCTCCATGGTGACATCATGGAGCTGGTGGATGTTAGAGACCTTGTGCTCCTCCACCTTCTGTTTGAGGATGCCCCACAGATGCTTAAAGGGTTACGGTCTGGAGACATGCTTGGCCAGTCCATCCCCTTTTACCCTCAGCTTCTTTAGCAAGGCAGTGGTCACCTTGGAGGTGTGTTTGGGGTCATTATCATGTTGGAATATTGCCTTGCGGCCCAATCTCTGAAGGGAGGGGATCAAGCTCTGCTTCAGTATGTCACAGTACATGTTGGCATTCACGGTTCCCTCAATGAGCTGTAACTTCCCAGTGCTGGCAGCACTCCTGCAGCCCCAGACCATGACACTCCCACCACCATGCTTGACTGTAGGCAAGACACACCTGTCTTTGTACTCCTCACCTGGTTGCCGCCACACAGGCTTGAGACCATCTGAACCAAATAAGTTTATCTTGGTCTCATTAGACCACAGGCCATGGTTCCAGTAATCCATGTCCTTAGTCTGCTTGTCTTCAGAAAACTGTTTGTGGGCTTTACTGTGCACCATTGTTAGAAGAGGGTTCCTTCTGGGCTAATAGCCCTTCAGACCCATTTGATGCAGTGTGCGGAGTATCATCTGAGCACTGGCAGACTGACCCCCCATCCCTTCAACCTCTGCAGCAATGCTTGCAGCACTCATATGTCTACTTCCCAAAGACAACCGCTGGATATGACGCTGATTACTTGCACTCAACTTCTTTGGTAGACCATGGCAAGGCCTGTTCTGAGTGGAACCTGTCCTGTTAAACCGCTGTATGGTCTTGGCCACCGTGCTGCAGCTCAGTTTCAAGGTCTTGGCAATCATCTTATAGCCTAGGTCATCTTTATGTAGAGCAACAATTCTTTTTTTGAGATCCTCAGAGAGTTCTTTGCCATGAGGTGCCATGTTGAACTTCCAGTGACTAGTATAAGAGAGTGGGAGCGATAACACCAAATTTAACACACCTGCTCCCCATTCACACCTGAGACCTAACACTAACGAGTCACATGACACCGGGGAGGGAAAATGGCTAATTGGTCCCAATTTGGACATTTTAACTTAGGGGTGTACTCACTTTTGTTGCCAGCGGTTTAGACATTAATGGCTGTGTGTTGAGTTATTTTGAGGGGACAGCAAATTGACACTGTTATACATGCTGTACACTCACTACTTTACATTGTAGCAAAGTATAATTTCTTCATTGTTGTCACATGAAAAGATATTATAAAATATTTACAAAAATGTGAGTGGTGTACTCACTTTTGTGAGATACTGTATATATGCAGCGGCACACTGATCTTCCCATTGAAAAGCTGTGCAGGGGAGGGGGGTCAGAACAAGTGTGATAATTGGAGGATAGCAGGCTGAGTTCCCACCATAGCTAAAGAACTGACCACACTGTGCTCTCCTGCTTAGTGTGGTCAGTTTTTTTTACAGGAAAGCAGGGGGGCTGGCAGGAACACCAGGGATTTCACTAAAGGAAGCAATACAAAAAGAATCGCAAGTACATCCAAGTACATGGTACAGCAGGTACATATCAGAAATGAAATGTTGGGTTTACACATTCTTTAATGCAGCTTTGTGATCATAGATACATCATTAAATGTGTTTTATTTAAATACAAGTAATGTGAGTACCTGAATTTCCCCCTTGCAGTTTAATATGCTAATCAGTTCACGTGCTTATATGCATGCTGATAAGAAGAGAAACCGGAGACAGAGAGATGAGCCCACAGCTGAAACCAAAAATAGGAGCACCAGATGAGAAAATGGAGCTCATCACTGTGTGCTTCTTCTTTCACTGTACAGTAAATATCTGGGCTCAGAGAAAGGCGGTTGCATGATGCTGGACATCAGGTTGAGGGCATCAAGTTGAAGAAAATAAGTTGTGCATGGAACAACTCTGACATAAAGGAAAATATTGTAGCAAAAGGTTGCTTTTTATTTCATCTTTGAATGAAGATTTTACCCCCTTCATGACCGGGCCATTTTTTGATATGTGGCACTGTATTATTTTAACTGATAATTGCGCATTCATGCAACGTTGTACCCAAACAAAATTTCTATCATTTTTTTCACACAAATAGAGCTTTCTTTTGGTGGCGTTTGATCACAACTGGGTTTTTTATTTTTTATTATATAAATGAAAAAAGACCGATACTTTAAAAAAAAAAAAGAAAAATTTTTACTTTCTGCTATAAAACATGTCCCATAAAAAATGTAAAAAATAAAACCTCTTAATAAATTTTGGCCAAAATATATTCTGCGACATGTCTTTGGTAAAAAAAAAATCCCAATAAGTGTATAATGATTGGTTTGCGCATAAGTTTTATAGCGTCTACAAGCTATGGGATATATACTGGAATTACTATTTATTTATTTTGTTAATACTACCGTGTTTCCCCGAAAATAAGACCTAGCGTTATTTTCCAGGAGGACTGCAATATAAGCCCTACCTCGAAAATAAGCCCTAGTTTAAAATGCTTGTAAAATCCTATAATCTACTCTATGACAGTACAATGTGTGTGTTTCTGTAATATAATTGTGGGGAAGAGAGCGCCGGCGGGTCACAGAAGCGCAGAGCGGCACTATAACGAAGGTATTTGGCACAATTATGTTACAGAAACACACACATTGTACATTATATACTACTGTAATATAGTAAATTATAGGATTTTACAAGCATTTTAATTCAGTTCACACTGGGGATTCCTGACAGGCAGGGAAAGAGAGGGGGAGAGAAGACAACGCATTACATGGTAAGACCTACCGTGTCTTTTGTTGCCAAAATTATTATAAGCCCCAGGCTTATTTTCGGGAAAACACGGTAGTAATGGCGGTGATCAGCGACTTATAGCAGGTCGGCGGATAATCTGACGCTAACTGACACTTTGTGGGAACTAATTGCCAGTGATACCATCAGGGACATTACAGTGATAAGTGCTAAAAATATGCACTATCACTGTACTAATGACACTGGGCAGGAAAGGGTTAACGTCTAGGGCGATCAAGGGGTTAAATATGTACTTACCGAGTGTTTATGTGTGTAATATGTGCTGCTTTTACTGGGGATCTAGTTGTTTTCATTCCCTGCAGGGAATGAAAAACCAACTAGATCCCCTGTCACTGAACACAGCTCTGTGCTGTTTACACTCACAGAGCTGTGTTCCGTGAAACTTAGAGCTGATCTCAGGGTGCCGGTGATCAATCACTGACCGGAACCCAGTGATTGGTATGTGCTATAATGAATCACAGCACAGCCAGATAGGCAGGCACGCGCACCCCCTACCCGGAAATGCAGAATCACGTATAAATACGTGATTCTGCACAGCCGGACTGCACTGTAGCACTAAATGTACAGTGCACAGTCGGCAAATCGTTAAATTCAGTTATAGGAATAGTACAATTGCACTAACGTGCATTTAACACATGTATATGTTCACTATACGGATCCTAAAAGAATTGAGCTCCGTCATTTCAATGCCATTGTTTCTAATTTTTAGGGACTCGTTAATGACTGGAATGGTACCACTGGATTGGCTTAGGGCAATGTGATGCCCATATTTAAAAAGGGATCAAAGACTTTACCAAGTAACTATAGACCTGTTGGTCACATAGTTACATAGTTAGTCAGGTTGAAAAAAGACAAAATACTTCTATAGTCAGGAAGATACTGGAGAGTTTAATAGAAGACCATATAGACGAGTTCTTGCCGGAAAAAAATATTTTAAGCAACAGACAGCATGGATTCATGAAAGACAGAAGTTGTCAAACAAACCTGATTTCTTTTTATGAGGAGGTAAATAAAACCTTGGACAGAGGGGTGGCTGTGGACGTGGTATACTTGGATTTTGCAAAAGCGTTTGACACAGTTCCCCACACACAAATAATGTGTAAGGTAAAGTCTACAGGCTTGGAAAGATCAATTTGTAAATGGATAGAAAACTAAAAGAAAGACAGAATATAGAGAGTAGTGGTTAATGATTCTAATACCCTGTACACACGTTCGGATTTTCCGACGGAAAATGTGTGATAGGACCTTGTTGTCGGAAATTCCGACCGTGTGTAGGCTCCATCACACATTTTTCATCGGATTTTCCGACACACAAAGTTTGAGAGCAGGATATAAAATTTTCCGACAACAAAATCCGTTGTCGGAAATTCCAATCATGTGTACACAAATCCGACGGACAAAGTGCCACGCATGCTCAGAATAAATAAAGAGATGAAAGCTATTGGCCACTGCCCCGTTTATAGTCCCGACGTACGTGTTTTACGTCACCGCGTTTAGAACGATCGGATTTTCCGACAACTTTGTGTGACCGTGTGTATGCAAGACAAGTTTGAGCCAACATTCGTCGGAAAAAATCCTAGGATTTTGTTGTCGGAATGTCCGAACAAAGTCCGACCGTGTGTACGGGGCATTACTCTGAATGGTCTAAGGATATCAGTGGTGTACCCCAAAGTTCAGTGTTGGGACCCTTACTTTTTAATACCTTTTATAAATTATATAGGGTCTGGGATTAAAAGTACCATTTCTCTTTGCAGATGACACCAAAACTATGCAGTGGAATAACATCCTTACAGGATGTCTCCAATTTACAAGCCGATCACAATGCACTGTCTTATTGGGCAACTATGTGGCAAATGTGGTTTAATGTTGATAAATGTAAAGTTATGCACTTGGGTGCTAAGAATGTGCATGTATCATACATACTAGAGGGAGTACAACTGGGGAAATAAATGGTGGAGAAGGATCTGGGGGTTTTGGTAGATTATAAGCTCAATAATAGCATGCAATGCCAAGCTGCGGTTTCCAAAGCGAGCAAAGTCCTTTCTTGTATTAAGAGAGGTATGGACAAATACGTAAGTGGTCCATATAGTGAACTTGGTGTTGAGTTATTCACTTTAAGGTCATAACAGAGGACAAGGGGGCACTCTTTACGTCTAGAGGAAAAAAGATTTCATCTCCAAATACGGAAAGGTTTCTTCACAGTAAGAGCTGTGAAAATGTGGAATAGACTCCCTCCAGAGGTAGTTCAGGTCAGCTCGGTAGATTGCTTTAAAAAAGTCCTGGATTCTTTCCTAAATGTACATAATATAACTGGGTACTAATATTTATAGGTAAAGTTGATCCAGGGAAAATCTGATTGCCTCTCGGGGGGGATCAGGAAGGATTTTTTTCCTCTGCTGTAGCAAATTGGAGCATGCTTTGCTGGGGGTTTTTGCCTTCCTCTGGATCAATTGTTGGTAAAGGATTGTGTATATGGGATTGTATTTTTTTATTTATTTTTTGGTTGAACTAGATGGACTTGTGTCTTTTTTCAACCTGACCAACTATGTAACTATGTATATTTCAGAAGTATTTAGAGAGATAGAAATTTGTTCTGTCGGCCATTATTTTAGCTGTGCTTCAATGCAACTGAACACTGGGGAATCTTGGCAGGATTCACCATGTACACTTATCTTATGTCCTACTGTAAAAATGTATTTTATTCTCTTAAAATAATGACTATGACTCATATTATTGAGAATGTTCACACAATAAGTTGTGTGAATATTCACTCCATTTATTCAGTCATATGCAGATGAAATAATTGGTGGTTGGATGACTGGATAATTGATGTAAATCTTCAGTAAATCAGTCCCATGATATCAGGGACCACAAGAAATTAATGTTTTCCAAGTACCTTTACACATTTGCTGATATATAACCTGGAAATACCTGGAAGTTTAGAGGATATGACCTAGGAGTAGTACGTTGGGAAATTTTTAGAACATCACATATTCAAGTCATTGTAAATGAACAACTAAAGCAAACAGTCAAAACAATAGCAATAAATGAAACACGTAAGAAAAGCATATAAAAAAAAAATAATGCGGATAGTATAAAAATCTGAATCTGTGTTAGCATTTTAAGGGATTTTTAAATCTAAATATAATTCATATACTTCTTTTTTCATGTTTGTATCAATGTTGTTATGACATATAAACAAAGCAGAATAATTTCCTTTGATAATTGTAAAAAAAATGTAATTAAATATAATTAAAGTCATTTTTTCTGTAGGAACACCTGCCCACATAGTGTTATTCAGGAGATGTATCATGAGATATTTGTACACTAACCTTTCCACAAGCCATGCCAAGCTGGCAGGCAGAGAAGAGTGCAGAAATCCACTGCAATGACTCAGGGTGGATTGGTGCATAAACAATCATTTGCATATGCATAATTAGTAGCCCTATTTGATAAATACTTTGAGAGCCTGCGTAAATTATCTTCATGTTATTCAGAATGTGATCAAAAGCAGCAGTGTTACATTTAGAAATCATTTGTGACAGCTTCATAACAACCAGCAATTAGAACTTAACTGCCGGCAAACTGATATACTTTTATTTGCTGTTACATGCGTATTCAGTGACATTTATACATGCTTTGTTTTTACATGCTAAATTAATGCATTTTAGTATCAGATTTTTTGTTTTATGTTTGCTGGTGATTTTGATAACGAATTAAAAAGTTTTATAGTGTAAATAAACGTATTCAAATTTTTCCTTGTGCTATGGCAAAATTGCAAAAAAGTGAATGAAAAGTTGAAGGCTATCGCTAAACATGAAAAATTCTTTAAAATGTGGTCCTCGTGGATAGTCTATTTCCAATTAAACCATAGAGCCTTACGTGTTTTTCTTTTTCCTTATCCCCCTGCCCTTCATCTTCATTCACAATACTCTGTCTTTCTTCTGTTCTCTCATACATAATATTTTCCCTGTTCCTCTTACACAACTTTGGATAACATATAAATAATAGCCTTGCACTCTGAAATTAGCTCTGGTCCTTTACAGTCCATTCATTATTATATATTAATAGAAGTTTCTTGTTTTGGACTGGTTTATATTATAGCTTCCTGGAAAGCTGGGAAGGTATTAGATTCTCTCTATAATATATTCATTTATTTGGCATATTGTCAAAGATCATTTGTTATTTGTGCCTTAATGTAATTGCCCTGTGGACCCTGAGGTGACATTGCACAACATGTTGTGTGTGTGTGTATGCTATGTACTTATCTGCATTACTCTCTGTCTTTGTACTTTGTACTTGGTAAAACTTTAATAAAAACTATTACATAAAATAAAAGATTTCTAGTGTAATACTGAAATGTCCTTTTTATTGCAATGTCAATTTTAAGTGTATTGCCACCTTTGCCATCATATTTGAATAATCCTACTTTGTGTTTGGTATGCATTCTCATTCAAACAGCATACCTAAAAATAATAATTCTTACCTGTCTAGTTGTTACTTTGGGCAGGTTTATATATAGGGCTCTTGTATTGTTCAAGGGACTTGCAATGTGCAACTAGAGGATAATTAAGCACCCATGCCTTAAAAGTGTTATCCCTTTGTCATGGCATACATTGTGCACATCTAGTTTACATCTGATAATGAAGATCTGCCAGCACAATATGGAGAGGCATAGGTAAATTATGGTAAATAAAACCTCCCAGCCTCCTCCTTAACATTACATAGAATGAGAAAACTAAGCAGGATTTTTAGGTGGGTAATGTTATCCCAATTTGACTGCAAAAAGTCCCTCACTATTTCATTTAGAGCTGGCATTAGGAGATGGGCATTCTGGGTAACTGCCCAATACTCCTATCTGCAGAGCAAAAGTGGGTGTTAGGTTCCGAAGCACAGATCATTCCAGCATTCTTCAGTAGACTAGGAACCCTATCGCCCCATAACATGGAGCAGTGCTCCTCAAATGTAACTGTAAAGAATGGCCAAGTACAGCTGACACCACACACAGCTGCCTATAGCTTGCCTGCTGGAAGGGGAGTGCACAGCAGGCAAGGTGGGCAACATTGCTGTGGGCATGTACACTTTTTCAGCTGTCCACTCCCTATGATCTCCACTGGCACCAATGAAAGGGACATTATGCCCTCCTAACTAACACCAGTAAAAAAAAAGACAGTATGCTCCCCCACCCCCACTGACACCAATGAAAGGCACAGCTAGCCCCCCATTGAAACTACTAATAGAAATAGTATGCCTTCCTTCCACTGACATCAATAAAAAACAGTGTATTCCCCACTGACAACAATGAAAGCAATATTATGCCCACCACTGACGCCATCTTAAGGGAAAGTTTATTGATGTGAAAACATTTTAACTCACACTGACCACCGATGCATGGGCATTCCTCCACCCACTGAAAACTGACCCATTCATTGTCCACATACTATTCATGGTTGCTTGTTTATTATCTGTATATTATCACAACTACCTATTTGTTGGCTTCATATTGTCACCATTGCCTGTTGGTTGTCCTTATATTGTCATGATTGTTTGTTTGTTGCCCATATGGTCTCACATATTATTATATATATTTAATATGATTGCCCATTTGGGGCCCAATTATTGTCAGAATCTGTATTTTTTTATTTTTTGTCTACATATCCAAGGACCATGTTTTGCAAAGCGCACTACATGTACCACTATTAAGCCCTTAAATTTTATTTTCTTTGGCGCAGCAGTATTATCCCAATGTTTTTGCCGATGTGCATTGTGAGCCTAATAAAACCTAAAAACATTTTTTCATCAACACAATCTTGTACAACATTTAGATAAAGTAAATCTTTAGACCCCTTTCACACTGAGGCGTTTTTCAGGCGCTACAGCGCTAAAAATAGCGCCTGAAAAAAGCCTTGGCTGCAAACCCATTGTGAAAGCCCGAGTGGTTTCATATTGGGGCGCTGCGCTGGCAGGGTGTCACAAAAAGTCCTGCCAGCAGCTTCTTTGCAGCGGTGTAGGAGCGGTGAATACACAGGTACATCCCAATGTTGTCACCATCAGGAAGCTTGCCCTGAGCAGTGACATGCAGCGGCCATTGCAGAACTTTCACATAGGCAGGAAGTAGTTGCAAATATTCTATAGGAGATCAGTCGTGAAAATGGTATTAAAAAAAAAAAAATGGAAATTGTTAATGATACACAGTGCTTTAGGCAAACTAAATGTAAACCAGTCAGGGCCAAGATCTAGTTAAAGGTAGGTATTAGACATGTGCATTCGTTTTCGTTCGAATGCATTTTCGTCCGAATTTTAGGTATTTTCGTTATCGTTTTAACAAACGATAACGAAAGTGCAGAGTCCGAAAAACGAAAGATCCGACATAAACAAATGCTTTATTTTCGTTTTCGTTGCTACAACAGTTCGATATAGATAGGAGATTCGACATGATGATGACAATAACAATCTGTGTCCATCAAACCTGTGGTCGAATGTGCCTAACCTTAGCTCTATTAGTCCAAGATTATTCTACATAGAGAGAAAAGATTCGACGTAGAGAGAAAAGATTCGACGTAGGGGAGGAAAGATTCGACGTAGGGGAGGAAAGATTCGACGTAGGGGAGGAAAGATTCGACGTAGGGGAGGAAAGATTCGACGTAGGGGAGGAAAGATAAATAAAAATAATGATGATGATGAATGTTATTGGCTGATTGTAACCAAAGAGGTGGAGCAGTAAAATAGCTAGAACTAAGTACACACGTACTTTGGCTTATGGTGTCTGTTGAAAGTTCTAAGAAGATTCGACGGAGCAGGTAAACTATACGGCATTGTACAGTTTAGCTGCTCCGTCGAATCTTCTTTGAACATTCGACAGACACCATAAGTCTTCAATGACAGATTCAACCTTAATTTGGATTTTCGGACTAATGCAATTTTTAACGAAAAACGAAATAAATAAAAACGAATTTCGGGAGTAACTAAATAAATTTATTTTTCAGACGAAAACGAAATTCCGAAACGAAATATTTCAGTGTGCACATGTCTAGTAGGTATGTTGCTATTAAAAAAAAAAGGTTTAAAAAGCATTTTCTGCAATGAAAAGGGTTACCGCTTACCACTCCTGCTGGCTGCACTGCTAATCTCTCCTGTCATGATGGAATATGCTGACTAAAAATCTTCAGCATCCAACAGTGTCAGATGCTTGGTTTCCCCCTGGGTGCTATGGTTTCTTCTGCTGACCGCTATATCTCAACAGGACCCAGTAGTGATGGAAGGGTCTCTGGGTGACATGCACAATGAGGGGCTTGGTATCTAACAGACCCAGAAGTGTGTTAGATATAGAGGTTTCTTAAAGACAGATTAGCCATTGAAGACAGCAGAGCTTGACACCCCAAGAGTGGTATGTATTAAGTGGAAAGTATTAACATTTACAGTTGCAGAGTGCTTGTTAAAATTTAATAAGCAACTGAGTTGTTCTAAGGGATTCTTTACATTTTAATTAATTGTTGATTAGATAGCATTACATTTGTTTCGCATGGAAATTTGGCATTTTATATTGTAGGCCTGTAATTCTTAGTAGGGAATGGAGCCCGGAACACAGACAAAGGGCAGATGATCCGGCGGAGGACACAGCGGGGGGACATCGCAGGATCCTGGGGACAAGGTAAGTAAACTGCACCAGGATTCTGCAATGCAATCCCGAGTGTGGCTTGGGGTTACCGCTAATGGTACTGAAATTTTAACCCCGAGCCACACTCGGGATTACTGCCAGGAAGGTTAAAGATCCAAAGTGTCAATAAAAATCTAAAATTACACATTTTCTGGGAACCTTAGACAGGAAATCTTCCTGCTCTAGACAGCTAACGCCTTTTGAACACCTTTGTACCCAGACCTTCCCCCAAACCCACCTGATTTCCGCCACACATTCCCCTTTTTTTATGGACTGCCATCCCAATAAATCTGCAATGTGTGACTCATGGGAGAGAGACTTGTCACTATCTCTAACACCGGAAGAGTGGGGAAAAATTTACCTCATCATCCTCAAGGGATCCATTAATGAATCAACGCAGGAAAACTGATACAAAATCCAATCCCGCTGGTACCGTACACCTGCCTTATTACACAAATTTAACCCATCAATCTCAGCTTAATGCTGGAGATGCAATGCACAACCTGGCACAATGATCCACATTTGGTGGGAATGCCCCCATATCCCAACCCTCTGGAAAGAAGTACACCGTATAACTTCCCTTGCCACTTCTTACAACTTGGAAAGTTCACCAGCCCAATTCCTCTTGCACCATTCACACCTATCACATATCGCTGGCAATGCACATGATAAATGCAGCAAAATAGTGTATACCCATACATTGGAAGTCTCAAAAGATCCCCTCGATTAAAGAATGGTTATGTAGAATCAAAAAGATTGCTGAGCTAGAGGAACTGATTCATATAGCGTGAGATTCCCCCAGCAAATTCAGTATCAAATGGGCTTGCTGGAAGCATTACCAGACCACAGCTGAATACTCCTTTCTAAGTTCTCCAAATCCCCAAAATGAATTGCCAAAAAACACCTGAATCATAAAATTGAAATTCCTACGCACCGCCATCATGGCCCAAAACTGGAAACCTTAAATTCTGACGATTAAAAAGCCTCCCTCTCCTCACAACTCCATGCTATTTAACAGACATCAAGAAGCTCACCCCGGGAGGAGGGAAGCAAGAGATGGTCAATCATACACTTATGCCCCTTACACAGGATCGGACATTCTGACAGCAAAATCCATGGATTTTTTCTGACTGATGTTGGCTCAAACATCACGTACAGCACGTACAATGAGCCAAGAAAAATGAAGTTCAATAGCCAGTGTGGCTCTTCTGCTTGATTCCGAGCATGCGTGGAACTTTGTGAGTCGGAACTGTGTACACACGATCGGAATTTACGTCAACGGATTTTGTTGTCAGAAAATTTGAGATCCAGATCTCAAATTTTGTGTGACGGAAATTCCGATGGAAAATGTCAGATGGAGCCTACACACAGTCAGAATTTCCAACAACAAGCTCCAATCGAATATTTTCCGACAGCGTGTACGGGGCATTAGAGGCACTAACCTTGTTTTCTTTCTCTCCCCCCTTTCAATCCCCCCTCCACCCATCATTCGCTCCTTCTCATGCCACTAAACCCCTCATCACCCTCATACATACTCCCACTCCCCTTACACTCAAGTTCCCGCCTTCCCTCCCCTTCCACATACCCCCCCCCACTTGTCTGCAACCAATGACCTTAACAGGATATCATTAGCTACACACCCATCATACATCATATTTCACTCTCTTATAACACTTCAAGACCACCCCAGCGTTGACCTTAACAGGATGTCATTAGCTACACACCCACCATACATCATATTTCACTCTCTTATAACACCTCAAGACCACCCCAGCGTACACAAGATAACCTTATTGGTCAAGAAAGCGGCCCATTGATTAAAAACTTACAACTTAGGAACTAGGATCCTATCCACTGTAGCGGGTGTCTGTAAAACAGGTTAAAATTTACAGGAAAAGTGATTGATGGGGATATATGTTCCTCCACGGATTCTTAGATTTGCAATCTAAGCTAATTCCAGCAAAGACTTCAGGGTAAAGAAGGATAGTTCTTTACCCTGTATTGGTAAAGTTAAATCCGGGGCTGGTTTTATTGGGAGTCTGATAGAGATCCGGGTGGGACAGACTTCTAAGTCTGTGGACCGCAGTTTAAGGTTTTCTTTTCAGGTCTTGATTAAGGCAGCTGGTCCTAGCTCTAGGAGAGAGAGTGTATCTCCATGTGAGGAGACATCTAGGAGCATGGCTGCTCATCCCTGATGTTGGATTTAAAGGATTTGCTTTTGTAAGGACACTTACCAAGGACTGGTCAGTCTATGGACACAGTAAGGCTGCGTACACACGAGCGGACTTTTCGGCCGTGTGTGGGCTTCATCGGACCTGCAGCGGACTTTTTCGGTCAAAAATCTTACGGACTTTAGATTTGGTTTCAAATCTTTCTGACGGACTCGAGTCCGGTCGAAAAGTCTGCTTGTCTGTATGCTAGTCCGACAGACAAAAACCGACGCTAGGACAGCTATTGGCTACTGGCTATCAACTTCCTTATTTTAGTCCGGTCGTACGTCATCACGTACGAATCCGTCGGACTTTAGTGAGATCGTGTGTAGGCAAGTCTGTTCGTTGGGAAAGTCTGTTGGAAGTCTGTCGGAGGTCCGCCGAAAGTCCGTCGGATAGACCATTGGACCAGTCCGCTCGAAAAGTCTGCCCGTGTGTACGCTGCATAAGGCTCGGTAGAGCAGAAGTTTATTGTTGTTTGATTGCTGGAAGAGCTGGTGGTTTGAGGGACCAGTACCTGTAGCAGCAGCGCTGTTGAAGAGTAGCCAGGTGGGCTTGTAGATTCAGTTGTGTCGGAATGACGTTTAAACCCCTGCGTGGGATTCCTGAGTAGACTTTTGTTTCATTTTTATCATTTAATACATGTGGGCTACCAGGCTCTTAACTATAAACGCCTGTCTGATGTGGACTCACTACATGAAAACGCATTTACCACTGAGCTGAACAATCCCTCATGCCACACCACGCAAGATACCCTCACACCCACAGATCCTACGTTGGACAATACAACGGTAGCATAAAAACTTGCTGCAAAGTTATGGATTTAATAAAATAGGATTATTCTAATTGGATTGTTTTGGTGTTTTGATACAGTATATCAAGGTTTATGTGGGCGCTTTGCGACACTGATTGTACCCTTGCCTGCTACACTTGTTGCTTAATATATTGTATATGTTCGATATAGCTGTACAATACCACATGTTAACTTGTTTGATTAAACAAATAAAACATTTTTTGAGAAAAAAAAATCTAAAATTTAATGTGAGTTTATTTCTCTGATATTTGGTTTTGTTTCTTTGTGTACCAGTGGTATCTATTTAGAGATTTATACCCTCTGAGTGCTGCATACAATGAGATCTCTTTTTTGAGTCTCTTTTTTTTATAAAAGCATTATTAATGTACTTTATGTGCTTAGTGCCAACATATTTATGACTAAACAGTTCACAGGCAGTAAAAGAAATGATCAGTGTAATGCACAATTGCGACAATTTTTCAAACTCGTGGCCAGTGCAGCTGTGAAATGCACTCCAAAGCGCCTACACCTGACACTTTGGGGTTGATTTACTAAAACTGGAGAATGCAGCATCTCGTGCAGCTGTGCATGGTAGCCTATCAGCTTCTAACTTCAGCTTGTTAAGTTAAAGGGTAACTCCACTTTTGTGGGTAAAAAAAATAGCAAATAAAGGAAAATTAGTATAGCGTATACAATTGCAATACAAGTCATATTGTAATTGAATGTTATTAAAAATTACCTTTCCTTTTCAATCTGCAGCCGCTGTAATTTTTTATAAATGCAAAGCAATATGACAGAATGTGTACTGACCACTCCCCAGAAACATCATTTCCTGCTTGTGTGATTGGCTCACCAAATTTCTCAGAAGTCTGCCTAAGATACAAGTCAGATTTCAGGCATCCCCTGCAAAAAAAAATTAATTTTTGGTGAGATATTTCCAATAGGAACACGTCTAAAGGGATGTAGGCCCAGCAGCTTTCCTTCTTAGTGCTCTGCAGCTGCCACAGCTGACTGATTATTATGAAACCACTCCCATTAGACCTACTCAGCCCAGAGGCAGACAAACACACATGGATTTCTTTAGAATAACAAAAGGTAGGAGTCTGCAACAAAGGTTGTTATAATCTTTGCAATGTGCATGGATCACCCGGGGGGAAA
This sequence comes from Lithobates septentrionalis, assembly GCA_037952835.1. Taxonomy (NCBI): domain Eukaryota; kingdom Metazoa; phylum Chordata; class Amphibia; order Anura; family Ranidae; genus Lithobates; species Lithobates septentrionalis. The sequence goes on along the minus strand of JBBDGP010003773.1, from coordinate 1,275,949 downwards.
GTTTTTTTCTCAACAAAAGTGGAGTTATGCTTTAAGCTTTGACAAAAAAAATGGTTTCTGCGCAGTGCTGCACCATATTTTGCACTCCCCAGCTTAAGTAAATCAACCCCTTTGGTATTTCTGTCTTCATCCCCATTAGCTTAAAGAGGAGTTCCACCCAGGGGGGCCATTAAAAAAAAAAAAAAATTAAAAGTCAGCAGCTACAAATACTGCAGCTGCTGACTTTTAATTGGACACTCACCTGTCCCTGGGTCCAGCGGTGCGGGGGATCGAAGCCCCGCTCGTCCCCCCCCTCCGCTCGTCGGCGCCGGCATTTCAACTGTGGGCGCCGGGCTGTGGCTTCACAGCCTGGCACCCACTGCGCATGCGCGAGCGGCGCCGAGCGCCGTGATTGGCCGCTCAATCACCTGGGACCTGCAATGGGTCCCAGATGATTGACAGGAGGGAGGGAGAAGAGCCGAGCCCTTCCTGTGCCAGGGGGAAGTGATGTCACCAGCCCAGGCAGACGAAGGGGCAGATTACGAGGGACCACCTAGCAACAGGCATTTAGAGGTAAGTAAAAAAAAAAAAAATATCCAAATGTTTTTTTGTTTTGTTTTTTAGAATTTTTTAGGTATGTTTTTTTTTTTGGGTGGAACCCCACTTTAAGTCTCGGAGACTGGTGTTACCAGGGGTGGGAAGTAAGGCAAATATCTCTCCAACGGGGCACAAACAGTAGTTAAAAACATACTTAGTAAAGTGGGGAAGGGTACTTTTTAGTTTCTGTATCATCATTGGGGAGATTTCCCCTCATTTTCTGTCCCAGAGACGTCCAGGGATACACAAACAGAAATAAAATATCACAGACATTCTAACCCTTCAACATTTAATTCTAAACACATTTTAGTAAAGAAAAGAAAAAAAACACTTTCATTTAGATTTCACCTAAATTGAATGTTCAGTCTATTAAATTATGTTACTTGTAAGTAAAAAAAGTGCTACAATCTAATCCCATTGTCATTCACACTGTCCAGTAATGCAGATCTACGTAATTAAAATGAATGACTCCTGAAAACCTGCAGAAAGAAAAAAAAAGCTGATTAGCTATGTTACCACCACTTATTCACCATAAATGACATATCTCGGTCCCCGCCGCTAAATGTGGGGGGTCCTGTGGGTGACGTCATGACCAAATATGCAGCCCATGACTTCACTTGCCAAATATGTCATTATTTAGTGAATGACATGACCCAGAAGACCCCGTCCCTTTGTTTAGATTTAGTTGGGGGGGGGGGGGGGGCATGAGATGTAATTTACGGGGTGTGAGTGGATTGTGTTGATGTTGGTTGTCGTTCAGTGGTTGACATGGTTCTGCATTGCTGGATGATGTGATTGACAATGGATTTACATCATAGGACCCTTTTCCTAAATAAAGGACTTGTTACTGCTCCCTTTTTTTGTGACTGAGTAGTGGTACTATGTAATCCTAACTAATCCTCTACATGGGGAGCTAGTATCTGGATGCCCCTCGTTATTAAAGGGGGCTTCCAAATTCCAAAGAGCCCCCCACCCACATCCTCAACAGATGGTTTACCAGGAAAATCCTCTCTGGCAAGATAACCCCCATATTGAGGGCAAGTGGCTGGTATGGTTCAGGAAGCGGAGGCTGCACACTGGTCCTGGTCAGCCGGGGTGGGGACCCCATGTTTTATTCTTGCTTTTGGCATTGGATTCCCCCTTAAAATGCATACTAGAAAGAATGATCTAGTATTAATATTGAGGGACATGTTTTGTTTTTTGTTTTTTACAAAAGCCCTGCCCCATTGTTTGCATTCCACTGGCAGCTGGGAATTCCACATGGGGAAATTAAACTTCTTGTCTTTCTTGTGATGTACTGGGGTTAGCCGTTTTTCAGTGAGTTCTAATACTCCAGCCCAGTAATGTTATGTGTGATGCTTAATAATAACTCCTATGCGTTTATAATATACTATCTGTTATAGTTTCTTTGTTAGTGTCTTTTATATTTATTTTTATTCATAGATATTGTGACCTCACCACCTTCTGAGGAAGCGGCCCAGTGCTGTGAAACATGTAAAGGAACTACAAATGTGTCTATATGCATCCTTTTGATATCGCCCATTTGTTGACACATTATCTAAAGCTAAAGTTGGTTTGAATAGCTGTATGTTCACATTGCATGGGAGTCTCTTGAGGAGACGCAATATGTGTATATGATTTTAATCACATTTTGTTATAAAAAAAAAGGTTGATATTTTTATATTTGGAAATACTGTTAATGTTGTGGAGTCATTCCTTGGAAGGTACCTAGAATGTGCCTTTTTTCCCTGCTCTGTATGTTTTTTGTTTCTTGTGGTGTAGGCTTGTGAAATGTATTTAATCTTTGATCTTGATTTAGATACATGCATCATTGTGCCAGAGAAGTGGTCTACTTGAAAATAGGTTTCAGATTCCACAAGCACAGCCCACATGGAAGACAAAACCATTCTGGCATCAGTTTTTGCCAACCTTGACAAATGCAGATCATTGCTCGACTTTTTTGTTGTCTGAAAATACTTTATAAGAAAAAAAAACATACTAAATGGTTGACATTTATACATGTGATTCAAGGCACTTAGCACAGATAAGTACAGAAGATCACTAGGATATCTAAATTAAAATTCAAACTAATATACTTTAATCTCAAGAACAATGGGGGACATTTATACTGCAAAGAACAGCAATACGAACAGCAATACGAAATAAGAGCAATTCAATATTTACTATTGATTTTAACTTTAAATTCAGTTCTTAGCACTGCACCTATATAAAACCTGCCACTGATATTTTTCTTGTGGACATGTCTCATTTACAATAGTAATTGTTTTGCTGACCTTTGCAAATCTGTCTTAGTTGGCTGCAAAGGATTGTAGGTGCAGAGGTCACAAATACAGTGTGTATATATATATATATATATATATATATATATAAAATATATATACATTGGGGACGGAAAGTATTCAGACCCCCTTAAATTTTTCACTCTTTGTAATATTGCAGCCATTTGCTAAAATCATTTAAGTTCATTTTTTTCCTCATTAATGTACACACAGCACCCCATATTGACAGAAAAACACAGAATTGTTGACATTTTTGCAGATTTAAAAAAAAAGAAAAACTGAAATATCACATGGTCCTAAGTATTCAGACCCTTTGCTCAGTATTTAGTAGAAGCACCCTTTTGATCTAATACAGCCATGAGTCTTTTTGGGAAAGATGCAACAAGTTTTTCACACCTGGATTTGGGAAACCTCTGCCATTCCTCCTTTAGATCCTCTCCAGTTCTGTCAGGTTGGATGGTAAACATTGGTGGACAGCCATTTTTAGGTCTCTCCAAAAATGCTCAATTGGGTTTAAGTCAGGGTTCTGGCTGGGCCATTCAAAAACAGTCACGGAGTTGTTGTGAAGCCACTCCTTCGTTATTTTAGCTGTGTGCTTAGGGTCATTGTCTTGTTGGAAGGTAAACCTTCGGCCCAGTCTGAGGTCCTGAGCACTCTGGAGAAGGTTTTCGTCCAGGATATCCCTGTACTTGGCCGCATTCATCTTTCCCTCGATTGCAACCAGTTGTCCTGTCCCTGCAGCTGAAAAACACCCCCACAACATGATGCTGCTACCACCATGCTTCACTGTTGGGACTGTATTGGACAGGTGATGAGCAGTGCCTGGTTTTCTCCACACATATCGCTTAGAATTAAGGCCAAAAAGTTCTATCTTGGACTCATCAGACCAGAGAATCTTATTTCTCACCATCTTGGAGTCCTTCAGGTGTTTTTTAGCAAACTCCATGCAGGCTTTCATGTGTCTTGCACTGAGGAGAGGCTTCCGTCGGGCCACTCTGCCATAAAGCCCCGACTGGTGGAGGGCTGCAGTGATGGTTGACTTTCTACAACTTTCTCCCATCTCCCAACTGCATCTCGGGAGCTCAGCCACAGTGATCTTTGGGTTCTTCTTTACCTCTCTCACCAAGGCTCTTCTCCCCCGATAGCTCAGTTTGGCCAGACGGCCAGCTCTAGGAAGGGTTCTGGTCGTCCCAAACTTCTTCCATTTAAGGATTATGGAGGCCACTGTGCTCTTAGGAACCTTAAGTGCAGCAGAAATTTTTTTGTAACCTTGGCCAGATCTGTGCTATGCCACAATTCTGTCTCTGAGCTCTTCAGGCAGTTCCTTTGACCTCATGATTCTCATTTGCTCTGACATGCACTGTGAGCAGTAAGGTCTTATATAGACAGGTGTGTGACTTTCCTAATCAAGTCCAATCAGTATAATCAAACACAGCTGGACTCAAATGAAGGTATAGAACCATCTCAAGGATGATCAGAAGAAATGGACAGCACCTGAGTTAAATATGAGTGTGACAGCAAAGGGTCTGAATACTTAGGACCATGTGATATTTCAGCTTTTCTTTTTTAATAAATCTGCAAAAATGTCAACAATTCTGTGTTTTTCTGTCAATATGGGGTGCTGTGTGTACATTAATGAGGTACAAAAATGAACTTAAATGATTTTAGCAAATGGCTGCAATATAACAAAGAGTGAAAAATGTAAGGGGGTCTGAATACTTTCTGTCCCCACTGTATATATAAAAGATAAATATATAAAAATATTTCACTTTTCAAAATTAGGTTTAGTGAATATAATGATGCTGTATTCACCTCAATCATTCATTTACACATAAAGAAGAAAGGTAAAAGTGATCTGGGCAATTTTAGAGCCCTCTGATCACTTTTACAGGGCTCCAAAGGTGCTGCTCTTCTCCCCTCTTCCCAACCACCAGCGCCTGCTGTGGTTCTGGGGCTCTCCTATTCCCTCCAGAGAGCCCGGGACCATGGAAATGATCTAATAAGAACAGCGGGGAACATTTATCAATACTGCTGCTACACATAGTAATGCTAAATAGGAGCAATTGGATATTTACTATTGATTTACTACTATATAAAATCCTCCCTTAGCACTGCACAAATATAAAACCTGCACCTGTTTTCTTCTTGTGCATTTTACGTATGCTGAAAGAAAGGCAGCCTGATTTGCAATCTGTGTGGATCTAATTGCGTTGATGATTTGTTTGATAAAATATGTTTGTGTAATTACAAGAACCATTAGACCACTTTCACACTGGGATGGTTTGCAGGCGTTATTGCGCTAAAAATAGCGCCTGCAAACCGACCCAAAACAGCTGCTGCTGTTTGTTCAGTGTGGAAGCCCGAGGGCTTTCACACTGAAGCGGTGCGCTGGCATGAGAAGAAAAAATCTCCTGCAAGCCGCATCTTTGGAGCGGTGAAGGAGCAGTGTATTCACCGCTCCTAAACCGCTCCTGCCCATTGAAATCAATGGAACAGCGCGGATATACCGCGGCAATACCGCGGCTATAGCCGCGCTGTACGAGTGGTTTTAACCCTTTTTCGGCCGCCAGCGGGGGGTTAAAACTGCACCGCTAGCGGCCGAATACCGCGGTAAAACAGCGCTAAAAATAGCGCTGTTTTACCGCCGATGCCCCCTACCGCCCCAGTGTGAAAGCAGCCTTATACATGGTCTCTGAATAATACTTCTGGAGCAGGAAAAATGATTAAAGTCTGAATAATGGACATGTATGAACACAGGAAAATAGTCACAGCAATGAAAACAACTGGATAGAAGACTAAAAATAAAACGGTACTTAAAATATTTATTTAAAGTGGACATTCAATCATTTTTTCAACTTTTCATCTATTAAATCTTCTGCCCTTGTTATTTTAACTTTGGATAGTAAAACATTTTTTTTCTGCCAGTAAATACCTTATACAGCTCACTTCCTGTATCTTGTCTGGTCATTAGCCTAGACTTATGACATCATGCACAGCTCTCACTCTTGCCAGGAAGGGAGGGGGGTGAGTCATAAAAGGACCGATGAAAGATGCAGAGCTGGAGGTGTGCTTCTGTGTAAATCCAGGAAGTGAACAGGCAGCTGCTTCAGCTGCCCACAGTTAAAATGGCTGCAGCCAGACTCAGTGGAGGGAGATTTCTGCAGCATATTTGGCAAGTACAGAATTATAGTATATATAAAATAATATGCAAAGTGGTTGGAGGGAAGCTTCAGAATGGCAAAGATGTTTTTATTACAAATTATGTGAGCAGACTGTAGTTCCTCTTTAAGTAAAATTTAAAATGAAAAGCTACTAAATTACATTGGGTTTGATTTACTAAAGGAGTAAGAAAGTTTCACTTTTCAAAATTAATTTATTTAGCTAAGTGATTATGATAAAGCTGTATTCTCCGCAGTCATCCAATCACATCTAATAGAGAAAGCTAAAATGTTATTGAAACATACATTTTCATTCTATTTATTTAGCCTTTAAAATCACTTAAAGTTGTTCTGAAGACTGAAGGTTTTTTACCTTGATGCATTCTCCCCCTCTAGGCCCCCCCATACTTACCTGAGCACAATCTCAATCCAGTGATGTGTACAAGATCAGTGGCTCTCTCCCTCCGATTGGCACCCACTGCTGTCAATCGCAGTCAGTGAGGAGGGAGCAGAATGCGGGGCCCAGTTGCGTTCTGTGGTCTATGAACACACAGAGCCGTCTCAAGAGCGAGCCTGCATGAGTGCCCCATAGCAAGTGGCTAGCTATGCCAGCACTCCTGGCTCCTCCCCACTTTGACAAAAAGGGGGAGAGAAAGTGAATTCATGAGTAGGGAACAGGCAGGAGTCAATGTAAATTTAAATACTATTTAATGAAAAAAGACTCACAATATACACCAATCCAGAAAATATCCTGATAACTCAGGTACCATCACCATTAAAAAGACCTAACAGTCATGTGCAGACACAGATGGCCACGAGTCACAACCAACCACTCATGACAAATATTAGAAGTCATTCACTATAAATAAACATCCATGATATCAAGACATAGAATATATATGCAAAACATTGTTGGAAGTCCAAATAACATCGGGGAAGGACAGCAGACGATTGAATGAATATTGGGTAGTTGTGACAACAGAACTTGATCAACACTGAATAGTAGTATGGGAGGCAGGACTAGCCGTTATGAGGGGGGGCAGTGATGTCGGAGGGCTGTGGTGGAAAGGTCCATGAAGCAATGAGTGGATGACACCGCAACCGCTGCAGGGCACAGGTGTATGTGGGCTGGCAGGTCGGAGCCTCTCTAGGCCGGGGATGGCTCACAAGGCTGCAGACCAAAAGGTATGGATGGAGTGTGCAGGCAGCTAGGGTAGGAGAGGTAGGATTGATAGTGGGCTGACACTATGGGACGGAAGCCAACTAACACACACGGTGAGTAACTGAAAATGACAGTCCCGATTTAGGGATACAGAAAGGGAGGATCTCACCCGGTGTTGCTTGCCGTCCAGGTCAGGAAGGAAAAGTTGCAACTGTCACCGTCTCCTGTTTGTGGAATTCCTTTTTGTAGATGGTCCAATCCAGTGGGGAGTCATCCAACGAGTGCCTCAGTCGTGAGTAGCAGGTAGGCAGTGAGAGTGAGTGGACTCACATGGGTGCTGCGTATAGGGTCCAGGCAGCTGAGGTAGCAGTCTCCCCCTCGGCTAGTTGCTGTGGCAGGATTCAGGCAGCCGCTGGTCTCGCGGGTCAGTGTGATCAGTGTGATCAAGGCTGGTAGGTGGGTCTGTTGGTCCTCCCCACTTTGAGTATCCCCCAGCAAGCCACTAGCTAGGGGGGTACTTGTGCGGACTCAAACCTGAGCCGCACTGTGTGTGTCTATTGACACACAGTGTGTCTCGGCCCTGGTCCCAGCTCCCTCATCATTGGATTTGATTGACAGCAGCTGGAGCCAATGGCTCAATGCAAAGAGCTGGACTGAGATCAGTTCAAGTAAGTATTTAGGGGGGCTGGGGGGGAAGTCGCACCCAAAAGTTTTTTTACCTTAATGCTGAGAATGCATTAACCATTTGCCGACCAGCCACAGTACATATACTGTGACAGGTTTGCTCTATTGCACAAAACAACGTACCTGTATGTTGTTTCATGCAATAGATACTATGGGACTCGATGTCTGCTGGCCACCCACGATACAGAGAGGCAGAACGGGCATCTGCCTATGTAAACAAGGCTGATCCCTGTTCTGACAGGGGACAACATGGAGATCTGCTGTTCCTAGTGATCAGGAACAGCCATCTCTGTGTTGTCCCAGTGAGCCCATCCCCCACACAGCTAGAACACACTCAAGGAACACAGTTAACCCCTTGATCGCCCCCTAGTGTTAACCCCTTCCCTGCCAGTGTCATTTGTACATTGATCAGTGCATTTTTTCTTGGCACTGATCACTGTAATAATGTCACTGGTCCCCAAAAAGTGTCACTTGGGGTCAGATTTGTCCGCTTTAATGTCGCAGTCCCACTAAAAATTACAGATTGCCGCCATTACCAGTAAAAACATTAAAAAATAAATAAAAGTCAATAAATATAGCCCCTATTTTGTAGACGCTATAACTTTTGTGCAAATCAATTGATATACGCATATTGCGATTTTTTTCTTTACCAAAAATAGAAGAATACATGTTGGCCTAAACTGATGAATACATTTTTTTTGGGGGGGGGGTTTTTTGGATATGTACACGGAGCAAAATTTAAACGCAACACATTTGTGGTTTCCCCTATTTATCATGAGCTGATCTACGACTTTTTCTATGTACACAAAAGGCCTATTTCTCTCAAATATTGTGCATAAATCTGTGTTAGTGAGCACTTCTCCTTTGCCGAGATGATCCATCCACCTCACAGGTGTGGCATATCAAGATTCTGATTAGACAGCATGATTATTGCATAGGTGTTACTGTATTGGAGGGGGGGGGGGGTGTCCGAAAACCAGTCAGTATCTGGTGTGACCACCATTTGCTTCACACAGTGCAGCAAATCTCCTTCGCATAGAGTTGATCAATTTGTTGATTGTGGCTTGTGGAATGTTGGTCCATTCCTCTTCAATGGCTGTGCAAAGTTTCTGGATATTGGCAGGAACTGGAACACGCTTTTGTATACGTCGATCCAGAGCATCCCAAACATGCTCAATGGGTGACATGTCTGGTGAGTATGCTGGCCATGCAAGAACTGGGATGTTTTCAGCTTCCAGGAATTGTGTACAAATCCTTGCAACATGGGGCCATGCATTATCATGCTGCAAAATGAGGTTATGGTCCTGGATGAATGGGACAACAATGGACCTCAGGATCTCGTCATGGTATCTATGTGCATTCAAAATGCCATCAATAAAATGCACCTGTGTTCATTGCCCATAGCATATGCCTGCCCATACCATAACCCCACCGCCACCATGGGTCACTTGATCTACAACGTTGACATCAGCAAACCGCTCACCCACACGACGGACGCCATACACGCTGTCTGCCATCTGCCCTGTACAGTGAAAACCGGGATTCATCCGTGAAGAGAACACCTCTCCAAAGTGCCAGACGCCATCACATGTGAGCATTTGCCCACTCAATTCGGTTACTACTACGAAATATAGTCAGGTCGAGACCCCATGGGGATGAGCTTCCCTGAGACGGTTTCTAACAGTTTGTGCAGAAATTCCTTGGTTATGCAAACCGATTGTTGCACCAGCTGTCCGGGTGGCTGGTCTCAGACGATCTTGGAGGTGAAGATGCTGGATGTGGAGGTCCTGGGCTGGTGTGGTTACACGTGGTCTGCGGTTGTGATGTACTGTCAAATTCTCTGAAACGCCTTTGGAGATGGCTTATGGTAGAGAAATGCAACAGCTCTGGTGGACATTCCTGCAGTCGGCATGCCAATTGCACGCTCCCTCAAAACTTGCGACATCTCTGGCATTGTGCTGTATAATAAAACTGCACATTTTAGAGTGGCCTTTTATTGTGGCCAGCCTAAAGCACACCTATGCAATAATCATGCTGTCTAATCAGCATCTTGATATGCCACACCTGTGAGGTAGATGGATTATCTCGGCAAAGGAGAAGTGCTCACTAACACAGATTTAGACATATTTGTGAACAATATTCGAGAAAAATAGGCCTTTTGTGTACATAGAAAAAGTTGTAGATCTTTGAGTTCAGCTCATGAGAATTTAATTGCAAACACAAAAGTGTTGAGTTTATAATTTTGCTGAGTGTTTTTTTTTCAAAATTGTCGGTCTTTTTTTGTTTATAGCTCAAAAAATAAAAACCGCAGAGGTGATCAAATACCACCAAAAGAAAGCTCTATTTGTGACAAAAAATGGACATCAATTTTATTTGGGTACAACGTCGCACAATCGTGAAATTGTCAGGTAAAGCAACACAGTGCCGTATCGCAAAAAATGGCCTGGTCATTAAGGGGGTAAATCCTTCCGGGGCTGAAGTGGTTAAGTTAAAATAAAAACCTTGGCCTTTAGAATCATTTTTAGTAGTTCCACCCATTGACAGGGTCTCTTTAACAATCTTAAAGCGGGGGTTCACCCACACCGCCAAAAAAAAAAATATTAAAAGCCAGCAGCAACAAATACTGCAGCTGCTGACTTTTAATACATGGCCACTTACCTGTCCCAGGGTCCAGCGATGTCGGCAGGGGACGCCGAGAACCCGCTCGGTTTTCGGCAGCTGCCGCCGCCATCCTAGGTGAGGGAATCAGGAAGTGAAGCATTGCGGCTTCACTTCCCGGTTCCCTACTGCGCATGCGCGAGTCGCGCTGCCCGTCCCTAGTGGTCCCCGCTCTCTCCTGGGAGCTGTGTGTTCCCAGCAGACAGCGCGGTGGGGACGGGAAGAGGCATAGACTCCCATGGGAGTCTATGCCGGAAGTGGGTGCAGATACCTGTCTTAGACAGGTATTTGCACCCCCCTCCCCCCTGAAAGGTGCCAAATGTGACACCGGAGGGGGGGAGGGTTCCGAAAAGCGGAAGTTCCATTTTTGTGTGGAACTCCGCTTTAAGACCAGCATGTTAAACCTCTTTCCTGTGCAGGACATTTTTATTTATTTATTTATTTTTGGTGGGTTTTTTTTACTATATAAAAGGAAAAAAAGATCATCATTTATTAAATAAAAAAGTTTCAGTCAGTTTCTGTTAAAATATTTTGGAAAAAAATTTTTTTTCCTCAGTTTAGGCCAAAATATATTCTGCTACATTTCTTTGGTAAAAATAAATAAATACGTGTAAATTATTTAATCAGTGTGAAAAGTATAGCGTCTACAAACTATGGTATTTGAAATTTATCAACCCAGAGGAACTGACTTATTTCTTGAGCCCTCAAATGCCAGAATAGTAAAAACACCCCCAAAATAAATCGATTTTTGAGAAGCAGTCACTCCAAGGTATTTAGCAAGGGAAGGAGCATAGTACGTTTTTAAGTTAGGTAATTTTTTGCCACGCTTTTTTGGAAAATGATGAGACAAATAAAATTTAATTTCACAAAGCTATACATTTTAACAGGTTATTTCTCACACACAGCATGGCCATATCTAAAGTTACACCCAAAACACATACTTGAACTTCTTCCTAGTATGGGGATATGACATGTGCAAGACTTTTTCACAGTCTAGATGCATACTGTAGAGGGGCATAAGTAATGCGTCTGATTTCAGACTAATTATTACATTTCTCGAGCCTGTGAAATGCCAGGATAGCAGAAAAACCCACTTATTTACCATATTTTGCAAAGTAGACCCTCCAACGTTTTATTTAGAGGCATGGCTAGTCTTTTAAAAATCTTGTTTTTTGCCATAAGTTTTTAGAAAAAGAAGAAAGAAATTAAATATTTTACACACAGCTCTCAATTAATAAGATATGGCTCAAAAAAGCATGTGCATATATAGAATTATACACCCAAAACACTCTGGTATTCCTCCTGAATATGGGGATACCACATATGTGAGACGTTTTTGCAGCCTAGCCACATAGAAGGGCCCAAAATCCAAGGAACACCTCCAAGCTTTCCATTTTCCAAGGCTGGGGGCTGCCCTTCAAGACTTAGCCCTGGTTCACACTGAGCTGCGGGAATGAGCTGAACTCGCACGATTTCACTCCCGCATGTCAGTCCCGATTTCGGCAGCGATTTCACAGACATTTGTGCAGGTTTCTGGAATGGAAATCACACCCCGAAATCACAAAAAGTAGTACAGGAACTACTTTTTGAAATCGGTGCTGCACCGCAAATGCAGCATCGCACCAATTAGGACAGTGCCATTGCTTGTAATTGCTGCCAATTTGACATGTCAAATCGCATGTCAAAATGCACCAAGGCTTAGACTGAGAGGGGATATTGGCACTGAAGAACACAGGACAGAAACTGGAATTTTTAAAATCGAACACACTGCAAAATATTATCCCATGGGCAATAAGTTTCAAAGACTAAAAATAAAACCCATGTGGCTCACGGCCAACGCTAACAAGCTATAAATAATACAAAAAGAGATTTTAAAAAATATAAAAATGAAGGAACACTGTGATCATTTAAACATTACAAAGAATAGGTAAAAAGAAAATTAATGCCACAAAAAATTCAAAATGAATGACAGATTGCAAAGAGAGTAGGATAACCTTTGATAGTAGGATAACCATTGATAGTAAAAAAAGGTCAGGCTTGAGTGTGTAGGCTCTTTAAAAAATAATCTAGAGTGGATGACTGGGGACAATGAGAAGGCAAAGTTAATAAATATCTTCTTCAACTCTGTGTATACAAAACAGCATAGGAGAGCTCATGTCCATAATGGGGGTGATATTGACACAGCCCCAAATGGACCACTATGGCTCAAAATGTATATGGTCTAGAAATATTTAGACAGAAAAAAGATGAATAAAGTACCTGGACCAGATGGCATACACCCATATGTCCTAAAAGAACTGAGCTTTGTCATTTAGCCATTGTTTCTAATAGGGACCTTATTATAGGCTTGCCTGTAGGTACACATTAAAAATAATAAAATGTATTTAGAGAGTAGTGGCTAATGATTCATACTCTGAATGGTGCAAGGTTATTAGTGGTGTACCCCAAGGTTCAATGTACTTTTTAATATATTTATAAATGATGTAGGGCAGTGATGGCGAACAATGGCACCCCAGATGTTTTGGAACTACATTTCCCATGATGCTCATGCACTCTGCAGTGTAGTTCAGTATCATGGGAAATGTAGTTCCAAAACATCGTCATCACTGATAGTGTAGTTGCCCTCCAATATACCAAGTTTTGATTATTAATGTAATTGCTGTTTAAGATTTACGGAATACATCATACTAACTAATCATGTATTGATATGTGGAGCTCTTCAGATGTATGTGCACGTATTTAATTTGGTAGCTCTGGGGGGTGAGTGGTGACAACGGCTTCTTTTTGAACAGGCATTGACTCTTTGATCTGCTTGTTTATTTGGCCACCAGTCCCATAGTTTATGAAGATGCTGCTTGGATATTATAAATAGGTGTGCATAGTGCGAGAGTGATCATTTTGTGGTGAGAAACACTGAGGATTGTGCACTGATATACAGAAGGGGTTAACGTGCATTATTGGTAGTCTATAAAGTTGCAAGTCTGTGCCGTGTGGGTCACGCCTATTGACAAAGATGGAATGACGAAACGCGTCTAGGCATGACACATGGCTTGCTGCATCTGTCACCGGCTCCGATTTCTTCCCAGAAACCACCACAGACGATCATATCTCCACGAGAGGTGGTGAGAATATCGGAACTGAATATGCAGTGCAATATTTATTTAACGATTTTTTTGATATTATGTTTGTAAGTGCATTGACATAAGGGAAGGGGTTGTCTTTTGAATAAAAGTTTTACAGTTTTATACTATGAGGATACTTTTCCTTTCTTATGCCTGAGCTGTATGAAAGGATTGTGGCTTGTTTGGTCTGGGCGATTCACAGGATCAGAACTTTCGATATCCTTCTGGTTGATCGATATTGGAGTTCCGGGCTGATGTCCTTTTGACATTGATTGCAGAGGCTGAACACATTATACAAAGGCGATTGTTTACTGGGAATTTGGTGAGTGCAACTCCTAAAGGGAGCGGAATCACATAGTGTGGTGATGGTCAAACGTCTAAACAGCTGATGTCTTTGATATGAACTATCACACTGATATTCCAAATTATTCATCACCTGGATTCACACACTATCATTAGATCTAATGTGCTTTAATTGTTTTTAGCGCTGCTTAAGCTGGAAGGACTACTCTTTAGATCTTTTTTGCTTTTCCTTTATAACAAATCCCATCATGCCTCTGCCTCTAGGAGTCATGTCTGTGATTGTCAGGGTCTTGCAATTTCTCATGGGACTTGTAGTTTCACCACAGCTGGAGGGCCGAAGTCACCTACCCCTGCTTTAAGGCAATCACAGAGGACAAGGGGGCACTCTTTACGTCTGGAGGAAAAGAGGTTTAACTTCCAAATACAAAAAGCTTCTTCACAGTAAGAGCTGTGAAAATGTGGAAAATGTGGAATAGACTCCCCTAAGAGTTGGGTCTGGCCAGCTCAGTAAATTGTTTTTAAAAAGGCCTATATTCTTTCCTAAATGCACAAAATATAACTGGATACTTGTATTTATTGGGGGATTATGAAGCAATATTTTCCCCTACTGGGGCAAAATTGGATCATGCTTTATTGTGTGTATTTTTGCCTTGTACTAGATCAGAGGTCTCCAAACTATGGCCCTCCAGTTGTTCAGGAAATACAATTCCCTTCATACCTAGTCATATCTATGAATGTCAGAGATTTACAATGCCTCGTGGGACGTGTAGTTCCACAACAGCTGGAGGGCTGTAGCTTGGAGATCCCTGCTCTAGATCAACCATGGGTATCAGATTGTGTATATGGAGGTTTTTTAACCTGACTATGTGACTATGTAAGAGGCTTAAATTGGACATATAAATTCCTGAATACCTTTCACTTGATTGGAGCTCCTGGAGTGCCTGGACAGTACAAACATCCACAAAAAGAGCAAATTTTTTTAGACACATGGGGAGTCTTTTAAAGATTTCATTTTTCTGCCACAAGCTTTTGGAAAATGCAGAAAGAAAATTATTATTATTTTTTTTTTTTTTACACAAAGTTGTACATTAATAAGATGTTTCAACCACACAGCATGGGCATACTTAGAAATGCACCCCAAACCACATTCTGCTACTCTTCCTAAGTATGGGGAGAGCACAAGTGTGAAACTTTTTCGGAGCCTAGCTGCAAAAAGAGGCTTAAACTTCAAGTAGCACCTTCAGGCTACCTTCTTGACTATACCATAGGACTATGGTCACCTGAGCGGGACCTCTAAGCAATTCAGGGTCACATCCTGACTACCTATCACATGTTGGAGGCCCTGAAGTGATAGGACAGTAGCAATACCCACAAAATGACCACATTTTAGAACACAAACACCCAGTATTTTTAAGAGGCATAGTGGATGTTTTGAATATTTAATACCTTTCCTAATTTGCCACACGTTTTTGAAAAAAAGAAGAAAGAAAATATTTTTTTTTACATAAAGGTGTCAATTAAGATATTTCTTATGTAGCATAGGCATAGTTTGAATTACATCCCAAAACACATTCTGCTACTCCTCCCAAGTATTGGGATACCATATTTTGAGACTTTTTCAATGTTTGGACTGAATATGTACCAGACATTGTAACCTAGGTATCACAAAAATCAACCAACCTTGTATCAAAAACAGTGTACTGTAATGCCCACCTCTGTACAAGTTGTCATGGAATATAGCTTTGTGTAGCATCACCTGTAACAGTTCCCATTCCTAAAAGCCAAGCAGCCCTAGCCTACTGGCATGTGGCTGCACCCAGGAATGCCATGTTCACTAACCAGGAAGTACAGGCAGCTGAACAAAGGGCGAACAGTGGTTCCAGGAGTGCAGTTGATGGCAGGGGTTGACTGGCAGGCAGTCAGGACGCAGGAAGATAATTAGTGTGATGTGCATATGGGTCAGTTTAAGCAACAGGCAGAGACATGGCCAATAAACAGAAATGATTGGTCGGGGCAGCAGGTAGAAACATTTTCAATGAACAAGCCAGGGTCAGTACAGGCAGCAGGCAGAGGAAACACTGCACTGGTGTGGCAAGGAGCAACACTGTTCCTGGCTGTACTGTCTCTGGTGGCACTGTAGTGATATGTTGGTGATCAATGACACACTTGCTGATCTGCTCTGCTGACATTGTCATTGGTGTGGCAGCAATCAGGAATACTGATGCTGGCTTACACTAGTCTGGTGAAACTGGGACTGGTGTGGTGGCAATCAGAAACACTGTTGATGGTTTACACTGGTTTGGTAACACTGGCACTGTTTTGGTGGCGATCAGGAACATTGTTGCTGGCTTATACTGGTCTGGTGACACTGGGATTGATGTGGCAGCAATCAGGAACACTTTTGCTGGTTTACTCTGGCCTGATGAGACTGCGACTGGCGTAGCAGCAATTAGGAACACAGTTACTGTCAGCACTGGTCTAGTGACAATCAGGAAGACTGTTGCTGGTTTGGGTCACTGGCACTAGTGTGATGGCAATCAAGAACACTGCTGCCTGCTTACACTGGTCTGGTGACAATGGGACTGGTGTGGCAGTGATTAGGAACACTGTTGCTGGCTTACACTGGTCTGGTGACACTGGGACACATGGAGGTGATCAGGAACACTTTTGCTGACAAACTGGTCAGGCGACGCTGGGAATGGTATGGTGGTGATCAGGAACACTGTTACTGGCTTACACTGGAGTCATGTGGCAGTGATCAGGAACATTGTTGCTGACATTGGTCTGGTGACACTGGGAGTCACGTTGTGGCAATCAATTAGGTACACTGTTGCTGGCTGCACTGGTCTAGTGGCACCAGTGGCGGCTGGTGCTCAAAATTTTTGGGGGAGGCGCAAACAACCTGAAAAATTCTTAAAAACACCCCACTTCAATTGCAGCCTCACTGTACCATCAATCGCAGCCACTGTGCCATCAAACGCAGCCATTGTGCCATCAATCGCAACCACTGTGCCCATCAAATGCAGCCACTGTGCCATCAAATGCAGCCACTGTGCCTTAAAACGCAGCCACTGTGCCCCATAAAATGCAGCCACTGTGCCCATCAAACGCAGCCACTGTGCCATCAAACGCAGCCACTGTGCCCATCAATTGCAGCCACTGTGCCCATCAATTGCAGCCACTGTGCCCCATAAAATGCAGCCACTGTGCCCATCAATTGTAGCCACTGTGCCATCAAACGCAGCCACTGTGCCATCAAGTGCAGCCACTGTGCCCATCAATTGCCGCCACTGTGCCCATCAATTGCCACCACTGTGCCCATCAATTGCTCCCACTGTGCCCCATTAAACGCAACCACAGTGCCATATCAAATGCCGCCAGTGTGCCACCTGCTGGCCCGTCATCTGCACTTACCTGTCTCGGTGGGACAGTTTCTCTATGTCTTCTCCCGTCCTCTCTTCCCGTCCTCTGCTATGATTGGACGCCTGGCATCCGATCACAGCGCCTGACATTTCAGCCAATCATGTGACGGGTAGCAGATCCAAGCACCTGATCGGCGGAAAGGCGGTTTTGTGTTAGGAAAGCGAATATTCATTTGCTTTTCTAACACAGCTGAGTGACCTGTGAGCGCCCAGTATGGCGTTCACAGGTCACCTTTTTTGATGCCTATTAGAGACTATGGCTCTAATCAGCTGCTTCAAAACCACCCCTCGCCGCTGTAATTCAGGTGCCCTGTGCCCGAAAAGGGGCTGGGCGCCTGAATAGGGGGTGGCAGCGGCGGCCATAGATAGATTCATGCAACGCATGAATCTGTCTATTGGTGCTAGAGGGGGTGGCAGGAGGGGGTGGCCCTTAATGCGCGGACCGCCACTGAGTGGCACTATAACGGGTGTGGCAGTGATCAAGGACACCGTTGCTGGCTGCACTTGTATCATGACACACTATGGCAGTAATCAGAAACACTGTTACTGACTGCACTGTTATAATAACAGTAATATATAGATGCCACCTATACCTATATGTTTTATATAATCTTATACTCAATGAAAATCTCCTTACTGGCCATCCTATACAAGGCATACTATAGAATGTATAATATAAATATCTTGCTCTTACCCTAGCCATAATGTGAAATTAATTGAAAAATGATTATTTAGAAAAATAAATAAATGAATAAATAGGTACGGGTGCTGCAACTCAAAAATCTAAATACTCGATATATTTTATATATATACAAAGGGCTACAATTCTGAAAGCGAAAATTCAAATAAACAAAAATAAAAACATTCTCTATGAGTGTAAAGTCCACATTAATAATCAATTAAATTGTCCATGAATGTTCTCAGTGCAGAAACATGAATATCTGTGCTGTTCAGCGGTGTGTTCTCTTACAACAAAGGTAAATTAAAACCTCTTACCAGAAAGTATGGATCCCAGGTTATAGGGATCAAAAACGCTTGGTTGATAATAAAACCACCTGCGATATTCCCCTCTTTCGGCTCCAACATGAGACCTTCCTCCCTCTGTAATGATAACTTCACCTGAGTATGACAATGCTTTTCAAACAATTCCAGACCAGCTCCACCGATAATTCTGCTGAGTGCTCTCCAGGCATATAACAATATTAAGAAGGGAGAAACTTCATTGTGCAGTATGAAAATGAGTGTTTATTAGCAAGTCCCATTGCAATTTACTGAACAGCACGGATATTCATGTTTTCATGTTTCTGCACTGAGAACATTTATGGACAATATACTTGATAATTAATGTGGACTTTACATTTAGAGAATGTTTTCACTTTTGTTTATTTGAATATTCACTTTCAGGATTGCACATTTTTGTACTCTATCTATCTATCTATCTATCTATCTATCTATCTATCTATCTATCTATCTATCTATCTATCTATCTATCTATCTATCTATCTATCTATCTATCTATCTATCTATCTATCTATATATGTATGTATGTATGTATGTATGTATGTATATATATATATATATATATATATACTATAGAATGAGTATATATTATATAAATGTGTAAATCCTCTATTTTTCCAATGTAAACTACTTGGAAAAAAATGTAAGCCTTTATGCAAAATGTTTTCCTAAATTTATGGTATGAAAAAAAAGAAAAAATAACAGTTTAAAAAAAAACACCTTGAGGTATGAGATTGCTGAAGCTTCTACAATTTGCAAGTCAAAGGGGAAGCTTTGAGCAGAGACTGTTCACTTAGCAAGGTGAATAGGGTGAACATTTGTTCGCTCCGAGTACCCAATTTGTCCAAGAAAAATTAAAAGAAAACTGGATTTTTTTGCTAACACATGATTGGGTATACAGAGTGAATACAAGTTCACATTATTTACTAACATTCACTTGACAAAGTGGACATTAGGTTTGCTATGTGCATCAAAGCCTTTAAAAAAATAACCCCACTCTAAAATGATGCCACAATATATTATTGAAATAAGTGTGCAACCACTGCTTACATGTTTCATTCAGACGGGAGCCGCTGTCAGCACTTTTTAAACCCAGAACCAATCCCCAGATTATACTAGTACAAGCTTTTACAGTGTGGGGCTTTGGATGAAATGTTTTACCATGTATACTCAAGGTCTTTAACTGATTCATGTACATTTTGTACTGCCTTTTCAGGGTTTCTGCTACTAAATGTTTTAGGCTTCACTAACATCATGGTCATCAGTGGAATCATTCCCATAAAACAAGGGAAGAAAAAGAAGTCTCTTTGAGGACAGGAATGAAGTGAATGATTCCATGTTCTTTGTTAACTATTGTAGAGCAAATGTCAGCACTATTTAAATAAATAAAACTATAAAAAAACACACACACAATGCTCTACATAATCATATAAAAAACACACACAATGGTATTAAAGCAAATCATTAAATTACTTCCAGTTTGAATGCAATTAGGAGATTTGCCTTAAAAAATTAAGAAAGAATGCAGGGATATATTTCAAGAAAATCACTCATGATTGCTGGTCCCTCAGAGAAAATGCATCAGCAATTTCAGTGGATTCATTTTTTGCAATTTTTTTTTTTTTTTTACAGATATACAGATAAGGACTTACTTTCTTTATTTGTACTTGTCTGTCACTCAAACCACTGAAATCAGAGAGACAGCAAAAAGGCCAGGCAACATGCATTTTCTGACGGAAGGCATCAGCGACAGCCCTGTTATTTATCTTTGAAAAGTTTACTATAATTCCAGTCTATTTCAGATTTTTGGTCATACGTATTTTGATGTAGGTTTACTGTTATGTTTCTAAAATTAAAATGATTGTTTTTTAATGGGACAACCATTTCAGGACCTGTGAATACAGACTGCATATTTTTCTACGGATTGCACAGTTATGGAAAATGTCAGGGTATTATACATGATTAATTATCATCAGTATTATTGCTTTTGTACAGAAAAATGGACTGTTACATTAGAAGTACCACATCCATGTAATAATATCTTAGAATAAAGCAGTAAACAAAAATGGTAATTTAGGTTCCAGATCAGAACAGAGATATTCAATTTGTTATGGGTATCAATAAAATATGTTTAGAAGTATACTAAGTAAGCAAAATTATTGCTGTTGGTATCATAAGTAGTATTAACACTGTACGCATTAAAAGTTTCTTAGTCCTAATTTTTTCTGCACGTAGACAAACTATTCTAATCACCCTGATTTTGCCTTGCCTTCTAGTATTACTTTCAGCCAACATTATTTTGTAAAATTTGTCAATTTGAGGCATATACATCTAGCTGTGGCTATCTATGATTTTCAGTCAGTATATTATACGTTTTTATACTTTTAAGTCAACTTTTTATTATGCAGCAACAGAAACATTAACTATGCACTGAAAAGAATAATTTCTTTCACCGTTCATTTATCATAGTTAACATTTTTTTCTCTTGCAGAAAAAACAAGCATGAAAAACACTCCATGCCCAAACCCTCGTTACTGAGATTAAACTGCCCCCAAATTAATTTTCAAAATATTTGTTAACTGTGGCAAAAAAAAGCATTTGTTTTCAAGGACCTTCTGCTATGACAGCCGCTAGCACATATGTTAGAGATCCAAAACAGAAAACAGCTATAAGGGATGGCTTTTAGTGTCTGATATACTACTAGAAACTAACACATTTAGTAATAACTGAAAAATGTGATAAGGTTACTTTCATAAAAAATACAGTATGCACCAGTTACTGTTGTTTCAGTTACTATTGTTTCAGTGGGAAAAAAAGAAAACAAATGCAACCACTATATTTAGGGATTGGTACGATACAATATATTCCATTTTTGCTTTTCAGATTGGATCAGCTTCTAATAGAGAGAGAGTTTGTAATTAGCCAGTCCTCTAACACAGGACTAGGCAACCTCAGCACTCCAGCTGTGGTGAAACTGTAAATCCCATCATGCCATTGCCTCTGGGAGTCATATCTGTGGCTTTCAGAATCTTTCAGTGCCTCATGGGACTTGTAGTTCCACAACAGCTGGAGCGCAGAGGTGGCTTACCCCTGCTCTAGCAGGAAGCAGTTTAGCAATTGAAAGATGTGATAAGGAGGCAACTCAAGTTTTACAAATTTTTAGCAAACTAAAAAAAAAAAAAAAAAAAAAATCTCAGCTTGTTTGCAAAGTGTTTTACCCACTTTTTGTCCATGTGTTAATATAGGATTCAGCACTGTCAGCATAAAAAAATATATTTTCTATAGGGGCAAGGCAAAACTTTAAAATTGAAAGCTGCCTTGTTTTTCCATCTAACATTCTAGACAGGAAGATTCACCTGTTGAGAAACATAGGAACGAACGCTTAGAGCTGCCTCCTTAATGCACCAATCGAAAGGGCAGATTGTTCTGAACAAGATAGGATATATAATTGAAAAAAGGGGGAAAAAATCGAGCTGCCTCCTTTTTTCTGCGAACCCTTACATGTTTGACTATTATCCTAGATAGCAAGCAATTGAGCTGCAAGTTTGAATATGACTTGCTAAGCTATTGCTAGATTTGCCAGGCTTCACAAGTTTGTTGCACAATTGCAGCAAGTCCGCATTGCATAACTCCAGATCAACATTCTTTGCAAACATTCTGCAAGTCTGCTGCAAGTTCTGGTTCAGTTATTTTGTGCAATAGTCACCCACCACAGTGACCAGGGTCACTGTGGTTGAATTTTCATGCTGTAGACTTGCAGAGCTCTTGCTGTAGGCTCACCACAGCAACTTTGCTCTTGCTAGAGACTTGCCACGCAAATTTGCTACAAATTGGGAAATTGTCAAAACTTCAAGTGCTCTGCAAGCGTACAACTTGCCAGTGAAAATGTGCAGCAAGTTAAAAGACTTACAATTAAACACTGCCACAAATTTGTGGCAAGTTATCCTTGCTATCTGGGATTTTTTACCAACAAAACAAGTTCACAGACATCCCCACACAAGTGATGCTTCTATACAACACAACAGTACATATTTTTCACCCTCCAGGCTATTTTCTTTATTGTTGCACAGAACTGTCTTTTTTTTCCAGCAAGACAGAGTTTCTTTAGTCTAGGGCCTCGTACACACGGTTCGATTGTCGTACGACGTGAGCGTCTGATTTTTGTCAAAAGCGTGTGTGCAGGATTTTGTCTAGCATACTAACTATCCGCAAATTGTCGTTCGACAAACATGAACGTAGTGACGTAGTACGAGGGTATAAAGAGGAAGTTCATTTCTCGAGCACCACCCATTGGGCCCCTTCTGCTAATTTTGTGTTAGTAGAAGTTTGGTGAGCATTGATTCGTGATTTTCAGATTGTTCCTGATCTTCAAATTACAGTTTGGGAGTAGGCAGTTACATTAAGAACAACACAATGGAAAATTAACAAGGGACACCAACATAGTTGTATCTTTGATCTTAAAAACTCAGGGATAATGGTGCTGTGTTAACTTCCCCAAAAAATCAAACAACAACCATAATATTAATATTATTTATATGACTACAAAACAAATGCCTTTTAAAATACATAACTACATGCATAACTACATTAGTATCACCAGCAAAGCAGCTTCATTATTATCCCATTAAAGAAGATGAGAATGTGCGCTGCATTTCAACATTTCATCAATTGCCGCGTCACGAATGTTAATTCTAGATTACGAACGGTAGATTACAAGCACAAACTCTTCCCGGTCGTTCCTTGATTCCGATTATGCGTGTTTGTACTTTTGACTTTTGTGTGACGATTTCTGTACTGACCATCTGAAAATCAGACGTTGAGCTGTCGTTCATCAAAAGTTTACTAATCTGCTCATCCAGCTTTTGTCTAACGAAAATGTGAAATCGGCTGTCAAAAGCACCGTACTAACGATCCGAAAATCGGCAGACAGCTCATCGTATGAATTTTCCCATCTGATTTTCGAATCGTGTGTACGGCCTTTAGCCTGGGCTGGTTTTCTCAGACACCAGACTGGACCTTCAGTCCATTCACAACCCCAACTAGCACTTGCTCTGCTCAGACTTGCAAGTCTGTACACACAGAGACTGTCTCTCGATTGTCTCCAAGTCTTACTCAATTCATATGTTATGTTGGTCAGGTGCTTGTCCATTAGGGTAGACAGACCTGGATGCAGGCTCCCCATGTATCCACAAACAAGCTGCCTTTTGCAGCATCGGTCCTAGACAAAAGCCCTAAGGGAAGCCAGACTACTCTCAATTGAGAGCAAAATCCACCTGTCTCCAATCAGCGATTGTGCGTGGTTGTAATGTGGCCTCTTTTTTTTTATAATCACTTTTTCTTTATTAAGACAGATTCCAACATACAACATATAAATACACATTGCACAATATATCTATAGAAATCTTTTCATTAACATACACCACACTAAACCCCCCCCCCCCTTTCCCCCGAGAAAACGCACCAGGTCCTTGATCATGTCCTCTTCAAAAGAAAGAAAGAAAGAAAGAGAAAAAAGAAAAAGGAAAAAAGAACCAAAACTCAATTTGTGCAAAACATTATTCACAGTGTAATTTGGAAGGGGGCTTAAGGCTCGATTCACACTAGCGCGTTTTTTGATGCATTTTGCATTTTGCAGAAATGCACGGGAATTTTTTAACATGGGTTCCTATGGAACATGTTCACATCAATGCTTTTTTGTATCTCTGCGTTTTTGGAAAGGGTTGGGGACTTTTTTTCATGCAAAATGCAGCGTTTTGCATGTAATGGATTTCAATGGACAAGCATCAAAAACGCAAGTGCACCGTTTTAGCAGCATTTTTGATGCGTTTTTGGTGCGTTTTTGATGCGTTTTTGCCGTTTGTTTTTTTTGTTTTTTTTTTTTTAATTTTTCTTACATTTTTTTTTAGACTGTAAAAAAAAACTGTAAAAAAAAAAAAAAAAAAACGCAAAACGCAAATCGCGGCAAAAACGCGGCAAAAACGCGGCTCAAAAACGTGGCAAGCATGAAAAAAAAACCTCCAAAAACGTTCAAAAGCAACATACATAGGTGTGAATCGAGCCTTACAGCGCCCTTTTATGTGTGTCAAGCAACCAACAAAACAATAAAAAATAATAAATAATAAAAATAAAATATAAATAAATATATATATATAAAAAAAAAGTGTATCATATCGAATTACTATTTTCGTGTCCTATTATGTTTAGTGTTTTAATATATAATCTCATTTTTATACTTCTCCACCTTTCATTTCAATCTACCCTCCTTTGTGTGATTCCATTATGTGTTGCCCATCTCGTGCCTAATTTACTATTATAACTTCATAATCCTCTTCCTTTAATCACTTGCCGACTGCTGCACACCGATTATACGTCGGCACAATGGCAGTGGTGGGCAAATGGGCATACCTGTCCATCTCCTTTAAGAGCTGGGGATAGCAGGCACGCGCATGCCCATGGGACCGGTGAATGCGATGTCCGCCGGTCTCCCAGCAATCGTGTCACGGAGCCTCAGAACAGGGAAGTGCCTCTGTACACAAGGCATTTCCCCGTTCTGGCTTGTGTCATGACCGAGAATCACTGCTCTCTGTTATCGGGATCCATGATCTCTGTCATGTGACTTGAAGCCCATCCCCCCGAGAGTTAGAATCACTCCCTAGGACACACTTAACCCCTTAATCGACCCCTAGTGGTTAACCCCTTCACTGCCAGTGTCATTTACACAGTAATCAGTGCATTTTTATAGCACTGATCGCTGTATAAATGACAATGGTCCCAAAATAGTGTCAAAAGTGTCCGATGTTTCCGTCATAATGTCACAGTCCCGGTAAAAATTGCAGATTGCCGCCATTACTAATAAAAAAATGTAAAAATTCAAATGCCATAAAACTATCCCCTATTTTGTAGACGCTATAACTTTTGCGCAAACCAATAAATATACGCTTATTGCGATTTTTTTTTTTTACCAAAAATATGTAGAAGAATACATATCGGCCTAAACTGAGGAAAAAAAATGTTTTATATATATTTTTGGAGGATATTTAATTATAGCAAAAAGTAAAAAAATGTAAGCTTTTTTTTCAAAACGTCACTTCCGCCCATAGCTCTTAAAGGGCCAATTTATTTTGTTTATTTTTTTAAATTACAATTTTTTTTTTATTGCATTTTAGTGTAAATATGAGATCTGAGGTCTTTTTGACCCCATATCTTATATTTAAGAGGTCCTGTCATGCTTTTTTTTATTACAAGGGATGTTTACATTCCTTGTAATGGGAATAAAAGTGACACATTTTTTTTTAAACAGTGTAAAAATAAAAAGTAAAAGGTAAAATAAATAAGAAAAAAAAAAATTAAAACGCGCCCATCCCGCCAAGCTCGCGTGCAGAAGCGAACGCATATGTGAGTAGCGCCCGCATATGAAAACGGTGTTTAAACCACACATGTGAGGTATTGTCGCGTTCGGTAGAGCGAGAGCAATAATTCTAGCCCTGGACCTCCTCTGTAACGCACAACATGCAACCAGTAGAATTTTTTAAATGTCGCCTATGGAGATTTTTAAGGGTAAAAGTTTGTCGCCATTCCACAAGCGGGCGCAATTTTGAAGCGTGACATGTTGGGTATCAATTTACTCGCCATAACATTATCTTTAACAATATAAAAAAAAATTGGGCTAACTTTACTGTTTTATTTTTTCATTCAAAAAAGTGTATTGTTTCAAAAAAAAGTGCGCTTGTAAGACTGCTGTGCAAATACGATGTGACAGAAAGTATTGCAATGACCGCCATTTTATTCTCTAGGATGTTAGAAAAAAATGTATAATGTTTGGGGGTTCTAAGTAATTTTCTAGCAAAAAAACCTTTTAACTTGTAAATACCACATCTAAAAAAAGAGGCCCAGTCCTAAAGTGGTTAAAGTGTGGTGTGTCGCTCCCATCAGCCTTTTAAATTGCTCTGATGTGAAATTATAGCCCAGTTCTCTTTCCCATTCTCGAATGAAATAGGAAGTCATATTTTGGGCGCTCAGAACCAGCCTATACATTCGAGACAACTTATGACTCGACTCTGATAAGTTAACACACCATTCCTCAAAAGTAGTAAGGGGGTTCGCTGGCCTAATCTGGTGCTTCCACTTATTGTGTACAAGTCTGTCAGTTAACGGTACTTCCATACAGCCATTGGTACTTCCCCCAGTATTCAAACCAAATCCACCAATGGAAGCAATTTACCCTGTGGGGCCACGCCAGCGCAATTACCCTTCCATTCCCCAGCGATCTAAACTCCCTTTCTCTTCCCCTGGGGAAAACCAGGGAAATCCTTCCAAAGGGGATATTGGGGGGGCAAACTTTCCCGTACTGTTCGTTCTATCCCAAATGGATAGTGTTGTCTTCGTCAATGGTGATGCATATTCCAACAACCCCCTATAAGAAACCGGAATCCAGGGGGTTCCCACCTCACCCTCCCATTTTGGCCTCTTCAAAATCTTGTGTGCCAACCTGGGATGTTTATCTCCCCACACAAAGGTCATAGAAGCCCTTCATATTTGTTTAAAGAATATCTGTTGGAGTGTTATGGGTATGGTATGTAAAATGTAAATAACCCTGGGAATTAAACTCATTTTAAGTGCGTTTACCCTGCCAAACCATGTCAGAGTATGACTTCTCCACTTTTGCAAGTCTTTTATTATGGATACCATCAAAGGTCCATAGTTTATATCATATAGGCACTTTATAACTGAAGAGATATAAATCCCTAAATAGAATATAGAATCAAGGCGCCAAACAAAAGGAAAAGATTGTTGCAAGGTGGTCCTCATCCTCAAAGGCTCATGGCTCGGCATCAACACTGATTTCTCAATATTTATTTTAAAATTAGATATAAGGCCAAACCTGTCTATTTCCAAAATCAGTTCTGTCTTGAGAAGAGGTACAACAGTAGATCATCTGCGTAAGCTGAGATCTTATGTTCCGTTGATCCAATAGAAATCCCCTTAATCTTCCTATTTCCCCTAATTGTAGGCAGAAAGGGTTCCAGCACCGTAGCAAATAACAATGGGGACAGTGGGCATCCCTGCCTAGTCCCATTCCGTATCTCAAAATAATCTGATAGTCTAGCATTAACTTTAACCCTTGCTCTAGGATCTGCATACAGTGCTGTCACCCATCCCATCATCCGCTCTCTCAGACCCATCTCCCTCAAATCTCCCATAAACTCCCACCCCACCCTATTGAATGTTTTTTCAGCATCCACTGAAATTACTACAATTGGGGTCTGGTTCGGTCCATTATGCATCCAATGCAATACATGCAGGGCCCGAATAGTATTATTTCTAGCCTCTCAGCCCTTCATAAACCCTGTTTGATCTGGGTGAATCAATTTAACTATAGGTTCTTGTAACCTTAGGGCCAGAATTTTAGCCAGGAACTTAGTATCAGACTTAAGGAGGGAGTCTGTAGCTGGCACAGCACTGAGGGTCTTTCCCTACCTTCGGAAAAACCGTCATATAAGCCAACAGTGCCTCTGGAGGCAATGGGTTAGAGACTGAGATAGAGTTAGGGTATCTGCAAAGAGGAACCAACAGGATTGAGGAAAACTTGTTATAATACATATTTGTAAAACCATCAGGTCCCGGGCTTTCACCTAATGGCAAAGCCGTAAGCGCTCCACCCAACACTTCAATGGAGATTGCTTTTTCCACTTCCTCCAAGGCCGCAGATGGAATGGCCTGTAGCCCTGAGGCCTCAAGATATTCCCGAATTCTATCCAAACGTCCACTCTCCTCCGCCACCATAGAAACTGAGTCTATGTTATATAGAGAAGCATAAAAAGCGATGAAACTCAGCTGCTATTGCTTGGGAGTCCACTATCTGCTTATCGCCTGTCTTTATAGGGTGAATCCCATTGTTTATTTAGTTGTCTGGCCAATAGTCTCCCACCCTTATTCCCCTGTTCATAGAATCGGTGGGCAAAGTATCTATGTTTATTTTGAGCTTTCGATCAACCATCGAGAAGCTGTTTTAAGTCTACCCCCAGTTTCTCCAGTCTCTACATGTCCCCAGGTTTTAATTGGACCTCATGTTTAATTTCAAGTTTATGTATTTCCTCTAAGAGCACAACCATTTCCTTCTGTCTCTCTTTTTTAATACGCAACTCCCCTCTGATGATCGCTTTGTGGGCTTCCCATACCACTTGGTCAGACACCTCCTCTGATATATTGGTCTCAAAGTATAGTGCTAGTGTGCGGGACAAGGATTCCACATTCTGTTTATCATCCAAAACAGATTCATTCTATCGCCATGTTCTTTCCAGTCTCCCAATTTATGCCAGACATATCATTAAACTTAGTGGAGCATGGTCTGACGTGGTGATTGACTCAATAGTTGATGAATTTACATAATTTAGATAATATTGATCGATCAACAAAATATCGATCCTTGAATATACATTGTGTATTTTGGAGTAATAACTGAAATCCCTGTCCCGCTCATGCAGCACCCTCCCACTGTCCAGCGAAGGCACTGTTTAACATAACTTAACGCCTTATGAGACACAAAGGTTTTCCCCGAAGAAGTGTCTAGACTAGGGTCAAAGATAATTTTAAAATCCCCTCCCATAACCAATAGACCTTCCCAAAACTTCCCCAGGATATCCAAAGTTTTAAATTTTAGGGTATGTCTAAAAAAAGAAAGCGGCCCTCAGAAACTACTCGTATTTCTGTGGGTACTAAGGGACATTGTTTGTGTATAGCTATTGTAACTCCTCTAGCCCTAGGAATGGGTGAAGGTGCATGAAACCATTGATTATATGGAAAAAGAGGCATATGAGAGGTCGACCCTGCCACGAAGTGCGTCTCTTGCAAAAAAACTATCTCTGCCTTCATGTGACGCAGTTCATGCCAGAGACAGCCCCTCTTACCAATCGAACAAAGCCCTCTCACATTATACAATACAATATTCATTCTACCTGCCATTCTCTCATTACTCCCATGAGTCTCTTATTGTACTGCTGCGCCTGATCGGTGTCTGCGCCCAGCCTTCTGAGCTCTCTCACCTTGGATGCATCTGATGAGAAGAAGAGAAAAAAAAAACACACAAAACCATCTAAAAACCATAACCTACTATGCTGTCTGTGGCACATCCCCCTAAGGGGAGGGTGAATCCGGGCAGAGGTGCACCACCTGTGCCCGGAGTCCCCCCCTTCCGGCTTTTGGCAGAAAACAAAGTCCCTTGTCTCGGGACCAACCTATTGGGGAAAAGATAAATAAAAACATGAACAGAGTACCTTGTGAACCCTGGGCTTCCATTTATATTCTTATATCCTTTTTTTTCCCTTTCCTTTTCCCTTTCCCTTTTTTCCTTTGCGGTATTTCAGCGTATTGCCTCAAGAATTCCCACCAAAGGGGGGAAAACAAAAAAGTATTTAGGGGGGGGGAAGGGAAGGGTGACGGAGGACTAAGAGAGGACAGAGGGAAAAAACAACATAACCCCTTCCCCCATCACCCCCCCCATAAAAATAAATAAATAAATAAAAGAAGGAGGTAATAAAAGGGATAAAAAAGGGAGGGTGGTGGGGGATTAAGAGAGAACAGAGCAAAAACAACCTCTCCCCCCATCCCCCCCACCCAAAACAATCACCCCAGTCAACTCTAGGCAATCTGCTCCTTTCCTCTTAGCCTTTTTCACTTTACACCACTACTCCTGTAGTCCTGTCTTATCCACATCCACACTGATTGTTCGTCAACCTTTAACTGGCACTTGCCATCGTTCTGATCGTTGTAGTGATGGTTTGTAGGTATTCAAGCTCCAATCCGGAAAGTCCTCCAGGGGGAGCTCCTGCACCTCTGTGAAGTGTTGCAAATCATCCTTCATTTTAAATGTTGCTGTTTTCATATTACGGGTTGCTACAACCTTAAAGAGATATCCCCAGCGATATATAACATCAGCTACTTGTAGAACCTCCAGCAAGGGTGATAAATCTGAAAATAAAGCTATTTGTGCACCTTCAAAATCAACCGTGGATTTATTGCGGGCTGCTTTCATTATGGCTTTTTTAACTGGATATCTATGTAGTTTACAAATGACATCTCTTGGTTTTTCTGCATTTTAGGGGTTAGGGGCAAAGGCACGATGGACTCTGTCTATTTCAATCTGATCCAGTGCAGATGGCCCCAGAATTAACTGGAACAGACTGATCACTGATCATTGTATATTTTGCCTACGATCTCTATTTTCTTGATTATCCATTTGATCTAACAGAGCATTCAACACTTCCTCATGATGTTTTGTCATATCTTGGATATCAGCCACTCCTTGTCTAATATCATCCTGGCCCATGTCCATTTCCTCTACTCTGTGCCCAAGTGCCCCTATATCCTCCCTTAAGCCCTCCACGGCCTGTTTGAAGGATGATTCAACAGCAGTTATAAGTAATTGAATGAACCATACAAAGGGTTAACATACTGCACCTGCCCTGTAGAGGCAGTCTCTGGATCCATCACAAGTCCTTTGCTGATTTTTGCTGATTCACTGCTGGGTTTTGTAGTACCACAACTTTCAACTTCCAGGGATTCAACCATCCCTCCTAGAATTCCTTCCACCTCCTGAACACTCGGGTCCCCTCCAATACACTCCCCCTCCGGACCCTCCGTTCCACCACCATAACCGGAGGTGTCTCTCCCTTCTCCTGGGAGCAGAGGCGTATTTAGTGAAAATGGCGCCTATGGCAAGCACTGAAACTGCGCCCCTGTCAAAACATTTGAAACCCATAGGGGGTGTCGTTAGAGTCTGAGATGAAAGAAGGAGAAGGGAAAAAAAAGAAGGATAGGACAGCAGGCCCAGATCCTAGACCACAATAGCAATACAGTATGTGTATTCCAGAAAGTTTAATAATCAGCAGATAAAGATACTCCAAACACCATCCCCCTAGGCAGATCCCATCAGATACAAGATACAAGAGATGGTTAGAGAATGTGCAGACATGGTGCAGGAGACATTCAGATACTGCAGACATGATACAAGAGATCAGGGACTGCAGTTTCTGTCTTACTAACAGTCCATTTGCCAAGCACAGTTAGTAAGACCATAAATGGTTAATAAGTCTGAGAAGATCCAAGCCTGACCAGCCTAAATTCTGAAAGGCAATATAAAAACAAACAAATCATGCAGAACACACTGGACTTTGGCACCAATAGCTCTTTAGAAACAGCTGCAAATCATGATGAACACAGTCACACTTTTGGGTCTTCCAGAAGTCTAATCATATATCAGTGTGCTCACCTGTCCTGTGTGCAGTGTAAAGAGAAGAGCAAGGGGAATCATTTCCTAACCAGTGTGAGCATTGGCTGATCTGCATATAGGACAGGCGAGCTGCTGCTTAGACATCTGCAGCTGGCATTTTGTGTGTGTGACACAGTGTGTGAGAGAGAGACTCAGTGCTCCTCCATCCTCTTTAGGTGTCACATAAACAATGGAAGTCCCTCCTTGTATCAGCTCTATAATGAGCTCCCACCTTCTCCAGCCATTACATTATCTAGCAGAGCTCCATCCCTGTCCTCACCTCTATGATCTTCCTCCCTCCTACAGTCAGCCTGTATTGCTCACCCTTTCTTCTGCTTGATGGTGTCAGGTGTCCTTCAGTGCAGCCCAGGCTACAGCGTCCCCCCCTCCTCCTGGGCACAGTGCTGATGCTCCCGGAGAGTGTATTCCAGATGATAGACACATCAGGGCTAAGGGGAAAGAGCAGCATGCAGCAGGTGGTGGCCATCTTTCTTGTCATGTGATGGCAGTCAGGTGACACCTGTGAGGGCGGAGCCTTCTGTATCCCGGGCAATGATTGACTAGGACACTGTACAACCCCTGCTATCTTTTTAGCTAGTAACTGGTTGTTAGCATAGTTCATCTTTTTTAGGGGGGGGGAATCAGACAACTCGGCCCAGTCCATCCTTGCCTGGGACAAAAACAATTTTTAGGGAAACTACCCGGGATGGCCACAGCCCAGGAATGTCCTAGCAAAAGCTTGACTGTTGGCAGGTATGCCCTGGAAAGTGCCTTGCTGCCCAGCCACTCACCAGCGCCCCCTCCAGGCGGCGCCCAAGGCACTTGCCATATCTGCCATACCCTAGATACGCCACTGCCTGGGAGATCCCTTTCCAGGGTTGTACAGCTCTGCTTTGGGCTCAGAGGTATTTGGCCATTGCCATGTGCTGCAACACCCCTTTCAAAGCCTGTCACTCCTCGACCTTGTACGGGGGGGATCGCATCCGACCCTCCCCAGTCTCCCTCTCATATCAGGAGAGCCGAACTTCCTTCCCTCCTGGTCCAGGGTTCTTTTAATTGCGCTCCCAGGATCCGCACTCTGCACCAAGAGGTATGCTCTAAGCCCGTTAGCCTGGCTCTTTCCACCACCACCGGGCACGAGTGCAGTTGTACTGCGATGTGTGGACATGCTTTAGCCGGTCTAGAGCCTGCTGAACACCACAGCCTATCTTCCTGGATGTGGCCTCATTTACTTGAATGTTACAGGGTTTATCATTTTTGCCCCAGCATGAAGAAAAGTATCACAGTCATGAAAAGTATACGACCTGTCCGACTGCAGCTTAAAGGTGGTGGGCAAAAAGACATGGCTCAACCCCCTGTTTTTACTCCCCCCCCCCATAAAGTGCAGGTGTAAACTTAGCCTTTCTCACACAGTCTTTTTGCAGCTCTCACATGTAAGTTTCCTGTGCCTTCCTGTACCTTAGAGAGAGAACTTTGTAACAGGCCTCCCTGATACTAAGCAGCCAGTTAAAGTAAAAAGATCAGAACCATACACCAGTGTGGTTACCCTCTTAAGCAACCACAGTTGAGAAACTGCCACTGAGAAGCAATGAACCTGTAGGTATAGGATTAGGTATATGGGATTGTATGATATTATTTTTTATTTATTTATTTTTATGGTTGAACTAGATGGACTTGTGTCTTTTTTCAACCTGACTAACTATGTAGCTATGTAACCTGTAAACGGGCATCCACATTATTCTGGTGTTTACCAGCTCCATATTCAGCCATAAGCTTGACTGCTTGCAGTGCCAAAAGCCACCTGGTCACCTGGCTCTTTATTTTCCTAATTTTTACACATCCATTTGTGGGGGGGGGCATGGGCGGGGATCAGCTTAAGGCCCGTTTCACACTTGTGCAACTTGTCATGTGACTTGGGACTGCAAAGTCGCATGACAAGCCGTACCCCATGATTTCCAATAAGTACCATTCATGTCTGTGCGATTTCAAGTCACCCAGACTTCAAAGTAGTCCCTGTACTATTTTGGTCCAACTTTGATGCGAGTTGAGGTCCATAGACCTCAAGTTTACACAGGCATTCCCTGAAATCACTGCAAAATCGTGGCTGCAAAACCGTGCCTTAAAGGGGCCTAAACTGTCTTCCCAAAAATACCTGAGGACTTTTGATTCCAATTTGATAGTCAGCCATTCTTTCTCTACAATGGCTCTGAATTTCTGTGATGTACGATAAGTTTCCCACTTATGCTACAGCATGTTCTTCTCAGTCTCTGATTCGTGATAACTTTGCACCCAATCTCATCTCAGTTGCATCAGTCTGTTCTACTCTTTTGTGAGGTAAGAAGTTACCAACACTGATTACACAAAAGTAGCTTGCTTTAAAGCATGAAATATTAGCCTGGAATATTTTTTTCTGCCTCAGGGTTCCATTTAATCATAACTGACCCTTCGCCCTTGGTGAAATCTGTCAGAGGGGCTGCAATGGAAGCAAAATTGGAAATAAAGCATATAACAACCTGTAATCCCCAGGAATGCGCTAACCTGATTTTTTTAAAGGTTGGAGTCACTTTTAATATAGTTCAAGTTTGTTGATTTTGGGCCTAACCAGACCCTGGTCAGTGACGTAACATAGGTATTTTGCTTCTTCTAGAAACAACAACAAAAGAAAGGGCGCACCGACCTAGTGCATTACCAACATAACCATATTTATTTTGAAAGATAAACTATACTATATTCACAAACACATTTGCTATAGGCATGTAAAGGGTGCCAACAAGTTCACAGTGCTCAGCCAGTGGTGTGGGAAGCCTCAGTAGCATCCAAAGTCTAATGCGTTTCAAGGGCCAAGTCCTCTTCTTCAGAGCCAATATTTCTCCGGGTTGGAGCCACATAAAAGGGAGGCATATTTGTGCCTCCTGTATATTGGAGGAGACCCCGGAGGGAGAGAGACTTATGGCATTAGTTGGATTAGGTAGGTCACACGCCAGACTTATAGCAATACTGCTTCTTTGGGAAAGGCAACTTTCTGGGGCTATGGTGAATGAATTGTAATACTATCTCCTATTTGTTACAAATCTACTACTGTTGGGAATCTGTACCCTTGTTACATGGCTGCTTTGGACCCATAAAACTCTTCAGAGGGGGGAAGAAATTACATCCCCTGCAGTTATACGGGTTACCAAATTAGGAGACACTTTCATGTAAGATCATTTTAATTGGATGGGTTTTTCTCATTTCTGGCCGTACTTCTTGGAGCGATGTTCTATTCTCCATTATTGCCTATCACACTATAGATTATTGGCACATGTTACAGTGCTCATCCCACAGTACCCTCTGGTTTGTGGCTCCCATATTCACCACAGAGGAGAATTTGGTCCCAGGATCTGGACCAGATGACTCCTTCCAAGCTTGAGTAAGCTTCCGCAGGCCATCTCTGAACTGTGACTTCTAAATGTTGACCACATGTAATTATTTAATGAAAGTTTATATGTATATTGTCAACAGAGTTATGTTTTATCTTAGATGCCCTATGCTCCCATTCCTCCCGATGAAGAGACCAGTGTCACAAAACATGTAGAGGACAAGCCGCGCACTTATTCCCTTGTACTTTCAGATTGAAATCTTTCTCGTTATTAGGAGATATGCTATCTACCGTGAGAATTTTGTTGAGGTTAAAGAGGAACTGTACATATCAATCTTGGTTTTATGTTCTACTTGTATTGTCTTTATATGTCATTTTAAGGCATTTTTGTAATAAAAATTGATTTGGTTTACTTTTTAAGATGGTTTAATCCTCACCATTGGGGCACCAAGAAAATCCACTTTTTTGCCACATTTACGATATTGTACGCCCCTTGTGAGTCTGATTATCTTGTAGGCACATTATTAGTCAGTACATTCTCTGGTATGAGGCAGAAGCCCATGCAGGTCAAAAGGCAGCCTCATCTACTAGAATGAGCCCTCAGGGTAGAAAAAATCATCTTTTCTTTAGTGCAGAACTTGCCGGTAGGTTTTTGACAGATCTAAAGTTTTTATATAGCTGATGGATCCTAACCAGTCAAGAAGTTTATCAACCCATAGCATAGGGTAGGCATCACATTTGGAAACACTATTCAATTTTCGAAAATCATTACAAAATCTCAAACTTCAATCTGCCTTTAGAAGGGGAGCATCTTTTAAAATCATTAAAGTGATACTAAAGTCTTATACTTACCTCCTCTGTGCAGTGGATTTGCACAGAGCAGCCCAGAGCCTACTCTTCCTGGGTCCCTCTTTGCTGCTCCTGGCCCCTTTCTCCTGCTGAGTGCCCCCCACAGCAAGCGGCTTGCATTGCTGTGGGGGCATTAAGATAAAAACCTTCTGCCTTTACAACTACTTTAAGCATTTTATGTACCCCTGAAGTAGCTGTATAATGTGCTGAAAATTATAATTTGTAAAACTTCCTAGTAGGAACCCACTTCATGCTTAAATGTGCATATATGTGTTTGTATTCCTGGGGAAGGAGGAGTTCTTCTAAAGAGGATAGAATGGTATAATGGTGAACATAGTTTTTGAGAGAAGGGTTTTATGTTTGCATGCATGATTCCTAATTAAAAAGAAGCATTTTCTGTAAATTGGTATAGGATGAATTGATGTAAGGCCTCTTCCCAGAGACCCTTTTCATATTTGTATTCCTGGAGAAGGAGGAATCCTAACAGAGGAGAGGGCATTACTTTCTGGAGGTTAACCAGAGAAGATCTGAGTCTCTTTTGTGTATTCTATTTTGTTTAATTTCTCTCCTCTGTAATTATCTTATTTCTGATACAGATATATACAGCAGATAAGTGGACTTTTATAGGAATTTGTTTTTTCTATAGGAAGTTTGGGCACCCTGATGAGGAAACCCATATACTGTAGGTGAAGAAACATACATATAGAAACCAAACAGGGAAAAAACAATATGTAAATATGTAAATAAACACACATCACACAATTTGGAAAATAGAAGATAGATATTTAATAGTAAGATGAAAAAGTAAACAATTTTAAAGGACCTAGTAACTCTGAGGGAGTGGACATATAGCATGTGATACATTCATTATAAAACTCAATCTCCTAGCTGCAGACTAATATGATATTTGATTTTGAAAGATAAAAAAATCACTCCCCTTTTTGATATGGCTTTAGAAAAAAACTATTCGACCTGACTAGTCACTGTGGAACTCCTCTATCACTCCTAACTCTAGCAAATTCATTATTTCACCTTCAACTGTTTCCTGCTTTGCTTTAGTCTGTATGGCTTTATGTTAACCCAGAAACCAGGCTCAGTGACAATGTTACGCTGAGTACATGTGGTTATTTTAAGTATCTCTGAGAAAATGTACCTATTCTTTATAATAAAGACTTTGCCTCACTTTTTTTAGCCATTGATGAGGTTTTGACTATTTTTACTTCTGGAACTGAGGAGATTGCATCTTTTGGAGGAATTCGG
The DNA here is from genome assembly GCA_037952835.1 of Lithobates septentrionalis. Lineage (NCBI taxonomy): Eukaryota > Metazoa > Chordata > Amphibia > Anura > Ranidae > Lithobates > Lithobates septentrionalis. The sequence continues at coordinate 1,238,810 of JBBDGP010003773.1, read as the reverse complement.
CAACCACCAGTTTTTCCCATAAAAGGTTATGAGAGTGATGTGATAGATTTGTTTTGGTTTTCCTCAGCTGATGGACTGCATAATTTACCAGTATCCTATCTCAAGAGTTAAAATTGCAAACTTTGGCACCTCTATTATAAATCCTTTACTGAGATTCATGGGCTTGCCCAATAGGATCCAAGAGAAAGGCCAGAATAGCTGCAATTTTATCTTGCATCAAAAAAATATTAAAATCAAAAATGTGTAGCACTGTCAAACCATGCCCTTAATGATTAAAGTGCAAAAAAATCTAATAAATGCAATAAAGATGAAAACGTGAAAAATGAAAAAAAAAGAAAACTAAAAAGAAAAATTGTTAATAGTCCAAGTGTCCCAATTCCACATCCATAAAATGAACTCAAAACATGTGCTGATCCAATGCTCAATTTGTGAAGACACCCGGTGCTCCCCACAGGATAGATAGGGTAAGTGTATCTGCTTACCAGATTTTTAGACCCTTCAGGGTCTATATGCGCATTAGTAAGCTTTCACCCCTCACAATGGTCTCAACCGCATCCACTACCCAGCCTGCTTAATTGGATTCCGCAAATGTATACCCCACAGTTACCATCAGTCAAGGAAACTTCAGAGTCCGGTCACACATTTATCATATGAAAGAGGACGATAAACTCATTGCGCAACATTCTTACAAAAAAAGGATAAAATTAGGCTCAAAATGGAAACATTAGTTTGTCCAGCACCCTCCACAAGTGTTCAGACATCACTGCTGCTCCGTGCCTAGCCTGACATACGTTTCGTCCAATGGGACTTCTTCTGTGAGGCAGTAAGGGTCAGCGGTGCTCACATCACTTCCTTATATTCAGAGAAAATTTCTGTTGCCGAACAGTAGGGAGCAGTGCTGCTAGTATTCAAAACCAGCATGAACCGCACCGCCATATTTTAGTAGTCCAAGACTACTAACGTGGCGGCCATGTTCCAAGGGATCCCACTGCGCTCCATTTTGGCAACATATAATCGAACGTATTGCTCTTTTAATCGGCATATACGATCGGTCCACACACCCATTTAAAAGTATACAGATCCTGTATCTGGTTATCTAAATCACCATTAGTCCTAGCATAACCTTATTGTCACTTACTAATATCAAAATAGCAGTATTAGTGCCGATCACTAGAGGGCAGTGTGTCCACTAACTAACATGGACCGCATCACCATGTTACTGTAGCCAGAGAATCCTCCCGGGGATCCACTGCGCTCCATTTTGGCAACGTATAATCAAACGTATTGCTGTTTTAATCAGCATATACGATCGGTCCACACACTCATTTAAAAGTATACAGATCCTGTATCTGGTTATATAAAACACCATTAGTCCTAGCATAACCTTATTGTCACTTACTAATATCAAAATAGCAGTATTAGTGCCGATCACTAGAGGGCAGTGTGTCCACTAACTAACATGGACCGCATCACCATGTTACTGTAGCCAGAGAATCCTCCCATGGCAGCCATTTTCCAAAAGATCCACTGCCCCCTATTCCAATAACAATGGACCAAACATATTGTTATCCTCAAATAACATACATTCAATCCCCCCATATAATATTCCAATTACTCTAACAGCATATCCATATTAGTGCCTTATATAATGGATGGTAAATATTCTCAATAAAATACGTATAATGAAATACTAAATACAATAATAAGTAAAATATTAAATAAATGTAGCTCCCTAATAAATTCTTTTACTATTAATAATAAAACTATTAATGTCCCACTCAACATTTAACCCCTTTGGCTGATGGAATCGGAGCTCGTATATTCAGCGAGTTTCTCACCTGGATATATGTTGGACCATGTTCATGCCCCTCCAATGTGGTTGGTTAAGGGAGCTTTTGAGGATGGCATCTTAAATAAAAAAGAGAAAGCATATTTGATCCCAATATCTCCAAGAATCCCAGAAATCTATTACCTCATTAAAATTCATAAGTGGCTAGAAAAGCCCCCAGGTCGCCCCATAGTTAGTGGGATTGAGTCAGTGACTTCAAGAGCTAGGAAGTACATTGATTTTTTCCTACAGCCGTTGGTGATTAATACACCAGATGGGCAAGGCTGTAGATGGGCACTGATCAGTCTTCAATGATGGACAAGGCTGTAGATGGGCACTGATTAGGCTGAAATGATGGGCAAGGCTTCAGATGTGCACTGATCAGGTTCCAATGATGGGCACGGCTGCAGATGGGCACTGATTAGGCTGCAATAATGGGCAAGGCTGCAGATGGGCACTGATCAGGCTGCTATGATGGGCAAGGCTGCAGATGGGCACTGATTAGGCTGCAATGATGAGCAAGGCTGCAGTGATGGGCAATGGCGAGGCTGCAGATGGGCACTGCCACTGATAAGGCTGCATTGATGGGCATTGACCCTTATTTTGCTTCAAAATTCTTTATTTAAAATTTAAGTTTTTTTCCTGAAACTTCCCTCTTAAAATCAAGGTATGTGTTATACGTCCATAAAAACAGTATATGCAAGCAAAAATTCTGTTTTTTTATTTTTTTCTCGCTTGTGATTGGATATTTATTGTAAAATGAAGCTTTGCCTCATTTACTAAACTCTGAAGCAACTGCACTTTCAGCTTGCACAGTCTTTTTGCCTTTAGTAAATCAATCCCAATGTTGATAGGTTTGCTACATTGTATCTTTGATTGCAGGAGAGGCGGTTTGTTGATTTATGCTTGTTATATTGTTTTTTATGTGTGCTGTATTAAGGGTATATATTAAGTGCTGTATTAGGGGTATATTTTTCTTTATATACTGCTTTTCCTTTATTTCAAAAGTTTTTTGAATACTGCAGCCTTTTTATTATTATTATTATTATTATTATACAGGATTAGGGATGAGCCGAACACCCCCCGGTTCGGTTCGCACCAGAACCTGCGAACGGACCGAAAGTTCGCACGAACGTTAGAACCCCATTGACGTCCATGGGACTCGAACGTTCGAAATCAAAAGTGCTCATTTTAAAGGCTAATTTGCATGGTATTGTCCTAAAAAGGGTTTGGGGACCCGGGTCCTACCCCAGGGGACATGTATCAATGCAAAAAAAACTTTTAAAAACGGCCGTTTTTTCGGGAGCAGTGATTTTAATGATGCTTAAAGTAAAAAAAAAAAAGTGAAATATTCCTTTAAATATCGTACCTGGGGGGTGTCTATAGTATGCCTGTAAAGTGACACGTGTTTCCCGTGTTTAGAACAGTCCCTGCACCAAATGTCATTTTTAACCACTTGCCGACCGCCTCACGCCTATATACGTGAGCAGAGCGGCACGGGCAGGCAAAATCACGTACCTGAAACGTGATTGCCTTCCCGCGGGTGGGGGGTCCGATCGGACCCCCCCCCGGTGCCAGCTGCGGTCGGCATTTGGTTGGAAGCGATGGGAGACGAGGGGGAGGCCATCCGATCGTGGCCCCCCCCTCGCGATCGCTCCCAGCCAATGACAAACATCCCCTGCCTCTGTATAGTACACAGAGGCAGAGGATGTGATGTCATCTCTCCTCGGCTCGGGAGTTTCCGTTCCAGCGCCGAGGGGAGATGACATGTAAGTGCACCAACACTCACACATACACAGTAGAACATGCCAGGCATACCTTACACCCCCGATCCCCCCCCGATCGCCCCCCGATCCCCCCCCAATCACCCCCCCCCCCTGTCACAAACTGACACCAAGCAGGTTTTTTTTTTTTTTTGTTTTTTTTTTCCTGATTACTGCATAGTGTCAGTTTGTGACAGTTAGCAGTGTTAGGGTAGTGACTGTTACCCCCCTGTAGGTCTAGGGTACCCCCCTTACCCCCCCTAATAAAGTTTTAACCCCTTGATCACCCCCCGTCACCAGTGTCGCTAAGCGATCATTTTTCTGATCGCTGTATTAGTGTCGCTGGTGACGCTAGTTAGGGACGTAAATATTGAGGTTCGCCGTCAGCGTTTTATAGCGACAGGGACCCCCATATACTACCTAATAAATGTTTTAACCCCTTGATTGCCCCCTAGTTAACCCTTTCACCACTGATCACCGTATAACCGTTACGGGTGACGCTGGTTAGTTTGTTTATTTTTTATAGTGTCAGGGCACCCGCCGTTTATTACCAAATAAAAGTTTAGCCCCCTGTAGGTCTAGGGTACCCCCCTTACCCCCCCCCTAATAAAGTTTTAACCCCTTGATTACCCCCTGTCGCCAGTGTCGCTAAGCGATCATTTTTCTGATCGCTGTATTAGTGTCGCTGGTGACGCTAGTTAGGGACGTAAATATTTAGGTTCGCCGTCAGTGTTTTATAGCGACAGGGACCCCCATATACTATCTAATAAATGTTTTAACCCCTTGATGGCCCCCTAGTTAACCCTTTTACCACTGATCACCGTATAACCGTTACGGGTGACGCTGGTTAGTTTGTTTATTTTTTATAGTGTCAGGGCACCCGCCGTTTATTACCGAAAAAAGGTTTAGCCCCCTGATCGCCCGGCGGTGATATGCGTCGCCCTAGGCAGCGTCAGATTAGCACCAGTACCGCGAACACCCATGCACGCACCGTACACGCACCGTACACCTCCCTTAGTGGTATAGTATCTGAACGCATCAATATCTGATCCGATCAGATCTATACTGGCGTCCCCAGCAGTTTAGGGTTCCCAAAAACGCAGTGTTAGCGGGATCAGCCCAGATACCTGCTAGCACCTGCGTTTTGCCCCTCCGCCCGGCCCAGCCCAGCCCACCCAAGTGCAGTATCGATCGATCACTGTCACTTTTTTTTGTAGCGTTTTGGTGAACTGGCAAGCACCAGCGGCCTAGTACACCCTGGTCGTAGTCAAACCAGCACTGCAGTAACACTTGGTGACGTGGCGAGTCCCATAAGTGCAGTTCAAGCTGGTGAGGTGGCAAGCACAAGTAGTGTCCCGCTGCCACCAAAAAGACAAACACAGGCCCGTCGTGCCCATAGTGCCCTTCCTGCTGCATTCGCCAATCCTAATTGGGAACCCACCGCTTCTGCAGGGCCCGTACTTCCCCCATTCACATCCCCAACCAAATGCAGTCGGCTGCATGAGAGGCATTTATATATCCTCCCGAGTACCCCTACCCAACGAACCCCCCCAAAAAAGATGTTGTGTCTGCAGCTAGCGCGGATATAGGCGTGACACCCGCTATTATTGTCCCTCCTGTCCTGACAATCCTGGTCTTTGCATTGGTGAATGTTTTGAACGCTACCATTCACTAGTTGAGTATTAGCGTAGGGTACAGCATTGCACAGACTAGGCACACTTTCACAGGGTCTCCCAAGATGCCATCGCATTTTGAGAGACCCGAACCTGGAAGCGGTTACAGTTATAAAAGTTACAGTTACAAAAAAAAAGTGTAAAAAAAAAAAAAAACACAAACAAAAATAAAAAAAAATAGTTGTCGTTTTATTGTTCTCTCTCTCTATTCTCTCTCTCTATTGTTCTGCTCTTTTTTACTGTATTCTATTCTGCAATGTTTTATTGTTATTATGTTTTATCATGTTTGCTTTTCAGGTATGCAATTTTTTATACTTTACCGTTTACTGTGCTTTATTGTTAACCATTTTTTTGTCTTCAGGTACGCCATTCACGACTTTGAGTGGTTATACCAGAATGATGCCTGCAGGTTTAGGTATCATCTTGGTATCATTCTTTTTAGCCAGCGGTCGGCTTTCATGTAAAAGCAATCCTAGCGGCTAATTAGCCTCTAGACTGCTTTTACAAGCAGTGGGAGGGAATGCCCCCCCCCCCACCGTCTTCCGTGTTTTTCTCTGGCTCTCCTGTCTCAACAGGGAACCTGAGAATGCAGCCGGTGATTCAGCCAGCTGACCATAGAGCTGATCAGAGACCAGAGTGGCTCCAAACATCTCTATGGCCTAAGAAACCGGAAGCTACGAGCATTTTATGACTTAGATTTCGCCGGATGTAAATAGCGCCATTGGGAAATTGGGGGAACATTTTATCACACCGATCTTGGTGTGGTCAGATGCTTTGAGGGCAGAGGAGAGATCTAGGGTCTAATAGACCCCAATTTTTTCAAAAAAGAGTACCTGTCACTACCTATTGCTATCATAGGGGATATTTACATTCCCTGAGATAACAATAAAAATGATTTAAAAAAAAAAAAATGAAAGGAACAGTTTAAAAATAAGATAAAAAAGCAAAAAAATAATAAAGAAAAAAAATAAATAAATAAAAAGCACCCCTGTCCCCCCTGCTCTCGCGCTAAGGCGAACGCAAGCGGCGGTCTGGCGTCAAATGTAAACAGCAATTGCACCATGCATGTGAGGTATCACCGCGAAGGTCAGATCGAGGGCAGTAATTTTAGCAGTAGACCTCCTCTGTAAATCTAAAGTGGTAACCTGTAAAGGCTTTTAAAGGCTTTTAAAAATGTATTAATTTTGTTGCCACTGCACGTTTGTGCGCAATTTTAAAGCATGTCATGTTTGGTATCCATGTACTCGGCCTAAGATCATCTTTTTTATTTCATCAAACATTTGGGCAATATAGTGTGTTTTAGTGCATTAAAATTTAAAAAAGTGTGTTTTTTCCCCAAAAAATGCGTTTGAAAATCGCTGCGCAAATACTGTGTGAAAAAAAAAAAAATGAAACACCCACCATTTTAATCTGTAGGGCATTTGCTTTAAAATAATATATAATGTTTGGGGGTTCAAAGTAATTTTCTTGCAAAAAAAAATAATTTTTTCATGTAATCAAAAAGTGTCAGAAAGGGCTTTGTCTTCAAGTGGTTAGAAGAGTGGGTGATGTGTGACATAAGCTTCTAAATGTTGTGCATAAAATGCCAGGACAGTTCAAAACCCCCCCAAATGACCCCATTTTGGAAAGTAGACACCCCAAGCTATTTGCTGAGAGGCATGTCGAGTCCATGGAATATTTTATATTGTGACACAAGTAGCGGGAAAGAGACAAATTTTTTTTTTTTTTTTTTTGCACAAAGTTGTCACTAAATGTTATATTGCTCAAACGTGCCATGGGAATATGTGAAATTACACCCCAAAATAAATTCTGTTGCTTCTCCTGAGTACGGGGATACCACATGTGTGGGACTTTTTGGGAGCCTAGCCGCGCACGGGACCCCGAAAACCAAGCACCGCCTTCAGGCTTTCTAAGGCCGTAAATTTTTGATTTCACTCTTCACTGCCTATCACAGTTTAGGAGGCCATGGAATGCCCAGGTGGCACAACCCCCCCCCAAATGACCCCATTTTGGAAAGTAGACACCCCAAGCTATTTGCTGAGAGGTATAGTGAGTATTTTGCAGACCTCACTTTTTGTCACAAAGTTTTGAAAATTGAAAAAAGAAAAAAAAAATTTTTTTTTCTGGTCTTTCTTCATTTTCAAAAACAAATGAGAGCTGCAAAATACTCACCATGCCTCTCAGCAAATAGCTTGGGGTGTCTACTTTCCAAAATGGGGTCATTTGGGGGGGGTTTGTGCCATCTTGGCATTTTATGGCCTTCAAAACTGTGATAGGTAGTGAGGAGTAAAATCAAAAATGTATGCCCTTAGAAATCCTGAAGGTGGTGCTGGGTTTTCGGGGCCCCGTACGCGGCTAGGCTCCCAAAAAGTCCCACACATGTGGTATCCCCGTACTCAGGAGAAGCAGCTGAATGTATTTTGGGGTGCAATTCCACATATGCCCATGGCCTGTGTGAGCAATATATCATTTAGTGACAACTTTTTGTAAATTTTTTTTTTTTTTTTTGTCATTATTCAATCACTTGGGACAAAAAAAAAAAATATTCAATGGGTTCAACATGCCTCTCAGCAATTTCCTTGGGGTGTCTACTTTCCAAAATGGGGTCATTTGGGGGGGTTTTGTACTGCCCTGCCATTTTAGCACCTCAAGAAATGACATAGGCAGTCATAAACTAAAAGCTGTGTAAATTCCAGAAAATGTACCCTAGTTTGTAGACGCTATAACTTTTGCGCAAACCAATAAATATACGCTTATTGACATTTTTTTTACCAAAGACATGTGGCCGAATACATTTTGGCCTAAATGTATGACTAAAATTTAGTTTATTGGATTTTTTTTATAACAAAAAGTAGAAAATATCATTTTTTTTCAAAATTTTCAGTCTTTTTCCGTTTATAGCGCAAAAAATAAAAACGGCAGAGGTGATCAAATACCATCAAAAGAAAGCTCTATTTGTGGGAAGAAAAGGACGCAAATTTCGTTTGAGTAGAGCATTGCATGACCGTGCAATTAGCAGTTAAAGCGACGCAGTGCCGAATTGTAAAAAGTGCTCTGGTCAGGAAGGGGGTAAATCCTTCCGGGGCTGAAGTGGTTAAAGGAAAAAATCTCATTCAAAACTGCTTGCGGGTTTAATGTAATGTCGGGTCATGGCAATATGGATGAAAATCAGTGAGACAAACGGCATGGGTACCCCCCAGTCCATTACCAGGCCCTTTGGGTCTTGTATGGATATTAAGGGGAACCCCGCACCCAAAATAAAATAAGGAAAGGTGTGGGGCCACCAGGCCCTATATACTCTGAACAGCAGTATACAGGCGGTGCAAACAAGACAGGGACTGTAGGTTTGTTGTTAAGTAGAATCTCTTTGTAATTTTGAACGGGTACATTTTTAACGTGTTTAGCTCCAGCCAAAAAATCTTTTTTAAGCTTTTTGGAAAACATAGGGAAGGGTTATCACCCCTGTGACATTTGTTTTGCTGTCTTTCCTCCTCTTCAGAAGATTTCACCTCACTTTTTGTCCCAATGAAAAATGTTTTTTGAAAATTTGGGTTTTTTTGTGGAACAAGGATTGGAAAGCATCAGTGGAAACGAGAATTTTTTTTCCCATATTAACTCTTACAGGAGAGAATTTCCCTTCCTAGGGGTAGATTTCATCTCACTTCCTGTTGTCTCCTTCCGTTTGCAAGTAGGAGTCGTTTGTAAGTTAGATGTTTGAAAGTAGGGTCCTGCCCTATATACTCAGCAGAAATTTGGGCCTTAGGTGTTGCTGTGGCCACAACACTGTAAGCCCTCACAGGGCCCTGCTGTGAAATATTAGATCAAGAATTGTAATTACATGCCCCTGTTGAACAGGAGCTGAAAAATTAGGCCTTAGGCACTGGTGCTGGTGCCACAACACTGCAACCCCTCACAGACACTCTAGTTGGAACGCAGGAACGAGCCCTGCTGCAAAGTATTGCATCAAAAATTGTAATTACACGCCCCTGTTAAACAAGGGCTGAAAAATTGGGCCTTAGGCACTGGTGCTGGTGCCACAACACTGCAACCCCTCACAGACACTCTAGTTGGAACGCAGGAACGAGCCCTGCTGCAAAGTATTGCATCAAAAATTGTAATTACACGCCCCTGTTAGACAGGGGCAGAAAAATTGGGCCTTAGGCACTGGTGCTGGTGCCACAACACTGCAAGCCCTCACAGACACTCTAGTTGGAACGCAGGAACGAGCCCTGCTGCAAAGTATTGCATCAAAAATTGTAATTACACGCCCCTGTTAGACAGGGGCAGAAAAATTGGGTCTTAGGCATTGGTGCTGGTGCCACAACACTGCAACCCCTCACAGACACTCTAGTTGGAATGCAGGAACGAGCCCTGCTGCAAAGTATTACATCAAAAATTGTAATTACACGCCCCTGTTAAACAGGGGCTGAAAAATTGTGCCTTAGGCACTGGTGGTGGCGCCCAGAACCAAAAATGTTCTTACAAGCTATCAGCGTGATGATTGAGGAGGAAGAGGATAATTACTCAGGGATAGTCACTCAGCATCAGCATAGGCAGTCTTTGAAGGGATCTGAGATTTCAAAAAAATGTATTCGGTTACATCAGCATCAGGTGCTTGGTAGCTGGTGGTGATCCAAGGCTGATTCATTTTTATAAAGGTCAGTCGATTGACCGAGTCGGTGGACAGACGCACCCTGTGATCGGTTACCATGCCTCCAGCAGCACTGAATGTGCGTTCCGAAAGAACGCTGGATGCAGGACAGGCCAGTAGCTCAATTGCATACTGTGCAAGCTCTGGCCAGTGATCCATCCTCAAGACCCAGTAACCCAGAGGATTTTCGGTGGGAAAGGTGTCCAAGTCTGATCTTGCCCCTAGGTATTCCTGCACCATGTAAAACAGACGCTGGCGATGGTTGCTGGAACCGATCATACCTTGGGGCTGCGGACCAAAAAATTGTCTGAACGCATCGGTCAGACGGCCGCCTTCTCCACCGCTCCTTCTTTGACTGACCGAAGCCTCAGCAACACGTTGTCCAGAAACAGGAGTTTGTAACCTCCCAGTCTCTGGGAACGCGTTGCACAGACCTTTCTGCAAGGCCTCCCGAAGATGTTTCATCCTCTGCTCCCTCTGCGATGGCAAGATAAGGTCCGCAACCTTACCCTTGTAACGTGGATCAAGGAGGGTTGCCAGCCAGTATTGGTCCTTCTCCTTGATACCACGAATACGAGGATCCTTACGCAGGCTTTGCAGGATCAGGGAGGCCATGCAGCGTAGGTTTGCTGAGGCATTCGGTCCGGAGTCCTCTGGGTCACTAAGGACGACATGGTCCACAGCCACCTCCTCCCAGCCACGTACAAGTCCATGTGTTTCTTGGGACTGATCCCTTAAAGACTGCTGCTGATGCTGAGTGCCAGGCTCCACCTCCATACTGACACAATCTTCCTCCTCCTCCTCCTCCTCCTCCTCCTCTTCCTGTGTGATCGGCGGGCACGCAGGAACACTGTCTGGATAAAGGGGGCCTTGAGAGCTAAGGAAGTCCTCCTCTTCCTGCCTCTGTTCTGCCTCAAGTGCCCTGTCCATTATTCCACGCAGCGTGTGCTCCAACAGGTGGACAAGGGGGACAGTGTCACTGATGCATGCACTGTCACTGCTCACCATCCTCGTGGCCTCCTCAAATGGTGACAGGACAGTGCATGCATCCCTGATCATGGCCCACTGGCGTGGGGAAAAAAAACCAAGCTCCCCTGACCCTGTCCTGGTGCCATAGTCGCACAGGTACTCATTGATGGCCCTCTGCTGCGTGTGCAGCCGCTGCAGCATGGCCAACGTTGAGTTCCACCTGGTGGGCATGTCACAGATTAGGCGGTTCTTGGGCAGGTTAAACTCCTTTTGGAGGTCCGTCAGCCGAGCACTGGCATTATATGACCGGCGGAAATGCACACAGACTTTCCTGGCCTGCCTCAGGACATCCTGTAAGCCCGGGTACCTGCCCAAGAACCGCTGCACCACCAAGTTAAGGACGTGAGCCAAACAGGGCACATGGGTCATTTGTCCCTGTCGGAGGGCAGAGAGGAGGTTGGTGCCATTGTCGCAAACCACCATTCCTGCCTTAAGTTGGCGTGGCGTCAACCACCTCTGAACCTGCCCCTGCAGAGCTGACAGAACCTCTGCCCCAGTGTGGATCCTGTCCCCCAAGCACACCAGCTCAAGCACCGCATGGCATCTTTTGGCCTGTGTACTTGCGTAGCCCCTTGAACGACAACGGAGCACCGCTGGTTCAGAGGAAGAGGCCATGGAGGAAGAAGAAGAGGAGGGGGTGGAGGAGAGAGGTGTGTCACAATCACTAGCATTTTGGAGGCGTGGTGGTGGAACAACCTCCAACACTACTGCACCTTGTCCTGCATCCTTACCAGCTGCCAGCAGAGTCACCCAATGCGCCGTGAAACTTAGGTAACGTCCCTGTCCATGCCTGCTGGACCATGAGTCAGCGGTAATATGCACCTTACCGCTGACCGCCCTGTCCAGCGAGGCATGGACATTGCCTTGCACATGCCGGTAGAGAGCCGGAATCGCCTTCCGTGAGAAAAAGTGGCGTTTGGGTACCTGCCACTGAGGAACCGCACATTCCACAAACTCACGGAAGGGGGCAGAGTCTACCAATCGAAAAGGCAGCAGTTGAAGTGCTAGCAATTTTGCCAAGCTAGCATTCAACCGCTGGGCATGTGGATGGCTCGGAGCAAACTTCTTTCGGCGGTGCAGCAGCTGGGGCAGGGAAATTTTCCTGGTACAATCTGACGTCGGTGTACCAAAAGCAGATTGCCCACAAGTACTTGGCTGTGACACACCTAATTCTACACCTTCATTCCTCTCAGTGCAGGTCTCAGAGAGGACTGAAGGTCTAGTGGGGTTGGAAATCTCAGCTGATGAGGAGCAAGGAGAGGTCCTCTTTGTTCTTTGGTGTGGGTCTTTTAGATACACTTGCCAACGAACTGCATGGCAGGTCAACATATGTCTGGTCAAGCATGTGGTACCCAAGCGGGAGATGTTTTGGCCACGTGAGATACGCTTGAGACATATGTTGCAAATAGCAGCGGTGCGATCTGATGCACTCGTCTCAAAAAAGGCCCACACCAAAGAACTTTTTGAATAACGTGCAGAGACTGCAGCGCCCTGCACATGTGGAGCTTTGGGGTATGATGCAGTCAATGTGCTGCCCTTAGGCTGGCCCCTGGAGGGCATCCTGCCTCGTTGGTGATGTGCCGCCTCCTCCTCCTCCTCTCTCCTATCAGGCACCCACGTTGAGTCAGTGACCTCATCATCCCCTCCCTCCTCATCACTGGAGCAAACCTGGCAGTATGCTTCAAGCAGGGGAAGCATGACTGCCAGATTGCTGTCCTTCTTGGGCACCCCCTCTGTCCGTGCTCATGTTACTGCCTTCATCGAGCTCAGTATCATCATCAGAGCCTTCCAAACGCTGGGCATCCTCCTGGAGCATGTACCCAACACTGTGGTCAAACAGTTCGAGGGACTCCTCAGGAGGACATGGTGGAGCTAGGGAAGGAGTCACTGATGACATTGAGCCGAGGGAAGAGGCCGCTGCTTTGCCAGACAAAGCACCCTGGGCATGGGTGAGAGAGGATGAGGAGGATGAGGACGGCCTGGTCATCCACTCGACCAAGTCTTCCGCATGTTGCGGCTCAACACGGCCAGCTGCCGAAAAAAAGGCCAAGCGTGTCCCATGGCCACGTGCTGATGAGGATGCACCATCTCCACGACCAGAACTAGACACAGAGCCTGCTTGCCCTCTCTTATTGGCTTGTGACTGTCTGCCTCTCCTTCTTGGCCTTCCAGACATACTAATGGCCTGTAGCTGCACTAAGCTGGGATATATATATATATATATATATATATATATATATGTACTGATACTGCAGCTAGCAAAATCAACTGCCTGCCTGTAGTATGAGAACACCACCAACCTTCTACAGGTAGCTTTAGCTGAACGCTGTGAGGTGGACGCACCCCACTAACTTGTAGGTTTAGCTGAACACTGTGAGCAGGACGCACTGCACTAACTGTAAATAGTCTAGCTGCCTGACCGTGGTACTAATAGGATCAAAAGAACACCAGTAATTTTCTTTAGGTAGCTGTAAATACTGTAACAAGACAAGCCTGCCTGTCAGTAGGAAGATAACAGGAACGGATCTAGCTGAACACTGTGAGCAGGACGCACTGCACTAAATGTAAATAGTCTAGCTGCCTGACCGTGGTACTAATAGGATCAAAAGAACACCAGTAATTTTCTTTAGGTAGCTGTAAATACTGTAACAAGACAAGCCTGCCTGTCAGTAGGAAGATAACAGGAACGGATCTAGCTGAACACTGTGAGCAGGACGCACTGTACTAAATGTAAATAGTCTAGCTGCCTGACCGTGGTACTAATAGGATCAAAAGAACACCAGTAATTTTCTTTAGGTAGCTGTAAATACTGTAACAAGACAAGCCTGCCTGTCAGTAGGAAGATAACAGGAACGGATCTAGCTGAACACTGTGAGCAGGACGCACTGCACTAAATGTAAATAGTCTAGCTGCCTGACCGTGGTACTAATAGGATCAAAAGAACACCAGTAATTTTCTTCAGGTAGCTTTATATACTGTAACAAGACAAGCCTGCCTGTCAGTAGGAAGATAACAGGAACGGATCTAGCTGAACACTGTGAGCAGGACGCACTGCACTAAATGTAAATAGTCTAGCTGCCTGACCGTGGTACTAATAGGATCAAAAGAACACCAGTAATTTTCTTCAGGTAGCTTTATATACTGTAACAAGACAAGCCTGCCTGTCAGTAGGAAGATAACAGGAACGGATCTAGCTGAACACTGTGAGCAGGACGCACTGTACTAAATGTAAATAGTCTAGCTGCCTGACCGTGGTACTAATAGGATCAAAAGAACACCAGTAATTTTCTTTAGGTAGCTGTAAATACTGTAACAAGACAAGCCTGCCTGTCAGTAGGAAGATAACAGGAACGGATCTAGCTGAACACTGTGAGCAGGACGCACTGCACTAAATGTAAATAGTCTAGAAGATAACAGGAACGGATCTAGCTAAACTGAATACAGTGTATATATATATATATGCAACACCTGGGATGCATATATATACACAATACACTTTAAGTGCAGCTAACTGACTGACTGTCCTGCCTAATCTAGCTAACTCAAATGAAATGACACTGTCTCTCTTTCTTTCTAAGCACACCGGAACACACTGCACAGGGCCGCCGTGCAGGCAGCCTTATATAGTGTGGGGCGTGTACTAAATCCCCTGAGCCATAATTGGCCAAAGCCTCCTTGGCTTTGGCCAATTACGGCTCTCTGTTCAGGCGGCGCTGTGATTGGCCAAGCATGCGGGTCATAGTGCATGCTTGGCCAATCATCAGCAAGCAATGCACTGCGATGCCGCAGTGAATTATGGGCCGTGACGCGCCACACGAATTTGGCGCGAACGGCCCATATCGTTCGCAATTCGGCGAACGACCGAACAGCCGATGTTCGAGTCAAACATGGGTTCGACTCGAACACGAAGCTCATCCCTATACTGGATTTATATAGTGCCAACAGTTTGCGCAGCGCTTTACAACATGGGAGCAGACAGTACAGTTACAATACAATTCAATACAGGAGGGATCAGAGGCCTCATTAGAGCTTACAATCTGGAAGGGAGGCTCAAGTGGAACAAAAGGTAATTACTGTGGGGTAGATAGATAGATAGATAGATAGATAGATAGATAGATAGATAGATAGATAGATAGATAGATAGATAGATAGATAGATAGATAGATAGATAGATAGATAGATAGATAGTGACGTGGATACCTTTATACATACCTCACTTATATACTTAATGATACATAAGTGATTAAAACCTTCTATCTATATATGAATCAACCCATGAAATTAAGAACGAATGATATCTGTTCGAAAAGGGTAACAATCTAATTTATTTAAACTTACTATTGTACAGAAAAGAAACTTGTGGTAATATGAGATTAGCAACTATAACATAAATGATATAACCTTAAAAACAATGTTACCAATGATAATAAATATTGCTATAATGGTCATACCCATGCTATCCAGAGATTAATAAGGTATTAAGGCCAAATCCTACAGTAGAAAAGATTACAGAAAAGAAAAGAGACAGAAGATAATAGAGATACATTGTATAGAGAAGTCTTACGTAACCATCCTTCATCTAGACCGTCAGCACAAGAGAATGGGCAGTGATCTGTGCTGCAATATATACACTTGTAAACCTCCCCCTTCCTTCCATATGCCAAAACTGCTACATTGAGTCAATGGGGGTGGGGGGCTCTCTTACCAGCTACCATATCCTGACCAGGTTATTCCTGTTCCCTTCACACCTCCCACCTCCTTTGAAGTGACACTGTACTATCAAATGGTCAGATAGCCACTCCAGATAACATTCCACAGCAGGGCAAGATGTCTCTGTTGATTCCAAACTAGGGTTCTCAAACTATAGTCACTGAAAAGTCACTGCAAGTAACATTAATAATAAGGTCCATCACCTTCAGAGCCCAAATCTCCACCACAGTCCCCCCTGAAGTTCATTCTTGAACTTATGTCCTTCTTCAATGATTCTGTACCCACCCACAACAGCCCAGAAGCCCCGACCCTTCCCCACCACCACTGCGGCCTCCTCTTCCTTTCTTGAACACGCCGGAACTCCTCAAGGTAGGCTTAAGACAGTAAAGAAATCCTGGTGCCTTTGAGACTTCACATCCAAACCATGAGTGTCTGTACTGCAATGTTTCATCGCCCCTCTGCCTTGGAGGAATGGAACTCCAACATTGATGGCGGGATCCTGGCATATCTAGTCCTGTATCTTTGTAAGACCATGTAATGGTTGCATCGATTGGATCGGACCGCGAGACAGCACTTTTCAGCATGGTGAAGGAAAGTCCAGGAAAGTCTTATTCGTGACACATTTATCTCAAGAAATAACTTGGTGGTCGCTGCTTCTTCAGGTGGGGTCGGGTGGGCCTCCAGACAGTCGTGCATGAATACAAACAGAAAGAGGAGAACGTTAGTGTACAGATATTGGAGAAATGCTGGACAGGAGCAGAGTGTTGGCCATTAAGACTAAATACTCCTAAAGGGTGTAATGTGGATGAGTAGAGTGGGTTACCCACAGGGTACAGAGTCTGAGCAACAGCCAGTATCATCCATGGCCCTTGATGGTAGGGATAGTCAATACTGTCATTGCCAGGTCCCTGGGTTCACCACACCTGCTCACGGGGCTCAGGTTAAGGCAGTAGGTAGACTAGGGGAGGTGGAATTACATTAAGACATAAAACTGGATGTCCAGGGATACTTTAGTTAAAATATGGTACTTGCGGGCAGGCAAAGTCCTTTTTAAACAAAAATGATATGACTGATGTCTTAGTTACATTATCTTGAGAAGATAGATGATAGAAATCAAAGGAAAAAAAACTCAGAGAGCATAATATTAAAGAAGAAAAAGGAATGGAAGAGAGGTGAGTAATGAAAATGAACAGGAAAAATAGTGGAAATGAAAAAAAAAAGAACAAAAAAACGAAAAAAAACTACAGATTGAAGGCTGCTCCAACCAAGACTGTTAAAGAGCCTTGAATCTGTATATATATATATATATAAGAAAAATGAATACATTGGTTAAAAAACATAATAAAAAACAAAAAAGAACAAAAATGTTTTTCTTGAAAAAAAAACCTCCTCTCCCATTAACAGTATTTTTGCAGGTCAGGTACACAGATATTAACAACAAAAGGGAGAGAAAAATAATTTAAAAAAAATAAATAAATAAAAAATAATAAAAATGATTAAAACTTTTGGAATTTAGGTAAACCTGACTGCACTTTATTACTAAAAATTGAAGAGGCTTATCCCTGGAACAAGAAAAATATAGTTCTAGGGTCCTCTCTTACATGCGCAACTTCTTTGTACTGGTCTGGATTGGATCTTGCTTCCTCAGAGATTTGTTTCTGAGTTAGTGGCCTTTCTGTTCCTTGAGAGAAGATACCTCATTGAGGTGCACATTCTCATAGCTTTGGCATTCATTCTCCTGATAGTAACGCACAGTATTACCTGCATCAGGAAAAGCAATAAGGCTGCACAGGTTAGGACAACAACAGGGTGGAGCAAAATGTTTAGGAAAGCTGTAGCGTTCGGACTATACCCAAATAAACTTTCCCAACAGGAAATCTTAGTGTCTGCGTCTAAAGCGTGGGATACTTGGATCAGTCTATTTTGATCATGGGTGAGTCGTATGGTGGCTTGTTTTTCAGCATCTCTTAGTACATTTAATATTTCATCCTGTTGTCCGAAATCCATCAGCCAAGCTTTTAACTCAGCCCCAAAACCCAGAGGAAGTTTCTGTAGGTGTAAGGGGATGTCAGGTTTGCTATAAAACCTTTCTTCAGGGGTGATCGGGGTATACAACCCGGTGTTCCTGCTATATCCATGCCACGGGCCAGAGGAGGTGTACCATAGACTCCCCCGAGGTAGTGTACCCTGCTGAGTACCATTTAACCTGATGCTGAAAACAGTGCATCATTAGACACGTGATACTAGCACCAGTACCCTGGTCTCCAGTCTCAAGTAGTTTTAACTTTGTTTAGGACCAGTTGGGTCACTACCCCGGCATCCATTAGACATGACCCCCTCCTGTGCCAGCATTATTGCCTTTTCCCATAGCACAACCCTTACCTTCCTCTAGCACTCATCAGTACCAGTCATCTGAGGCTGTCCAGACTCAAACCATCAGAACAAGATGGACTCCAGGGTGTAATCCAGTAGAGTCTGATAGGATAGTACCCAGATTGACCGTGATATCTGCACAATGTTCCATCCCGGCCATTAGGGATGAGAACAGTGCAAGTAAGATTTTTGACGATCCTGGAACTGAGTCATCCACCAATCTATCACGACTCATAGGCAACCTGGATACTACCCCCCCCCCCCCCTGTCTGTCCTTGCAAAGTGATGCTGGACAGAGCAAGTTGGCTTTCCTAACCCCTTCCCTGATATGTAGCACAAGACCCCCCCAATGTGATCCTGAATATCTCCAGCTCCATAGTGTTTTAAAGTACCCAGTGCCCCACCTCCAGCTCCACAGACAGTCTCCATTAAGCCTCTCTTTCCTAAGGATGGGAAATAGTCAGAATACCCGGATTGAAAACCACCTGCCACCAGGTACACTTATCTCTTCATAGAGGTTGCACACCTTATGGGGCACTGGTCTTCCTGTCATGCAGGACACAGACCACTAGTTAAGGTACGCAAGGAGTCTAGGACAGGAAGGACACCTATGGGTATCCACTGAGGAGAATACAGCATGCCCACACAACTCCATCCCTGTGCCTGGATTTCAGAGACCATGCCCAGGGTATACAATGCACCTCTATCTATGGTTAGGTTCAAAGAACCCTCTAGTTCCCTGACTAACGTTACATCGGTATTCCTTAGGACACAGAAACAAACTCGTCTATGTCCCAAATAATACCCGGGTGCTTCCTTCCCAGCAATGACCTCTCCATCCAGAACACAGAGTGCAATATCTTACACAATCTTCCTGCACAACTCTTCTCTAGGCTCTCCCAAGAGTATACACTCTCAACTTGTATGCCATCAGGCAGGCCCTCATACTACACATCTGAAGGTAAATCTGAAGGAAATTGGAAAACAAAAATTGCATAATGTGTATCCAATTAGAGGAACTTCTGCTACCAAACACAACTGGCCAAAGGGCAAAGAAATATCCCTTGCAGCACTGAGGCGCCTGGATCACTGAACAGTAGTGGGTACACGAGCCGACCCTTTAAAGCCAGGAAACCCAATTATCGAATCTGGGAAATAAAACACCAATAAAATTTAGTAATAAATATTCCATTTTCCTCCTAGAAACAAAATAATCCAATGGTTATATACCTGTAACAAGGCATTAGCATATGAAACACAAATATACATTACATAAACAGTGCACTTTTTTTTTAAGATACCAAAAAATTGTTGAGCTCAACTTATCATTAATATGTATTACTTAATACACATTAATACCACGTGGATTTTTTTTTCTATGGTATACCAATAATTCCCCCCAAAAAAAGTATTCACCATGGTTGAAAAAATTAGCAATCCGTAAAAAATCTTTTAGCAGTATCATTTGTCAACAGATCATAATACCTCACCACAAAGAACCTCTCCAGTACTGTTTTCCTGAAAAACAAAGTAATTTTAGTACATGTATCTTTCAATTCACTACAGAAAATTATCTTGGCTCAGGTTATTTGCATGTCAATACAGTTCGCTGTACTTTTTCACAGACCTGGTGAGAAAGAAGGGGGGTCATTTGGGTGGGCTGTCAGCAGCTGAGAACAAACGTCACACAACACGACATATATTGCATACTCCACACACAATTGGCTAGGTTAAAGATGACCTCTAGACATCACACATATCAGCATGTTTTCTATAATAACCTGTACTTCTTCTTAAACCCATAACATCTGTTTGGTAAGGTTGAAATTCTTTCAGAGTACCATCCCATTTCATTAGCCCCTTCTCAGCTGTATGGACGCATTCTCAGGAGTTTGGAATGATTTCTCCTTAAATCCCATAGTAATAACATTCACTTCCTCTGTTTTATTTGCTGACTCCAGCATCCATATAAATAACGTGTCTTTTTCATATGGCCGTGTCATCTTTCTGTGGTGAGCAAGGTACAGATTTTCCCAAGCTCTTGGCTTAAAAGTACCTCTTTTAAAATACTTCTTCCCAGTCCAACGATCCCAATCTTGCAAATATTTCACAACCCAAGGTCCATATCTATCTATCATCTCTTCCCTTGGGGTCATTTGATAGGGTTTACCCCATTCAGACCCCCTCTTTGAAGCGATTAGATTACCCATCCTTTACGGACTCCGGACCTTGAACTGATTCCCCAACCTTTTTACAGGTTGCCTTTACTTCAGAGGTAGCTACTCTCTGACCAAGAATTGGGTTGACAGGTACCGCCCCTGTCACCCTTGCTGATTTTTTTTTTTCACTACTTGTCAGAACAATTTTTTCCGGACTCTGCGTACAGAGAACCCCGCGTTTACTTTCGGAGCGGTTATGGTTTGCGCCTTTATCACGATAACCGGCCCCCGCATTCCGGTTATTTTACACGGCCTGAGCGGGCTGCTAGCGTACTACTCCTAATGTTCCCTGTTCTGACTATAGTCCTTCAAAAAAAAATAGCCTGGAGATTTTCCGAACTATAATAGTTCAATCTCCCACGTGGACTTTTCAGAGGTATTCTAAAGGAAATGCTTAAGGAAGGGCTATTACTTCTGTTATCTCCATAATGATTAGCATAAACTTGGATAATCAGGACCCTATGGGTGCTTGTAGTACAGGAGGCAGTTTACTGATGCACACCTTATTTCAATATGATTGGTATCAGTTTACAATATAGCCAGTGTATACAGGTCTAATTACAAAGCTCACCATCCACAGTTAGTAGTTTACAAAGAGACAGATCCATACCAGGGCTGAAACAACTAATCGACTAATCTACAACCAATCGACCACAAAATCATTCGACTACTACCTTCACAATCGATCAATCGGCCGGTAACACAATGGGGGTTAAAAAACAAAAACAAAATGAGCCCTCTATAGTACAAAAAAAACAATCGCAAACGTAAATATAACTTTCACCGTTCTACAGTAAAAAATGAACCCCTTACAGTAGTGACTATCTGCTCCCCCCTGCACCACAAAGGGCCAACCCTAGCCTTCTCAACCCCATTATGTTAATAAACGTCTTAGACCTGGTTCACATCTATGTGCTTTTCTGATGCCTTTTGCAGAAACACACTACAGTTCATTCACATGGCCTCCCATGAGACACGTTCACATCCATGCCCCCCCCCCCAGCATATTTGGAAAGGGTCAGGGACTCCCTCCTTAACGCAAAACAGCGCCTCTTCTGTTCAATACACTTCAATGGAGAAGCTGCAGAAAAACATACAATGCACCCCTGCAGCAACCCGTGTCTTCCAATCTGACCTACAACAACCTGGCCAGAAAAAACAAAAATGCAAATTGCAGCAAAATCACGTGCAAAAAAATCGAAAACGCACAGCAAAAAGCACTGCAGAAACAGATAAAAAGCAAACTGCATAGGCGTGCACCGAGCCTCATGCTGGCCACACAGATCAATTTTCAGACAGGAATATTCAGACGAAAAATCTTTGTACCTTCGCTGAATGGAAAAAAAATGTTTGAAATTTTAACTTGTTTTTAACATTCTGTTTTTAAAATCAATGTAATTTCTGAACGAAAACCACATACACTGTCTGACAATTCCCTTGACCAAGAAGTTCCCTATTATCTCCAAATCTTCCCATCACTGTGGTTGAAAATAAACGTCACCCCACTAACGATTAGAAAATCAAACGAACGCTCCCAAAAATGACACCCTTCTTAGAAGAAGACATTGTTTTTTTTTTTCTTTAAATAAAAAAGTTTGATCTCTGAGTCTGATGATATCCGCCAGACTCACCCCCCACAGTACACACAGCATACACAGCATATCTCTCTTCTAATAGTCCACACAGTACATCTCTTCTGTCTGCCACTTCCAGAGTAGACCAAACATCCTGCTCCCTAACCATAACTGCATAGAGATATCTAAGAATAAATTGCCCCCTTCCTAAACTCTTGCAGGATATACAATACAAGTCTCAAAACAATGAATTGCCCTCTGAAGAACTCCAAAAATATTTTAAAAACACGCACCGCTAAAAGTACAAAAACTCAATTCAATGCAAAGTAGACTGGATGGCTACACCCATACAAAGGAATTGGAGATTCTTCCCCTCTGGGATGATTTACAGGCTAAAAAGCACAAAATCCTTAAACTGCACTTCTCAAAATGGCCGCCGACCATGGCCTCATGGTGACTACAACAAAAGCCAGGCCACAACAAAATGGTGCATTTTCCCACCAAAACAGAAATCCAATACAAAAATCGCCACTCTTCTACTGAAGAGTTGACAAAAAGTACAAACACAGAACACCTACAAAAGCTTACATTCACTTAAAACAGAAATAATGCCTAGAAACAAAATGGTGGCTAATGTCACATGGTTTCACACACAAAGGAATGGTGGCTACACCTTCCCCTATAGGATGACCCACAGGCCAAACAGCACAAACAAAAGCCAGGCCACGACCACATGGTAGAATACAGCAAGATGGCCGATGAAAACCACAGCACAGTCACATGGTAACAACAAAAGGAAATGGCAGAGGAAGGCCAGGCCACAACAAAATGGCGCATTTTCACGCCAAAACTAAAATTTCTCCCTACAAAATTACACATTTGAGATACTAAATGAACACTTACAAACATTTCATTCTGCATATCACTAGGGACCCTGGCAGGCCTCAAATACAGGCTCTCCAACCAAACAACACATCCGAAAAAGCCAAAAGTTACATAAAACATAAACTGGTAGTTGCAAATGAACATCGAGCCACAGTCTCACGGCGACCACAAAATGGCCACTGAGAAAAAGGGCACACTAAAACACCAACACATGAAATGCAAATGTTGATCCTGCTAAATCAGACTTCTTCACTAGACTCCTTTCTCCACAAAGATTGACTACACATTTGTAAATGCACACTTAACCATAGACACACAGTTTAGGAATAGTTCCACTGAAAAGTATGTAATCTCGCCGCACAATTGAGAGTGCACACTTAGCAACACATGCTTTACAATGAAACAACAACGCCACAATATAACACAGCTCAAACATACCCACTTTTCTAAAAGAAAGTTCAATCCTTCTTCTGGCATCAGCTTTCACAGAAAAAAAATCTCATAAATACAAACAGCGTTCCTGGGATCCTGAGACCATCCCACCCACAGTGAATGCTTGCATGGTCTTTTCATCTCAAAAACAAAAAGAAACCCTCCCTCTTCCTATTGTGCACAGGGAGTAGCCCTTTCCACATACATATCCTAATGTAACAACCATGGAACAGCGAGCTTGGCTGCCCCTCCCCCGTGCATGGCCACAAACATGCAGTTGCTTACAAAACCCACACATTGCAGGTTGCAACTAATCCCACATCTATAATCATACACAATATACAGTTTCCGTTTCTATTTCTCATATGCATTATTCAAAATCAGTCTCATCAAAGTATTAGCACAGACAAAAGGTAAAGTTCTAATAAGTTTTTTTAGTCTGGGTATTCAGATGGGAGACAGGTAAACACAAAACCAGCTCTGTCTACCATACAAGAATCATATTCACCCCAAAATTAAACTTCCTCACACAGGGGGCACCATCTGACGTGGATACCTTTATACATACCTCACTTATATACTTAATGATACATAAGTGATTAAAACCTTCTATCTATATATGAATCAACCCATGAAATTAAGAACGAATGATATGTGTTCGAAAAGGGTAACAATCTAATTTATTTAAACTTACTATTGTACAGAAAAGAAACTTGTGGTAATATGAGATTAGCAACTATAACATAAATGATATAACCTTAAAAACAATGTTACCAATGATAATAAATATTGCTATAATGGTCATACCCATGCTATCCAGAGATTAATAAGGTATTAAGGCCAAATCCTACAGTAGAAAAGATTACAGAAAAGAAAAGAGACAGAAGATAATAGAGATACATTGTATAGAGAAGTCTTACGTAACCATCCTTCATCTAGACCGTCAGCACAAGAGAATGGGCAGTGATCTGTGCTGCAATATATACACCTGTAAACCTCCCCCTTCCTTCCATATGCCAAAACTGCTACATTGAGTCAATGGGGGTGGGGGGCTCTCTTACCAGCTACCATATCCTGACCAGGTTATTCCTGTTCCCTTCACACCTCCCACCTCCTTTGAAGTGACACTGTACTATCAAATGGTCAGATAGCCACTCCAGATAACATTCCACAGCAGGGCAAGATGTCTCTGTTGATTCCAAACTAGGGTTCTCAAACTATAGTCACTGAAAAGTCACTGCAAGTAACATTAATAATAAGGTCCATCACCTTCAGAGCCCAAATCTCCACCACAATAGATAGATAGATAGATAGATAGATAGATAGATAGATAGATAGATAGATAGATAGATAGATAGATAGATAGATAGATAGATAGATAGATAGATAGATAGATAGATAGATAGATAGATAGATAGATAGATAAAGAAATATAGATATCTATCTATCTATGAAAATTAATCAATCCTGATGTACTGGCTGTCTGACTCATTCCTTGTAGCCCTAAAATGCCAGAACAGTATAAATACTCCCCAAGTGATTCCTTTTTGGAAAGTAGCCAGTCCAAAGTATCCAGTAAGAGGCATGGTGAGTTTTTTGAAGTTGTAGTTTTTTGTCAATTTTTTTTTGAAAAAATTAAATAAAAGTTTTCTTTTTCACAAAGTTGTCATTTTAAGTTATTTCTTACACACAGCATAGACATACTTACAATTACACTACAAAACACATTCTTCTACAACTCCTGACTATGATAATACTACATAGGTGAGATTTTTTTCACAGCCTAGCCACATAGAGGGGCCCAAAATCCAAGCAGCACCTTCAGGCATTCCAGGGTCACAAAATACACATATAGTTTCCAGTCTGCCTATCACATTTTTGGAGGCCCTGGGGAATGAGGACATTTGAAACACCTACAAAATGATAACATTTTGGATAGTAAACTCCCCAAGATATTTTTTGAGGCATTGAAAATCTAATGAACACTTTATGTTTTGACACACATTTTTGGAAAATTAGGTAAATGAAGATAATATATATATATTTTTTTTTTTACACAAAGTCATTTTATTAGGATATTTCACACACGACATGGAAATATTTAGAATTACACCCCAAAACACATTCTGCTACTCCTCCCAAGTATGGCGATACCACTTACCACAGAGCTAGTACAAAAAATATCTCATAATGTGAATAATGCACTGTTCAACCATATACATAAACAACACTAAAACTGTGCTATTTAAAAAAAAAAGTGATTAAAACCATAAAAAGTGTGTTAAATTAGTGAAACCAAAAAGAGATCTGGGGAAAGGTCCTTATATAAGTGCATTAAAGCAGATGTGATATCCGCAATCAAATTGGTTCTGCACCACATCTTTCAGTGTAGGGTCACTCTCCGTCACTCACTGAATTGGAAGCTCACCAGAAAACCAGCTAAGATAAATGAAGCAGCAACAGTCTGATCTCTCTCAGTCCTGTTTACCTGCACGGTTAAACACCAAGCAGTACGGTGTCAGTGAAACTCAAAAGGAGAGTGGACAAGAAATAGCCCTAGTATAGTATTTGTGGCCGGGCAGGAACCAGTTAAATTATGGTTAGCATGAACACATGTGAGAGTAGTTTGAACCCTTAAATCAGTGGAGCCAGTATTTGTCCAAAAATATGGCAATTGGGAAAAAAAAAGGGGAAAGGGGGGATACAGAATCTATGGCAGTGTGTAAATCCCAGGTAATGCAGTTGAACACACTCAAATAGCTCTTTAGCAATAATGCCCCATCGCATAGCTTGTCCTAGAACATCAGCAATTGTTTTAATGCCCCATGTGGGTTCTCTCAATAGTTTTTTAAATACCAACCCATCTTTCAAGATTTCTTTCTTGTAATACTCGGGCGCCAGCACATGTGAACCCTCCATCTGCTGGTATTTAAATATAATATACTGTATATGTTTATCCAAAAAAATACACAAAAATATTCCCTTCCTAAATTCATTCCCAGGTTAAAACAATGACAGTGGATGATCTGGAAGACGTTTGCATCCATTGCGCAAGCATCAAATACTTGAGTAAATGAATGCAATGTAATTTGGGTTTTTTGTAATCACAAACCTGTAAAAAGTTGCCATTGTCTAATTTTTCCCTTGTTCCCCCAACCTAATTTTTATCTTAACGGCCTCAAGTGATACACAGAGAAACAACCCACTCTACATAAGGTGTACCTGTTTATCTGCAGTCTTCTCTTCTCTACATCCGTTCAAAGTCCAGAATTTATAAAGCTTGTCTATGCTGTCAGAAAATAGGAAACAGAAAACTGAAATTACACAATGCAGAACTCAGTGAGGAGAGCTCTCATAGCTGATTAGAGGGAAAAGACACACCCCTTCATACAGCAACAGAGCTGAGTCTGTCAATCGCAGACTGTGTGCTGGAGATGCCTCCCTGCCACCTTTTTTCTCTTGGTGTCAGGAAAACATGTCAGAAGTGACTCACTCAGATAGCAGAAGAATGGTGCAGCAGACAGAAATGGCATTCAGTGCTCTGGATTGAGACACATACACACTATAGAGGGATATGTTTTGTTCATATTTTATGCTTGAGGTTTACTACTGAGGTTTAACTGCCTTAACCACTTGCCAACCAGATCACATACATTTACTGCGGCAGGTTGGCTCTCCTGCGCGAACCAACGTACCTGTACGTTGGTCCGTGCAAGGAGGATAGCGGGCGTGAGCATGCCCACGAGTCGCGCAGACTCGATGTCTGCCGGCGACCCGCGACTGCCTACGTAAACAAGGTGATTCCCCGTTCTGACAGGGGATATGTCAGATCTACTGTTCCCAGTGATTGGGAACAGTGATCTCTGTCATGTCCCTGGCAGCCCACCCCCCCTACAGTTAGAACACACCCAGGGAACACACTTAACCCCTTGATCGCCCCCTGGTGTTAACCCCTTCTCTGCCAGTGTCATTTTTACATTGATCAGTGCATTTTTATAGCACTGATCAATGCAATAATGTCACTGGTCCCCAAAAAGTGTCATTTGGAGTCAGATTTGTCCGCCGCAATGTCGCAGTTTTGCTAAAAATCACAGATCGCTGCCATTACTAGTAAAAACAATAAAAAAAAAATGAAAGTCCCTGAATCTATCCCGTAGTTTGTAGACGCAATAACTTTTGCGCAAACCAATCAATATACGCCTATGTAGAAGAATACATATCGGCCTAAACTGATGAATAAATTTGGGGGTTTTTTTGCTTTTTTTTTTGGATATGTATTATAGCAGAAAGTAAAAAAAATAGGTTTTTTTTTCAAAATTATCTGTCTTTTTTTTTGTTCAAAGCGCAAAAAATAAAAACTGCAGAGGTGATCAAATACCACCAAAAGAAAGCTCTATTTGTGGGAAAAAAAGGACGTCAATTTTGTTTTTCGGGTACAGCATCGCACAACCGCGCAATTGTCAGTTAAATGGATGCAGTGCCGTATCGCAAAAAATGGCCTGGTCATTAAGGGGGGCAAATCCTTCTGGGGCTGAAGTGGTGAATGTTAATCTAACAATTTACATAAACTTTTTTTCCTCCTGTGTGCATGACAATGTAGCGTTGAAATAAGAATAAAGCTCTCCAAAAGAAAAAAGCATATGTTCACTTTGAGCTTTACCATGTTTCATAAAAGTCTCACTAATGTGATAGTTTAATCAGCAGACTTTGTTGATTATATTTTGAGGCAAATAAGAGTGAGCAGATTATGTGAATGTTGCATTGTAACAAATTTCAGTAAAATGCAATATTTTAAATATTTTAACTACAGTATTTTTTCCCAATAAAAACAAGGAAACAGAAAAATATGTACCCAAAATTGGCTGCAATGTATAACATTTTAGGCTAGATTACAAAACATAAAAAATATCGTGTGCAGAACTGAGACATCACAAAAATGAAAAAGAAAAAATGCTCTGAGACCCAACGGTATTTGGGGAAAAAAAGGTCAGAGGACTCAAGTGGTTTAGGTATAATATTTTAGTATTTGTGTTTTGTTTCAAAGGGAAATCATAATTAAGCTAATGCATTCTTGATCAAAACAGCATAATGTTACAGCATGTTATTTTCCTCCATTTGGACTTTTAGTATAAAGTAAAGCTTGCAAAGGCCAAAAATTTTAGTAGTAGGTGGCAAGGCATCTGTTACAATATATTTTTTGAGTTTTGAATTCAAATGATTTTTGTTCAAAGACATATATTTCCATATAATTGTGTTTACCACGAGCCTTAAAATGGAACTGAATCTAGGCTATTGACATTTAAATATTAACATATATTTAACAGGCAGTAATATACTAAAAATACAGTAAAATAAGCTTTACTGACCCCTGTAGCTGCATGTTGCATGCATTATGGAAAAATCCTCCTCAAAATTTACAGCAAGATCACTTCCATTTTCTCTAAAGCCAGCCATACATGGATTCTAATTTAGCTAGATCAGCAGGGATCGGCCGTATTTTAATCCATGTATGGGCAGGCTGGTTGTACAGATATTGCTCAACTTCTGTACAACCAGCCTGTCGGATTTTCCTTGTTCAATCAGCGCCACCGGCTATAGCCAGTGCTGATCAGTGTATTCTGACAGCGGGGAAGTCTCTCAACTGTCAAAACAAAATAGCTCAGTGGGAGTGATTTCCCCATCCTCAAATCAGGAATCAGGTCCGTTTTTTTGTTCAATCTGCATCTATGGGTTGCTTCAGAAACTTGTTTTGTTATATATGTTTTATAAATGTATTGATTTAAAGTAATCGCATTACACTTCTTTGCGCTTATATTATTGCTCAAAATCTTGTTTTTAGGTATTGCTGTCAGCAGCTTTCCATTATTATTATAATTTATATTATCTTTACTAATTTTATACTGAAATATTAGCACTGCTGGTATTTTTGACAAAAATGGAGATGAGTCTTACCTAAGAGGTAGTTTTTTGATTTAAAAAAAAAAATACACCTGAAGAAAATTACAAAATTACACCAAGAAACATTTGACACTGTGGGGTTGCTTTACTAAAACTGGAGAGTGCAAAATCTGGTGCAGCTGTGCGTGGTAGCCAATCAGCTTCCAGTTTTTTTTTTTGTCCAAGTTTAATTGAACAAGCTGAAGTTAGAAGCTGATTGGCTACAATACACAGCTGAACCAGATGTTGCACTCTCCAGTTTTAGTAAATCAACCCCTGTCTCTTTATTTCCCAAGAAAAATATCCCACTCTTCACAATCAAGCCTCAGTTTTTGCAGCACTTCTATTTGTGAGCAATTATTTTCAAGGATGAAACACGCGAAGGGCAACATTAGAACAAAAATATCTGATGAGCGCCTTGAGAATTCATTGAGAATTGCTGCCACATCCATTGAACCAGATATTGATACATTAGTTCAGGGGTCGGCAACCAGTAGATTGTGATCTACCAGTAGATCTCGGGCAGGTGACTGGTAGATTGCGGTCTGGGCTTACTAACCCCCCATCCCAAAGCATCAAACAGAGTGCAATGCAGAGGGACTACTTGTGAAGTTGGAGCTGTAGTAGGGAGCAAGAGCTGCATAAGTCAATGCCTCCTTTGTAGTGCTGGCTCCTGTCCAATGCAGAGTGATACTCCATCTCTTTCCTGCGGGTTTGCTAATGAGGCGGCATTGATGGGCACCGGTGAGGAGGCGCTGATGAGACTGCACTGATGAAGTGGCACTTATGGACACTAATATGTGGCACTCATGGGTACTAATAAGCCGCACTGATTGATACTGATGGGACTGCACTGGTAATTAGGGCACTGATGATCAGTCTACTCTAAACATTGTACTGTCAGAAGCAAAAAACTGATAACCGGCAAGTTTGTTCACATGTAACCAGCTGCTGTAATTGGCCCTTTACCACACTCTGTCATCAGCTACGTCCTAAGGACACAGTCACAGAGCATGCCCGATACGCGCCCCAGGGTGCACACGGGAGGTGTGGTTCTGGAAGGACATCTGTGGACGCCCTCCCAAAACTGGGGCACCATGCTGTAGCCATCTTTCAGGTTTGGCATGGGTGGGAAGGGGTTAAAATCAGAGGGTATTTTACCTGCCAATCCACATATATAATATACAGTATCTCACAAAAGTGAGTACACCCCTCACATTTTGTATATATTTTATTATATCTTTTCATGTGACAACACTGAAGAAATGACACTTTGCTACAATGTAAAGGAGTGTACAGCTTGTATAACAGTGTAAATTTGCTGTCTCCTCAAAATAACTCAACACACAGCCATTAATGTCTAAACTGCTGGCTACAAAAGTGAGTACACCCCTAAGTCAAAATGTCCAAATTGGGCCCAATGTGTCAATATTTTCTGTGGCCACCGTTATTTTCCAGCACTGCCTTAACCCTCTTGGGCATGGAGTTTACCAGAGCTTCACAGGTTGCACTGGAGTCCTCGTCCACTCCTTCATGATGACATCATGGAGCTGGTGGATGTTAGAGACCTTGCGCTCCTCCACCATCCGTTTCAGGATGCCCCACAGATGCTCAATAGGGTTTAGGTCTGGAGACATGCTTGGCCAGTCCATCACCTTTACCCTCAGCTTCTTTGGCAAGGCAGTGGTCATTTTGGAGGTGTGTTTGGGGTCGTTATCATGTTAGAATACTGCCCTGCGGCCCAGTCTCTGAAGGGAGGGGATCATGCTCTGCTTCAGGATGTCACAGTACATGTTGGCATTCATGGTTCCCTCAATGAACTTTAGCTCCCCAGTGCCAGTAGCACTCATGCAGCCCCAGACCATGACACTCCCACCGCCATGCTTCACTGTAGGCAAGACACACTTTGTACTTTGTCTTTGTACTCCTCACCTGGTTGCCGCTGTAATGATGTGTAGGCTTTAAGTTATACTTTAAGTTCAATTTTATGCCTAGTTCCTTTTGCATGTTAGGAAACAGTTTTAGTCATGTGATCTGGGGGTCATCACATCACATGCACTGTGTGAAGAATTTGTGTCTGATAATGGCCCACAATTCTTGTGTTCCGAGTTCCAGTGCTTCCTGCGTAAATGGGGAATCAGGCACAAACCCACAAGTCCCTATCACCCACAGGCCAATGCTCTAGCAGAGAAGTATAACATAAAGCCTACATATCATTACAGCCGCCACACACAATTGACACCATCTGAACCAAGTAAGTTTATCTTGGTCTCATCAGACCACAGGACATGGTTCCAGTAATCCATGTCCTTAGTCTGCTTGTCTTCAGCAAACTGTTTGCGGGCTTTCTTTTGCATCATGTTTAGAAGAAGCTTCCTTCTGGGACAACAGCCATGCAGACCAATTTGATGCAGTGTGCGGCGTATGGTCTGAGCACTGACAGGCTGAGCCCCCACCCCTTCAACCTCTGCAGCAATGCTGGCAGCATTCTACAAGCTGTACACTCACTACTTTACATTGTAGCAAAGTGTCATTTCTTCAGTGTTGTTACATGAAAAGATATAATAAAATATTTACAAAAATGTGAGGGGTGTACTCACTTTTGTGAGATACTGTATGTTTTAATATGTCTTTGTAATTTATTATATGTAGGCGAAACTACACAAAAAATGAAGGACTGCTTAGCCTAATGCAGGTGTTCCATTAGGAAAAAACAGCCAGGACTTTTAATAGCAAAACATTTCACTGAGTTTGATCATAGAGAAACTGATCTGTGGGTTATGATATTGGAAGAGGTTTCTGAAAGATAGGTGGGGTGGTGACAGGATTGTGACACTCTAGAAGAGGGAAGCGTGGTGGATCACATTACCACCTAATCGTTTGAATAAGTACTATGATCTGTATTTGTTTTTTTAACTTTTGTCACTATGGGGGAGATTTACCAAAACTAGAGCACTCAGAATCATGTGCAGCTGTGCATGTTAGCCAATCAGCTTCTAAGTTCAGCTTGTTCAATTAAGCTTTGACAATAAAACCTGGAAGACGATTGGTTTTTATGCAGAGCTGCACCAGATTTTGCACTCTCCAGTTTTAGTAAATCTCCCCATATGTATGTTGTTTAGCTAGTTATTGTTGATTTTTTTTTTTTTTAAATGTAACAATACATCATTTATTTGTTTTTACTTTAAGATAACCATGGGAGCTGTCGTCTATTCCACTGCCTAGAGTGGATTTAGTGTTGTAATTCTGTCAGTCTGAGTTGAAAGAACAAAGCATAGAATCACATTTATAAAGGGTTAATTGGTTTAAAGGAGAGTATTTACTTTGTATATACTTGTTGCTGGGTTACATATGTAGTTGTTTCGGCATTGTCAGTTTTAGACAATGTCTCCTAGAATGCAGCTAAGCTAGTTTTGGAAAACGCTTCCATAAGAATTTTTCTTAACCCCTTACATATTTAAATGTACTATATACACAGCTATATATATAAATATATATATATACACATATACACACTGTATATATATCCTAGAAATACCCACACGATTATTAGAATATAGGTTAACCCCCTATCTTCCAACGTCTCTTATGTAAAGCCCATATCTTGGCAAGTAGCTTTAATACAACATGTCTAAGCACAATTCAATCACTTCTGCTTCTGGAAACACCCATGGCATGAGACATATATACTATATAAAGGAGGTCCGGATCCCAGGATTTCACTCACCTCAGGAGCAATGTCTGTGGTGCTCCCCTCCCTCCCGCCCCAATTTATGTCGCGGCCTATTATTATGTGGTTGGGTCACCTTTTGTTAAAAAAGGGGTTCTTATGTTATCTAAAGTTCACAGCTTGAGTTTTATGACTAAGCTGATAAGTGGCATTTCAAGTCTCTTTATTATATGTATGGGATGATTTAAACTTGCTATGCATTTTATGGCTTGAGTTGTAGTGACTGAGCCTTTTATTTAGGTGAAAACATTTTTAAAACTTAGAATATTGTTATATTTAGAATTTTTTAATAAAGTGTTTTTAATTAAACCAATAATAAAGATGGTTGCGGCCAAGTTTACTTCCAAGAAGTTATTTTTGGTTTTATTTATTTAGTTAAGATACTGCCTACAGTCCCAATATATTTAAAGGTCTCTATTTGACTCTGAATACTGTCTTATTACAAGTGCTTTAGGAAACTATATAATCTTTAAAAAAATAAATTATGTCACCATGTCTTATGTACATTTTATAGTTTTCCCTTATACATATTGTTTTTCCTTCATGGTACTTTGGGTAGATATATGGTACATCTTTTGCAATTGTATTTGAATGTACTCTTACATGTCTGTACCCTGATAAAGTTCTGAATACGAAGATATTTGACAAAACATACAGTACATTATGTCATGAATCTTAAGATGCGGAATGATAATCATCTGGTTATGTTTAGTTTATAGGTGGGATAAGAGTGTTTGCTATGCAAGAAAGAAAAGGAACTAAGATAGAGTTATCTTTGAAGCCAAATCTGTGTTTCATTGAAGTAATACTGTAACTGTATCTATAATTATATTGTTATCTGGAACAATAGAAAAATGTGCATTCTATTAAGAAGATTCAGGAACTTTTCAAATAAATTCACTTTAAATTCAAAGAAAACATGACTGTTCCTTTTTGGCTTTTGGCAGGATATTGCAGAAGTAATGTGTTGCTGATCCATTACTTCTTAGAAGAGTGGAATGTTCAGACCTTTTCAGGCTAACAAAGTTCATCTGACATAATTATTAGCAAAATTATGAACCCAAAGAATATGTCAACCCAAAATTTCATATATCTGATATGTACCTGCTGTACCATGTACTTGCTTGAAAATGTAATCTGTTTTCTTTGTATTGCTTCCTTTGTGTGAAATACCTGGTGCTCCTGCCAGTCCCTCTGTTTTCTTATTGAAGACTGACCACACTAGGCATGGAAGCACAGTGTGGTCAGTTTTTTTAGTTGTGCTGCTCTCCTCTAATGATTGGCCTTGTGCTGACTCCCCCCTGCACAGCCATTCAGTGGGAGATCAGTGTTCTGCTGCTTCTCCTTCCCCAGCTCTCTAAGATCCTTATGCAGCTGAGAACACTTAGAACATAGGGTATGCAGTCAATTCTAAAAAAGGGAAAAATGTATGTATAATTTAATTTATATGTATATACAAATGTTTTGCCTTTCATTTCTAAGTTGTTTTACAGGGAGAGGGTTTACATACTGTATACTTTAATCAGGTTGTATGTATGAGATAAAAAGGCAGCAGTGTAGATTCCAGCTTCATAACATTTAAACTTAATTCTCAATGATAGACCCCAGATTGGTCATTAAAAGCACTTCCCTTATTTGTACTGGAAGCTGTAATTAGAGATCTCACCGGTATAGCTTTCTATTTGTGATACCTGGTAGTAAGGTGGGACCATACTGTATATCAGAATGACTAATATAGACATTGCTCTGTGAGTGATTTGGTAGTGTGAGCCTCATTATTCACTACATTTGGGGAATATTTGATTTTCCTTCTGTATAGGGTAAAAAAGTGGCACACCAGCACACCTCCCACACAGGAAGCTAGCATTCCATAGAAGCATAGGAATCCCTATTTAGCAGAACCCTTTCCTCCTTTGATGTCATAAGAAGTTTAAGTACAGGTAAGAAGTATTCTTCTGGACTTTAGTCTGCATAGCACTGTAAATCAAAGCATGATGCATAGTATTGTAGAAAGCTGAGCTCATGGAGAGGTCCCAGTCAGGATATCGACAGTTTTCATGCAAAATCTGTTAAACACATTACTGTTATTGAATTGAAAGGTATGTTTCACACACCCAAAAATCAAACACATGAATTTCTAGATATATTGATGCAGGGCTGACTAACATGTACGAATTTATTAAAGCAGTGAGCAATACGGACATTATAGTAAAACATAGCATCTGAAATGTAACTCTCATTCACCTAACTAAACGGGCTCTAACATTTTTCTAGATGCATGCCGTTATCAGTTTACATCCCTGATGCCTAAAAAGTGACCTTAATTTACCTATGTTGACCAGGTATATCAGTACATCAGTAAAAAATTAAATTATAGAGGGTGAACTATGTATCTGTCTGCAATGTCACTGCTTTCCAAAATGGGGGAAGCTCAGGTGAACAAATAACATTATTGAGAAATGCAATGTCAAACCCTACAAGAAGATGCAGGTATTGTCTTTAAACACCCAGTGAAGAAAAGCCTTTGCTGAGTACAATATGTTCCTCTTTAGGGAAACATCTAGATTTAGTCTAAATGTTTCCTTCTTTGGTTCTAGATGACCATTTATAAAAAAAAAAAATCTACTGTGCAACTGTACATTGTGAACAAATGTGAACCCAAGATTCCAATAATTATGCATACATGTTTAAGGACTGTGGTGCATGAGAATGATCCAGTGGCACTGGTTTCATCACTAGAAATTATGCTATTGTTCTTTCGATTACAGCACCATGCTCCAGTAAGACTTCTGAAATCTGAGCAATAAAGAGCATTAAATGGTACTCACCAACTCAGTGAAAATTGTGCTACCCTGTCATATAAAAAAGAAGCTACTGTATACTGGTTTTGAATGTTTAAATTAATTTGTGTGTATAATTTATGTCATTTGCATACAAGCATATATAATCTATATATATATGTATATATATCTACCGTATCTATATATAGATATATATATATATATATAGATAGATATATCTATCTATATATATATAATATATATACCCTGTTTCCCCGAAAATAAGACCTAGCGTGATTGTCGGTGATGGCTGCAATATAAGCCCTACTCCCCAAATAAGCCCTAGTTAAAGTCCTTGTAGGTCTTATTTTCAGGGTAGGGCTTATTTTCGGGGAAACAAGGTAGGGCTTATTTGGGGGGTAGGGCTTATATTACAGCCATCACCGACAATCACGCTAGGTCTTATTTTTGAGGAAACAGGGTATATATATATATATATATATATATATATATATATATATATATATATATACACATATACACACACGCACACACATACACAGTATCTCACAAAAGTGAGTACACCCCTCACATTTTTGTAAATATTTAATGTCTAAACTGCTGGCAACAAAGTACACCCCTAAGTTAAAAAGGGTCCAAATTGGGCCCAATTAGCCATTTTCCCTCCCCGGAGTCATGTGACTCGTTAGTGTTACAGGCTCTCAGGTGTGAATGGGGAGCAGGTGTGTTAAATTTGGTGTTATCGCTTTCACTCTCTCATACTGGTCACTGAAAGTTCAACATGCCACCTCATGGCAAAGAACTCTGAGGATCTGAAAAAAAAAATTGTTGCTCTACATAAAGATGGCCTAGGCTATAAGAAGATTGTCAAGACCCTTAAACTAAGCTGCAGCACTGTGACCAAGACCATACAGCGGTTTAACAGGACAGGTTTCATTTAAAACAGGCCTTGCCATGGTCGACCAAAGAAGTTGAGTGCACATGTTCAGCATCATATCCAGAGGTTGTCTTTGGGAAATAGACGTATGAGTGCTGCCAACATTGCTGCAGAGGTTGTAGGGGTGGGGGGGGGGGGGGTCAGCCTGTCAGTGCTCAGAGCGTACGCCGCATACTGCATCAAATTGGTCTGCATGGCTGTCGTCCCAGAAGGAAGCCTCTTCTAAAGATGATGCTCAAGAAAGCCTGCAAACAGTTTGCTGAAGACAAGCAGACTAATGACATGGATTACTGGAACCATATCCTGTGGTCTGATGAGACCAAGATAAACTTATTTGGTTCAGATGGTGTCAAGCGTGTGGTGGCAACCAGGTGAGGAGTACAAAGACAAGTGTGTCTTGCCTACAGTCAAGCATGGTGGTGGGAGTGCCATGGTCTGGGTCTGCATGAGTGCTGCCAGCACTGGGGAGCTACAGTTCATTGAGGGAACCATGAATGCCAACATGTACTGTGACATACGGAAGCAGAGCATGATCCGCTCCTTTCGAAGACTGGCTGTATTCCAACATAATAACCACCCCAAACACACCTCCAAGACGACCACTGCCTTGCTAAAGAAGCTGAGGGTAAAGGTGATTAACTGGCAAAGCATGTCTCCAGACCTAAATCCTATTGAGCACCTGTGGGGCATCCTCAAATGAAAGGTGGAGGAGCACAAGGTCTCTAAAATCCACAGCTCCATGATATTGTCATGGAGGAGTGGAAGTGGCAACCTGTGAAGCTCTGTGAACTCCATGCCCAAGAGGGCTATGGCAGAGCTGGAAAATAATGGTGGCCACACAAAATATTGACACTTTGGGCCCAATTTAGACATTTTCTTTTTTTTTTTTTCACAAGAAAACAATTTAGACATTTTCACTTAGGGGTGTACTCACTTTTGTTGCCAGCGGTTTAGACATTAATGGCTGTGTGTTGAGTTATTTTGAGGGGACAGCAAATTTACACTGTTATACAAGCTGTACACTCACTACTTTACATTGTGGCAAAGTGTTATTTCTTCAGTGTTGTCACATGAAAAGATATAATAAAATATTTACAAAAATGTGAGGGGTGTACTCACTTTTGTGAGATACTGTATGTTTTAATATGTCTTTGTAATTTATTATATGTAGGCGAAACTACACAAAAAATGAAGGACTGCTTAGCCTAATGAGATACTGTGTGTATATATATATATATATATATATATATATATATACCCTGTTTCCCCGAAAATAAGACCTAGCGTGATTGTCGGTGATGGCTGCAATATAAGCCCTACTCCCCAAATAAGCCCTAGTTAAAGTCCTTGTAGGTCTTATTTTCAGGGTAGGGCTTATTTTCGGGGAAACAAGGTAGGGCTTATTTGGGGGGTAGGGCTTATATTGCAGCCATCACCGACAATCACGCTAGGTCTTATTTTCGGGGAAACAGGGTATATATATATATATATATATATATATATATATATATATATATATATATATATATATATACACACACACACATACACACACATACACACACATATACACACACAGTAAATACATAAGCATGGCAAAGGATTCTCTAAGCAAAATGGGTTAGCTGGAAACACAACATAGCAGAAGCTGTGCAATTAAAAACTTCAGATAGAGACATATGGAGGGAAGAGTCACTTTTTTTCTCATGTTTGTGTAAATGTTTCCTATAGCTACTCAATAGGCTTTTTATAACCTAGGTACCAGTACTAGATCCAGGAAAAAAATGAAAACAATTGACCTTAGGCCTCCTCCTTTTTAGTCCTTACCATAATAAATTGGTAAAGAATTTATATAGATACATTTGTTTTAAGGGCAGCGTACTGAAAAGACTTTATTAATTAAAATTTAAAAAATACACAACATGTTGACTCACATATGTTTTACTGTGCTATGAAAAGTCTGAAATATATATTATTTGTCACCATGACAATTGAAGAGATAAATAGAAGAAGCTTTTACAGAACAAAAATCTAAATATTAATGATTAGCAGATGTAGTGCTTTGTTAGGCACTTTAAGCCAAGCTATGTTTCTATTTTGGCCTTACTTTGCAACAGCTTTGTTTTCTTGTTCAGATTAGAAAATACAAAAATGCCACATTTAAAAATAATTGACAATGGTAAAATTTCAGGAGATATTATATGGTGTCAAGTGGCACCTTTTTTTATTTAGTTTTTGTGTCATTTCTAATGCTTATACAGTGCAATGACTTTTTCAGAGTTATCAGCATTGCATGTAGAAATATAAGTTCTTCAACATCCCATAGATAGGATAATTATTGGAAAATAACCATATATGGTATGTGTTACTGCAAAAACCTTTAAACATAAGTCATTTTAGTGTCATTTAAACAGAATAAATGAAAAAGTTTGCATGAAATTAAAATGTATATTTTTTTCTGATAACTCCTTTTATTGAACATACTTTTTTTTGTTTACAAAAAAAAAAGATGAGAAGATGCACATTAAAGCCAAAGAGAAGAGACAGTAATTATACAAAACATTGTTCAAGTATACAAAGTAGATTCCATGATAAATGCGAGTGACAACAATGAAGAATCATGGTATATGTGACACCATAGACTGAGGCCTAATGCCCTGTACACACGGGCGGATTTTTCGACCGGACTGGTCTGATAGTCTATCCGATGAACTTTCAGCGGACTTCCGACGGACTTTCCCAATGAACGGACTTGCCTACACACGATCACACCAAAGTCCGACTGATTCGTACGTGATGACGTACGACCGGACTAAAATAAGGAAGTTGATAGCCAGTAGCCAATAGCTGCCCTAGCGTCGGTTTTCGTCCGTCGGACTAGCATACAGACGAGCGGTCTTTTCGACCGGACTCGAGTCCGTCGAAAAAATTTGAAACATGTTCCAAATCTAAAGTCAGTCAGATTTTCGACCAAAAAAGTGCGCTGCAGATCCGATGAAGCCCACACACGGTCGAATTGTCCGCCGGACTCGGTCCGTCGGACCAGTCCGGTCGAAAGGTCAGCTCGTGTGTACGCGGCATTAGAGTGAGCAAATCATCTGAATAACTCAGTCAGCCAGTACCATCATAATACAGGGAGCAACTGAAGCAAGAGTGAAGCTTGTGAATAACTGCCATGTAAGTAGGCATGACTATGTGCAGTAACTAGCCATAGGAGGAGAAGATTAACAGTAAAAGTAAAGAAGTAAAGGGGGATTAAGGAGGATCTTCCAAGGTGTGCCACAGGTGCCACACCTCATTGTATTTATCAACAGAGTCATTGATATAGGGTATTACATCCTTTTGACGTCCCTGATCCTGGAGTGAAGCTCCATCAGAGAAGGAGGTTCACATCTTTTCCAATAGACGGCAACTATACATCGCACTGCCGTAAGAACATGTGTCAGAAATTGTTTAGATGTCTTAGAAAAATTGTAAGGAGGTAAACCTAAAAAAAACATTTTAGGTCTAAAAAGGGATCTAGACATCAAAAAGGCAGTAGATTAGTGTATGAACAACTTGCTAATAAGGTTTAATAAGATAGCTATAATAATATATATGTTGAGTTGTTCCATGAGCCTTCTTGTATCCCCAGCACCTATCATCAACTGAAGGATTTAGGGCACATCCTACTTAACTTAACTTAACTTGGGTGTAGTACCAATAAAAAAGTATTTTGTATTGGTTTTTTGTATAATGTACAAATTGAGCTCTTAGCAGCTTGGGACCCTAAAAATTGCCAGGTCTCAAAGTGTCATTTCTCACATAATGTTTGCTCCCGTTTGGCTATGTATGAATGTTTAGGGGCAAAATGTATAATTTTATTTGTATAACAAACACTGCTGAAAATATAAACAAATATTTTTCCTTTTTTAACCTCTTTTTGTTCACAGATGATATAGAAAATAAAAAAAATGAATAAATATAAATTAAATATAGCAAATATAGAATAATAAATAATAAATAATAAATACATCATAAAAACTATTTTTGCATAGCAATGCTGTCAAAAGAAAGTTTGGCTTTTCCCCCAAAACATAACATGATTTTTACATAAGTGTAAAAATTGCTCTGCTCCATAAGTAGTATAAAGGTATGCAGGGCCAAAACTGGGGGGGGACGACGACAGGGGGTCATGTGCATCGGGCACCAACTTCGGGGGGCACCACCGGCTCCTGGGAGCCAAATTGAGACATCAGATGTCTGTCAGGTCCGCACTTTGCTGCCAGCCAGCTTAGCTTACTGTAGGGACATGGCGGCCGTAGGCTGGTTGAAACCGGCTGAGTCTGTCACACACAGATTCACTGACCTCCGGAGCTGAGTGCTTCAGACAGTGCTGCCTGCCTGCACTTAAAGAGAGCCTCCGAACAAATTGGGCGGGTGGCTGCTCAATCTGTGACAGGCACCTGCGCTGCCACTGATCGCAGGGCAGGGGGAGCCGAGATACGACCAGACCTGCTGGCTGCTGCAAGGGAGTGAGTGAATTGGAGCGAGAACTAGCCACCCTGCTGTTGAACTTGCAGTGCAGGCAGGAGGCGGCAGCAGCAGTACCCGAGGGCGGGCTTACACAGTGTCAGTGACACAGACACCGTCTGTCCACATTCCACAGTCCAGAAAGAGACCAAGCGGATTCAGCGTCTGGAGGAGGAGGAGGCGGGTACATGTTGGGGGGAGCCAAAGACAGACATTGGAGATGCAGGTAAGAGAAACCACCCCTGAACTTCACTGAATAGCGCTGACTGAGTGGTGGAGTAGGTTTGGCTCCTCCCCGGTGGTGGGAAATGCAGGAAGAGTGAGGTGCCTGTAGTGGGCAGGGAGACACCGAGCGGTTCCAGGAACCAGAGGAGGGTACATGGCAAGGGACGTCAGGGACTGACACATAGAGGAGTCAAGTGAGAGAAAACTGACCCCCCTGCACATCACTGATCAGCACTGACCAGTCACATACTGTCCTATCCTCATCACTGACTGACTGACCCACCCCTGTCCTATGCCCCTCACTGACTGACTGACCCACCCCTGCCCTATGCCCCTCACTGTCAGATTCTCACGTACCTGACTGATGAGCCCGATGAGTGCAGAGGAAGGCCTCCCTTACGTATCTGACTCGCGGCACCTGGTAGAGCAGACAGGAGGCACTGGAGTACAGAGTGGTATGAGAGCCTGGCAGGTCAGTTGCTGCTAGGGCGGCTCTGGGGTCCCAGATGCTGTAGAAGTGACCACCAACCGGAAGGAAGGTCCGAACATCAGACAGGCTGGAAGCTGGAGCACCCGATATCCACACGCAGATGTTGGAGAAAACAGTCAGTACACAGTTCAGGGGTTTGTGGATTCCAGTAGAAGCAGACAGACTGCTTCTACAGGCGTGCGCCAGAGTGGCCAACGCTGTGTCTCCTACTGGGGACTTTCCTGACACTCATTGACTAACTGACCCACCCCTGTCCTATGCCCCTCAATAACTGACTGACAGACACACTGCTGTCCTATCCCCCCAACAGGCAAGACAGAGAGTCAGGGGTGAGGTGAGTCTCCTGCAATGCACAAATAGCAGGGAGATACTTTCTCATAGATGTGGAAACCACTGTGCGCTTGAGGGGGTTGCCAAGCCCCCTAACATTCCACGACATCCCAGTTAGCACATTCATTCCCCCTGCCATGGTAGATACATATCAGAGCAATTCAAATATGGCACATTCCTCATTAATCCAGAACCCCCCCCCAAGCCCAGTGAAGGGTAGCCCGCACAGGGCAAAACAAACATAATGTCTGAGCGCTGAAGTGTTGTGATCTCTGTACTATACTACATGAACAGTTCCAACCAATCTGAACCACTGAGTGCAACGGCACTCTAAACTCTGTGTGTACAATCCGTAGAATTGCAGTCTTAGATATGACCACAAGCAGATGTTGGAATGCCATGGTCTCTGCCACGAATCCAAAGGCACTCAGGAGAAGACTTGCAACGAAGGATTGAATAGCAGGTAAGTTAGTAGGACAACAGCTAGTGTCTCCCGCTGGCATCACAACCACCAGATGGGGATCCACATGGGCAATTCGTGACACATTAGTCACGGGGTAGGCATTTGCTTCGCACACACTCTCCGTAGGGAGATAGAGAGCAAAAAAATAAATCAACTCTTGTTCCCAGCGCATCAGATATCTGTTGCACATTAATGTAGAACAAAAAAAATAAGAGGCAGCAATTAAACAGGGGACTGCCCTGGCACTTGTGAGCCGGTACCACCTGGAGGCCCGGAGCAGGTCAATCCTCTTCAGCCGCAGGCCTCCTGGCCTGATGAAAAGCATTCTCATTTGTATCCAACCAAGCTGATGCTTTGGCTGCTTTTTCAAAGAAATGAGCCTGGCCTCTTGCAGTGATGCGAAGCCTCACAGGGTAGAGCATAGCATAGGATGCCTGTAATTTCTGTAGCCTCTTCTTAACCTCAGTGAAATGGACCCTTCTTTTCTGCACATCCGAGGAAAAGTCAGGATAGGAGTCAAGGAGAAACGCGCCCCGTTAAAATGTACATTTTGCCTTTCCCTGGCCAGACGTAGGTTGATCACTCTATCTCTGTAATGTAGCAGTCGTGCCAGGATGGGACGGGGAGCATGCCCTGGGGGGAAGGGGTCGCAGGGGGACTCTGTGAGCTCTCTCCACTGCATATAGGGATGTAAACGCCTCCTTCCCAAACACCTCCAGCAGCCATCTTTCCACAAAATCAGTGGGGTCTCTACCCTCCATTTTCTCAGGGAGACCCAGTATTCGTACATTATTACATCTCATTCTGTTCTCGAGGTCATCAGCGCAGTGAGTCTTTTATCAGAGGGGGAAGCTTGTCCTCTATGTCACTGATCCTGCATTTAGCAGCAGTGGTTGTTTCTCTGATCTTTTGTATATCCTGCCTTATCAAAGACACTTCCCCCTTTAGACCACCAAAGCGTTCTTGCAAAGTATTAACTGAAGCAGTGCATTTATTAACAGCTGTCAGGATCTCAGCTAATGTAGCCTGCGCAGACTCCTCATCCTCACTGCCCTCTTCCAGCTCTTCTGACTGTGCAGCCATGAGGTTTGCATCTGTGCAC
Source organism: Lithobates septentrionalis (assembly GCA_037952835.1). Classification (NCBI taxonomy): domain Eukaryota; kingdom Metazoa; phylum Chordata; class Amphibia; order Anura; family Ranidae; genus Lithobates; species Lithobates septentrionalis. The sequence goes on along the minus strand of JBBDGP010003773.1, from coordinate 1,195,146 downwards.
TCAGGAACTCCTTCCTCCATATCCCCTCGTGCCATGAGTTCCCCCTCCGGCTCCCCCCCCTCCTCGGCTGGGTCAGTAATATTCAGGGATCCTGCTAGCTTCTGGGAAAAATAACGGATGTCTTTGGCGGGGTCACCGCTGGTATTCCTAGGGGTTTTGGGAGGTTTATTCACAGTTTCTTTTGTTTTATCTGCGCCACGCTTTGTGCGCTGCTGGAGCCCCGCAGCGGCACTATTTTGGATCTCCAGGTGCTGCACCTCTTCCTTGCTCTTTCCCCTCTGTACCATCATGGATTTGTTTGGTTCAGGTAACTCAGCGGGGTCTCACTAGGTTCAGGAGTAGTCCTATAGCCGTTAGACAGGACTGTGAAGCCGGGAACAGGATAAATTCAAGGTAACCTTTGGGAGCTCAATGAGGAAACTGCTACTCACATGCCAGTCCAGGCCACACCCCCTATCTCCCCAACAGCACTGCTGGCTCCCATTCTCTCCTGCCAGCTGCTGCAGGGGATCTATTCAGGATGGAGAGCGGGGGTAGTGGCCAGTAAATATGTAATTAACTGGCCCCTTCCTTTTCTGAATGAACACAGTGAGCAATTGGTACCGATCACTCAAGGTGTTCATTCACAACTAAAGCATAGTGACCTACATTTACTATGCTTTAGTTTATTTTAGTGAAATAACGGGAGCCTCTGTACTGATCTTCAGTGCAGTTGAGGCTGCAGAGAAAGGAATTGAAGAATTTGTGCCCTCAATTCCTAATTCCTTTCTCTATCTCAACAGTGAGACATCAGAGGTCTGTTTAAACCACTGATATTTCACCAAAGCCCCCAACAGGGCTTCTAAAAAATTTAAAAAAATAATAGTGTAAAAAAAAAAAATGAAAAAAAATGTAAAAATATTATAGCTACATAGTTACATAGTAGGTGAGGTTGAAAAAAGACACGTCCATCAAGTCTAACCGAGTGTGATTATATGTCAGTATTACATTGTATATCCCTGAAATTATAAAAAAATAAATTAAAGTAAAACAAAACTACTGACACCATCCTCTGCCCTACTAACAAAGTCCACTGCTCTACTGACAGACACCATCCACTGCTCTTCTGAATGACAATGTCCAGTGTCCTACTGACACGGTCTACTGACCTGCTAACACCAACCTCTGCCCTACTGACAACATCCACTGCCCTACTGACACCGTCCACTGCCTTGCTGATAATTTCCCACACACCTTCCACTGCTCTACTGACTGACACTGTCTACTTTTAAGGAAGTCAAAGTTTCTATTTTTACAGTGACATTTAATTTATTATGTTTTTCTAAGTTTTCCTAACTATTAGTTAGTCCTTGCTAGTTAATTTATTTAAAAAAAAAAAGGATGAGGGGTGGGGTGCTTAACCAAAGTGATCTTTGTTCTTTTTCATGTTGTTTAGGTAGATCATCCCCTTTCAAAGGTTGCCTACCCCTATAGATGCAGCTAGCAGCTGTAGGGTTTGGCTCCCCCTGGGCTCCACCTCCAGCAGGCGTGGGGTTAACTGTGATGTAACCCAACTACAAAAAAAACCTGATTAGAGCCCCACAACCCCCCCCCCCCCAACATTCTATTCATAATATATGGAATCTAAAGACTGAGGCTGCTGTGACCTTTGAAATATAGCATATACATATTATTAATGGTATTAATAAAGTGTATATGCTATATTTCGATGGTCACAGCAACCTCGTTCTTTAAATGTCATATATTATGAATAGAATGTTGGGGGGGGGGGGGGGTGGTGGAGGGTTGTAGATGGGTTACACATTAGTCTTTACCAGGAGCTCCACTGGTCGGTGGGGGGTGCAGTTTGGCATTTTTACCCTGGGTACTAAGTGACCTTGTCCTGGTACTGGGGGGGGGGGGGGGGGGCGCCAAACTGAGTCTTTGCCCCAGGTGAAAGAAAGTCTAGCTTTGCCACTGAAGGTATGAGAGCTGAAGTGGGTAAAGAAAAAAAGTTAAAAAGGATTCAGAAATTCAGCTAATAAGATTATGACATGTATGAACCCCATACAGATAACAGAATACAACATTTGTGTATCAGCAGGCTAAGGATACTGATACTGAAGCATGCATTATTCTGACTCTAATTGTTGTAATAGTGACTATCCCTTCCCCTTTGCCTGGCCTGAGTATAGCAGAGACAATCACTGTAGTCAATATTCATCAGATAGCTGAACTCACCAAACACTTAGCATCCATGATTATCTTTTTGCAGGCAGAAGGTTGAGGTAAACAATATGATGTAGGGCGGAGCCTGCTGTGACGTCCTCATGGTACCGGATGGTTACATGCAGCCATTTTGCCTACTGATCGAAGATGATGAAGTGTAGCCTATTTATTTCGTTTTGAATGTGAGTGCCTTTCTTTTATTATTAAAAATTGTTTTATATTGGTACACACGATGTTGCACCTTTTCCTTTGATATGAATGCAAATGATCCTGTGATTGAGAGTTTCCAGAGGTACTTTATATGACGAGTGACACCATCCCAACATCCAGAGGATCCAGGCTAAAAGACTGACACAGCCCTTGGGGCTTCACTGTTGACCTTCCCATTATAAGAAGGTCATGGCCATCTGGTAAGCCTTTCTGGATGCTATTAGGTGGAGGAATTTGTGCCATCTTCTTTTAAAGCATTTTTTTAGTTAATTATCACTATGGGGCATGTTATCCATTTCTTGGATCACCTTTCACCTTTTCCTTTCAATTTGAATTTTTTTCACATAAGCTACAGTATAATATCATTAAAGTGGTCAAAATGAATATTTTCTTTTCTTAGCCTCAATGTGTGCCTTGTAGGAACAAAACAGGTGATCACAAATAGGAAAGATGAAATGACATCATGCAAAGGGGGGGTTAAAGAAAATGGCATGTACGTAGTTTAAATAACCCTAAATAATTAACCAGAGAAACAACATAAACTATATACATAGATGCAACTACATTGCCCATATAACTGTGATGTACAAAGCCTATCAAATCCTACTTATGTAGGTGGCTGTAAATTCTTCACTAGCTGAATTTCCATCAAATATTTAATAAATGGACCCCTGTATCTATTTAGATAACAAAATAAAATATCTTCATATTTAGGTAATTGTGAATTATAATTGTGTTCTCCTTATGTGCAGTGTTTGTTGGTTATACAGTATGTGAATATAAACTCTAACCTCACCTCTAAGTTGGTAAGTCAATAGCTGATGCAGGTCCGATTACATACCCGAGTAGGCAGAATGTGGCTTTCTGTTCCAGCAGGAAACAGTGAGTGGGAGCCATAAGCCTAGATGCAAAAACTGTCATGGTGGTGTGAGCCCTCTTTGCACTTTAGCCATGTGCAATGCATGGCTGTGGAGCCCTAATGGGCCTGTATTTTTTTTACTGACCTCAGATTGAAGACTAATTTTATTGACCTGGCCAGGTATTATCCCTAAATGCAGGAGTGATTTTTTTTAAGCAATTAGCAGGAGTAAAGATTCTGCTGCCAAGTTTGACAATAATCTTTGCAATTTATATAACTTGCACAGATCAAAACAGGCAGGTTAGCGTGATAGCCAGGCAACTAGTATTTTCATAAAGAAAGATAAACAATGACAGCCTCTATTACAATAGGCTATTAAACGATAACACACCTGTGTCTACAGCATACATGCGTATTTACAGAGGAGTTCCAGCCTGGAAAAAAAAAAATTTAAGTCAGAAGCTACAAATACTGTAGCTGCTGACTTTTACTTTAGGACACTGACCTGTTCAGGGATCCCGCAATGTTGGCACCCCGAGCCGATTCCTCAATCGGCTTTGAGTGCAGGCTCCGGCATTGTAAGTAAGGTAAACCGGCAGTGAAGCCTTCAGGCTTCACAGCCGGCTTCCTACTGCGCTTTCTGAATGGTCCTGCCAATTTATGGGACCTGTGTGTCCCCCAGAAGGCAGCGGCGGGAAGGAGAAGGGGCTGGACACAGATTGCTGATCTACACACAGATTGCTGATCTCACCCAGAAGTGGGAGCGGGTACCTGTCTAAACCAAGTACCTGCTCCCCCCTCCCCCCCAAAAAGTGCCAAATGTGTCAGTGGAGGGGGGGGGTGTGAACAATCGGAGCTTCCCTTTTGGGTGGAGCTCTGCCTTAAATTGAACTAGCAGAGATAAGGTTCAAGGTGGCAACACAATACAACCAGCAAATGGCTTCAAGCTTCCATTTCATATCAATGCTTCTAAACCCGATTCCAATTTAGGTAAATTAAAGGTCCTGCACTCCATATATTTCTTATTCCATGACAGATTTTATAACAATATACTGTATGGCTTGTGTACTGCAGTGTAACACACACTGGTTTAACATTGTATATATTTACATTTTTGTTCAACTGGATACAAGATTCAAGTGTAGGAAATTTCATTTGAATGCTTTGTGATAAGAATTACTTTGAGTGGTATACATTCTCAAAGTACCTTACTAGTAACGCCTCAAGGATTGATATCTGCCCCCCGATAGAGCCAAGACCCTACATGCACAATTTATTACAGCTAAACTCATAGAAGTCAGAGCTGCCATTAAGATCTTTATTGAGCACTCCAGGAATTGAACTAGAGGGTGCCTTGAGGCTTAAAAACGTAGAATGAAAATCCCATTGTAATTGCCTGGTGTACACATGGCATTTAAGTCTGGCATGCCTGTGCAAAGTGTTCCTTAAAGTGAACCTTTGCTTTGTCCAAGCAGGCCAAATAAACATATTCTCTTTAATGTAGATATTTCCAGCAGCCTATACTCTTAAGTGCTCTGAGTGCTGAATTGTAGCTAATATTGGGGTAACAAACTACCTTTGTGACAGTGCTTTACATAGAGTGTGCCACATGCTCCTCTATACCAACAGGTACTGGATAATTCTTTGTTACTAAGCTGAACAGAGTGGCTGGAGAGGGAAGGAAAGGTATGCATAAGTTGCTGGGGTTGGGAGGATTAAAGCAAACATGTCATCTTGTTGCTTTGCCCTTAATCCCAAATAGGTCCCAAGCTACTGAATGGTTTGTTTTGATGTTTTTATTTTTTTTTTCTTTCTAAACTAAAGTTAGTTCTTTTAAAAATTAAATTTGATTCATTCTGGAATGCAGTATATCCCGAAAGACGATATCAAAACAGAGAAAAAGAAACTCTCAGAATCAGATGTGCTGCCAAGTGAAAGGCCCCCGAGCCAAGCTCACCCCTGCCTGCTTCATGTATATAATTAGTAAAACAAGCTGTTATCTCAGTGACTAAGAGATTAATACACTAACAGTCTGTTTGCCAAAGTCTTAAATCTGTTTCAAGTACTAAGTACTAAAGGAGGTTAATTAAATGGTAAGTATAATTTAAAGTTTAATAACTGGGAAATGTATTGCTTTCTCCCTTGTGATTTGATTCCTAGAAATGCCTAGAACATAACGGTATCTATCCAAACCAATTCATTGGTCTTCTGCTTTAATTATACCGTTTGTTTACAGGTACAAACAAGCTTTGCACTTTTTTTATTTTTAAGAACAAGAGATGTGCAGAACAAAGAACTCTTCATTGTGCATTATACTGTATGTAAGGGTAAATACAGAAAAAAAAAAACACAGCTATATTATTGAAAGCTTCATCCTCCCTGAAAAAGAATAGGGAGTTTGAAGTGCTCTCAATGGACTTAGTGCCTGCATGAATAGTCATACTGAATCACAATTAATTGAATATTTCTAAACTGACCTAAATGCATCAAAGATCTTAGTAAGCAGATCTTAGATACAAGATATTAACATATTCACATATACCGTATTTACATACAGTATTACCGCACATCCAGCGGGCTGACATTTTATACCAGCGTATAAAACGACCCCCAATTAATTTTTGGGGGATATTTTTAGGTATAAAAGGTTGTCCTATATGCCGGAAAATATGGTATTTTATCAAGCGTGTATACATATCAGTATGTATGTTATCGCATGGCTAACAATAAATTGGTAGTCAATGTGTTCACATTTTTACTTAGGCCTTATGTTGACTGCATGCACAAGGGTCATGTTCAGTACCAGATGCTTTATGAGGCAGCCTTGGGACATGGTCAGAAACTACAGCTATGTCGCATAATTGGGAACATGTTAAAAGAAACTGCTAGAGATTGCTGCCATCGCAGTCCCATAACAAATCAATGCACCCACTACTGACTTAATTCTAATGCTTACTCCGTGCTTGTGGGAAACAATGAATCACAAGATTTTCTTGTGTGAAGCACATTGAATCACTTAAAGTGGGCGCAAAAGACATGAATATATATAAGTGATATACAGAATAAATGGATATTTTATTACTTTATTACATTAAATATTGTGCAGGAGAAAATGAGAATATTTATGATTATAACCAAAAAAAAAAAGTGATTGTACAGATTTTTTTTTTTTAATTACAAACATGTTATACTTATCTTCTCTGTGCAATGAGAGAGAAGAGAGTCGCTGCTCTCATGCACAGTGCTGGGTTGAGACTGGGCTTAGGTAAGTATAAGGGGAAAGAGGGGGGATTCTGTGACACAGAAGGTGTTTTCCTTTTTACAATGGAATGCATTCCAAGGTAAAAAAAAAAAAAAAAAAAACCTTTAGGCTTTAGAATCACATTAAGCACAACTTGAAGTCAGATTTTTAGGTTTACAAGTTATTAGCACAGAAAAAAAAACATAGATGATTTTAGAAAGATATTTATTTTCTATTGTTTGATTTATAGAACATACCACTGCACCTCCTTTAATATTGGTAGGAACCCACTACTGACTGATGAGGTCCAGGGATTACAACACATGTATCAAAGGGATCCAGGCTGGGCAGCAGGGAATTACAGTCGAACCTGGAGATACATTGTGTGACCCTGGCATTTGATCTCAGGGGAATGTTAAATTGTTTAAAATAGATTTTTCTAGCCAACTAATTTTTCCTCCAATTAATGCCAGCATCAAGGGTATATGTTTTGTGCATGAACATGCAGGCTTAATCAAGCCAAGCATTTACTTTTATGCCACGACTGCTCAAAAGAATGATTACAAGTTATTATTTTGTTACAGACAGAGAGGCAACTGATACGAAATGTAATAATTATGGGGGTTGGAGAAAGTAAAATACCTGTTGTTAGGTAGAGATAGGATAGGCTTCCCTAAAATATATGCTTTCAAGGATCATCTTAGGGTAAACAGAATAGGAGATAGCTGGATGGATTAGGTTAGGATGGGGTGGACAATTCATTTTCACAAGGAGCCAAATGAGAAACTGGGATTGTTGTGAAGGGCCAAATTTAATTTTTCTCAATATTACCTTGGACCTGGGAGGTTCCATAAGTATTTAAATATATAGAAAACAAACACCTGGCGCTATGAATAATCAGTACAACTGCTCATGAAATAGGTCTATTTGAGATGGGCAGTAGAGGGTAGTAAAAACAGGTGGCTGATCATTGTGTTTTTCACCCCAGCTGCCCACCGAAACTGTAAAATAACAGCCTGATGGGGTAGTCCATATGCTTTGTGGCTGCAGCATTTTTACCTCATGGTGCAGAGTTTGAAAAGCTGCCTGTAAAACTCACCAACTGAGTTCGATGGGGCCTTGCTATAACTACATGCAATATCTGGGGTTGTAGAGCAGTTCTGAGGCATTATACGGTTAAATCAGGCAGTGCGGAGGTGACATAACATCTTCTCACTGTCTGTCAAATGCCCTCTAAAGGGCAGAGGGGTTTGAAGTGCTAAAACAAAAAGAACTTGGCCAGGTAGCAGTGGGGCAAGAGAGCATAGAAACATCTCCTAGGCAATGCTGGGAGAGCCAACATCGATTCAGGGACAATTTTGCCATACCAGCCACTGCCCCCTTGTCCATCTTTTGTGTTTACATTTCCGTATCTATGTGAGTATATACCAACAGGGATTACACAGATCTATGTTAATTTTTTTGTTTTTCCTTCTATCTGTGTAGTTTAACCTACTTAGTTGCACCCAAGTGCTCATGCGAAACATGTCGAACCAAGACTCTATGGGCTATGGAACCCCCATATATTACATGAGGGGAATATTATCCTAACCTATAGTGTGCAGTATTGTGTTTTATTACTGTATGTTGCATTAATGGCTTTATGGAAGATGTTTTAAATAGATAACAAATAAAAATTGGTGATTCTTTTATTCAAATTTATGTGTAATAGATTGTCAACAGATGAAAAGAAAGCTTGTTAACCCCCTCCCAAGGGATCCTGTGCACATAGCACTTGTCCTCATCTAAATCTGTGTAGGGGTTGCTGAGCTATGTTATTGGATAGCTAGCCAAATCCATCTGCCTAGCTTTGTGGCAACACTGATCAATTGAGACAGTGTTCTGAGTGAGAGAACTCTGGAGGAGACATAGGAGGTCAACAGTATTAGCCAGGTACTATAGGTTGTCTCAGACAAGTGCAGTAGCCTGTGCATGCTGTTGTCAGTTTGTTTGTATTTTGAGAAAAATTTGAAAAGCCAGTTTTTCCATCTGCAATTATTCACCACACAAGACAATTTCCACTCTCTGTGCTCCGAATAACAAGTTTTAGGTCCAGATTCTGGGTACTAAACAGGAGCGAAGAGCAAATAGCTGCTGTAGAATGGAGAGGGGACAGGCCTCAGCACTGGCTATAACTCCCCACCATGGGGAGTTAACACCCACATTTATAGGTTTCAGGGTGGTGGATCTACAGCCAACACTGACAGATAAAAAAAGATGTTTGTTTTACATCCAATGCTCTGATTTTTTATGAGGACAAGCGCTATGAGCACAGGGAACTATTGGGGATTTAACAAACTTTTTTTGTTCTGGCGATAGATTTTATTTAAAGGGAAACAGTTAAACAATTCCTTTGAAATATCATGCTGGGGTGATATCTAAAACCTGAAAGTCAATTTGCACACTTGGAACATTTACTCTGCGAAAAAATACCTATGGAAAAAAAAGAAAAAGAAAAAATATACTGAGACCAAATGATATTACATGACTGCGTTTATTCTTTGTTCGAAACAACGCATCTGGGGGATCTAAAGGGGACCATACACAAAATAAAATTGGAGGGGATTTTCTTAACCTTGAAGGCCCCAAAAGAAGAAAAAAGGTGGCCCCAGATATAACCCCTCACCATCAATGTGAATTAACAAGGGCTACTTAGTATCCCTGGTTACTCACTGGCCTAAAATGTCACACAGTATATGATACTGCACGGCACAGATAAAGTACTTTATGTGAAAACTAAAAAATAACGTCCCAAGATGTTCAAAAAATAATGTTGCATTATATCCCAAAAATAAGGTCCTTTAACGTAGGAGCCTCTCCTGACAATACTACATCACAAATGAAAGATCTTGGGCCAACCACTGGGGTGCTGGCAGTCATCATTGAGCAAAAAAGGTCATCACCATATTTGGTCAATGACGTCAGCCAGAATTACCCACATCTGGTTATTTTGTTCACACATTCAGATGAACGCAAACTCAAAAATGGTGAGTTCAGTATGAATTCACCATTTGAATTAACACAATGCTGATGCCTATTGATAAGAGAATTTTCACATGTGGCAAAAATAAACCTTGACGTACTTTTTCTTTCAGGAAAAAAACATGGGTTGAGTGATTGTAGTACCAATGCTGGACAGAGTGACCATAATATACTTATCCTAATTTGTTAGCTTGTTCTTTAAAAATTGCATTATTTTGTCTATGCTTTAATAAGCATTGGACTGTGGAAACCTAAAAAATTCTGCCTATACATAAATATCTGTGTAGTATTTTAAATTTAGCAGAATCAAGGTGTGCACCCTTGCAAATAAGGGACCACATGATCTTAATGCTGAACATAATTAATGCTAAAATTTGCAAGATTTTGTAGAGAAAACAAAAGAATCATAGGAAAAACATTAAAAGGATAAGTTCACATTTTTAAAAATAATAAATGCACACATTTTGCAGGTAAAAAATGTGCATTTGTTGTTTTTTTTCTTAAGGAGCCTGTAGAGCTTTGCACCCGTGATCAACAGATTGCGGGTGCAATCTCAGACTCCTGCAGACTCTCAGAGGCTGCAGATGCTGGAATATGTCAAATGCTCCACGCTAGAAATGTAACATGTTCCAAAGGTGACTTAGGGTCCTTTCACACGGGCTTTCCGATCAGGTCCTGTTCAGACGCTTCATTCAGCCCTATGGAGCGGCGGATGTCAGCGATGACATGTCTGCTGACATCCACCGATATCTGATCCGATCCTGTTCATGAAATCCAGACAGATGGAAACCCTATTTTCCATCCGTCTGGAGAATCTGATCAGATAGGATCGGATGAAAATGGACAGCAGGTCCGTTTTCATCCGATCTCCATAGAGGACAGCCGGGCTTTGACAGGTCCATCTCCGCACAGTGAGCAGAGACAGACCTGTCATACGCCTGCTCAGCGAGGATCAGCGGATCGATTCCTGTTGAGCAAAGCGGAGTTTGTACACGGACATGCCCAATTGAAAGGACCCTTACACTCTAAAAGCATTTTCCATATCTTCTGGCCTCTAAACTTGCTTTTGTGCTGTTGACTATCTGAAATTGTTTGTTTATAAAGTTATGCATTATGGATAAAATAATATGACATTGTTGGCAGTGTTAAACTGGAAGAAATGCAACATTTGTTTCTAGAGCTGGTTCTTGGACTTCAGCTTATACCACAGGCTCTCAGTCAGTGGCTACAAACATGGCTTTAATATATTTGGGGAATTATAGTATGTGTGTGTATCTGGTGAAGAGACATAATAGCAAATAAAGCATATGTGATCTGCAACAACTGATGTTTATACAGAGCTAGAAGTCACAATAGCATTATTGTATGTAGCGCGGTATGTACACAACTTGGTTACTTAGCAATCCGCCAATCACCCTGCTGCCAGACCCCCATCTATCGGTTAAGAAAATGAACAGTCATTTGTACAGTTTTGTTACATTTATTGCAGGACACGAATTTGGATGGGAGAATGGACGATATGAGATGCTCATAGCATTTGGCATATTGTAAGAAGTTATTCAGTGGCCTTAGCCTTGCACAACTGGATGCACACCTTTCTTCCCCTTTTGTCTCCTTCCTTTGAATAACTTCTTTGCAGACTATTGCTCCTTCTTTTCTGATACAAATCCTTCACTGCAATACTACTGACATACTATTTCTTTACTTCCATTGGAACAAGAAAGAATCACTCTGAATAATTCCACCTAGCTGACCGTAATGGTATTGCCTCTGCGAATGAAGAACCAGAGGCCTACACAGCCTCTCCCCGATGGCTCAATGAAACAGACAGCCATACAGTCTTTTGGAAGGTATTACCAATGTGCTAACCAGACCAGAGATATCACGGTACCTCCCACTATTGGCCTGACACAGGGTAATAGGCGGACTACTGTTCCCAGCCAGTCCTTTACTGTCAATGCTGCATTCCCCGGCCACAGCATTCTGCACTACTCTTGATAGCTTCTCTTTCCTTGTTCAGTTCACACTGACCAGTTGCTACTTGGCAGTTCTGTGTCCCCGGTCACAGAACGCTGATCTACTCTCCGCCGCTTTACTGCTACTTCTTCCGTACTGATCTTGTCCAGCAGACAAGTCATGTGTTCCCCGGTCACAGCAGCTAGGTTAGGCTCCCTCCTAGTGGTTCCTCCATCATCCTCAGCTTGGCGCATCCCCGCGTGGGGATGCCCGGAATAGCAACTTAACACTCCATGCTGTCTTTTCCTGCACTTCAGAACTCCTCCCTGGCAGCATGTGACCCCAGCCTATATGAGAGGCCTGCCCCCTGCCAATACCAAAGGGTAATTGGTCAGAGCTCCTCACATGAGCTGCCTGCCACTCAAACCTCAGGTCCAACCGCCCTTCCAGAACAATCTGTCTGAAATCAGGGGAGGCACTTCTGAGTCAGTGCACAGGTGGCCACACCTCCCACTACACCAAACACTCCCAGTCCCAAATCAAAACAACCAGGCCCAGCCTAAAGCACAAGCCTGGCTAAATTTACCTGTACTTGGACCCTGAGCTATAGAAAAATACTAGTCTAGCACTTACCTTCAGGTAGAGGGTGCTACATGTATTTAACAGCATATAATTGCTATCACCAGAACATACAGCTTAGTAAGAACAATGAAAAAGCTACAGAGAGTGAAAACCATATCTAGCACCTAATATTGTTTATATTTGTGGTGGGTAGAAATCCTTGGGATAATATAGATCAGGGTAATCATACGTGTTGCAATTTGTTTATGAAGAAAAAGTAATGGCCCTTTATCTGTAACACATATTCTCAGACAATTCTAATTTAACTGAAAGAGAAGTGGGGCAAAAAAGTATTTAGTCAGCCACCAATTGTGCAAGTTCTCCCACTTAAAAAGATGAGAGAGGCCTGTAATTGTCATCATAGGTATACCTCAACTATGAGAGACAAAATGTGGAAACAATTCCAGACAATCACATTGTATGATTTTTGAAAGAATTTATTTGCAAATTATGGTGGAAAATAAGTATTTGGTCAATATCAAAAGTTCATCTCAATACTTTGTTATATATCCTTTGTTGGCAATGACAGAGGTCAAATGTTTTCTGTAAGTATTCACAAGGTTGTCACACACTGTTGCTGGTATGTTGGCCCATTCCTCCATGCAGATCTCCTCTAGAGCAGTGATGTTTTGGGGCTGTCGCTGGGCAACACGGACTTTTAACTCCCTCCAAAGGTTTTCTATGGGGTTGAGATCTGGAGACTGGCTAGGCCACTCCAGGACCTTGAAATGCTTCTTACGAAGCCACTCCTTCGTTGCCCGGGCGGTGTGTTTGGGATCATTGTCATGCTGAAAGACCCAGCCATGTTTCATCTTCAATGCCCTTGCTGATGGGAGGAGGTTTGCACTCAAAATCTCACGATACATGACCCCATTCATTCTTTCATGTACACGGATCAGTTGTCCTGTTCCCTTTGCAGAGAAACAGCCCCAAAGCATGATGTTGCCACCCCCATGCTTCACAAGTATAGTGTTCTTTGGTTGCAACTTAGCATTCTCTCTCCTCCAAACACGACGGGTTGTGTTTCTACCAAACAGTTCTACTTTGGTTTAATCTGACCATATGACATTCTCCCAATCCTCTTCTGGATTATCCAAATGCTCTCTAGCAAACCTCACACAGGCCCGGACATGTACTGGCTTAAGCAGGGGAACACGTCTGGCACTGCAGGATCTGAGTCTCAGGCGGCGTAGTGTGTTACTGATGGTAGCCTTTGTTACGTTGGTCACAGCTCCCTGCAGGTCATTCACTAGGCCCCTCGTGTGGTTTTGGGATTTTTGTTCACCGTTCTTGTGATCATTTTGACCCCACGAGGTGAGATCTTGCATGGAGCCCCAGATCAAGGGAGATTATCAGTGGTCTTGTATGTCTTCCATTTTCTAATTATTGCTCCCACTGTTGATTTCTTCACACCAAGCTGCTTGCCTATTTGCCTACAATTTTGTTTCTGGTGTCCTTTGACAACTCTTTGGTCTTCACCATAGTGGAGTTTGGAGTGTGACTGTTTGAGGTTGTGGACAGGTGTCTTTTGTAGGTTAACCAAAGCACATAAACCCAAGGTAAGTATAGTAGCAAGTCCTAGTTGTAATCTCAGAACACCCAATAAGAAGATAATATGCGACCGGTCTAAACTACATGGCATGTTCAGCAATGCCAGGAGCCTGGCGGACAAGATGGGTGAACTAGAGATACTGTTGTACAAGGAGGATTTGGATTTTATAGGAATTTCAGAGACCTGGTTCAACAGCTCTCATGATTGGCTGGCAAACATTCAAGGGTATACCCTTAATCGCAAGGATAGAGAGGGTAAAAAAGGGGGAGGGGTATGCCTATATATCAAGAATAATGTACAAGTGAATGTGAGAGATGACATCACTAAGGGAGCTAGGGAAGAGGTGGAATCCTTATGGGTAGAGCTCCAAAGGGATGAAGCTAATGGGAAAATAATACTGGTAGTATGCTACAGGCCCCCTAACCTGAAAGAGGAAGGAGAGACAGATCTCCTATCACAATTTGGATTAGCAGCAAGGATGGGAAGTGTTATTATAATGGGAGATTTTAATTATCCAGACATAGACTGAGCGGAGGGAACCGCGCATTCATCTAAGGCTCGCCAGTTCCTAAATGTCTTGCAGGACAATTTTATGGGTCAGATAGTAGACGCACCAACTAGAAATAAAGTGTTACTGGATCTACTGATTACCAACAATACAGACCTAATCACGGATGTGGAACTACAGGGCAATTTAGGTAACAGCGATCACAGGTCAATTGGCTTCAGTATAAATCGCACAAATAGGAAACATAAGGGGAATACAAAGACACTGAATTTCAAAAGAGCCAACTCCCCTAAACTACAAACCTTGCTAGAAGGCATAAATTGGGATAAAATCCTAGGAACAAAGAAAACAGAGGAGAGATGGGTTTGTTTTAAGAGCATATTAAATAAGGGCATTAGCCAATGCATCCCATTGGGTAATAAATTTAAAAGAGCGAACAAAAGTCCTGGATGGCTTAACTCCAATGTAAAAATGCATATAAAAACAAAGGAGAAGGTATTCAACAAAATACAAGGTTGAGGGATCATCATCAGCATTCAGACTTTATAAAGAATGCAACAAGAAATGTAAGGGTGCAATAAGGACGGCTAAGATAGAACATGAAAGACACATAGCGGAGGAGAGCAAAAAAATCCCAAGACATTCTTTAAGTATATAAACAGTAAAAAAAGGGGGGGCAGACCATATTGGCCCCATAAAGAATGAGGAAGGACATCTGCTTTCAAAGGATGGGGAGATGGCGAAGGTATTGAATTTATTCTTCTCCTCAGTCTTCACGAGGGAATCAGGGGGCTTCAGTAACCAAAACTGCAGTTTTTATCCTCATGACACATCACAGGAAGCCCCTCCATGGTTAACAGAGGACAGAATTAAAATTATACTTGGGAAACTTAACATTAATTAATCACCGGGACAGGATGGCTTGCCCCCAAGAGTACTTAGGGAACTCAGTCAAGTAATTGCGAGACCATTGTTCCTAATTTTTACTGACAGTCTACTGACTGGAATGGTACCAGCTGATTGGAGAAAAGCCAATGTAGCACCAATATTTAAAAAGGGCCCAAAATACATCCCTGGGGATTACAGACCAGTTAGCCTAACATCAATAGTATGTAAACTCTTGGAGGGGATGATAAGGCACAATATACAAGATTTTAGTGATGAGAACGGTATCATTAGCAGTAATCAGCATGGATTCATAAGGAATCGTTCTTGCCAAACCAATCTATTAACCTTCTATGAGGAGGTGAGTTGCCATCTAGATAAAGGAAGGCCCGCAGACATAGTGTATCTGGATTTTGCAAAAGCATTTGACACAGTTCCCCATAAACGTTTACTGTACAAAATAAGGTCCGTTGGCATGGACCATAGCGTAAGTGCATGGATTGAAAACTGGCTACAATGGCGAGTTCAGAGGGTGGTGATAAATGGGGAGTACTCGGAATGGTCAGGGATGGGTAGTGAGGTCCCCCAGGGTTCCGTGCTGGGACCAATCCTGTTTAATTTGTTCATAAATGACCTGGAGGATGGGGTAAACAGTTCAATATCTGTATTTGCGGATGATACTAAGCTAAGCAGACCAATAACTTCTCCGCAGAATGTGGAAACCTTGCAAAAAGATCTGAACAAATTAATGGGGTGGTCAACGACATGGCAAATGAGGTTCAATGTAGAAAAATGTAAAATAATGCATTTGGGTGGCAAAAATATGAATGCAATCTATACACTGGGTGGAGAACCTCTGGGGGAATCTAGGATGGAAAAGGACCTGGAGGTCCTAGTAGATGATAGGCTCAGTAATAGCATGCAATATTAGAATGCATTAAAAAGGGGATTAATTCCAGAGATAAAACGATAATTCTCCCGCTCTACAAGACTCTGGTCCGGCCGAACCTAGAGTATGCTGTTCAGTTCTGGGCACCAGTCCTCAGGAAAGATGTACTGGAAATGGAGCGAGCACAAAGAAGGGCAACAAAGCTAATAAAGGATCTGGAGGATATTAGTTATGAGGAAAGGTTGCAAGTACTGAACGTATTCTTTCTGGTGAGTAGACGCATGAGAGGGTTTATGATTTCAATATACAAATACCATACTGGTGACCCCACAATAGGGATAAAACTTTTTTGCAGAAGAGAGTTTAACAAGACTCATGGCCACTCATTAAAATTAAAAGAAAAGAGGTTTAACCTTAAACTACATAGAGGGTTCTTTACTGTAAGAGCGGCAAGGATGTGGAATTCCCTTCCACAGGTGGTGGTCTCAGAGGGGAGCATTGATAGTTTCAAGAAACTATTAGATAAGCACCTGAACGACTGCAGCATACAGGGATATACAATGTAATACTGACTTATAATCACACACATAGGTTGGACTTGATGGACTTGTGTCTTTTTTCAACCTCACCTACTATGTAACTATGTAGCTATATGTGACAAATCAGCATGCAACAAAGTCTTACAACACAAACATGCACCATAAACGCACTTTAAAAGCAGATGCATATCTTTAACCTGTTTGTTAAATGCATGTGCGGTGCAACAAAAACTAAAATAAAACTGTGCAATAATCATGGACACAGGTGTTCATACTGTAAATTTCACATTAAGAATTAGCCTGCAACAGATTCACTGATATGCAGGAATACTTTTAAAGGTGGAGCTGCAATCTGTGATGTCACCATGCACCAGCCTGCAGGACGAACTGTGTTTTGTTTGGAATCTCTTCCTTTACCTCTCTAAAGTGCAATGAGACTTGTCAATAAACACTCGTTTTCATACAGCAAAATGAAGTTTCTCCTTTCTTAATATCGCGTATGCTGGAGAGCACTCAGCCGAATTATCGGTGAAGCTGGAATTATTTGAAAATTATTCCCATACTCTGATGAAGTTACCATCACAACTGGAGGAGGAGGGAAGAGTGGAATATCACAGTTGGTCTCATTAACAACTAAGCGTGTATGATCCCTATAACCTGGGATCCATCCTGTCTGGTAAGAGGCTTAAATTTCCCCTTGTTGTAAGAGAACACACCATAGAACAGCATGGATTATCATGATTCTATACTAAACACTAATGGACAAACCTTGATTAACAAGTTTCCGACCGGCTCACGCATATACTGCGGCAGAATGGCTCCCCTGAGCGAAATCCCGTATGGGTACGTTCACTCCTTTAGCGGCCACCAAAGGGCGCGCGCCTGCTGCACGGTGGGCAATTTTGCAGTACCGCTAAAAATCGCAGATCACTTCTGGGGCTGAAGTGGTTATTAATGTGGACTTTACACGTGTAGAGAATCTGTTTTGATTTTTATCATTTTCTATCTATTTTTTATCAATTTTTACACTTTTGAAAATTCACCTTTAGGATAGCGCACTTTTTTGTATATATAATTGTTCTTTAGGTTAATCCGTTAATGTTTAACATATCGAGGACAAATATCAAGTCAACAATACTCCCCATTTAATCTAGCGCATATATTTACCACAATAAAGCACTCCCAACTAATTTAAAGTTTTACTGAAGGAAGCAATTCACACATTATTTAAAGTAAATGTTTACCTTCTCACCCAAGCAAAATGTGCCAATTAATAGTAAGCTGTTGAGAGACTTCACACTATTATTTTACTTAGTGATTATGTCAGCTTGCAAAACGCAGGCCTCTTTTGACTCTGTTATGTCTCAGCTGATGGATCCCCTGCTGTTGTAGATCAGAATAGAACAAACCTATCTTAAAATTTTCCTTAATATTCACTTTTAATAAAAATTGACTCATGTAAAACCCCATGTGAATACAGAAGTATGTGAATGCACACCTCTGTGTCCATTCCATAGAATAATCAAAAAATGAATGATAAAAAAACAAACTATAAAAAGCATTTCATTACCAACACTTACGTTGTATGTATTCCCTTATGAAATGTTTCATTTACCGCTTGAATACCAATCTGTATATAACCCTCCGTTACAAAGCCATTTTTCAAAGCAGCGATAATCTGACTGACAATTACTGTAGTCAAGTGATTATTATATCATTTTTATTTGAGACTGGTAGAGTTTTCCTGTGATGGTATGTACAACTGGGGGCATCAATGGTCGAAAAGGATCTGATAGATCGTAAATTTAATAATAGCATGCAATGCCAAGCTGTGGTTTCCAAAGCGAGCAAAGTCCTTTCTTGTATTAAGAGAGGTAGGGATCCAGAGAGAGAGATATCATTTTGCCCCTGTACAAATCATTAGTAAGACCTCATCTGGAATATGCAGCTCAATTTTGGGCACCAGTTCTCAAAAAGGATATTGGGGAACTGGAGAAAGTTCAGAGAAGGGCAAACAGTGAGTAGCCGCTGCTCCAGGTCAGTTCTCACTATACACACCTCACACAACTGTCGACAGGGTGTTCACCCAGCTTGTATACTGTGCATAGAGTAAAAGGAAATTACGGACAGCTACACTCCATAATGATCCACTTTATTGACCATAATTTTTAAAATCCAAACGCAAGACTACATCAAGTGGGGGAGCAAGTTTATTCATTACCTATCTAGCAAAATCCTTTCTTGTATTAGGAGAGGTATGGAATCCAGAGAGATATGATTTTGCCCCTGTACAAATCATTAGTAAGAACTCATCTGGAATATGCAGTTCAGTTTTGGGCACCAGTTTGCAAAAGAATATTGGGGAACTGAAGAAAGTGCAGAGAAGGGCAACCAAATTGATAAGAGGCATGGAGGAGCTCAGCTACGAGGATAGGTTAGAGGAACTGAATTTATTCTCTCTTAAGAAGAGGAAATTAGGGGGGGGGGGGGGTATAATCAACATGTGTATATACACATAAGTGGTCCATATAGTGAACTTGGTGTATGTGAGTTATTGACTTTAAGGTCATCACAGAGGACAAGGCAACACACTTTATGTCTGAAGGAAAAGAGCTTTAATCTCCAAATACAGAAAGGTTTCTTCACAGTAATGTCCCGTACACACGGTCAGATTTTCCGATGGACAATGTCCGATCGGAGCGTGTTGTCGGAAATTCCGACCGTGTGTGGGCGCTATCGGACATTTTCCATCGGATTTTCCGACACACAAAGTTGGAGAGCAGGAGATAAAATTTTCCGACAACAAAATCCGATCGCGTCAATTCCGACCGTGTGTGGCCTGTTCCGACGCACAAAGTGCCACGCATGCTCAGAAGAAATTCCGACACGGGACAGCTCGTTCTGGTAAACTTAGCGTTCACAATGGATACAGCACTTTCGTCACGCTGCAATGTTAAAAATGGTTTAATACAGCGCACTCTCTTCTTCTTTATAATGTGACAAGAATAAAGTAGTTTTGCTGCTCATATTCACACACACTTCTCACAAAGTTTTATTTGTGTTTTTTTAGTGGGATTCCCTGAATATATTGTTATTAGTTGTCACATCTGACAGTTTTATATATTTTTTTTTTGGATTTTCAGCCTTTTTTTTTCTTTAATGTTTGTATTTTTTCCAAGGCTGATCTTTGTTCAATGTTATTTTTATTTTTACTCCAGAATATTTTTGTGTGTGTTTTGTGTGTCAAGTTACCCCAACACCATTGATATCTTTTATTATTTAATCTCAAGGAGATTGTTTGTTGTTGGTGTCCCTTGTTCATTTCACATTATATATTTGAAATGTACCTGAATCCTCACAAACCAACTGTCATTTTTGAAGTAAAACACATAGGAGAGTATAATTAAAAAAAAAAATCCTTTATTAAGGGATCAGAACCAAACAAAGAGGAAGGCAACACTGGATCAACAGGAGAAATTACCAAATCCTAGGACCCCCACGGCAGACAACAATTCTTCAACATCAAAATTGGTGGCCTGAGGAGTCCATATATAAGGGAGGGCAGTCTGGTCCAGAATTCGCAGAGATCCGGATAGCAGCAGATGACATCTGTGTCCCCAGGCTGTGGTACCACAAGAGGCTGCATTTTTTGGCCGACCAGACTGAACCCAGGGCAATCACTGTCTGGTCTTCCTTCCACGCTTCCTTCCCGGCTGTGGCTGTGCAGTTGGAGATGTGGCAGGAGGAGGAGTAGGACCTGGAGGAGGAGGAGGACTGGGAGGACCTGGAGGAGGACTGGGAGGACCTGGTGGAGAGGGAGGAGGACCTGCAGGAGGAGGAGGAGGACCAACGCAAAGGTGTGTCTCAGGTGTAATTTGGCCCCTCATACCTTTCTCAAGAGCCTCCAATATGAGGGCCTCACACATGACTTTTTGGCCCTCCTCCATCCTCTGCATTTTATATGCTATGAAGGCAGCATTGTTCTCCATGGTGTGGGGTGCTCCCAGGACCTCTGTAGCCCTTCAAAAGAATGCTATAGCAGCCTCCTCTAGGGCACTCCTCCTACTGCCACTTTCTGTTTTCAGGGGGGGTGGAGGGACCTGCAGATCAGCCAGCCGGCTCGGCCCGGCCACCTCCTGGCTGAGACTTCCCTGTGTATGAAAAAGGGACATGGTTTTAGTTGTTGCATCATCAATCCCAATCATAAATTAGTACTCCCAACTAACATCTAGTTAACATCATTGATTGGACAAGCAGAAATATTTAGAGGAATGCTATACCTGGCTCAATTTGGGCTCCTCCACATGTGGCCTGGAAGGCCCAGGTTGGGCGTCAGAAGCCTCAGCCAGGGGGGAAGGAAGCGTGGAAGGAAGACTGGAGAGGGATGGCCTGGGTTCAGTCTGGCCTGCCAGAAAATGCAGCCTGTCGTAGGACAACATCCTGGGGACATAGATGTCATCTGCTGCTCCGGATCTCTGCGAATCCAGGACTTTCTTGCGCTCCCTTAGATATGTACTCCTCAGGCCACCAATGAAGATCTTTAAATAGGTGATGTCTGCCGTGGGGATCACCTGCTTCACAATTACCAACAATTGCACCAGTGCTGCCTTCCTCTTTGCTTGGTTCTTGAAATGGGGGTGGGTAATCTCCCACAAACAGGGCAGCTCCCTTAGCATATCTATGAATACTGACATGAAGTCATTGTCTTTCATTAAGATATCCATGTTCACTGCAAGACACAACACAAGACAAAGCCTAATGTCAGACAAAACTCTCCTAATCTTGTTACAATATAGGCCTCAATCTAGAAGCAGTATAGGCACAAGTTTGTCTCTTACCTTCGTTCTTACGATCGGCGGTCGCTTCCTCTGCTCACAGATCGTACGTAATACGCACGCGTGTTACGCTTTATACACACTGTGCATGCGTGTAACTCCACCCGCCCCTGACGTTCTTTCTATTCTATTCCCCGCCCCTTTTCATTCGGCGCAGTGGGTGAAGAGCATGATGGCGGATTTAGAGCAGGTGCGTGCTAATTATAGCAACGAGTAGGAGGAGGAGGAAAGCCCAGATCCAGGCACGTCCCGATCCAGAAGGAGACGTTTTAAGGCCACAAATATGTCCTTTGGGGAGATGTTGGAGATGGTCGACATCATGAAGAAGTCCGACTATGACGGGAAATATGGGCCTTACCCCCACCCCAACATCCGAAAGGCAAAAATCATTGCTAAAGTGATCAAAAGCCTTCACAGGAATTTCGGGGTACGAAGATCTAAAGATCAGCTCAGGAAGCGGTGGTCGGACCTGAAGTTGAGAGAGCCAGAGCAGTACCGAAAGATCCGGAGAGTGCTGCAAAAAAGTTCTTTCTGTCTTTATTCCGTTCGTTCTGCTCCATATGCTTTTCTTAATTGTAACGTTTAAACTTTAATGTTCATGGGCCCATTATTCGTTCGTATCAAAAATTTTTCTTTCGGCCTCTAGAACACCATTGTTTAGGCCATATGCATTTTCACACATTTTTTGGGGCCTACTTGGATGCCAAATATTTGTTTGTGTAGATGGGTTTGTTACTAGAATGAAATGCCAACTAGATTGTGTGTAAGGAGAGGACACTGAGCAGCTGTTTTCACATCTGGACACTGGAGCACTAGTGTGGGACACAAGAACACCATTTTTATTAGGGGGGGCACACAGGTGCTCCAGTGTATACTATAGGGGGGGCTACATCTGTGAAGTTTGTACTAAACCGGTAAAGGATTGCAGCTTGACAAAGGGCAATAATAAAATTACATCTTGGAACTCAAATTGGAACTAAAATTGACAATTGTACCCCACTTCCAAACAATGTTTCCTATTTCTAGTTCTGCCATCAAATATCTGTGTGCTAAGTATACCATTTTTGTTTTACATGGGGGAGAAAAGACTCGGAGGACACCCCTCATCCGAGGAGACCACAGACCCCCCACCTCTGGAAGAAGGGGAAATAACACCAACCCAAGAAGAAGAGCAGGAGGAAGAAGAAGATGTGGTGGAGATTGGCACCACAACAGGTGAGTGTCTGCGACCACAGGCTCAGGTAAAAGAGATGGATGGTGGCAGTTTTTTTAGACCATTTTTTTTGTTCTTTATCTCTTTTTAGGTGATCGTGATGTGAGGGATCCAGAACGCTTTACTTCTGAAAGTGCCCAGATCCTGATCGGGGAGATCATGGGGTGTAATCTCGAATTGCACAACATACAGCAACAAATCAGTGATGTTATTAAAAAAAATAATAACATCATTGATGTTTTGGGGCGAATTTAAACCCCACAAAATCACTTGTTTTATTGTGGTCCAATCTTTGAACATTTTTTTCTATGTTTTGAAAAGCCAAATTTGGAGGATGCACACAGTGTGCCAACATGTGCTATCTGCCATCACGAGAGATCAATGGACGCGTTTTGAGGGTGCAACCCCTTCCTCAATAATAAAGTAGCGTTGAGGAAGGGCTTGCTCCCCCAAAACACGTCCCTTGATCCCCCCTGATGGCAGATAGCACATGTTGACATTCGTAAATTGGTGTGCATCTTCCAAATTTGGCTTTTCCAGGGGTGATTTCCCCCCATCTGAACGCTATATCAAACCCAGTTCCTAAATACTGATGTCTGATATAGCCTTCAGGTTTTACCTAATGTGAACTTTGTAAGTTCAAGTTTTTTGGCTTTCTTGTTGGTTTTACACAGGCCTGTTTTATCTGAAATGGATATTTCGATTTTTGATAATGCTACGGCAAAAATTTTGATACAACAAAAATGTTGGTTTGTTTTAAAAACCTTTGGTAAATGCACATGTGATTGTGCAGGTATAAAAAAGTGGCTTACTCAAGAATGTGTGGAGTCTCAACACTACAATACAACACTTTTGGGGTGATGTAATTGCTGTTTTCTGCAAAAATGGGGGTTATTTCCTAAAGGCAAATACACTTTGCACTACAAGTGCAGGTTCAGTGCAGTTGCAAGTGCACTTGTAGTGAAATGTGTTTTTGCATTTAGGAAGTACCAGCCAACAGTGCTTTGTATAAGGTTACACAATTACGACATTTTCTGCACTCAACACATTTCTGTCAGGGTCAGCTAAAACAAACACAAGCAGTAAATGTCCACAAAGAATTTCTTTTGGTTCTTTTTTATTTGAAAAAGGTTTCACAGATTGTCTGGCATATTGATAGCCCCCCTACCCGCAAAGAACTTCAGGTATCGTAACCGGACATCACGGGCACTCAGGGAGGGCAAGCCAGGACGGCCACTTTCAAGCGCCATCAGTGTTGATGGATTTTGGATTCCGGGCTCAGGCCCAACTGAGCCAGCATAGTTGGCTGAATGTTTACTTAAAAAATTATGGAGAACACAGCAGGCAAGTATTATATGGTTCAGTTTATACTCCGCCATATGGATAGGTGTCAGAAATAATCGGAACCGGCTGGCCAGGATTCCAAATGTGTTCTCCACCACTCTTCGGGCTCTGGCCAGCCGGTAATTAAAAACCCTCTGTTCCGGGGTGAGGGTCCTCATCGGGAATGGCCGCATCAGGTGGTCCCCCAGCGCAAATGCTTCATCAGCAACGAACACAAATGGGAGACCTTCAACATTGTCCTCTGGAGGTGGCAAGTCCAAGCTGCCATTCTGGAGATGCCTGTAGAACTCCGTCTGGGCGATGACTCCACCATCGGACATCCGGCCATTCTTCCCCACGTCCACATACAGGAACTCGTAATTAGCCGACACCACCGCCAACATCACTATACTATTAAACCCCTTGTAATTATAATAGTATGACCCCGAGTTGGGTGGTGGCACGATGTGGACGTGTTTCCCATCAATTGCCCCTCCGCAGTTAGGAAAGTCCCACCGCTGGGCAAAGTGGGAGGCCACGGTCTGCCATTCCTGTGGCGTTGAAGGAAACTGTTGAGGAAAAAACAATAAACATTAATATTTTTTCACAGAAACATGGCAAGCAGATTAGACACAAACATTATGGGGCAACCTCCAGATAGCATTTATTAAGGGGACTTTAACAAGGCCAAAGTATAAGGTACACCTATCATATTCCCCCTCCCCCCCTCTCATGGGCCGTTTCTAACATTATAGGGGGGGGGGACTCTTGGACAGGTAACCCTCTTCACTTCATTGAGAGATGAATGCCTAAATAATGGGTATTACTTGGAACAGCCCCTCCTTAGTTACACTATTGGCAGACCACTGGACAGGTAAGAAGTGTCTGAATACAAAGATATAAATACACATTGTACACATTTGAGGACATTTGAACATTCTGATATTACCTATCAAGATAATAATAGGATACAAAAACTTTAAACAGTTCCATTGGAAAGTATACAGGCTTGCACTACATGCTTTGGGGAATTCATACATAAATCAGAGCACTAAAGAGATGGGTATAGTGTGTATGGGATTGGCAAAGTCAGCAGATAGATGATTGAGGATAGAGAATTGTGATCAGCTGACTTAGCAGTTGGGGGAGGGAGGGTTACTAAACATTTGGGGACACCACAAAAAAAAGCCTCTGGCACTCTGCCTGAATTTAAATCAAAAATAACATTACCAAACATTTTAGGGGGTGTTTGGGGTAAAGCACTACTATGGAGCTGATAAAATACATTGTTAAGTGACTACATGAGGTGAATATAGGCCAGGAGACACCATGCTGGGGAGGTTATTGAAGGGCAAATATGTATGAAGGACCTAAAATAATAATTACATAAAAATCCAGCATGCATGAGAACAGAGGGGACATTCACAGCATATTACAATCATGGTAATTAGGGAATGAGGAAAGAAATACAATATATTCTCAAACATTCAATACAATAAAATGTGATATTAAAGGATAAAAATCTTACCTTCATATACTCCTTCTGCAGGACCTGTATGATGGCAGAACAGGTCTCTGGGATAATGATCCCCAGAGCCTGGGGGGAGATGCCTGTCGAGAACTTTAAGTCCTGCAGACTTCTCCCTGTGGCCAAATACCGCAAGGTAGCGACCAACCTCTGCTCCGGAGTGATGGCTTGCCTCATGCAGGTATCCTGCCTGCTGATATAGGGGGTCAGCGAAGCCAACAAACGGTGAAACACGGGGTCCGTCATCCTGAGAAAGTTCCTGAAATCATCAGGATTATTCTCACGGATTTCACGGAGCAAAGGCATATGAGAGAACTGGTCACGCTGAAGCAACCAATTCTTGGTCCATGAACTCCTCCCCACCCTGTTCATGGACTGGACTTGTGTCAAGGTCAGGACCCCAACACCAAGCCCCCGCACAGCACGAACTCTACGAGGAGTACGCATATGAAACATGGCTAGAAAACGGTCGGCTGCTCAGAACGAAGTAACAGAACGCACTGAAGAACAGCAAGGCCTGTGAAGAGCGAACTGAAAAACAGTAACGAACGAACAAGAATACAATGACTACTTAAAGTCACGCGGAACTTGCTGCACGCACTGAAGAGCAGATACAAACCCACAAGCACAAACTGAACGGCAGAAAACGGTCTGAAAGCCACGAGTCTGAAAAAGCGCGAATCGTCTCTCATCAAACTTTTACTAACACGAGATTAGCAAAAGGAGCCCAAAGGGTGCCGCGCTTGGTTCTGAACCGGCCTTTTCTAGTCTTGTCGTACGTGGTGTACGTGACCGCGTGGTTGTCGATCGGAAATTCCGACAACTTTGTGCGACCGTGTGTAGGCAAAACAAGTTTGAGCCAACATCCGTCTGAAAAAATCCTAGGATTTTGTTGTCGGAATGTCCGAACAAAGTCCGACCGTGTGTACGGGGCATAAGAGCTGTGAAAATGTGGAATAGACTTGTTTAAGAACTAGTTCCATCCAGCTAAGTAGATTGTTTTAAAAAAAAGGCCTGGATTCTTATCTAAATGCACAAAATATAACTAGATACTAAAATGTATAGGTAAAGTTGATCCAGGGGATATATTGCCTCTTTGGGGATCAGGAAGGAATTTTTTTCCTCTGTTGAAGCAAATTGGATCATGCTTTTTTTATTTATTTATTTTTATTACAAATAACATGGTTTTTATTTGAGAAGAGTACATGTTTACATGTTTACAGGGTATTGACATTGGTATTACTGTCAGTAAACAAAATAACGTAAAGAGAAGGAGATGACATACACTGGAGAACTCATGAAGGTCTATTGTCATTGCACCAACACAATATTCTGATCTGTAATCATGGGTATTCCAACCCACTAGGTACTTTATAAGTAACAATTGTTCAATATGCGATTTATTCAAAATAAGGAGGATTATTCGGCTGCATGTGGATGCAGTGTCTAACCAAGTGTCCCAAATCTTCCCATATTTGGCTGGGCATCCCCTGTGGGCATAGAGTTCTCTTTTATAGGGCAGAACACTATTCACTGCAGATATCCATTCTTGAAGTGTTGGTGGAAGTGCCCTGAGCCATTTATGCGCTATGAGCAGTCTAGCTGTAAATAGCGTTTCTTGTAAAAATATATAGTGAAATTTATCTGAGTCTGGGCCAGGGAATATTCCCAGTAAGCATTGTTTAGGGCATAATGTAAGGGGGGACCCCATCTTGTCATGTAAGAATTTCACTATGTGGGACCAGTGATCTTGTATTGTTGGGCAGGACCAAATGATATGGAAGAAGTTGCTAGCGGAACTACCGCATCTGAGGCATCGTGGGCTGTGGTCGGTTCTATATTTAGGCAGGCGTAGAGGGGTCAGGTAGGACCTGTGTATGATGTATAATTGTGGGAGACGGTCTGAGAGCTTAGGAGAGACTTTTTTACACGTATCTAATGCATCCTCCCATTCGTCATCCTCCATCTCCCCCACGTCCCCAGTCCAGCGATCTTTCAATCGATAGGCGAGTGTTGTAGCGGATGGGCGGAGGAGAGTCTTGTAAAATATTGAAATAAGTTTTGGATATTCCAGCCCAGTTATTACATTTAGAATGTCCAATTGTTCTAGGTTGGGGGAGTTAACACAAAATTGAGTCTGTAAGGCGTGGCGGAGCTGGAGGTAACAAAAGTGCATAGAGTTAGGGAGACTAAATTCATGTTTGAGTTGTTGAAATGACTTCAGGATATTACCACAAAATAAATCTGTTGGGCTCATCACACCTTGAGTTATCCAAAGATTTTGGTCTGGTATCTTTAGTAATTCTGTTAGGCCTGGGTTGTTCCAGAGGGGTGTCTGCGAGTGCGTGGGGGGGGGGGGGGGTCTTGAGCCTGCCTCTCACCACTTCCCATATTTTACAGTGATTATAAAGTAGTCCCTTTTGGCTTCCCAAACCCAAGGATCTACCGGGTCCCTGAGGAGACGCTGGAAAGGGGTGGGTATGTATATGTGTGTAAGAGGAGCAAACAAGGGCCAAATAACGGGCCTTATCATTTTTATCCAGATAGAAGTGGGACAGTTACGCTGCCAAATAATAGAAATTAAGATCTGGCCGTGCTGTGGCCCCTAATTCAGTGGGGTTCTTCAGCACCTGCCAATACAGTTTGTGTTGAGTTTTGCCCCACACAAAGGAATTTAGAATGGCTTCTATATAGATTATATATAGAAGCCATTCTAATATATATATATATATATATATATATATATATATATATATATATATATATATATATGTATAGGATTTGAAAATCCTCAGGGGTAGGTGCACTGGAGCATGCTACAGTACATACTGTATAGGAACTTGGGAAGTAATACCATTTTAATTAGGTTTATGAGGCCCATTACTCCCAAGGGGAGCCCACGTCTGTGTCTTGGTTTTTAGGGTCACGAACAGGGGATCTATGTTCAGCTTGACATATTCGTCCAGAGAGTGGGTGATTGTTATGCCAAGGTATTTCATGGAACTAACTCGAATGAGAGGGGGGAGGAGGCTTCGGTCTCTGTGGGGGCACCAATATCAAGGGGAAGGACCTGGGATTTGTCCCAATTGATTTTCAGACCTGACTATTTTCTAAATTTTTGTATTACTTCTAGGGCTGTTGTTAGGGAAGGGCCTTCTAAGTAAAGTAACATGTTGTCTGCGTATAGACTCACTGTCTCTGTCAAGTGTCCGCATTGCAGACCCTTGATTCCCGAGTGTGTTCGTAATGAGGATGCCAAAAATTCCACAGCCAAGGCATATAACAGGGGGGACAAAGGGCATCTCTGTTGCATGCCCCTGAAAAGGGGGAAGGCGCCAGAGACCCTCCCATTGACCAGTACCCTGGCGCTAGGATCTTGGTAGAGGAGTTGGATCCACTTGGTAAAGTTGGGCCCGAATCCAAACCATGCCAGACACTCACAGAAATAGTCCCACGCTACAGAATCGAATGCCTTTGCAGCATCTAAAGACACCACAACTTTGGACCCTATCTGGTCATGTCTGGCTTGCAGGTTCATATATAGCCTGCGTAGGTTAAATGCTGTGTTTTTTGCAGGCATAAACCCAGTCTGGTCCGGGTGGATTAGGGAGAGGATCACTTTATTCAATCGTAGCGCCAGGACTTTGGCAAAGATCTTGATGTCTAATTGAAGGAGGGATATTGGGCGATATGATTTGGGAAATTCCAGATTTTTACCAGGTTTGGGTATGAGTACTATAAAGGCTTCACTCATCGATTTAGGTAAGGAGATGGATTTAAATATATGGGAGAATAATTCATATAGTTTGGGGACCAGGCTTTCGCTGTAGGTTGTGTAAAACTCAAGGGGAAGACCATCTGAACCAGGAGCTTTTGATGGGTTAAGGTAGGACATCGTCTCCACGATGTTCTCCTTAGAAATGGGAGCTTCCAGCATCTCAGTCTGGGATTGGGACAGTGAAGGGAGGGCAATATCAGCTAAGAGTGCCACCACCTCCTCCCTGTGGTTGTTGGTAGTAGAGGAGTATAGGGATGCGAAAAAAAGAGTGGAACTCCCCAGCCACCCTGTCAGGGTCAATGATCAAAACGTCAGAAGCATTTCGTAGGGAGATCACAGTAGGTGGTCTGTGTTCC
The DNA here is from genome assembly GCA_037952835.1 of Lithobates septentrionalis. Lineage (NCBI taxonomy): Eukaryota > Metazoa > Chordata > Amphibia > Anura > Ranidae > Lithobates > Lithobates septentrionalis. Next base: position 1,165,624 of record JBBDGP010003773.1, on the reverse strand, counting down.
AGACGTGCTAGGTAGGCTAGTAAACACCTTGCCCATTCTCAGCATTCATACATCCTCTGTTTACTGTAGAAGATTTTCCTCTCTGCCTTTTCAAAATGGAGACTGTTGACCACTCGGGCCTGCAGTTTCAACTGGTCAGCCGTGTCAGAAAATGGGTTGTTAGAGACAATTTTCTCTACATCTGCCAGTTTTTGTTCAGCCTGTCTGACCACCTGTGAGGAGGTCTTCCTATATCTGGAAACAAGATATTTGGGGGGCACACCTTCTCATTAAAGCTGGTGCAGCCATAAGACCATACAATAGAAGAAAAATATTACAGCGCACACATGCAAAAAAACATTCACCTCCAGCAAGGCTAGTTTAAAAACACCTAAACATTCTCAAAAAGACATTTTCAAAAATATGGGGATTTGGTCACACCATATTGCTATATGGATCTAAGCCCACTTACTGCGACAAAGTACCCCATGATTAGTGGGTCCTACACTATCCATAGATTTGTGAGATCCTGCTTCTCTGAACCATGAGAACTACACTCTTCTAAATGGGAGAATTTTGAGGTCTCCACCTATGACACAAGTGGACACTAATGAGAGGTACTTAATGAGGGAATAGGGTGCTCCTATCCCAAAAGGATTTGGTCAGAATCCAAACAATACACAAACAAGATATTTGGGGGGCACACCTTCTCATTAAAGCTGGTGCAGCCATAAGACCATACAATAGAAGAAAAATATTACAGCGCACACATGCAAAAAAACATTCACCTCCAGCAAGGCTAGTTTAAAAACACCTAAACATTCTCAAAAAGACATTTTCAAAAATATGGGGATTTGGTCACACCATATTGCTATATGGTGCTAAGCCCACTTACTGCGACAAAGTACCCCATGATTAGTGGGTCCTACACTATCCATAGATTTGTGAGATCCTGCTTCTCTGAACCATGAGAGCTACACTCTTCTAAATGGGAGTACTTTGTCGCAGTAAGTGGGCTTAGCACCATATAGCAATATGGTGTGACCAAATCCCCATATTTTTGAAAATGTCTTTTTGAGAATGTTTAGGTGTTTTTAAACTAGCCTTGCTGGAAGTGAATGTTTTTTTGCATGTGTGCGCTGTAATATTTTTCTTCTATTGTATGGTCTTATGGCTGCACCAGCTTTAATGAGAAGGTGTGCCCCCCAAATATCTTGTTTGTGTCTTCAAAGGTGCCCCTTTGAAGACGTCACGTATGACGAAACATGTAGGGCGTGGCTACGCAGTGCTTGCCATCACGTACCCCATGTAATTTGCACGGGCGTTTTGCTCTTATTTATGCCGGCTTTTTAAATGTTTTTATCCTTGACTTTTTGTATATGACCATTGGTATATTGAGGCAATAAACTCCTTGAAATTACTACACCATTGGAGTTTTCTTTTCCTCCTCCTTCCCTATTTTTCATTTATGTATCCTGTGATGAGTGAGTCTCCCTCCCAATGTGGAATCATCTCCCGTTGTGTGCGGCGCATACGAGCGGAGCCAGACGCTGGTATCCATCTGTCCCCGCAGAGGGCTATATCTGCAGGCCTGTATGACCTTGCTATACAGGAGGTCCAACGTGTCCGGTAAGGGTACATCTCTAACATCTCTTGGAACCACTGGTGGTTTGGAAGCTTCTTCAAATCCTTCTATTTTCTCTCTTCACTCATATGGGATGCACCAAAGGAACTGTCTAATGCATTTTTTCTTTTGCGATTTTGATTCCTTATGAACTGATGAATGCGTTTTATGTGCGATTTGGATTTTTCAAATTTTAATTTTTATTAATTTTTATTAATTTTTATTATTTTTTATATTTTGTTTGAATCTTTCTACACCCTTTTTTGCACTTTCCTTCATGGATATATATTGAGTATGCAATATTTGTTTAACCACTCTGCACTGTTTTGTCACATTTGTATATATTGTGGGATACAGTGATTTTGTGAATTTTTACTTGTAAACTAAATTTAAGATTAATGGTACATATTATTTAATGCAAGCGCACAATTTTTGTATATATACGTTGTTAAAGTCGCCCATCCACAGCGTGGGAACAGTGTTGGAATTGGGACATAAATGTCAAGCCTTCTGTCAATACATTAAATTGGAAGGGAGGTGGTACATAGATTGCGAATATTAGGAGTTCAAGTCCATTAATTCTGGCGTGTAAAAATAGAAACCTGCCCTGGGGGTCAGATCTGAGTGTCAGCAGTGTGAATTGTGTGATTTTGGCCACTAAGATTGCGACCCCTATGGAGTTAGCGGTGTAGGGGGCTTGATAAAGCCATCCCACCCAGGGTTTTTGGAGTGCTAAATTGGATCATGCTTTATTGGAGGTTTTTGTTTGCCTTCCTGTGGATCAACTTTGGATATAGTATTGTGTATTTGGATGTTTTCGACTTGTGTGCATGTGTTTTTTTTTTTTGTTGTTGGTTGAACTGGTAATAACCACTGTATGCTTAGAAATTGGTTTAACTGCTTGCTGCCCGCCGGCTGTCATATGACGGCCAGGCGGCTCGGCTCTTGTTCTGGGTGGGCGTTATAGTTAAACAGGGCATGCGCGCGATCATGTGCGCGTAGCCCTGTACCTTCGGTGGCGACGTGTCACGGAGACACCGCTCGCCACCGAGGGGCGTGAACAGCATTGGGAATGGCTGTTTACCACATGATCGGCCATGATGAAGTCACGGCCGATCACAGATGGTACCGCCCTACTTTGCATGGTGCATGCGCGCGTCCGCGCTGCACGTGCACAACGGTGGCAGCGTGTTCCCGGGAGCACTGCTCATCACCGACGCTGGTAAACAGCCATTGGCCGGCGGCTGTTTACCATGTGACCAGCTTTGATCCTTTCACAGCCGATCACTAAATGTAAACATAGAGCGGTAACGAGATGTTACCAGGTTCTCACACACCGATCGTGTGTGAGAAGGAGATTGCCTCCCCAATAAAGAGGACCTGTCACCACCCATCAAAGTACCTGTCACAGTTCATCTGAGTACCTGTCACACACAGTCCATCTGAGTACCTGTCACAGTTCATCCGAGTACCCGAGTACCTGTCACAGTCCATCTGAGTACCCGAGTACCTGTCAGAGTCCATCTGAGTACCCGAGTAAATGTCACAGTTCATCTGAGTACCCAATTACCTGAGTACCTGTCACAGTCCATATGAGTACCCGAGTACCTGTCACAGTTCATCTGAGTACCCGAGTACCTAAGTACCTGTCACAGTTCATCTGAATACCCGAGTACCTGTCACAGTCCATCTGAGTAACCTGAGCACCTGTCAATGTTCATATGAGTACCGAGTACCTGTCACCACCCTTCAGAGCACCCGAATACCAGTCACTAGCCCATCAGAGTCCCCGAGTACCTATCTGTAGCCCATCAGAGTACCCGAGTACCTGTCACCAGGCCATTAGAGTACCCAAGTACCTGCCACCAGGCCATCAGAGTACCCGAGTAACTGTCTGCAGCTCCTCAAGTTACGCGAGTACCTATTTGCAGCCCATCAGAGTACCCGAGTACCTATCTGCAGCCCATGCCTCATAGAATATACGTTGGGGTGTTTGCTTTCCAAAATGGGGTCATTTTGTGGGTAATTCTATTGTCCTGGTGCTCAAGGACCTTCAAAAGTGTGATAGGTAGGAATGAAATAAGATGTGTAATTCATGCACCTAGAACGCCTGAAGGTACTACATCAATGTTGGGCCTCTGTATGTGGCCAGGCTGTGTAAAAGCCATACTCGGGAAGAGTAGCAGAATGTATTTTGGGGTGTAATTTGTTGTATGCATATGCTGTGTGTGAGAAATAACCTGATAAAATGACAATATTGTAAAAAAAAAAAAATCTTCATTTTGCAAAGAATTGTGGGAAAAAAATTACAACTTAAAAAAACTCACCATGCTACTTACTTAATACCTTGGAATGTCTACTTTCTAAAAAGGAGTCATTTGGGGGGTTTTTGTACTTTCCTGACTTGTTAGTGTCTCAAGAAATGAGATACACCTGATGTACTGAAGGCCTGATCAGATGTGATCAATTTTCAGTGATTGGCACCATAGATCCACTTGCCGACCGCCGCATGCCGATGTACGTCCAAACTTTGGCGGCGGATATCGTTGTTATGGCAGCAGATAGCTGCCATAACCCCGGTATCCCCGTTTTCGTGCGGCGATCGGCTTTCAGATAAAAGTGGTCTCTCTTCGCCTCGAGATCACTTTTATCGGTGGTGGGAGAGGGCCCCCCCCCCACCGTGATCCGGTGCCCTCCGCAGCTTACCGGGGCCGTCGGTAGCGGCAGAGGCGATGGCGTCTGTCTCCCTTCTGTGCCTGGAGACGAGTGAGGCTAAGATGGCGCCCACTCGTCTCCATGACACTGCTGGGCAGAAGCGATGTCAAAATGTCACTTCTGCCCATACGTCTTAAAGGCACATTTTTTTCAATGTAATTTTTTTCAATTACTTTTTTTTTTTTTTTTTAAATTGCATTTTAGTGTAAATATGAGATCCGAGGTCTTTTTGACCCCAGATCTCATATTTAAGAGGTCCTGTCATGCTATTTTCTATTACAAGCGATGTTTACATTCCGTGTAACAGGAATAAAAGTGACACTTTTTTTTTTTAAAAACTGTGTAAAAATAAATAAAATCATGTAAAATAAATAATAAAAATTACATTTTTTTTTTTAAAATCCCCCTGTCCCGACGAGCTCGCGTGCAGAAGGGACCGCATGCGTGAGTAGTGCCCGCATATGAAAACGGTGGTCAAACCACACATGTGAGGTATTGTCGTGACCGGTAGAGCGAGAGCAATAATTCTAGCCCTAGACCTCCTCTGTAACTCAAAACATGCAACCTGTAGAATTTTTTAAACGTCGCCTATGGAGATTTTTGAGGGTAAAAGTTTGACGCCATTCCACGTTGCGGGCGCAATTTTGAAGTGTGACATGTTAGGTATCAATTTACTTGGCGTAACATTATATTTCACAATATAAAAAAAGAATTGGGCTAACTACTGTTATCTTATTTTTTTATTCAAAAAAGTGAATTTTTTTTTCAAAAAAAGTGCGCTTATAAGACCGCTGTGCAAATACGGTGCAAAAAAAAGTATTGCATTGACTGCCATTTTATTCTCTAGGGTGTTAGAAAAAAAAAACAATATATAATGTTTGGGGGTTCTAAGGAATTTTCTAGCAAAAAAACCTGTTTTAAACATGTAAACACCTAAAATCTAAAACGAGGCTGGTCCTTAAGTGGTTAATACCTTGGAATGTCTACTTTCTAAAAAGGGGTCATTTGAGGGGGGGGGGGGGGGGGTTGTACTTTCCTGACTTGTTAGTGTCTCAAGAAATGAGATACACCTGATGTACTGAAGGCCTGATCAGATGTGATCAATTTTCAGTGATTGGCACCATAGATTGTAGACTCTTATGCTGGCCATACACTATACGAAAAATCGGCCGAAAAATCGTTCATATAGACTCGTTTTTCGGCAAGTTAATGGGCACAAATCGATAATCGTTTGTGACGTTTTTGTGGGAAAAGAAAGAAAGGCAAGTTTGGAAAATTTCTGCCGAATGTACGATAAATTGCAAGGTTAATGTGTTTCCTGTCTGAACTGTCTGCACTAGGTATATGTAAAAAAACGAACAAAAAAATTATTTATTTATGTCCATTGAACGATTTATCGGTCATTACATGATGGCACGATTGTTTGCGGTCACGGTCGAACGTTCGTTTTTCGAAAATGTGTTCGGCCGATTTTTCGTATAGTGTATGGCCAGCATAACTTTCACAAAGACCAAATAATATACACTAATTTTGATTATTTTTACCAAAGCTATGTAGCAGTATAAATTTTGGGTAAAATTTATGAAGAAATAATACCAATTTGCAAAATTTTATTACAGAAACAAAGAAAAAGGCATTTTTTTCACAAAATTTACGGTCTTTTTTTATTTACAGTGGGGACGGAAAGTATTCAGACCCCTTAAATTTTTCACTCTTAGTTATATTGCAGCCATTTGCTAAAATCATTTAAGTTCATTTTTTTCCTCATTAATGTACACACAGCACCCCATATTGACAGAAAAACACAGAAATATCACATGGTCCTAAGTATTCAGACCCTTTGCTGTGACACTCATATATTTAACTCAGGTGCTGTTCATTTCTTCTGATCATCCTTGAGATGGTTCTACACCTTCATTTGAGTCCAGCTGTGTTTGATTATACTGATTGGACTTGATTAGGAAAGCTACACACCTGTCTATATAAGACCTTACATCTCACAGTGCATGTCAGAGCAAATGAGAATCATGAGGTCAAAGGAACTGCCTGAAGAGCTCAGAGACAGAATTGTGGCAAGGCACAGATCTGGCCAAGGTTACAAAAAAATTTCTGCGGCACTTAAGTTTCCTAAGAGCACAGTGGCCTCCATAATCCTTAAATTGAAGACGTTTGGGATGACCAGAACCCTTCCTAGAGCTGGCCATCCGGCCAAACTGAACTATCGGGGGAGAAGAGCCTTGGTGAGAGGGTGTCAGGAAAGGCTTTCCAGCAAACGTTCTAGCAATCTGGATGCTAGAAGAATGCCTGTGCACAAAAAGACTGTCTGGCGCACGCGCATGCGCAATAGCGTGATTAGCGGTGCGCGGGAACGCGTGCACGCTCCCTGTGACAGCACTTGGCGCCAAGATGTGCTATTTAAAGGGGACTGATGCCTTGCTGTCCAGTCTACAGCATTTCCTGAAGACCCCTGCTGCCCTGTTACTCTATTACCTGATTTATGACCTGACTTTGCCTGTTCCTGACTTCTCTGCTTGCTGCCTGCCCTGACCCCGGCTTGGACTTTGACTACTCTTTTGGATTGCCCTTCTGTACCTGATCTGCTTGCCTGTGTCAGACTCGGCCTGTCCTCCCTGCTGTCTGCCGCATCCAGCCTCTTGTCTGTATCCTGCTGCTGGACTACAGTGCACCTCCCTGCTGTCTGCTGCATCCAGCCTCCTGTCTGCATCCTGCTGCTGGACTACAGTGCACCTCCCTGCTGTCTGCCGCATCCAGCCTCCTGTCTGCATCCTGCTGCTGGACTACAGTGCACCTCCCTGCTGTCTACTGCATCCAGTCTTCTGCCTGCACCTTGCTGCTGGACTACAGTGCACCTCCCTGCTGACTACAGGATCCAGCCCTCTACACCAGTCTTCCAGTCAGGCACTTTTGCCCCTTTGTTCTCTCGAGTCCCTGTCAACACTACCAGGGGTTCTTGAGTCAGAGGTATACGAGAGGCCGTTCCCTGCATTCAGGGCTCTACTACCAGGTGCATGACAGTACCGGACAGCCATGTCCGGGCCCACGCAGGGAACCTCGCCCATGGAGGACTTATGCCGTCATCTAGCTGGACTTACTCAAGCTGTTAAGGACTTGCAAGATGGTTACAACCGACTGGAAGAGCGTGTCCAAGTTCTATCTACCACAGCTCCTGGAACGTCCACTGCACCTTCAGTGGTCATGCTTCCCCCAGAACCCAAGGTCCCCACACCAGAAAGGTTCTCCGGGAATCGCAGCAAGTACAGGGCATACCGTAATGCCTGTGAAATTTTTGCATTACAACCCAGAACTTTCTCTCTTGAAACTACCAAGGTGGGCTTTGTCATTTCCCTCTTACTAGGTGAACCCCAGGCATGGGCCCATCGCCTCCTGGAGCAGAAGGATAACTGCCTTAACCACCTGGATACCTTCTTTCAAGCCATGGCCCTTCTCTACAAAGACCCGCAACAAGCAGCTACCACAGAAGCAGCATTATTCTCTCTCCAGCAGGGTCGTAGGGCGGCGGAGGACTATGCATCTGAGTTCAGGCGTTGGAGTTCCGATACAAACTGGAACGACGCCGCCCTACGTTACCAGTTCCTCATGGGTCTCTCCGAACCATTAAAAGATGAGTTGGCCCGGGTTGGCATTCCGGCAACACTTGAAGCTCTCATCAATCTGTCCATCCAAATAGACAGGCGTTTAAGAGAACAAAGAGCAGAACGTACAGCTGGTCCCTCTCACCCAGTATGGATGTTACCACGTGTACCAAACCCTCCTGTCCACTCTTCCGCTGATACTTCTGAGCCAATGCAACTAGGCTTGATCCGTCCTTCTCTGACTCCTGAAGAACCACAACGCCGGCGGGCCAACAACCTTTGCCTCTATTGCGGGGAATCTGGACACTATGTGAGGACTTGTCCCGCTAAGACCCACAAGCACACTACCCTCTTCTCTACCTCCTTACCTGTTGTGTTTAATAATGCAACTCATTTGGCTATCTCCATTTCTCTACAGCTTCCAGGAGGGAATACTCAAGCAACCGCCATAATTGATTCCGGAGCTTGCAGCGGGTTTATGGACTTATCTTTTGCCCGCAAACTCCAAATCCCTCTAGGACCCAGAGCACAGGGACTGTCTGTACACCTAGCCGGCGGATTGGCTATTAAATCTGGGCCTGTAACGCAAGAGACGGTTCCCTTAAACACCATCATTGCTGGCAACCATCGGGAACTACTTTGTCTTGACAACATCGAGTCTCCCTTGTTTCCCATCATACTGAGCATGCCCTGACTCAAAGCCCATAATCCACAAATTCACTGGTCTACTGGAAGAATCAGTTTTCACTCCCCCTATTGCCGTCAGCATTGCCTGCAGGGAGCTACCAACGTCCCGTCTTCCTTGCTGTGTCTGGAAACTGATGCTGAAGCCTGCCAAGCTGTCCCAGAAGTATATCATAGTTTTCAGGATGTGTTCAGCAAAAAGGGAGCAGAGACACTTCTTCCACATAGACCCTATGACTGCCCGATTGAACTTCTCCCCGGAGCAGAGAATCCCTTTGGGAGAATTTTCCCCTTAACTGAACTGGAGCTAGGAACTCTTAAAAACTACACTGATGATAATCTGAAGAAAGGGTTTATACGCCCCTCTACCTCCCCAGCAGGAGCAGGGATTTTCTTTGTGGAAAAGAAAGATCACTCCCTACGCCCCTGCGTAGATTATCGGGACCTCAATAAGATTACAATTAAGAACCGGTACCCCCTGCCTTTGGTACCTGAACTCTTTCAGAGACTCGGAACTGCGACTATATTCACCAAACTGGATCTTTGCGGAGCTTACAACCTAGTCCGGATCCGAAGCGAGGACGAATGGAAGACTGCCTTTCGCACCCGCTTCGGGCACTTTGAGTATCTTGTAATGCCCTTTGGGTTATGTAATGCTCCTGCCACTTTCCAGCATTTTGTTAATGATATATTTGGAGACTACCGTTTATCTGGATGATATCTTGATTTTTTCCTCCTCTCTGTCTATCCACCAGGAACACATCAGAAAAGTTCTAACTCGACTTCGCCAACACGGCTTGTATGCAAAAAGTGCGAGTTCGAATGCCAAAGCATTCAGTTTCTGGGCCTGATTATTTCCATAGATGGTGTCAAGATGGATCCACAGAAGGTCTCCGCCATCCTGGACTGGCCAGCCCCTACGGATAAAAAAGGAGTTTAGTGCTTTGTGGGTTTTGCGAATTTCTATCGCAAATTTATCAGGGGATTTTCTACCATCATCTCTCCCATCACAAGACTGACTCGGCAAGGCACCCAGTTCCAATGGTCCCCTGAGGCTCAAGCTGCTTTCACCTCCCTAAAAGATCAGTTCGTGTAAGCCTCTGTCCTGAAGCATCCTGACCCAGCTTTACCTTACATTCTGGAGGTAGACGCCTCTGAGATAACAGTAGGGGCAGTACTTTCACAGAGACAAGAACCCAAGGCTCTATTGCATCCAGTGGCGTTCTTCTCCCGCAAGTTATCAGAAGCTGAGAATAATTACGATGTTGGGGACAGGGAGCTACTTGCAATCAAGGTCGCACTTCAAGAATGGCGCTACCTCCTGGAGGGAGCGGCCCACCCTATTCTGGTGTACACTGACCACAAGAATTTAGAGTACCTGAAAGTTGCCAAGAGATTGAAACCAAGTCAGGCCAGATGGGCACTCTTCTTTACTAGGTTCTCTTTTCACATTACTTACAGGCCTGGATCAAAAAATACCAAACCGGATGCGCTGTCTCGGATTTTCAGCGAACCTGAAGTCTCTTCTTCCCCAGATACCATTCTTGCTCCTGGAAACTTTCTCATGCTGCAGGGAGACTTACTGTCTCAAATCAAACAGGCATCTTCCATGGCTCCCCATCCGACAGACATCACTTTACAGTCCAGAGATGACCTATTATGGTATAAAGACAGAATTTTTGTGCCTCAACAGTCATGGGTTGCCGTCCTCAAATCTTGTCATGACCATAAACTAGCTGGCCACTTTGGTATACACAAGACCTCCGAACTCCTTCAACGCACGTTCTGGTGGCCTCAACTACTGAAAGATTGCAGACGCTATGTGGAATCGTGCATTACCTGCATTCAGAACAAGGGCAGCAAGACCAAGGCTTGGGGGCTGCTTAAGCCTCTCCCTGTTCCGGAAAAACCATGGAGGATGATCTCCATGGATTTCATTGTTGAATTACCACCATCAGAAGACTACACCACCATCTTCGTAGTGGTCGACAGACTTTCCAAGATGGCTCACTTCCTGCCTATGAAGGGTACTCCCTCCGCCACTGAAACTGCAAGGATCTTTATTAAAGAGATAGTAGGGCTCCACGGTATACCGGCAAACATCGTATCTGATCGGGGGGGGGTACAATTTACATCCAAATTCTGGAGAGCTCTATGTGAATCCTTGAAGATTGACCTTTCTTTCTCCTCGGCTTACCACCCCCAGACTAATGGTCAGACTGAACGAACAAATCAAACTCTCGAGCAATACTTGCGATGCTATTCTTGTTTTTCTCAGGATGACTGGGTACCTCTATTACCTCTTGCCGAGTTTGCCTATAATAATTCTGTTCATTCTGCAACTAATCAGTCTCCATTTTTTGCGAACTATGGTTTCCATCCCTTGTTTTTGTCTAACAACGTTCCAGAGTGCGCAGTACCGGCTGCCCAGGAAGCCTTGAATTTTTTTAGCATATATAACAAACTACTCCAAGAGACAATGGCAAAGACTCAGGAACATAACAAGGAGACATTTGACAGAAAGAGGAGAGGGGAGCTTGACCTGAAACCTGGAGATCAAGTCTGGCTGTCCACCCTAAATCTGAAGCTAGCATGTCCATCCAGGAAATTGGGTCCTAAGTTTGTGGGTCCCTTCCCAGTGATAAGAAAAATCAATAACGTGGCTTATGAATTGAAACTACCAGAGTCATTCCGTATACACCCAGTTTTTCATGTGTCTTTACTTACCTTCAGTCCCGGACCCCTTCCCCAACCGGAATACCGGTCCTCCTGAGTCTGTGCTCATCAACGGTGAAGAGGAATTTGAGGTTGAATCAATCATAGATTGCCGGAAAAGACGCAATCAAGTTCAGTATCTGGTGAAATGGAAGGGATATGGCCCAGAGGAAAACTCTTGGGAACCAGAGACTAATATCCATGCCAAGAGACTGATCCTAGCCTTTAAAAGATCTCACCCAAGTAAATTGGCCCAGGTGGGCATCCGGGGGCTGCCCATTGGAGGGGGGCAATGTCAGGAAAGGCTTTCCAGCAAACGTTCTAGCAATCTGGGTGCTAGAAGAATGCCTGTGCACAAAAAGACTGTCTGGCGCATGCGCAATAGCGCGAATAGCGGTGCACGTTCGAGCGCGGGAAAGCGCGCGCGCTCCTTGTGACAGCACTTGGCGACAAGATGTGTTATTTAATGGGGACTGATGCCTTGCTGTCCGGTCTCCAGCATTTCCTGAAGACCCCTGTTGCCCTGTTACTACTCTTTTGGATTGCCCTTCTGTACCTGATCTGCTTGCCTGTGTCAGACTCGGCCTGTCCTCCCTGCTGTCTGCCGCATCCAGCCTCTTGTCTGTATCCTGCTGCTGGACTACAGTGCACCTCCCTGCTGTCTGCTGCATCCAGCCTCCTGTCTGTATCCTGCTGCTGGACTACAGTGCGCCTCCCTGCTGTCTGCCGCATCCAGCCTCCTGTCTGCATCCTGCTGCTGGACTACAGTGCACCTCCCTGCTGTCTACTGCATCCAGTCTTCTGCCTGCACCTTGCTGCTGGACTACAGTGCACCTCCCTGCTGACTACAGGATGCAGCCCTCTACACCAGTCTTCCAGTCAGGCACTTGTGCCCCTTTGTACTCTCGAGTCCCTGTCAACACTACCAGGGGTTCCTGAGTCAGAGGTATACGAGAGTCCGTTCCCTGCATTCTGGGCTCTACTACCAGGTACGTGACAGAGAGAGGTAAAGAAGAACCTAAAGATCACTGTGGCTGAGCTCCAGAGATGCAGTCGGGAGATGGGAGAAAGTTGTAGAAAGTCAACCATCACTGCAGCCCTCCACCAGTCGGGGCTTTATGGCAGAGTGGCCCGACGAAAGCCTCTCCTCAGTGCAAGACACATGAAAGCCCGCATGGATTTTGCTAAAAACACCTGAAGGACTCCAAGATGGTGAGAAATAGGATTCTCTGGTCTGATGAGACCAAGATAGAACTATCTGGCCTTAATTCTAAATGGTATGTGTGGTGAATACCAGGCACTGCTTATCACCTGTCCAATACACTCCCAACAGTGAAGCATGGTGGTGGCAGCATCATGCTGTGGGGGTGTTTTTTCAGCTTCAGGGACAGGACGACTGGTTGCAATCGAGGGAAAGATTAATGCGGCCAAGTACAGGGATATCCTGGACGAAAACCTTCTCCAGAGTGCTCATGACCTTAGGCTGGGCCGAAGGTTTACCTTCCAACAAGACAATGACCCTAAGCACACAGCTAAAATAACGAAGGAGTGGCTTCACATCAACTCCGTGACTGTTCTTGAATGGCCCAGCCAGAGCCCTGACTTAAACCCAATTGAGCATTCCGGAGAGACCTAAAAAATGGCTGTCCACCAACGTTTACCATCCAACCTGACAGAACTGGAGAGGATCTGCAAGGAGGAATGGCAGAGGGTCCCCAAATCCAGGTGTGAAAAACTTGTTGCGTCTTTCCCAAAAAGACTCATGGCTGTATCAGATCAAAAGAGTGCTTCTACTAAATAGTGAGCAAAGGGTCTGAATACTTAGGACCATGTGATAGTTCAGTTTTTCTTTTTTAATAAATCTGCAAAATTGTCAACAATTCTGTGTTTTTTCTGTCAATATGGGGTGCTGTGTGTACATTAATGAGGAAAAAAATGAACTTAAATGATTTTAGCAAATGGCTGCAATATAACAAAGAGTGAAAAATCTAAGGGGGTCTGAATACTTTACGTCCCCACTGTATAGCACAAAAAACAAAAATTCACTAGTGATTAAATACCACCAAAAGAAAGCTCTATTTGTGTGAAAAAAAGGACCGGGTCCTGCAGGTCCGATAAAGCCCACACACGGTCGAATTGTCCGTCGGACCAGTCCGGTCGAAAAGTCCGCTCGTGTGTACGCGGCATAAGAGCGCTTAAAATTGGTCTGGGCAGGAAGGGGGTGTAAATGCCCTGTATTGAGGTGGTTAAAAAAGACCAATTTAAAAAAAAAAAATAAATTGTATGTCTTGAAGCTCTAACATTACATTTTAGGCTGTGTTCACACCGTTGCTCTGTGTTAATATATGTGTGTTAATGCATCTTACTTACATGTATTAATGTGTTGCGTTCAGGAAGCCTATTCATTTAAATTGACCTCCTACCATATAAAAATCACACCAAAAAGAAGAATGTGCTTTTTTTGTAACACACCACATCACAACGTATGGTAGTGCATTAACATACATTGACATGATCTGCAACACATGTGAGTTGGGGTGCCATTAATAATGAAAGGCACCACAGCACACCAATGTGCAGTGTAAACTGTGTTTACATACAGTTGTAATAAAAAGTAGGTGAACCCTTTTGGAATGATATGAATTTCTGCACAAATTGGTCATAAAATGTGATCTGATCTTCATCTAAGTCACAACAATAGACAATCACAGTCTGCTTAAACTAATAACACACAAAGAATTAAATGTTACCTTGTTTTTTTGAACACACCATGTAAACATTCACAGTGCAGGTGGAATAAGTATGTGAACCCTTGGATTTAATAACTGGTTGAACCTCCTTTGGCAGCAATAACTTCAACCAAACATTTCCTGTAGTTGCAGATCAGACGTGGACAACGGTCATCTCAATCAGGTTGAGGTCAGGACTCTGACTGGGCCACTCCAGAAGGCGTATTTTCTTCTGTTTAAGCCATTCTGTTGTTGATTTACTTCTATGCTTTGGGTCGTTGTCCAGTTGCAACACCCATCTTCTGTTGAGCTTCAGCTGGTGGACAGATGGCCTTAAGTTCTCCAGCAAAATGTCTTGATAAACTTGGGAATTTATTTTTCCTTCGATGATAGCAATCCGTCCAGGCCCTGACACAGCAAAGCAGCCCCAAACCATGATGGCCCCACCACCATACTTCACAGTTGGGATGAGGTTTTGATGTTGGTGTGCTGTGCCTCTTTTTCTCCACACATAGTGTTGTGTGTTTCTTCCAAACAACACAACTTTGATTTCATCTGTCCACAGAATATTTTGCCAGTATTGCTGTGGAACATCCAGGTGCTCTTGTGCAAACTGTAAACATGCAGCAATGTTTTTTTTGGACAGCAGTGGCTTCCTCTGTGGTATCCTCCCATGAAATCCATTCTTGTTTAGTGTTTTACGTATTGAAGATTTGCTAACAAGGATGTTAGCATATGCCAGAGACTTTTGTAAGTCTTTAGCTGACATTCTAGGATTTTTCTTCACCTCACTGAGCAGTCTGCGCTGTGCTCTTGCAGTCATCTTTACAGGACGCCCACTCCTAGGGAGAGTAGCAGCAGTGCTGAACTTTCTCCATTTATAGACAATTTGTCTTACCGTGGACTGATGAATAGCAAGGCTTTTGGAGATACTTTTATAACCCTTTCCAGCTTTATGCAAGTCAACAATTCTTAATCGTAGGTCTTCTCAGAGTTCTTTTGTGCAAGGCATCATTCACATCAGGCAATGCTTCTTGTGAAAAGCAAACCCAGAACTGGTGTGTGTTTTTTATAGGGCAGCTGTAACCAACACCTCCAATCTCATCTCATTGATTGGACTCCAGTTGGCTGACACCTCACTCCAATTAGCTCTTGGAGATCTCATTAGTCTAGGGGTTCACATAGGTTTTCCACCTGCACTGTGAATGTTTACATGGTGTATTCAATAAAAACATGGTAACGTTTAATTCTTTGTGTGTTATTAGTTTAAGCAGACTGTGATTGTCTATTGTTACTTAGATGAAGATCAGATCACATTTTATGACCAATTTGTGCAGAAATCCATATCATTCCAAAAGGGTTCACATACTTTTTATTGCAACTGTATGTGAGCATTGTGATTGCCTAACACAGCGATCACAAGTCACAGAGCTGCATAGATCAGTTTTGTGCCTTTAGTCTGAGATATGAGCTGTCTAATGACAGCTTAATCTTATATATTTAACACTCACACTTGTTGCCTGTGCCTTATTTCTCACCAGAAATAGACATCCACCTCCACACCTCCTTATGTGGAAGTGGTCAATGTAAACATATTTTAAAAATCAGCTTTATATTAGTAGCCCACAAAAAAATTGGTGGCACATTTACAGACATGAGCATTTATCTTGCAGGAACATGAAGAACAAGCCAATAAATTCGAACAAGTATACCATAGCCGTATGTTTTTTAACCACTTGTCTACCAAGGTGCATTTATAAATGGCATGGTAGACAGGTGGTTAAATCAAGCTCGCAGCTGCTGCTGCAGCTGTGAACATGGTACTGGCTTTAAGAGCTGGTAAAGGGCTTTGCAATAAACGTGATCAAACAGCTTTAGAGCAGCGTAATCACATTTACAGGGCTCTTGAACAGTAAAGAAGAAACAAGCGCTCCTGCGCTCGAAAGGTAGCAGTAAGGTGAATTGAAGAAGAGGGGGGAGGGATAAATTCTTCACAAATCACGCCACTGCAATGGCTGTGCTGCAACTCTCATCAGGTCAGGGGAAACCCATGAATAACTCTAAAAGAAAACAAGGACAGAAGGCGCACCAGCTTGCCCATTACCTTTGCAACACAGATAAATTATTAAAAATAAAATAATATACTCACAAACGAGTGTTAAAAATCAAGTACATATGCAAAGTCCATTATTGGCCTCATCCAGCAGGTTCTGCTGACCAGTAGACTTAGGTGCAATGAAAAATTCCAAAATGACCTGACACGTTTCAAGGGTGACCCCTCTTCCTCAGAGCTGGATTTGGACTGTAGGTAGATGGTTTTTATAGTGGCTGTGATCGAATGGAATTGTTCATGTGATCCAAGCCCCTCTCTCAAATGGGAAAGCCAATATAGTTACATAGTTACATAGTAGGCGAGGTTGAAAAAAGACACCAAGTCCATCAGGTTCAACCTATGTGTGTGATTTTATGTCAGTATTACATTGTATATCCCTGTATGTTGTGGTCGTTCAGGTGCTTATCTATCTAATAGTTTTTTTTAATTATCGATGCTCCCCGCTGAAACCACCACCTGTGGAAGAGAATTCAACATCCTAACCGCTCTTATAGTAAAGAACCCTTAAGGTTAAATCTTAAGGTTAAATCTCTTTTCTTCTAATTTTAGTGAGTGGCCGCGTGTCTTATTAAATTACCTTTCGCGGAAAAGTTTTATTCCTATTGTGGGGTCACCAGTACGGTATTTGTAAATTGAAATCATATCCCTTTCTCAAGCGTCTCCTCTCCAGAGAGAACAAGTTCAGTGCTCGTAACCGGTGTTGCCAACCACCCGTAGATTTACGGGCAGCCCGTAAATTAAAGCCCATTTTCTGGCTGTCCGTAATTGTCCTTTAGGGTAACGGTGCACGTAAAAAAGATGGCCGCAAACCGACCATTCAACTGTGCATGCGCCGTTCCAAAGCCGTCCGGACTTTGGAAAGCTTGTACACGCTCGACCGGGCGGTGCATGCGCAGTAACACAATAAAGCCGCCTGGCGCCATTTTTAAATGGAAAGTAGTGTCTGCGGGCGGCATTCGTTCTCGGTGCGGGGTGCACCCGAGTGTGTAGGGCTTCAAGACAGGGCAGGCGGCTTACACAAGGTGCAGACATGCGTCTGGACTTCCATGCCACCTTCAATTTCCATAGGGTTGTCATGATACCATGGATTGTAACACATGGAGCTCCTGGTAATGACACTTCCTTTATTTATCACAGGGCATGCCTGCTGCAGAGGGTGGGAGTGATGAGTACAGGATGGACAGCACTTGTACCTTCCTATGGGGAGCCATAACATTATGACAAGTGCCAGTCGCCACACACACACACGGCCACAGCCAAGGAGGAGGAGAGGACAGGCCAGTCAGTCACACATGTGAGTGAGTCAGTGAGAGCCTGACTGAGGATGATAAAAAGATGGCAGAAGAGGACACTGATGTGCCTCGCTCTGTGGAGAGGTGAAAGGGGCACAGGAGGACACTGTCACACTGATGTGTCTGTGGACTGGAGGGATGAAAGGGGCACAAAAGGATAGTTGGATACATACCGTGTGCAGCACTGGCTGTCTCCCAGGGGCATGTCCGTATATCTTCCTTTCCATCTAAAGCATGCTAGTTTAGACTCTGCTCGCCTTTAGCATTGCTCAGTCCTATTAAGGGTCTGTTTCCCTTTATGCATACTGGACCTTATATATTACTGCCTTGTTGGTTCCCTACACTTGTGGATTTAAGGTCTTACCTGCCCCTGTTTCAACACCTGAAACTCACTCACCATTCATATTTTTGAAAAAATTTCCCACCGATTCGGGCTCTGCATATTAGGCATTCTCCAATTTAAGAGAGTAATGCAGCGTACACACGGGCAGACTTTCCCACCGGACTGGTCCAACAGACCGAATCTGGCGGACAATGCAACCGTGTGTGGGCTGAATCGGACTTCCGATGGACCGTTTCGGTCGGAAATCCGACGGACTTTAGATTTGAAACCTGCTTCAAATCTTTACGTTGTAACTCCGCCGGACTCAGTTCCTAACGGAAAGCCTGTTCGTCTGTATGCTGGTCCAACGGACCAGATACGACGCAAGAGCAGGGTACTACATCTCGCACTCTCTGCAATAGGAAAAACACATTTTCCTATTGCGGCGAGCGCAAGGGGGAGGCGACAATGTCCCTTAGGTCTGGTATGGATTTTAAGGGGAACCCCCTACGCCAAAAAAATTTTGTGGGGTCCCCCAAAATCCATACCAGACTCCTATCCGAGCACGCAGCCCCGCCGGTCAGGAAAGGGGGTGGGGATGAGCGAGCGCCCCCCCCTCCTGAACCGTACCAGGCTGCATGCCCTCAACATGGGGGGTGGGTGCTTTGGGGGAGGGGGGCACCCTGCGGCCCCCCAAAGCACCTTGTCCCCATGTTGATGAGGACAAGGGCCTCTTCCTGACAACCCTGGCCGTTGGTTGTCAGGGTCTGCGGGCGGGGGACTTATCGGAATCCGGGAGCCCCCTTTAATAAGGGGGCCCCCAGATCCCGGCCCCCACCCAATGTGAATTAGTATGGGGTACATCGTACCCCTACCCATCCACCTAGGGAAAAAGTGTCAATAAAAAAAACACACTACACAGGTTTTTAAAGTAATTTATTTGACAGCTCTGGGGGTCTTCTTCCGACTTCGGGGGTCTTCTTCGGACTTCGCCGCTCTCTCCGGCCTCTTCTCACGGTGTCCGGTTCTTCTCCCGCTCTCCGGCCTCTTCTCCTGGTGTTCGACCTCTTCTCCCGGTGTCCGGTTCTTCTGCCAGCTCCTCCGATATCTTCTGCCGCTCTTTTGCTAACGGTCGCCAGGACTTCTACGTCGTCTTCTTCCCTCTTCTCTTCTTCTGATGTTGACACAACGCTCTCTCCCGCTGTAATGCTGTGTGAGCGCTCTGCAATGACTTATGTAGGCGGTGACCCCGCCACCTTATAACGTCACAGTCCCTGGGCATGCTGGGACTGTGACATCATAAGGGGGCGTGGTCAACATCCCCCGGTGATGCCAACCCCCCTTTCGGACTATACATTTGATACCAATACATGATATCAAAAAAACAAAAACACAATAAAATAAGTAGATAACTCATTCCCCATTAGGGATAAAGACCATCACTTGTCATCTGCATACATTTAGAGTCTATTCTCATTGGTCCCGATGTACATACATATAAAAAAGGAAAAGAAAATGAATAGCATAATGTCCATTGATGAAACAAAACCAATTATAGAAAGGCACAGGTGTATATCTTGTTATTATAATAATAAAGCTCTGCAGACACCAGACACCATTTATTAGTGTATGGATACTCTGTTGCTACCAGCTGTAATTGGTTGTGGGGTGTACATTGAGGCATAAATGAACATGACATCAGCGGGCCCAGAGTGGAAAGATTAAGGAATTTTGCCATCAGTGTGTTACAGGTCGCTGAAACGCACGCCAGCCGACTTCCAGAAAGAAAAATGAGCTGTGTGTGCCAAACATCTAGCCTGTGACCCGTAAATATCACTTCCGGTGATGCAGGTGTTGCAAAGTCCGGCGATCTCACTGAGGAGACTGGAAACGTAATTTCTGGTGATGTAAATCACCTCCAGCGTCACGCCGAGGGCCAGAAACCGCAACAGTGTCACCCGTAGATGGCACAATCGGATGTCAGCCGTCATGGGGACACCCACAAAGCACACACCAGCCTCCAGTGTCAGCGCGCAAAGTGGCAGCACGGGCTACTGGATGTAGGCTGAGCAACCTCTAAGGGGAAAAAAAGGAAGAAAGCTCAAGGAGATGATATGCAGCGCTGGCCAGTAGCGTGCAGTCATCTTATGGAGCTTGGGACGCTTGTTACAACAAGACATATTAAAAAAATATGTGTACATATATGTATATAAAAATGATATAATGAATGTATATAAAAAATATATTATATAAAAAATGTATATATAAAAAATGGTTGTTTTATATATATATATATATATATATATATATATATATATATATATATATATATATATATATGTGTGTGTGTGTGTGTTCTTGACCAAAAAACCCCAATAATATCCTTGGTAATAGTAATGGACCGTATGATCTACAAGAGAAACAATTGCCATGATCTAAAATGGAAATGGAGGTGAGGAAGGGGGGTATAGGGGTATAATTGGGGGGGGGAGAGGATGCTCACACAAAAAAGGTGCACCGACTAGAAAATCCCATAGGGCATCCTTCAGTGCACCAAGTTGTGTACCTCCAGATCTTCATTTAACCCTTTCGAGGCAAGACTACCAAGGGTAAATATTCAAAAGCGTTCACATTTGCAAAGCATTTGGTATCTCCTAACTCTGTCAAGTTCATCCGAAATAGCCTTGATACCAAAGATTCTCTTGCCTGTGGGGTCTGCTCCATGTTTTTCCTTAAAGTGACAAGGAACAGAGTATTTGTCCCTCTCTTTTAGGATATTGCACTTATGGATCCCATAAATAACAAATGGAGTGCTGATAAATTGTTTGATCGGATGTGGCCTACCATCGGTTCCCAGAACCTCTTGTTTATGATGCCACATGAAACAGCATGTACCACAATTTCTGACCCCGCATCTAAAGTTGCCCTTTTTATCAAAAAAGAAAGACCATTAATTTGATCTACTATTAGATTTTTTTTAGGTTTGCATAATCTGTTCGGGGCAACTAGACTCCTCAGATCATGAGTTTTGCTGTAAATAAAGCCAGGTCTGTCAGGAATTAGATTCCCAAGGACTGGGTTCTTTTTAAGGATATCCCAGTTTTTCAGTAGAATCCGCTGCATGTCCCAGGTCCTATTGCTGTATCTGGTACAGAAATTAAGTTGTTGGGTCTGGTACTTATCCTGAGTATGGTTCTCCTTACAGAGATGGTCTACTGTATCACTATTGGTGTTTCTTCTGGTGGTAGTTATATTCTCATATAGAATCAAGTATTTGTTATACGCCTCCTCTATGTGAGAATCACAGTAGCCTTTTTTTTTAAACTTCCTTTTGAGCATAGTTCCCTGTTCAATATAGCCCTGTTTTGTCGTGCAGGTACGTTGCAACCTACAAAATTGCCCAAAAGGCACATTCCTTATCCAACGCAGATGGTGATTACTACTGGCGTGTAAATAGGAATCGCCTGCACTAGGCTTGAAGTGATTCTAAAGGCTCGTACACACGATACGAAAATTTGTACGACAAGCTGTCTGCCGATTTTTGGATCGTTAGTACGGTGCTTTCAACAGCCGATTTCGCTTTTTTGTCAGACAAAAGCTGGATGTGCAGACTATAACATTTTTGTTGGATGTGAACTCAACGTCCGATTTTCGTTTCATTAGTACAGTTTTTGTCCAAAAAAGATTGTAAGAGCAAAACTACGCATGCTCAGAAATGAAAGAATACATACAAAACTATTCAACACATTACGTCACTTCTGACGTTGTATAATGTCGTATGAAAATTTTTGTATTGTGAGTAACCTCTTCACTTTCGACATGAGACTAGCATGCCACAAAAAACGGACGTTCGTTCATCTAAAAATCTAAGCGTGTGTATGAGGCTTTAGAAAGAATGGAACCATCATGCTCTGACCTCAACTCCAAATCCAGTAAAAATTTGACTATAGCTATCTATAACATGAGTAAAACAGATGCCGTACTGATTGTTCTGCCAATGATAAAGAAACCCTTCTAGCTGCTCATCCGTACCATCCCAAATGATGAGAATATCATCTATGTACCTTGCATATAGGACCAGGTTCGCGCCGTATGGGTTATGGGACCAAATGTTTCCAAAAGCCCATAAATAAGTTGGCATAGCTGGGTGCGAACCTGGCTCCCATAGCGGTCTCCTGTATCTGTCTAATGTTTCCCCAAACATGAGCAGTTGTTATGAGTTAAAGCAAATTCGATGCTGTCATGCAGGAACTGAATTTGTTGATGATGAAACATTTCATTTTTACATAGAAAATGTTGTATGGCTAACCCAAACTCATTGTCACGTAACAGGTGTGAGGCCGAGATGCTGAGAGGGCTTCCCTTGCAACTAAGTGCAGTGCTTCTCTGAAAGTGGTACAGGGAGAGCAGTGCCCAGAGAAGCACGGTTTGCCAGGTACTGAGATGAGATGATCTGGTCACTGTGATGTAACAGGAACAGGCTGGATGAACTTACCTGGAGTACCAGGTAAGCTTGACAGAGTAGCAACCGGAGACAGAAATGAGAGCCAGGCCGGGGATCATACACAGTAAGATCAGTTCAGATGATGAGATTGGGTAGCAGGGGTCATACACAGGAAGATGGATCTGTAGCAGAGTCGATAAGCCAAGCCAAGGTCAGACACGGTGGAGCAAGCCAGAGAGAAGTCAGAAGTACAAGCCAAGGGTACATCAGGAGATCAGGATCACAGGTCAGAGCAAGCCGGGTCAATAATAGAAGTTTAATCAGGATACACAGGAACACAGGATCAAGAAGAAGCTGAAGATAATCCAGCAATGAGCAGTTCCAGCAGCAGGCTTAAATAGACCAGGAAGTAAGTCATGTGATCTGTTCAGGTTACAAGGAGGATGTACTGCCCACATTAGTCACACTGTGTACCATGGTGGCCATGATTGTCTTGGGCAGAATGCCAGTCCTTCTTCGGCCATTTCCTTGACAGTGCCCCCCCACAAGGGGCAGCCTCCGGATGCCTAAAAGACCATTTTTCAGGATGTCTATACCGGAACTCCTGTAGTAGTCTAGAGGCATGTTACCTGCTGGTTCCCAAGAGTTCTCCTCTGCTGAATACCTTTTACATTTAATAAGAAATTGGTTTTGCCTACCTCTCTTCCGACAGTCCAGGATAGCTTCTACCTCAAATTCTGGTTCATCATCTACAGAGACTGGAGGAGGTGGCACTTCATCTCTCCCAGGAAAAAGGCTTGGTGTGACTGGTTTAAGCAGCGAGACATGAAACACCGGATGAATCCGATACGATGTTGGCAGTGCCAGTTCAAATGCCACAGGATTAACTTCCCTCTTGACCTCAAATGGCCCGATAAACTTTGGCCCCAATTTCCTGGAAGGACAAGGCAATTTGAGGTTAACAGAAGAGAGCCATACCTTGTCCCCGACCTAGCTAGGACTGCTTCTTCTCCTTCTTTCAGATTGTCTCTTGAAGTCCTCTTGAGCTTTCTGCATAGTTTCTCAGAGGGTCTAGTAATTACTATGGATAAATGTTATGCGATCCTGAACTGCTGGTACTGAGGCTTTGGGTATGGCAGGAATGAAGGATGAAATCCATAGATTACCCAAAAGGGTGACTGCTTGGTTTCTGCATGCACAGGGTTATTGTATGCAAATTCAGCACATGGAAGTAAGGAAAGCCAACCATCTTGGGAAAAAGAACAAAAGCACCTTAGATACTGTTCTAGAGTTTGGTTGGTTCTCTCGGTTTGCCCATTACTTTGTGGGTGATAGGCAGAGGACAAGCAAACATCTATTTCCAAACTTCTGCAAAGACTTCTCCAAAATCTTGAGGTAAACTTGACCCCTCTACCCAAAACAATGCTATCAGGAAGGCCGTGTAGTCTGAGTACCTCTCTAATGAAGATATTTACTGTAGCCATAGCTGAAGGTGTGCCTATCATAGGCAGGAAGTGAGCCATTTTAGACAGGCGATCCACTACTACAAAAATAATTGTGTACCCTTCAGATGGGGGTAAATCCATTATAAAGTCCATTGAAATTTTCTTCCATGGCTGCTCCGGGTCTGGTAATGGCCTCAACAAACCCCAAGCCTTGGTGTTGAACCCCTTGGGGCGCTGACAGATGGCACAGGACTTCATATACCTTCTACAATCAAATTTCAAGGTGGGACACCAAAAGGACTGCTGAATGAGTTCTGTTGTCTTTCGAACCCCGAAATGCCCAGCAAGTTGATGATCGTAGAGGGTCTTCAAAACCTGTAACCTGGTTTGTTGAGGGACAAAGATCTTATCCTGATGCCACAAAAACCCTTCTTGACTTCTTATGCCATGTACACATGAGCGGAATGTCCGACAGAAAAAGTCAGACGGGAGCTTTTCATTGTATATTCCAAGCGTGTGTATGCCCCATCTGACTTTTTACGTTGAAAATTCTGACGGACCTAGAAAGAAAACATGTTCTAAATTTTTCCCACGGAACCAATTCCTATCGGGAAAACCACTCGTCTGTATGCTGTTCCGACGTACCAAAAACAACGCATGCTCTGAAGCAAGTACGAGACGGAAGCTATTGGCTACTGGCTATTAAACGTCCATTTTCTAGTCCCGTTGTACGTGTTGTACATCACCGCGTTCTGGATGGTCGGAATTTGGTGTGACTGTGTGTATGCAAGACAGCTTGAGTGGAATTCTGTCGGAACTCCATCGGGAAAACCTTCAGAGTTTATTCCGATGGGAAGACCGGTCGTGTGTACAGGGCATTAGAGAGGAAGCCTCTGATTTTGTGCATTGGACGGAGGCTTGTTCAATTGATGCTCTTAAATCATGTTGAAGTAACAAAAAGTTCTGGCTTGGCAGAATTGTGTCAGGTATTATTACCTCTGGGGTGTCGGGAAACATCCGTGATAGAGCATCGGCTTTTCCGTTCTTCGACCCTGGCCGGTTATGTGGAAATTGAATCTGGAGAAAAACAATGCCCAATGAGCTTGTCGGGTCTTATGGGGCGTACACACGGTCGGACTTTTCAGCTACAAAAGTCCGACAGCCTGTCCGACAGACTTCCGGCGGACTTTCGGCGGACTTGCGGCAGACTTTCTAACGAACGTGCTTGCCTACACACGACCACACAAAAGTTTGACAGCCTAGTACGCGGTGATGTACACCAAGTCCGGCGAGACTATAAAACGGAAGTTCAATAGCCCGTACGACACCCTTTGGGCTCCTTCTGCTAATCTCGTGTTTATCTCGTGTTAGTAGAAGTTTGGTGAGAGACGATTCGCGCTTGTGAGACTCGTATTTTTCAGTTCGTTTTAACTGTTGTTCAGTCTGTGCTTGTGAGGTTTGTATCTGCCTTTCAGTGCGTTTGGTCAGTGTGCATTGAGAAATCTTTGTTTTATTGTCCGCTCGTTCCTGATTTTCAGGTCGTTCTTCACAGGCCTTGCTGTTCTTCAGTGTGTTCTGTTAAGTGCGTTCTGACCAGCCGACCGTTTTGAAGCCATGTTACCTGTACGTACTCGTCGTCGAGCTCGTGTATTGTATGTGTTTGGTGCTGTAGTTTATTCTTCAGACCAAGACCAGTCCATGAACAGGGCGAGGAGGAGTTCATGGACCAAGAATTGGTTACTCCAGCGTGACCAGTTCTGTCACATGCCATTGCTCCGTGAGATCCGTGAGAATAATCCTGAGGATTTCAGGAACTTTCTCCGGATGACGGACCCTGTTTTTGACCGTTTGGTGGCTTTGCTGACCCCCTATATCAGCAGGCAGGATACCTGCATGAGGCAAGCCATCACTCCAGAGCAGAGGCTAGTTGCCACGTTGCGGTACTTGGCGACAGGGAGAAGCCTGCAGGACCTCAAGTTCTCGACAGGCATCTCCCCCCAGGCTCTGGGGATCATTATCCCAGAGACCTGTTCTGCCATCATCCAGGTCCTGCAGAAGGACTATATTAAGGTAAGATTTTTTTCTTTTATTAGCATCACATGTTCTTTTATTTAATCTTTGATAATGTAATGTATTTCTTAGCTCAAACACTACTTACCATCATTGCAATATAGCGTGAATGTCCTCTTTTTCTCCTCACGCATGCTGGATTTTTTTCCTGTTCTTTTTTGTCATGCATGTATATTTGCCTTCAATAACCTCCACAGCATACAATGCTGGGCACATATCCACCTAGTCTACTCAGTTTGAATGTATTTAGTCAGCTGCATTGTATTTTGTTTCCCCTAAACTCCATCCAAATAGTGTGCATGTAATTAGCTTGATTTCCCAACCCCCTTTCCCCCCCTAAACTCCATCCAAATAGTGTGCTTATAATTAGCAATTAGCTTGATTTCCCAACCCCCCCACCTAAACTCTATCCAAATAGTGTGCTTATAATTAGCAATTAGCTTGATTTCCCAACCCCCCCCACCCACCTAAACTCTATCCAAATAGTGTGCTTATAATTAGCAATTAGCTTGATTTCCCAACCCCCTCCACCCACCTAAACTCTATCCAAATAGTGTGCTTATAATTAGCAATTAGCTTGATTTCTCAATCCCCTCCCCCCACCTAAACTCTATTCAAATAGTGTGCTTATAATTAGCAATTAGCTTGATTTCCCAACCCCCTCTCCCCACCTAAACTCTATCCAAATAGTGTGCTTATAATTAGCAATTAGCTTGATTTCCCAACCCCCCCCCACCTAAACTCTATCCAAATAGTGTGCTTATAATTAGCTTGATTTCAAACCCCCCCCCCCTAATAATTTGCTAGAATCTTCTGTGGTGTTGATTTTTAAAAAGCAAATATATGTTGCACTTTGCAAAATGCATGTGCACTCTACAAGTGCATTTGCTCCAGTGCTTTAGTAAATGAGCAGAAGCTCTGCTGATTTCCATCATCAAATCATATGCAAGCCACAAAGTGTTTTCATTAATTGCCCTTGCATGTGATTGTGTACTCCTTGCAACATGAAAGCCTTTTTACCTTACCTCATTTACTTTAAGCTTGGGAGCAACTGCACTTGCAGAGTGCGACAACTGCACAGTCTTGTAGCCTTTTTAGTCCATAAATCCTTGCGTGTCCTAAAATTAATATTTTTTTGGAATTTCACCACCCCCTAAAATGTAATCAATGTTCCATCAGAGGGGGTGAGCAATCTGATAAGTGTGCCTTTCCATATTATTTCTTCCAGAAGATTTAAATTATTTAATGTTATACTGATGCTGGGGAATAATGTTTTTAATTGTATAATTTTCTTGCAATGTTATATTCAAAATTACTGATTTTTGTTTTCTTGTTTGATTCCCCAGTTTCCTTCAACGCCACAGGAATGGCAGACTGTGGCATCCCATTTTGCCACCCGTTGGGACTTTCCCAATTGTGGAGGGGCTATAGATGGGAAACATGTCCACATCGTGCCACCACCCCATTCGGGGTCATACTATTTTAATTATAAGGGGTTCCACAGTATTGTTTTAATGGCGGTGGTGTCGGCACACTATGAATTTCTATATGTGGACGTGGGGAAGAATGGCCGGATGTCGGATGGAGGAGTATTTGCCCAGACGGAGTTCTGCCAGCGTCTCCAGAGTGGTGGCCTGGGATTGCCACCTGATGCGGATAACGTGGAAGGACTCCCCTTTGTCTTCATTGCCGATGAAGCCTTCGCTCTGAGCAAGCACCTCATGAGGCCATTCCCCCAAAGAACCCTCACCCCGGAGAGGAGGGTTTTTAATTTCCGGCTGGCCAGAGCTAGAAGAGTGGTTGAGAATGCGTTTGGGATTCTGACCAGCTGGTTCCGCCTGTTTCAAACCTCCATTAATTTGGCGGAATACAAACTTAATTTTATCATTTTATCGTGCTGCATCCTGCACAACTTTTTGCACAAACATTCTCCAAATTATATGGTGCCAGTTGGGCCTGAGGCCGGACTTATCGGTGACAATCTTACGGGCCTGGATACTGTCCGTACTGGCTTGGCCCCCCAAAGTGCTCGTCAAGTTAGACAGCAATATGTTAATTATTTTATGGGTAGGGGGGCCATTGCAATGGGCCAGGATATCTAAAGATTTAAAATAAAAACAATCTTGATGAAATCTTGAATTATATTTATTGCTTGCCTTTCTTTTGGGCTTTCTCCTAGGTTATGGTCGAGCAGTTGTTGTGCCAACTGTATTTTCCTTGTAAATTTCTAAATAAGCTCCATTGCCACTGTAAACAACTTTTTTTAAACTTATAAACAAACTGATACTGAGCATTGAAATAACAAACCACACATTTATTTAATTCCTAAGCAGATGTTTTTAATCTTTGGTATCCATTCAGTTATGCATTTAGTATAAAATGTTCCTAGCCAAAAATATAATGATATATTATTAAATTTAAAATAATATAATTATAGTTAAAGATTTTTAGATAATCAAAAATAAAATTTGTTGGGCATTTTGATTTTAGCAAACAGGCCTTTATTTTTTTTTTTTGGTTTTTTAAAATCGTTTTTTGGTTTTTTAAAATCCTTTTTTTTTTTGTTTTTTTTAAATCCTTTTTTTTTTTTTTTTTTGGTTTTTTAAAATCCTTTTTTTTTTTTTTAAATCCTTTTTTAATTTTTTTTTTGTTTTTTTAAAAACAGGCCTCCTTTTTTAAATGTTGTTAAACAGGCATATAATTTAACAGAAAATAATAAAGAGAAGGCCCAGAATGGGGTCAGCAAACCAGGAAATGAAGGACATGATCGATGTTTTGGGGTTTCAAAAAGGGCATTTAGATTCGACCCAAAACATCAATCATGTCCTTCATTTCCTGCTGCATACGATCCAGCCGATTCCGCATTTGATTGATCTCCCCATTCCAGGCCATTATTTGAGCAATTAGCCGTTGGGCACTGTCTGTGGTGAAATAGTCACTTGGACCTAAAGTGGAATGAAAAAAAAAATGTGTTTAGAAATATGCACACATACATAGTTTACCTTACCATAAAGCTGGTGTCTCACACACTGACCTGGTGGGGTGCCCATGTCGCATACTTCATGAACATCCTCGGGGGTGGCACTGTTGCTTGACTCAAGCACAACCAGATCACCTAAAATAGAGTAGAAAAATTACATAAAATAAAAGGCAGCCATGCATAGATTACCGTAAGCTGGTGTGTCAGACACTCACCTGGTGGGGTGCCCATGTCGCCCACCTCTCCTTCCTCCACATCCTCAGTGGGGCTTGGGCTGATTTCCCAAGTATGTTCTTTTGCTTGGGGGGGACTGTGTTCTTCTTGTTGGCTGAGTGATTTTTCCCCTATGTGAAGCAAAAAATTAATATACTTAGCACACAGATATTTTAGTACATACTAATCTTCAAACATTTGTAGTGAAGTGGTGTACAAATTGTCTGTTTGTGTAGAGTTCCTAGTTGACTTAAAGATTTTAATTTCTAAAGACATATCGAGATAGATAGATATCTCGATATCTAGATATCAATATCTAAATATATCTAAAAATCTTTTGATCTCTCTCTCTCTATATCTATAACTAAATATAAATCTAAATATCAAACAAAATCTAAATATAAAAATATATATTAATTTAAATATTAAAAAACAATTAAAGAAATTTCTATATCTATCTATATCTATATCTACCTATATATCTATATACATACATATATACATGTATATATACATGTATATATATATATATATATATATATATATATATATATATATATATATATATATATATATACATATATATATATATACATATATATACATATATATATATACATATATATACATATATATATATACATATATATACATATATATATCTATAGATATGTAACGAGGTTTATTAAAAGATCGTTTCAAACGATGCAAAAAATCGTATAGGAATGAAAAGCACATGGAGCAGTACACGAGGTAATCAACAAGATGAAAACACAAGTACTTACTTTTTTTCAGCACTTTACGGATCCGTCTGTACTGACCTGGCTCCCTGAGTTTGAGGTCGGACCATCTTTTACTAATTTGATCCTTGGAGCGCTGTACCCCAAAATAAGCCTGTAAAGTCTTCACCACCTTCGCCATTATTTTGGCTTTGCGCAAATTTGGCCGGGCGTACGGCCCATACTTCCCATCATAGTCCTTTTTTTTTAAGAATGGCCACCATTTCCACCATCTCTTTAAAGGACATATTGGAGGCCTTAAATCTAGGCCTCACAGATCTTGACATTCCGGCCTCCGGGCTTTCTTCGCTACCTGAGGTAGTACACACCTGATGTGTCTCCGCCATTATTCACCCCACTACGCGGCGTAAATAAAAATGGGCCGAGAACATGAGTTAAAATCGAACGTCAGGGGCGGGCGACGCAGGCGGAGTTTCACACATGCGTAGTGTATAAAGAGGGGCCTTGTGCACGTGTCGTACGTACGTTCTGTGCGTAGAATTAAGGGGCGGAGAACATGAGTTAAAATTGAACGTCAGGGGCGGGCAACCCAGGCGGAGTTTCACACATGCGTAGTGTATAAAGAGGGGCCTTGTGCACGTGTCGTACGTACGTTCTGTGCGTAGAGTCAAGGGCGGGTTATATGTGTAAACAAAAAGAACGTCAGGGGCGGGCCAAGTAGGCGTAGTATTACGCATGTGCAGTGTATAAAGCGCTGTTACGTATTGTGTTGTACGTACGTTCTGTGCGTAGGTGATAGTGGACCGGGACGCTACTAAACGAAGGTAATTTTAAATTTATACTTTTGGTCAAGACTTTGTAGCAAGCGGCCTATATGGCTTGACAGATTGATGAGGCCTACATAGGGATAAGATGATGAGGGTTTAGCAGAAACCTAATAAGTGTTTTTTGTCTTGTGACTTTATCTTTTACAGACATTATGAATCCCCTATTTAAGGATCCAGAGTTCCTTACTGCTTTTATTTCTAAATATAGAGAGATGAGGAATTTGTGGGAGGTGAAACACCCTCAGTATTATGCAAAGCATGTGAGGAAGTCAACGCTGGAGAGACTTCTGTCTTTTGTCCAGGTGACCATCCCGGAAGCAACAATGGAGACATTGCTCAAGAAAATTGGGGTCTTGAGGAACATGTATAAGAGGGAGCATAAGAAGATCCAGGAATCAATGAGATCAGGAGCATCAGCAGATGATGTTTATGTACCCAGGCTGTGGTACTACAATCAACTCAGTTTTCTTGATGACCAGACTGAAGCCAGGGCATCACTTTCAACCCTTCCCTCCACCCTTCCCTCCATCCTTCCCTCCACCCTTCCCTCCACCCCAGCAGAGGCTGATGAGGAGCAAGCTGGGTCTTCCATCCTGGATGAACCGGATATGACCATCTGGAGTCAGGTAAATTATTTTAACAAATATTTACTGTACTAATATTAATGATGTTAACTGGATGTTATAATTGTCTAAAATAATTTTGCCCTCAAAATTGTGTATACATATCAATTGACAGTAGTGGCTAAATATGTTTGGCACCTGCTTGAAAAAATTAGGGTGTCTGATTAGACTCTTTTATTAAAGAGATGTATTCACATTGAATTTGCTAGTCATAAGAAGCAAATTGTGTGTCATTGATGAACCCAAAAAAATATACTAAAACTATGTCCTTTTTTTATACACAGGATGAGTCCATCCAGGAGGAATGTGTGGAAAGTGGCAGACAGGAGGAGACCGGGCCCATGGACAGCCTGGAGGAGGCCGGATTCACCATCATCCTGGAGGAGGCTGGGCCCAGTGTCAGGCAGGAGGTGGCTGGTCCCAGTGAGGTGGCTGGGCCAAGTGAGGTGGCTGGGCCAAGTGAGGTGGCTGGGCCCAGTAGGAGCCTGACCGAATCCCAAGTGCCTCCCCTCCGCCTTCCCAAAAAAAGGGCCAGGAAGGGGACGGTCACACAGGAGGCATCCCTGCGCCTCATGCAAGAGGCCACCCGTTTTTTAAGGAGCCCCCCCGAAGCGGAAGAGTCCTATGGCTGCTACTTAGCCAGCAGGCTTCTTCAAATGGATTGGGAGCAGCGCCTCATTTGTGAGCGACTATTTGGGGAAACAATCCAGAAGGGGCTGCAGGGCACGCTAACACGAAACACCCAACTACATGAGGCAGCCCCCCCTCCTCCTCCTCCTCCTCCTGCCACAACTGAAACACCAGAGCCACAGCCTCCAAAGAAGGCTACAGGGAAGGCTGCAGGAAAGGCTGCAGGGCAGCGTGGAGGAAAGGCTGCAGGGAAGAGAAGAAAGTGATGACCTGGGTTCAGTCTGGTCTGACAGAAGACGCAGGCTTTTGTAGTACCACAGTCTGGGGACATCTATATCATCTGCTGGTGCTGTTGATCTCTGGGATTCTTGGACCAGATTATATGGACTCCTCAAGATCCCAATTTTCTTGTACACAGACTTTTTCCAGCGTTGACTTCCTCTTTATTTTATTTAGACCATGAATAAATGGATCTTTTTTGAGTTTATGAAAAGACTTTATGTGTTTTATTTTAAATCATTGATTTTAGACACAATGTTAAATTAACAAGGGACAACAATCTCATTGAGTTTGCAAAAACACACCAAAAATACATTAATAATGTTAATAATGTTCGAGTGGTAAGTCTTTAAAAAAAAAAAGATACATAACCAAAAACGGTTCTTTGGGTTAACTTTATATACAAAAAATAACAAATCACTATAAAAACAAAAATAATAAAGGGTTCTTTGTGGTAACTTTACAAACATAAAAAAAAAATTAAAAAAAAAAATTAAAAATGGGTTCTTTGTGGTAACTTTACAAACACCAAAAAAAATAAACCCAAAAAATATAAAAATGGGTTCCCTGTGGTAACTTTACAAACACCAAAAAAAATAAACCAAAAAAATATAAAAATGGGTTCCCTGTGGTAACTTTACAAACACACAAAAAAAAAAAAAATATATAGATAAACAGAAAAAATTTTCCACAACAATCATAAAATAAATATCTGGCTAAAAATTACAAGAAAAGATGACTCCACCAAAAAAAAAAAAGTGTAAAAAGTATTATTAGTATGGAAACATTGTTTTTAAAAAGCATACCATGTCGGGGGCGTGGCCGGACGTGATACAGGGAGGACGTGTGTATGCTGTGCTCCGTCCAGGCATCTCCCATCCATTGCCATCCCTGCCTTATTTCCCTTGGGAAAAAGCCCATCCATTGCTGGGAACGACCCCAACCCTCTCCGCTGCAGATCCGGCTGGATCTTGCTTGAAATCCGGCACATCTGAGCCTCCTCAGGCCTCCTGCCTGCCCTGGACTATCAGCCACCGCCGCCATATTGAGGCCTGCGGCCTGTCCGAAGCCTGACGCTCGCCTACACTGCGGACCGGGGGATGAACGGATCCTTCACTAGGAACTTCCCGACTGGGACATCCGAACCACCACCGAGGGGAGGCAGATACCAGCAGCGTGAAAGAGAGCCAAGTGGGATCCTCTCCCCCCATCCCCGGTCCCCCCGCAGTCTGCCGCCACTCCTGGGCTTATCCACCGGCCATCCTGGACTCTGTGAGTACAAGGGCTGTCGCCCGAGCCTTCTTCCGCTGCTGCTCTGCAGTATCTGACCCCAGAGTCCCTGTTTCTGAGGCCCTAGAGACCCGGTCCGGGCCTGAGAGAAGACCCCCCCCCCCCCCCCGGCCGGCCTCAACCTCCAGGACAGACCGCGGCTTCGGCCTAGTCCTGGAAGTCGGCAGCCATCTTGGTACTCCAAGTACCCCCACAACCTATTCCCTGCAGTTTAATCATCTATTGATCGCTTGTAGACACCAAATCCTTCCTTACACCTGCAAATCTCACGGCTGTCACCTCAGCACTCCCTGATCCTTAATGTGACCACCTCCAGACCGGCGTGCAGGGAAGCAGACATGTAAGAGGAGTCCTTTGATCCCCATCTCTTTAAGAGATGCTCCTACAAAGCTAACAGTTCCCTATTAATCGCAGGAGCGATATCATAACAAGACATCAGACCCTTCCTAACACTGCATGGGGAAGATTGGCTTCCAGAAGGCAATATACAGAGGTTTTATTCCACCGCCAACGTCGCAGACCCCTAATACCATGGAGCGCTTCTTATATAAACAAAGATCCCCGATCTCCAGTGAACAACCGAGATCCTCGGACACTGCTGACCCACATTCTCTGCCGGAAGGCATGACCCAAGATGATAACAGATCTCAATCCTCCCTACACTCTCTTCCACCCGATCACCCCATGGATGTGGTGACAGTAGCTGTCCTAGACACAAAGTTGAACTCATTACTACACGAATTAACCCGCAGCATCGCTAAAGAAGTGAGCAAAATAGCACATGAGTTACGGGGTGAAATCGACCAACTAGGTGAACGCACCAACACATTGGAGAACAAATTTGATGAACTGACCCAATATGTACATGTTCTCGAAGAGGACAACTCCAACCTGAAACATACAGTCTCCCTACTTCAACTCCAACAGGAAGACCTGGAAAACCGTGAAAGACGCCAGAATCTGAGGATTAGGGGAATCCCTGAGACGGTGAACGACAAGGAAATACGTCCCTACCTTTTAGGCCTATTCGTCACTTTAGCCCCACATATTCCGGACATAGACTGGCGTATGGACAGGGTGCATAGATCTCTGGCCCCAAAACCTCCTCCTACTGCCAACCCCAGAGATATTATTGTCTGCTTCCACTTCTACGAGAGCAAAGAAGCCCTCACACTTGCAACGCATAACAAGTCACGTATTGACTATAAACAACACAAAATCCAGATATTCAACAATCTGTCTCCAATCACTTTGGCCAAAAGGCGCAGTTTCCGTCCTGTTACTACCCACCTACAAAACCATTAAGTTCCATACCGCTGGGGATTCCCCTTCCGTCTAACCGTTTCCAAAGATGGTGTTCAACATTCCCTGAGAGATCTTTACGAAAGTGAAGCCTTTATCCGCAACCTAGGTCTTCCCCCCCGCCTGAGGAAGATTCTATACCCCAAGCTCCGAACCCCAAATCACTTACCACATCAGCCAAAATTTGGACCCCAGTCCAACGAAGATCCCAGAAGAACTTCTCTACCCCACAACGAGCCAATCGTCACAGATATCCAACCTGATGTGACTTATTATTTTTTATTTTCTTTTTTCTCAATATTTTTGCCCTTTTTTCCATGGCCAGATAATATTTACCATGGATATCCTAGTGACCTCACAGTGATTGGGTAACTTTGTTGAGAGGTCACACCTCTAACTGATGTCTCTGTTAGATGCCTTCTTGGGGTTTTTTTTTCCCCCCTTTAACTTTTCTTTCTTTTCTTATATATACTTCTCTGTCATATACCAGCTTGTCTTAAGATTTATCTACATGTTCATAATAACATGCCAAACACCTTTGCTCCTCCTGTCTGTTTGTTCTTTTTTGGTTTTACAAAAAACAGAGACGAGGATCTACCCACCTCCCCCCCTCCTCCATTAATCCCTGCAGGCTAACATGCCCCCCCTCATGACCCAAGGCTTCTGCCTGGGCAGCCTGAAATTTTTTCTCAGGCTTTTCAAAAATTATTTTCTCTTTTTTCTTTTTTTAACATTTTTCATCTTCTTATGCAATTTAGTTCCTATTTTTTTTACCTCCTTTGGAGTTTTCATATGCAGGTCTTTTTTCTTTTTTTCTCTTTTTGACCTATATATGTTTTTTCAATGTTGTACTTACATTAATATAACAATTGTAATAAATGTTTGTTTTCAAATGTTCCTTTTTAAGGATGCTCAGTTATATGCTCTCAGTCTTTATACTGCATTAGCACTTTTTTGTTTAACCAAATATGGCCCTCAAAGTCTATTCTTGTAATGTTAAGAGATTAAACTCCATAGGCAAAAGGTGGCAGGCCTTAAAAGAATTTAAATCATCCAAAGCAGAGGAGATTATGGTTCAGGAAACCCATTTTAAGCCCAGTGGCTCCTTTAAGTTTGCTTCTAGACACTTTCCCATAGCATATACTGCCTCTGACCCCTCTGGAAAAGCGGGAGTGGCAATTCTTATTAAACGCACAAGCCCAATAAAAATGCTCTCCTCCTACCTAGATCCTCACGGTAGGTTCATATTTCTGAAGTGTAGTCACTTATCTACCTCTTTTTCCTTGATTAACATTTATGCACCAAATGTAGGACAGATCGGTTTCCTTGAAAAAGTTTTTGAGAAACTACAACCCTTCTCCCAGCCTTTCATGATCATGGGAGGTGACTTCAATGTGTGCATGTCCCCGACCAGGGACAGGAAAACTCTATTCCAAACCACCTCACAATCTTCCTCTAAGAAATTATCAACATCCTTTGGCAAACTAGTTAGATCCCATAATCTATTTGATTCTTGGAGGATAAAACACCCGACCCAAAAACACTATACTTTTTATTCTCATCCCCACAAGTCTTATTCTAGACTAGATTACTTCCTTATTACAGGCCCTCTATTGCCCTATGTAGTGTCTTCTGAAATAAATACTATTACCTGGTCGGATCATGCACCTATTGAACTCAATGTATTATTGACGAAGTCTTTTACTAAAACCTGCCACTGGCGCCTCAATGAATCCTTGCTTAAAAACCCTTTATCTCAAACCCAACTACAGCAGAAACTAACTGAGTTTTTACAGCTTAATGATGGCTCTGTCCCAGAGATTTCCACCCTGTGGGAGGCCCATAAAGCCTTTTTTAGAGGTGAATGCATAGCTATAGGCTCACGCCTAAAGAAAGATTCTGTACAACTTAAAAAGGATCTTATTACCCAACTACAGACAGCGGAAAGAATTCTATTGGCCTCCCCCACGGTGGAAAAATTGAGAATTGTCATCTCAATCCGAGATCGGATTAAGTCTTTCGATATGAATCAAATTTCCAAATCCATGTTGTGGGCTAAGCAAAAATTTTACGATTATGCAAACAAACCACATAGGATGCTAGTGAACAAATTAAAACCACGGCCCTTTCTATCTATACCCGATCACTTGATACAATCTGATGGCACCCCCACATACTGTCCGAAAGCTATGTCAAAGGTCTTTGGTGATTTTTATAAGCGGCTTTATAACTGTTTAGGTCCTGATTCACATCCTCAATTCTCACAATCAGAGTTTGATAAATTTATAAATTCCCTCCCGCTGCCAAAGATCTCTGCTGACCATCTATCCTCCCTTAACGCTCCGATTACTGGGGAGGAAATAGGAGAGGTGATTAAAAATTTACCAACCCACAAATCTCCGGTTCCTGACGGTCTCCCTTACATCTATTATAAAACCTTTACACATATTTTAACCCCCTATCTACAATCCCTATTCTCCTCCTTTTTTAAGGGATCCATCCCACATTCACAATTCTTACATGCCAATATAACGGTGATCCCTAAGCCAGGTAAGGATCCTGCACTACCCGACAACTACCGCCCAATTGCTTTATTAAACTCAGACTACAAAATTTTCACTAAGATATTAGCCAATAGATTATCCCCACTATTAACGTTCCTGATCCACAGAGACCAGGTAGGATTTGTACCCTCGAGACATGCTGGAGATAATACAAGAAGAACCATAGATCTGATAGACCTAATAACTAGAACTAAACGTCCCACCATAGTCTTGAGCTTAGATGCTCAAAAAGCTTTCGATCGATTAAGTTGGCCCTTCATGTTCGCAGTCTTAACCCGATTTGGATTCTCAGGCCCCTTTATACGAGCCCTACATACCCTATACTCCCTCCCTACGTCTCAAGTCCAGCTGTCCTCCTATTTTTCGCAACGATTTACTCTCAGTAATGGTACGAGACAAGGCTGCCCTTTGTCGCCCCTATTATTTATATTAAGCCTAGAACCTTTAGCAGCAGCTATCAGATCCCATCCTAATATCAGAGGAATCCCACTACGACATCAGGACTACAAACTCTCTCTTTTCGCAGACGACATTCTGCTAACCATCACACACCCCGAGATTTCATTACCCTCCTTACACGAAACCCTCTCCACATTTGGGTCCTTATCAGGATTTTGTATTAATCAGACTAAAACAGAAGCTCTCCCCATCAATATACCTTCAGATATACTCAGCTCCTTACAAAACAGATTTAAATACAGATGGTGCCAGACTTTTTAGGAATTCATCTTACTCCTTCATACCACTCTCTTTATCAAGCCAATTTCCCTCCTATGTTCGCAGAAATTGCTAAACTCCTACAACATTGGTCTTCCATCCCAATTTCCCTTCTTGGTAGGATTAACGTTCTCAAAATGTCGGTTTTGCCCAAATTATTGTACCTTTTTGAAACACTTCCGGTCCCAGTCCCTATGTCGCTGTTGAAAAATCTCCAGAGAAAGTGCCTTAACTTTGTTTGGAACAATGCATCCCATAGAATTGCTCAATCGGTAGTCCTTTCTCCTAGAGCTAGAGGTGGATTAGCCTCCCCCGACTTTATTAAATATTACTATGCCTCTCATCTTAGAGTATTGACAACATGGACCTCAAGGAAGGCTGCAAATAGATGGGCCGAAATTGAAATGGGGATTACTGCCCCTGTACATCCATGCTATCTATTATGGCCTTCCTCCCAGTAATTCATACCCCAACTACGGTCTCTGTGTCTCTCCCCCATGCTTTTTACGCTATCAATCTGGAAAAGGTGTAGAGACAAATTTCATCTCTCCTTACCTTGCTCCCCTCTCCAGAATTTCCTTTTTAACCCAGAAATTCCGGACGGATTATCATACCTGCGAACAATTTCGTGGACACACGCGGGGATGTTTCAGCTGCGACATTTAGTTCACCCAGTAACACATAAGCTTTTACCTTTCTCAGTCCTTAACCACTTGCCGACCGCCTAACGCAGATATACTGCGGCAGAATGGCACGGGCAGGCAGAATCACGTACCCGTACGTGATCTGCCTCCCGCGGGCGGGGGGTCCGATCGGACCCCCCCCGGTGCCAGCGGCGGTCGGCTTGTGACTGGAAGCGATGAGAGGCGAGGGGGAGACCATCCGATCGTGGCCCCCCCCTCGCGATCGCTCCCAGTGTAGTTTCACACAGGCAGAGGATGTGATGTCATCTCTCCTCGGCTTGGCAGTTTCCGTTCCAGCGCCGAGGAGAGAAGACATGTGAGTGCACAACACACACACAGTAGAACATGCCAGGCATACTTTACACCCCCGACCCCCCCCCCCGATCGCCCCCCAATCCCCCCCAATCAACCCCCCCCTGTCACAAACTGACACCAAGCAGTATTTTTTTTTTTTTTCTGATTACTGCATAGTGTCAGTTTGTGACAGTTAGAAGTGGTAGGGCAGTGAGTATTAGCCCCCTGTAGGTCTAGGATACCCCCCTAACCCCCCCTAATAAAGTTTTAACCCCTTGATCACCCCCTGTCACCAGTGTCACTAAGCGGTCATTTTTCTGATCGCTGTATTAGTGTCGCTGGTGACGCTAGTTAGGGAGGTAAATATTTAGGTTCGCCGTCAGCGTTTTATAGCGTCAGGGACCCCCATATACTACCTAATAAATGTTTTAACCCCTTGATTGCCCCCTAGTTAACCCTTTCACCCCTGATCACCGTATAACCGTTACGGGTGACGCTGGTTAGTTCGTTTATTTTTTATAGTGTCAGGGCACCCACCGTTTATTACCGAATAAAGGTTTAGCCCCCTGATTGCCCGGCGGTGATATGCGTCGCCCCAGGCAGCGTCAGATTAACGCCAGTAGCGCTAACACCCACGCACGCAGCATACGCCTCCCTTAGTGGTATAGTATCTGAACGGATCAATATCTGATCCGATCAGATCTATACTAGCGTCCCCAGCAGTTTAGGGTTCCCAAAAACGCAGTGTTAGCGGGATCAGCCCAGATACCCGCTAGCACCTGCGTTTTTCCCCTCCGCCCGGCCCAGCCCAGCCCACCCAAGTGCAGTATCGATCGATCACTGTCACTTACAAAACACTAAACGCATAACTGCAGCGTTCGCAGAGTCAAGCCTGATCCTTGCGATCGCTAACAGTTTTTTTGGTAGCGTTTTGGTGAACTGGCAAGCACCAGCCCCAGGCAGCATCAGGTTAGCGCCAGTACCGCTAACACCCACGCACGCACCGTACACCTCCCTTAGTGGTATAGTATCTGAATGGATCAATATCTGATCCGATCAGATCTATACTGGAGTCCCCAGCAGTTTAGGGTTCCCAAACACGCAGTGTTAGCGGGATCAGCACAGATACCTGCTAGCACCCGCGTTTTGCCCCTCCGCCTGGCCCAGCCA
Source organism: Lithobates septentrionalis (assembly GCA_037952835.1). Lineage (NCBI taxonomy): Eukaryota > Metazoa > Chordata > Amphibia > Anura > Ranidae > Lithobates > Lithobates septentrionalis. The sequence continues at coordinate 1,125,566 of JBBDGP010003773.1, read as the reverse complement.
AGCCCACCCAAGTGCAGTATCAATCGATCACTGTCACTTACAGAACACTAAACGCATCACTGCAGCGTTCGCAGAGTCAGGCCTGATCCCTGCGATCGCTAACAGTTTTTTTGGTAGCGTTTTGGTGAACTGGCAAGCACCTGCCCCAAGCAGCGTCAGGTTAGCGCCAATACCGCTAACACCCACGCACGCAACATACACCTCCCTTAGTGGTATAGTATCTGAACGGATCAATATCTGATCCGATCAGATCTATACTAGCGTCCCCAGCAGTTTAGGGTTCCCACAAACGCAGTGTTAGCGGGATCAGCCCAGATACCTGCTAGCACCTGCGTTTTGCCCCTCCGCCCGGCCCAGCCCAGCCCACCCAAGTGCAGTATCGATCGATCACTGTCACTTACAAAACACTAAACGCATAACTGCAGCGTTCGCAGAGTCAGGCCTGATCCCTGCGATCGCTAACAGTTTTTTGGTAGCGTTTTGGTGAACTGGCAAGCACCAGCGGCCTAGTACACCCCGGTCGTAGTCAAACCCGCACTGCAGTAACACTTGGTGACGTGGCGAGTCCCATAAGTGCAGTTCAAGCTGGTGAGGTGGCAAGCACAAGTAGTGTCCCGCTGCCACCAGAAAGACAAACACAGGCCCGTTGTGCCCATAATGCCCTTCCTGCTGCATTCGCCAATCCTAATTGGGAACCCACCGCTTCTGCAGCGCCCGTACTTCCCCCATTCACATCCCCAACCAAATGCAGTCGGCTGCATGAGAGGCATTTTTATGTCCTCCCGAGTACCCCTACCCAACGAACCCCCCCAAAAAAGATGTTGTGTCTGCAACAAGCGCAGATATAGGCGTGACACCCGCTATTATTGTCCCTCCTGTCCTGACAATCCTGGTCTTTGCATTGGTGAATGTTTTGAACGCTACCATGCACTAGTTGAGTATTAGCGTAGGGTACAGCATTGCACAGACTAGGACACACTTTCACAGGGTCTCCCAAGATGCCATCGCATTTTGAGAGACCCGAACCTGGAACCGGTTACAGTTATAAAAGTTACAGTTACAAAAAAAAGTGTAAAAAAATAAAAAAAACACAAACAAAAATATAAAATAAAAAAAAATAGTTGTCGTTTTATTGCTCTCTCTCTCTCTATTCTCTTTATTGTTCTGCTCTTTTTTACTGTATTCTATTCTGCAATGTTTTATTGTTATTATGTTTTATCATGTTTGTTTTTCAGATATGCAATTTTTTATACTTTACCGTTTACTGTGCTTTATTGTTAACCATTTTTTTGTCTTCAGGTACGCCATTCACGACTTTGAATGGTTATACCAGAATGATGCCTGCAGGTTTAGGTATCATCTTGGTATCATTCTTTTCAGCCAGCGGTCGGCTTTCATGTAAAAGCAATCCTTGCGGCTAATTAGCCTCTAGACTGCTTTTACAAGCAGTGGGAGGGAATGCCCCCCCCCCCCCAACGTCTTCCGTGTTTTCCTCTGGCTCTCCTGTCTCAACAGGGAACCTGAAAATGCAGCCGGTGATTCAGCCAGCTGACCATAGAGCTGATCAGAGACCAGAGTGGCTCCAAACATCTCTATGGCCTAAGAAACCGGAAGCTACGAGCATTTTATGACTTAGATTTCGCCGGATGTAAACAGCGCCATTGGGAAATTGGGAAAGCATTTTATCACACCGATCTTGGTGTGGCCAGATGCTTTGAGGGCAGAGGAGAAATCTAGGGTCTAATAGACCCCAATTTTTTCAAAAAAGAGTACCTGTCACTACCTATTGCTATGATAGGGGATATTTACATTCCCTGAGATAACAATAAAAATGATTTCAAAAAAAAAAATGAAAGGAACAGTTTAAAAATAAGATAAAAAAAAAATAATAATAATAAAGAAAAAAAAAAAAAAAAGCACCCCTGTCCCCCCTGCTCTCGCGCTAAGGCGAACGCAAGCGTCGGTCTGGCGTCAAATGTAAAAAGCAATTGCACCATGCATGTGAGGTATCACCGCGAAGGTCAGATCGAGGGCAGTAATTTTAGCAGTAGACCTCCTCTGTAAATCTAAAGTGGTAACCTGTAAAGGCTTTTAAAGGCTTTTAAAAATGTATTTAGTTTGTCGCCACTGCACGTTTGTGCGCAATTTTAAAGCATGTCATGTTTGGTATCCATGTACTCGGCCTAAGATCATCTTTTTTATGTCATCAAACATTTGGGCAATATAATGTGTTTTAGTGCATTAAAATTTAAAAAAGTGTGTTTTTTCCCCAAAAAATGCGTTTGAAAAATCGCTGCGCAAATACTGTGTGAAAAAAAAAATGAAACACCCACCATTTTAATCTGTAGGGCATTTGCTTTAAAGAAAATATATAATGTTTGGGGATTCAAAGTAATTTTCTTGCAAAAAAAAAAAATATTTTTTTATGTAATCAAAAAGTGTCAGAAAGGGCTTTGTCTTCAAGTGGTTAGAAGAGTGGGTGATGTGTGACATAAGCTTCTAGATGTTGTGCATAAAATGCCAGGACAGTTCAAAACCCCCCCAAATGACCCCATTTTGGAAAGTAGACACCCTAAGCTATTTGCTGAGAGGCATGTCGAGTCCATGGAATATTTTATATTGTGACACAAGTTGCGGGAAAGAGACAATTTTTTTTAATTTTTTTTTTTTTTTGCGCAAAGTTGTCACTAAATGATATATTGCTCAAACATGCCATGGGAATATGTGAAATTACACCCCAAAATACATTCTGTTGCTTCTCCTGAGTACGGGGATACCACATGTGTGAGACTTTTTGGGAGCCTAGCCGCGTACGGGACCCCGAAAACCAAGCACCGCCTTCAGGCTTTCTAAGGCCGTAAATTTTTGATTTCACTCTTCACTGCCTATCACAGTTTTGGAGGCCATGGAATGCCCAGGTGGCAAAAAAAAACCCCAAATGACCCCATTTTGGAAAGTAGACACCCCAAGCTATTTGCTGAGAGGTATAGTGAGTATTTTGCAGACCGTACTTTTTGTCACAAAGTTTGAAAAATTGAAAAAAGAAAAAAAAACTTTTTTTTCTCGTCTTTCTTTATTTTCAAAAACAAATGAGAGCTGCAAAATACTCACCATGCCTCTCAGCAAATAGCTTGGGGTGTCTACTTTCCAAAATGGGGTCATTTTGGGGGGGGTTGTGCCACCTGGGCATTCCATGGCCTCCGAAACTGTGATAGGCAGTGAAGAGTGAAATCAAAAATTTTCACCCTTAGAAATCCTGAAGGCGGTGATTGGTTTCGGGGCCCCGTACGCGGCTAGGCTCCCAAAAAGTCCCACACATGTGGTATCCCCGTACTCAGGAGAAATAGCTAAATGTATTTTGGGGTGCAATTCCACATATGCCCAGGGCCTGTGTGAGCAATATATCATTTAGTGACAACTTTGTGCAAAAAAAAAAAAAAAATGTGTCACTTTCCCGCAACTTGTGTCAAAATATAAAACATTCCATGGACTCAACATGCCTCAAATCAAATAGCTTGGGGTGTCTACTTTCCAAAATGGGGTCATTTGGGGGGGGGGGTTTATGCCATCTGGGCATTTTATGGCCTTCAAAACTGTGATAGGTAGTGAGGAGTAAAATCAAAAATGTACTCCCTTAGAAATCCTGAAGGCAGTGATTGGTTTTCGGGGCCCCGTACGCGGCTAGGCTCCCAAAAAGTCCCACACATGAGGTATCCCCATACTCAGGAGAAGCAGCTAAATGTATTTTGGGGTGCAATTCCACATATGCCCATGGCCTGTGTGAGCAATATATCATTTAGTGACAACTTTTTGTAATTTTTTTTTTTTTGTCATTATTCAATCACTTGGGACAAAAAAAATGAATATTCAATGGGCTCAACATGCCTCTCAGCAATTTCCTTGGGGTGTCTACTTTCCAAAATGGGGTCATTTGTGGGGGTTTTGTACTGCCCTGCCATTTTAGCACCTCAAGAAACGACATAGGCAGTCATAAATTAAAGGCTGTGTAAATTCCAGAAAATGTACCCTAGTTTGTAGGCGTTATAACTTTTGCGCAAACCAATAAATATACACTTATTGACATTTTTTTACCAAAGACATGTGGCCGAATACATTTTGGCCTAAATGTATGACTAAAATTGAGTTTATTGGATTTTTTTTAGAACAAAAAGTAGAAAATATCATTTTTTTTCAAAATTTTCGGTCTTTTTCCGTGTATAGCGCAAAAAATAAAAACGGCAGAGCTGATCAAATAACATCAAAAGAAAGCTCTATTTGTGGGAAGAAAAGGACGCAAATTTCGTTTGGGTACAGCATTGCATGACCGCGCAATTAGCAGTTAAAGCGACGCAGTGCCAAATTGTAAAAAGTGCTCTGGTCAGGAAGGGGGCAAAACCTTCCGGGGCTGAAGTGGTTAAAGAAAAACACGTCCTACCGAAATCTACAGAATACTTCTACCTACAAATTAAACATTTTTTCCAAACCTGCTTCCCCTCCTTATCCTTAGAAAATCCCACTGCTTTTGAATTATTGTGTACAAATGGCCCTTACGAACCAAACCTAATCTCATCCATATATAAAATACTCCAGACAACACCCCCTTTAAATGACTCCATACATAGATACATGACAAAATGGTCCAAAATGCCAAACAGATCAATTTCATTAATAGATTGGGGTAAAATCTGGGAGTCGGCTTTTAAAGTTTCCAGATGTCTGGCACAAAAGGAGACCGCTATTAAGATAATATTTCTTTGGTACAAAACTCCTGAGTTGCTACATGCCCAAAATGCGTCTCTTTCTGATTTGTGCTGGAGATGTGGACGGTCCGTAGGTACACACCTTTACATTTTCTGGGATTGTCATGTCTTAGGTACATATTGGATTGAGATACAAAATCTATTGCAATCGCTTTTCGCCACATCTATTCCATTAAAACCCATACATTTCCTGTTAGGTCTACCTTTCCCGGGTAACCCTAAACCACTACAGAGACTAGGGTCTTTTGTACTTTTGGCAGCAAAAGAGCCATCCCTAGACTTTGGCTCTCTACCAACAGTCCCACTTTACACCACGTCCTCTCCATTATTACAGATATGCGTAAAATGGAACATTTAACAGCAAAAATTGAAGGTAAAATTGCCCAATTTGAAAAAATTTGGAAACCTTGGGACGATTCAAAATTTTGTTCTGTACCTTCCATTTCTGCTCCTTTTTGATTCCAACTTACATGTTCTCTTGAGCATCCTTGTGTTTTGAACATGTAATTGAGAGAGCAACATAGATACTGTATGGAATTATTTCTCTCTTAATATATGACCCAATTCGGGAAGAAGCTGACTTCTATCTATACAGATATCCTCACCATGCTTCTTTACAATGTTTGCACTAATTTTATTTTGATTGTTTCTATCTAAACTGTCATGACTCTTCCTTATACCTTTTGTTATGCTGATTTATATTTGTTGAAAAATTTATTGAAAAATAAAAAATTATAAAAAAAAAAAGCATACCATGTCATTCATGAGATCAAAGAGAAAAAGAATCCAGAAATCAGTTTGGGAGAACTCTGTTTGAATATGAACAGCAAAACATCTTCGTTATTTATAGCATTCGTAAAGAAGACATTCAATGCGCTGCATTCAACGATCACAGATTTTGCAGCGTGAGGAATGTGCTACCTACAATACGAACACTAGTTTTACTAGACCGAGTGCTTCCGTTTAGTTTTTGCTTATGAGCATGCGTCGTTTTTTTGTCCGTCGGACTAGCATACAGACGAGCGGATTTCGGGGTCCGTCGTAGTTACGACGTAAAGATTTGAAGCATGTTTCAAATCTAAAGTCCGTCGGATTTGAGGCTGAAAAAGTCAGCTGAAAGTCCGGAGAAGCCCACACACGATCGGATTACCAGCCAGCTTTAGTCCGTCGGCGTCCGTTGGACTTTTGTAGACGAAAAGTCCGACCGTGTGTACGCCCCATTAGACGTTTGGCTATTCGAACGATATTCCAGATTTTTATGGTCAGTTAAAATCATAATAGGGTGTGCGGCTCCTTCCAAAAGATACCTCCACTCCTCTAGGGCTGTCTTTATAGCCAGGAGTTTTCGGTCCCCGACGTCATAGTTCCTTTCCAGCTGACTCATTTTGCGTGAAGAAAAGGCAACAGAGTGGAGTAACACTTTAGAACCCTGACGTTGTGACAGGACTGCCCCTGTGGCTACTTCTGAAGAGTACACCTCCAAAACGTAGGGTAAAGCAGAATCAGGGTGCTGGAGAACTGGAGCAGAAGTAAACAGGGATTTTAGTTTGTCAAAGGCTGTTTGGACTTCAGGCGACCACTGAAATCGGGTATGCTGGCGGATGACTTGGGTGACTAGTGAGCTGATGGCAGAAAAGTTCTTTATAAATCTTCTGTAGAAGTTTGCGAATCCAACAAACCTTTGTATCCCCTTTTTATCTACAGGAGCGGGTTATTCCAGAATAGCCTTGACTTTTTGTGGATCCATGGTGACTCCTTCTGTAGAAATGATAAGCCCCAAGAACTGAATTGTTGTCTTTTCAAAGTCACACTTTTCAGCTTTTACATATAGTCCATGTTTCCTTAAAGTTGACAACACTTTCTCCACATGTGACCTATGAAACTCTAGGGTAGCTGAAAAATGAGAATGTCATCAAGGTAGACAATGACGAAATGATCCAGGAACTCCCGAAAGATGTCATTCACCAGATGCTGGAATGTGGCTGGTGCATTACAGAGTCCGAATGGCATTACAAGGTATTCGAAGTGCCCGAATCATGTTCTAAATGCCGTCTTCCATTCATCACCTTCGTGAAGACTCAGGCATTACAGAACCTCTGAAAAAGCTCTGGAATAAGAGGGAGCTGGTAACGGTTTTTAATAGTGTTTTTGTTCAGCTCCCTGTAATTCACATATGGTCCGAGGGTCTTATCTTTTTTTTCACAAAAAATATGTCGGCCCCGGTAGGAGAGGAAGATGGCCGGATGAATCCCTTTTCCAAGTTCTCATCAAGATACTTCCATAGTGTCTCAAGCTCCTTTTCAGAGAGAGGAAATATGCGGCCAAAGGGTATTTCAGAACCTGGAAGGAACTCTATTGGGCAATCATATGGCCGATGAGGTGGAAGGACATAGGCATTCTTCTTGTCGAAGACATCCAAGAATCCTCGATAGACTGATGGTATATCCTTATGGGTGCTGGACATTGGTTGGACAGTCAAGCAGTTAGCAGACTTATTATGCATGGGAGTGAGACAGTGCTGATGACAATATGAAGAGGGAAATAGAACTTCTCCTTTAGACCAGTCAATCTGCAGATTGTGCACCTGTAGCCATGGGATACCTAGAATGACCGGGAACATAGGTGAGCTCAGAACATCAAAGATCAAAAATTCCTGGTGACCAGATTCAGTCAAGGTGAAAAGAGGTGCAGTCTCTTGGGTAACAAGCCCAGAACTGGGCAGGGAGCCATCAGCTAGATGAACTGTCAGTTGTTGTTTTTTCCTGTAAAGGGGAATGCCAAGTTTCATTGCCAAAGTCAAGTCCAGAAAGCAGCTGCAGGCTCCAGAATCAATTATTGCAGGAAGCTGAACCTTCTCTTCCACTACCTGCAGGGAGACAGGAAGGACAAGATGAGAGGAGAAAGATCTCGCCATCTGGGAATATACAGGCATACGCGGAATAGACTTATGGGGTCTTATGGGGCAGTTGCGTAAAAAATGTCCAGTTCTGCCACAGTAAAGGCAAAGATTAGCTTGCCACCAATGAAGTTTCACTTCAGGGGTCAGAGCTGAGTGGACTAAGCCTATCTGCATAGGTTCAACTTCTGAAGTGGATGCAGAGGGAGGAATGGTTGCTGGAGATGAAGGAACCTTGGTTAACATGCAAGTGGGTCTGAAGGCTTGGGCTCTTTCGGAACGTCACTCCCACAGGCGCCTGTCAAGCTGAACAGCAAGCTGAATAAGGCCTTCCAGGGTGGCAGGAGACTCTACTCTAGCCAATTCATCCTTGAGGGATTCTGACAGGCCCTGACGATACTGATATTTTAAGGCTGCCTCATTCCATCCCGTGTCAGCGGATCATTGATGGAAGTCTACTGTATAGTCCTCCACGGGGTGCCTTCCTTGTTGCAGAGTATGTAGGGCAGCTTCAGTGGTGGCTATCCCGCTGTGGGTCATCGTATAATTGTGCCATAGGGTTAAAAACAAGTCCACAAAATTGATGACCGGGTTCTTTTGTTCCAACAAGCTGTGAGCCCAAGCCTGGGGTTCGTCTGTTAGTAATGATACAATGAACCCTACTTTGATAGCCTCAAGAGACAAAGTCTGTGGATGTAAGTACAACAGGCAAGCATTCTTGAACAATCTAAACCTGTTCCGGTCCCCGGAGAATCGTTCGGGAGTTGGTACCTGTGGTTCAGGTGGAGGGACCACCACTGTATGGGTAGTGGTGGTGCGTTCTTGAGCTGGTGCAGCGGTTGCAGAACTGGTGGAGAGTAGCTTGATCAGCCTGGGCAGGTAGCCCAGTCAAATATTGCAGACATCCTTCCAGCTGGAAGTAGCCTTCCTGCAACCTTTGTACTGCTTGAGTGAGAGCAGTGACCTGTTGGCACAAAACCTCCAGAGGGAAAGCCCCTTACATGTTGGCTGGATTATGCTGTCACGTACCAGGTGTGAGGCTGAGATGCTGAGAGGGCTCCCCTTGTGGCTAAGTGCAGCGCTTCCCTGAAAGTGGTACAGAGAGAGCAGTGTCCAGAGAAGCCCGGTTTGCCATGTACTGAGATGAGATGAGCTGGTCATCGTGATGTAGCAGAAACAGGCTGGATGAACGGTAAAGCTGGTATGCTTGCTGAGTACCAGTTATGCTTGACAGAACAGCAACTGGAGACAGAAACGAGATCCAGGCCAGGGGTCATACACGGTAAGATCAGATGATGAGATTGGGTAGCCTGGGTCATATACAGGAAGATGGATCTGTAGCAGGGTCGATAAGCCAAGCCAAGGTCAGACACAGTGGAGCAAGCCAAAGAGAAGTCAAAAGTACAAGCCAAGGGTAAATCAGGAGATCAGGATCACAGGTCAGAGCAAGCTGGGTCAATAACAGAAGTTCAATCAGGATACACAGGAACACAGGATCAAGAAGATCAAGAATAAGCTGAAGATAATCCAGCAATGAGCAGCTCCAGCAGCAGGCTTAAATAGACCATGTAAGCCTGGCTATATTTCTAGTTTTATCTGTGTATCTGGCATCTCATTCCTTTTGTATTGAGAACATTCACTTTTTTGAGTAGTCTTTTTCCTCTGCTCATTAAGGTTACTATATGGAATAGAATCTATTTCTTTTTTTTGTGTTTCCATTTTTTGTTTTTAAACACATTTCTGAACAGGAGATTTTACTGGTTTGAAGTTGCAACAGCTGAGTCTGATTTTAATGAGATGCACTTGTGCTGTCATGTGATTTACGTATTATAAATGTGCTTGTAGTTTTTGCAACTTCTGTGGTTTTGACAAAGCACTTCTACAGTGTGAAACGCGTAAACCTACCTGCATTTCCCCTGCCTGTACCCATCCAGTGCTTTTAATATTTATGCTTTAATAAAGACTTTATACTTTACTTTCTGTGTGGGTGTGCTGCCGATCCAAAGATTCTCTGTTCAATGAGCAGCTCCAGCAGCAGGCTTAAATAGACCAGGAAGTAAGTCATGTGATCTGTTCAGGTTACAAGGAAGAAGTACCGCCCACATTAGTCACACTGTGCACCATGGTGGCCATGATTGTCTTTGGCGGAATTGCCAGTCCTTCTTCAGCCATTTCCCTGACACTCATGCTTGATGGAAGTGTATAGAGATGTTACGTCTAATAAAAGCCATCCATATTGTGTTTGCCACGTATAGTTGGAAAGGATGTTCAACATGTGGCCTGAGTCCTTGAAATAGGAAGGAAGGTTCTGGACTACATCTTGTAGGAAATACTCTATGTAACAGCCTAGGTTACTTGTGAGGCTGTCCACACCTGCTATAATGGGCCGTCCAGGGGGGCTTTTTTTCCCTATGGATTTTGGGGATATAGTAAAAGTGCGGTGTAGCTGGATATTTTTTACATAAGAAATGGTATTCATCTTTACTTCATATCCTAGGGCTGTGTCCAGGCAGCAAGATTTTAAGTTCTTTCTGATATTGTATACTCACCTGGGAGTGTTTCATATATTTCATATACCGTATTTATCGGCGTATAACACGCGCCGGTGTATAACATGCACACCAAGTTTAGGAGGGACGTTTAAGGAAAAAAACTTTTAGAAGGGAAGTTTAAGGAAAAAAACTTTAAACATTTTAAATTCCCATCAATGCAGCCTTGCACAGCGACCATCTGCAGCCTTGTCCAGTGTCCACCTGCAGCCTTGTCCAGTGTCCACCTGCAGCCTCCATCTGCAGCCTTCCCCAGTGTCCGTCTGCAGCCTTGCCCAGTGTCTGTCTGCAGCCTTGCCCAGTGTCCGTCTGCAGTCTTGCCCAATGTCCACCTGCAGCCTTCCCCAGTGTCCACCTGCAGCCTTCCCCAGTGTCCGTCTGCAGCCTTGCCCAAAATTGCAGCATGTTTGGTTTTTAAATTTGCCGCCGCCGCCGAAATATTCGGCTCCTCTCACCGCTGACATAGAGCGATCCGAGCCGAGCGTACTGTGCACTCGGCTACGCTCACAGTCACGCCCCCGTCCCTTGGCCCGGCTCCTATGATGGACACAACACCGGTCCAATGGTGGGAAGTAAAGGCTAGGAGGCGGGACTGGGCGTGACTGCGAGCGGAGCCGAGTACACAGTATACTCGACTCGGTCAATGTTGGCGGCGCTCCTCTTGCCCACAGACAGCGGGGGATTGGCGTATAACACGCACCCACGATTTTTCCCTGATTTTAAGGGAAAAAAGTGCGTGTTATACGCCGATAAATATCGTATCTCCCAGTGCCAGTTCCAGGTTTCATATATTTCATATATCTCCCGGTCTCTCAAAAGCCTAAGGGCTTCTGCCTGATATGTGTCCCTATCCTGGATAACCAACCAACCTCCTTTATCGGCTTGTCGAATAATAATTTTCTTTATTACTTTAAACACTTTCCATAGGACCATGTAGTGCATTGGCTTTGGCTCGATCTCTTGCCCTATTCTCTTTAGTACACAAATCTTTGAATTCCCCAAATACCACCTAATAAAAAGTAGGGATACAATTACCTTGCACCCAATGTGGGTAGAAAGTGGAGGTGGGTTTAAAAGGTAGAATATACTATCCCTTCGGAAGGGGAACACAGAGGAAGAGTATCTATTGAGTCGCCTGAACCATCAGTGTTCTCATCATCTGAATGATGGCCTTCTGAGTACAGATCCTCCAAGATGTTTAACATTGGACGGTCTCCTTGAGGACCGGCAGGGGGTAAGAGGGCTTTGGCTTGACAATCAGTTTTCTCTTTGAGAGCATAGAACCTTTTCACTGTAAGGTTCTGAGTGAACCTGTTTAAATCCACAAATAGTTCAAATAGATTAGGGGGATTTGGTAGTGCAGAGTTTAACCCTTTCTGTAATAGATAATAAATTCGGGCTTCAATAAACACTGAACTGGAACGTTTTTGATAGTGTTGGGGGCAGATGTTATCTCCTGCCTCTTTTTGTGAATCTTATGCCGCGTACACACGAGCGGACTTTACGGCGGACTTTGCCCGGCGGACTTTTCGACGTACTTTCCGACGGACTTTCTGAATGAACGGACTTGCCTACACACAATCCACCAAAGTCCGTCGAATTCGTACGTGATGACGTACGACCGGACTAAAACAAGGAAGTTCATAGCCAGTAGCCAATAGCTGCCCTAGCGTGGCTTTTTGTCCGTCGAACTAGCATACAGACGGCGGACTTTTCGACCGGACTCGATTTCAACGGATAAATTTTAAACAAGTTTCAAATCTAAGTCCGTCCAACTTTTGAGAAAACAAAGTCCGCTGGAGCCCACACACATCGAATTGTCCGACGAAATCCAGTCCGCCGGGCAAAGTCCGCCGTAAAGTCCGCTCGTGTGTACGCGGCATTAGTTTCTCCTCCCCTTCCCCGTCTCGTGTACTTTCTTTTTTTTTGGGACACTTTAAGCCCTGGGCAATTTTGCATGGGGCTGTGGGCATCTCGGTACCCACAGCCTCCTGAAGTGTGAAAAAGATGTCTCCTCCTCTGTGGGCTAGTAGATGTGGATATTGTATTGGATGGTGCTGCTAGGGGGGAGCAGAAAGAGTGGTTATCTGACGTATTGGTAGCTAATTCTGGTTTATGTAACATATTGTAATTAGCTCCACCCACTTTTCTCATGGGAGGAGCAGGTCTGTTTACATTATGATGTCTATAGGACTACGTTTTACCTTTACCTGATTTTGAAGTGTTATACTGATCTATCATCCTCTTTAGGAGTTTTTGATGTGTGTTTCTTGACCTTATGGTTATGTCCATTCCGTGAATAGCTACCATTGTTGGTAGGCCTAACAGGATGATATTTATCATTAGATGGTCTGTTAGTGACCCTTGGTACATGCTTTCCTCCTTTCATTGGTTGTTGTTGTTCCCCTTCTGGGATAGATGTTGCACAGCCACACCACCTCCAAATACCTTATGGAGATTACGTGCGTTTGAATGATGGTAGTTCTGTCCTGGCCTCCTCCAGTTGAACTCCCTTCCTTGTAGATAGTCTAATCTATCTCTTTCAAATTTGTCTGACTTATTCCTAATTAGATCAGCTTCAAAGGACATCATTTGTTCATTAATATTATTGTCGCACTCATTAAAATTCCCAATATCAGTGAAAAAACTAAGCTCATCTTGTAAATTGGAAATAGTCGAGCGAATCTGCTCAAGATTCCTCTCTCTTTGCTTGATGATGAGCCACGTCCTATTACATTTTCTCACCTCATCAATCCATTCAATATTCAGGTCTTCTTTAGAAAATTACACAATTTGGTGATCCTAAGGCCTCTAGTAATTCTTTGTACATCGAAATACTTTTGTAATAACAGAATGTCCCACCATTGGATCATCTCTCTTTCAAGTGCATGTTTAAGCTTATAAAATAATGATACCCTCTCATCCTCACAGTTGTATACATCGAGATCCTTATCGAATGGTGCGGCGGTACTAAGAGCAGGTTGTTGTTCAAAGGAGTCTATACTGTTGTAAACCTTTTAGCTAGGGAAGTCCTTCTTAATTGTCTTTCTTCTATAGAAATAACCATCACTTCTAAATGTGATCCGTGATCTAGTCCAATTGGAATGTGTGCAAGAAGAATGCGCCTCTCAGCAGCTGTAGCCCCACAAGAAACAATCAATACAAGAAGAAACAAATGCTCCTGCGCTCAAAAGATAGCAGTAGGGTGAATTGAAGAAGAGGGGGGAGGGAAAAATTCTTCACAAACCCAGGAATAACTCTAAAAGAAAACAAGGACAGAAGGCGCACCCACCTTGCGCATTACCTTTGCAACACAGAGAATTTATTAAAAAAAAAATAATATACTCACAAACGAGTGTTAAAAATCAATCACATATGCAAAGTCCATCATTGGCCTCATCCGGCAGGGTCTTCTGACCATTAGACTTAGGTGGGATGAAAAAGTCCAAAATGAGCTGACGCGTGTCGAGGGTGACCCCTCTTCCTCAGAGCTGGATTTGGACTGTAGGTGGATGTTTTTTTATAGTGGCTGTGATTAAATGGAATAGTTCATGTGATCCAAGCCCCTCCCTCAAATGGGAGGGCCAATACATGGTATCAAAAAACAAACACAAAAAAATAAGTAGATAACTCATTCCCCATTAGGGATAAAAGCCATCACTTATCACCTGCATACATCACTTATCACCTGCATACATCGGGACATATGAGTCTATTCTCATATGTCCCAATGTGCATACATATAATTAAAAAAAAAGAAAATGAATAGCATAATGTCCATTAATGAAACAAAACCAATTATAGAAAGGCACAGGTGTATATCTTGTTATTTTAACAATAAGGCTCTGCAAACACCAGACATTATTCATTAGTGTATGGATACTCACTCTGTTGCTACCAGCTTTAAATTGGTTGTGGGGTGTATATTGAGCCATAAATTTATGTGACATCAGCGGGGCCCAGAGTGGAAAGATTAAGGAATTTTTCCATCAGTGTGTTACTGGTCACTGAAACACACGCCAGCCGTCTTCCAGGAAGAAAAACAAGCTGGGTGTGCCAAACATCCGGCCTGCGACCCGCAAATGTCACTTCCGGTGATGACGTTGCAACGTCCGCCAATCTCACTGAGGAGGCCGGAAACGTAATTTTCGATGATGTAAATCACCTCCAGTGTCATGCCGAGGGCCAGGAACCGCAACAGTGTCAGCCATGGGGACACCGACAAGGCGCACACCAGCCTCCAGGGTCAGCACGCAAAGAGGCAGCGCAGGCTACTGGATGTAGGCTGAGCAATGTCTAAAGGGGAAAAAAGGAAAAAAGCTCCAGGAGACGATATGCAGCACTGGGCAATAGCGCGCAATCGTCTCATGGAGCTCTGGAGCATGTACCTATCAGGACACTTGTTACAAGATATATGAAAAAAAAAAAAAAAAATATATATATATATATATATATATATATATATATATATATACATATATATATATATATATATACATATATATATATTTTTTTTTCATTCATGGTCGTGGCCCTAAGATTGAGACAGATGTGGATCACATAAACATGTGACAAGACTTATAACATCAATAGACCTGAGGTGTGGCTTTTGGTTGTCTGATAGGTAAGCCAAGAAAAGGGGCCATACCCAAGATAAGTAATGAATAATTGTGGAGGAAAGTGTGCTGAGATATGTTGTAAAAAAGGGGAATGGGAGGGAGGGTATTGCGCAGTGGAGTGGAGAGGGGAAAGGTGATGAAGCCGGTGTGTAATCCTGCCGTGTAGCAGGAATACTGCCAGTGAAGGGGTGGAGAGTGCGGAAAGGTAGAAGCTCAGGCACAGGACATCCACCCGGCTTAGTCAGGATTTGTTAAGCTGCTTAAGACGACAAGTGGACTTTGGTTAAGCATGGGCATGAAGTACAGACATGCAGTAGGTGACACTGGCTGAAGGAACACCTGCCTTGGTTGAAGTTGTTGCATATCGTCGTGCCCCCCACTGAAAAGACCCAACTTGTCTACCTGTTGCTGTTGTGGTGGGCCTAACGGGCCCTGGTTGAAGCTGGAGGTGGAAGGGAAATTGACAGGGCATCTTGTGGCTGCCTCAGAGCACCAATTTGCTGTGTGGGCGGAAGATTGGCAAAGCGGCGGCAGAACAGTTCCGTGTCTGTGCTGCTCCAGTCAGTACTGATCTGGAACTGGGCGCGTCTTGTTGCTGCTTTGGCTGAGAACGACCGATGGTAGAAGGCAAAGCCACCATATTTGTAAGCAAGATCTAACACTGCATGGAGGTATAAGTCCAGCTCCTCCCTCCTGTTGGGGGTGGCTGTACAAAGGATGTCCCTGAACATCCCGAAGGCCAGGGCGAACTCGGTGGGTGACAGCTTACCACTTAGCCTGGGTCTTTCAATTTGACAACTACTGAGAGGTCCCCACAGGCGTAGGATTTGTTGTCAGCTAAATAGTGGGCTGAGATGGGAAGGGATGCCAAATTGACATCTTTGCCCTCTAGTATATCCTTCCTGATGCTGGCTGGGACAAGATGAGGGGGGAGGGCAATAGGTGTAGAGCCTGGTGTACCTGCAGAAGGAGAAGCTGTCATCGGGACCAAGCCTGGATCAGGGAGGGCCGTGGGTGGGCGAGCTTCCAAAAGGGTGACTCTGGTCTGGATGTTGCGGTTAAGGAGGAGATCAAAGAATGCAGCTTGGAAATGGCCCCGGAGATGGATTGCAGGGATGCCCGCTGGGTGCTGATCCCAGCTGTAGTTGGAGGCGGCAATAGGAGCCTGAAAAGCTCTGCCTTCCTGGCCGTGGTGGGAAAGGGAATATCTCTGCGTCTCAGCTCAGAAATGAGCTTGGGGATGGTGCATCCCCTGAGGGACCGTACGCTGCCACACTCTGAGCCTCAGGAGGGTGACAGAGGGGCAGATGTGGGGTCCTCGCTGCCAGCCTGTGACATGGCTCCAGCTAGAAGACAAAAGGGGCGGGGGTGCTCATGTTTAAGAATAGACATAGCTGTAGGATAGAGAGCGGAGTGGTAAAGAGAAAACACGGAGAGGAAGAAAAAAGAGAAGTACAGGAAAAGGAATTATAGGCGTAGACAGGAGCTGACAGTGTTATGTTGTGGCAGAACTATGTAGAGTGAACATTTAGAAAACTCAGAAGAGTGCGAGGCGACCGAGGTGGGCCAGGAGGTAACTGGCGAGATAACCGATAGCTCCGGTGCCTGTTTGTGGCAAGCACAAACCTAAGGACCAGAACCCCAGGGCATACTGAGGCGAGAAGATGAAGTCTGAATCAAAAAACGGATTTGGAAATTTTGGATCGCATTGTTATGCGATTTTTAATTTCTCAGTATCATATAATACAATACATAGATATTTGTATTATTGTCAAAAATCAACTATTCGGGTCTTATAGGAACCTTGTCTTGCATGATAGCCAGTTCATAGTTATTTACTTAAGTTGCTTATTCTTTTATGCCTTGTCATTGTATAATTTTGTACCTTTACGATAGGCAGTGTAAATTATGTGTATTTTTTGCCAGCACACGATACAATAATCCATTGTTGGCCTTATATTAATCTTTATTGATTCCCCCTTCTCCCCTTTCTCCCTGTTTCACCCTTTCAGTGTCACTGGCTGACCGTGTCTTTTGGGGGGTAGAATTGCGGCACATATACCTTCCTGGCAGGGTGGGGAGACGCAAGGGCCCTGCGTCTCCCTAAGCGGCCACTAGGTGGAAGCACCAGGATGGGCGCTATTCCTGCCAGCGGCGTTCCGGATCCTTTCCGGACGCCATGAACTCGCTCGCGCACGCATGACCCCATGCGCGTGCGCGTGACGTCACGACGCCTGCGCACTTGCGGCAAAAAAGAAGGTGACCCCGGGAGAAATTCACTTCCGAAATGCCGGGGGAATCACAGACCAAGCGCCACCATTGCATCGCTCTCCCCATATGGGGGAATGGATGGAGGGGGAGGAACGCCTGCACCTGTGGCATATTGAGGTAATTGATTTCCTCTCTAAATACCATTAACATTGTGGGAAGTTCAGTGGTATTGCTGTGCCCCACTGGACGCTCCTGTGTTTCCATATTGTCTGACTGACTGGTAAGAATCTCTATATTCTTTCATCGCATCCCATGATGAGTGGCTCACATCATGTTTGTTTTATTTTTTTACCCCAATAACAATCCTTACTTACCCTTTCAATATAATTTTTGATATTCTAGAATTTCCCTTCGATCACCTTGTCTTTTTGACCAAATTGATTGTTTTTACACCCTAAGGTAATGTTCCTTTACATACCCCTTCACTGCACGCGTTTTTCTTAGGTGTCACGTATACACCATATTCCTATGGTTTTTGTCTTTTCACGGCTAACTTTTTTCATTCACTCACTTTTTGTCTTTTTTGGCCCTTTGTTGGACATCTCCCACACTTTTTTGGTTTTCTTATGCACCCACACCTTTTTGCCATCACTTCTGCAATTCTGAACTCGAGCATTTGCAATGGGAATTGGTCCATGCCCTCTTTGTTGCCTTTGTTGTTTGTTTTTGTTGCCTTTGTTGTCTGCTTCCTTTTTCTTCCCTTTTTCTCTTTTTTCCACACTCACCCTCACTCTCTTTCCTACCCCCTCTTACCTTTTCCCCCTTTCCCCTTCCCCATCTTCCCTCCCCCCCTCCCTTCCCCTTCTTCCCTCATTTCTTTTTCACGTTTTTTCACGTCTTCTTCTCAGGCTTTCTCGCATGGACCCTTTCTCAAGCTACGCCTGTTAACACATATAGTTATCCACCCATCACACACATTCTTTTTTCACCCTAAACAATAACCTAAATATAAATACAGAG
Organism: Lithobates septentrionalis; assembly: GCA_037952835.1. Taxonomy (NCBI): domain Eukaryota; kingdom Metazoa; phylum Chordata; class Amphibia; order Anura; family Ranidae; genus Lithobates; species Lithobates septentrionalis. The sequence goes on along the minus strand of JBBDGP010003773.1, from coordinate 1,107,511 downwards.
ATATAATTTTTCCCCCTTTATCAGAAACTCCCTTTGGAGTTGTCCATTTAGTACATATTGTTATTTTACCATAGGTGCAGCGCACACCCCTCCTATCCGCTGTCCCTCAATTTTTGGGGATATTCAGCGTGTGATTCCTTGTAAGGCATGTGTGTGTGATATTTGCTTCTCTATTGATCGGTCTAACCGCTGGGAGATCGGGGATATAACAAGAGGGAAACTTCTCCACACCATGGCCACCCTTAACCATCGAATACACTGTGACTGGTAAAGACATAACATATGGATTCGTTCATATATTCTTTTCTTTTTCTTGTTCTTGAAGTAATTTAATACATGTTTACATCCTTACAGTTTTTATACATTTATTCTCTGAAGAAGACCCATTGGAGTCAAGATCCTACATACAAGATCTCTATATTATTGTATTACTGTCGCATATGGTGTAACATACTGCACACTGCCTCTTGTCATTGGTATTGTTTTTTAACTCATTGCTTTTGTACTCCAGTTCATGTCCTGACCCTTGATGTCAGTATCAAATACCTTTTTGTATTAATAAAATTATTTATTACCCACCTTTTTGTATTTTGTCAACTATACTATTGGCTGCTATAAAGCCCCGTTAGGGGGATTTCCTGTTTTTTGATTCAATACTTTGGTGCGCAGCCTGCTTTTCTGTACTCCTGTGACTGTCCCTTTCTTTTTTTAGAAGATGAAGTCTGGTGCGGCCTACATGGGAATGTTGCGATCTGTAGTGGGTGATGTATCCTCGGCCTGTCAACAAATGCATTGCCAGCAAGCCTACTGTTAAGCGACCTTGTCTGCGAGGTGAAGGGCATTCTTCAAAAACAGAGTGTCATGTAGACATGTGCAATGACAAAAAATGTGTTCGTTTTAGTTTCATTCATTTTTTTGCTTTTTTTGGAAATTCGAAAATCTGAAAAAAAGAAAATCAGTAAAATTCCAAATAACTAACTATTAAATTATAGGTATTGGAATTTCCTTTCAAATTTGTCTGTCTGTGAACGTAACGAATACAAATTTATCTGAAGTTATGAATTATCCAAAATAACGAATGTCGCATCTAAACAAATGGAATGGAACAAATTAATAATAAATAATAATAAGGTTTTATTATTATTATTGTTATTTATTATTATTAGATCATTACATTCCATTAGTTTAGATACAGCATTCGTCATTTCAGATAATTGGATAAATTCGTACTAGTTATGTTCACTAACAGCCAAATTTGAAAGGAAATTCCAATACCTATAATTTTATATATATTATTAGTTAGTTATTATTTCAGATTTTCAGGTTTTTGAATTTTCAGATTTTCATTCTTATTCTTGAAATTTCAAATTCTTGGAATTTCGAATTTCCGGAATTCGGAAATTTCAGAATTAATGAATTTGTTAAAATTTGTTAAAACGGATTTGGAACTAAACAAATTGCACATGTCTAGCGGTCATACTTACAAATTGATAAAAAAAGACAGGCTCATCATATAACCAAATACAGTGTTGCTACAACCACTAAGCATACTTCTTGTATACTGGGAAGATGCCACATGGGTTTGCAGAAACTGATACGTTTCGAGGGCCCCCCTCCTCTGATGAAGGTGACGAAGGTGGACACTAGAGAGTGAAAGTGAATCTGGACTAGTGAGAGTTCCTTTTTCTAAGCACCATTCCTGAGCACAGTGATATTTTCAGTGATATTTTAGCAAAACTACTGCACAGCACACAGCAATGATGCAGTCCTCAATAAGCATGCACCTGTATTATGTTGTAGATACAATTAATTGAAAAGGATTACACAAACTTTTTAAACGGTGTGAGCAAAAATTAAAGTGCGTTACCTAGAAAAATGTATTTGCCATTGCTGGTTTCCAGAGGTTGTGTACCAAAGTGGGAAAAGTACTACTCAATCAATTCGTAAGTGATTTGTAAATTGTTTCCGTTTATCACAGAAGTGGCTGCCAAAAAGTCAGGATCTCCTCCTGTTTCTTTTATTCCGAGAAACAGCAACTTATCAGAACTATTTAACCACTTCCCGCCCAAAGACATCATATGATGTCTCTGACTTTCAGTGGCAAAATCCGAATAATGCCTGCAGCTACAGGCATCATTCAGATAACCTTGTTTTCAGCTGGCGATTCTGTGCACCATAAGAATAATCATAGGGGTGGTTCCACCGCTTGATCGTTCTTAAAGGCGATGGGAGAGGGACATCCCCCCCTCCCGCTGCCATCCAGTGCTTCTCCGGGCTCTCCGGTGCCATTGGAGACCCGGAGAAAGAGTTGGCCGCCGCCGGATGATGACCATAGAGATGTCTGGTGACCAGGGATGCTTGTAATAGGAATAAAAATGATCAAAAAAAATGTAAAAGAAAGTGTAAAAATAAAAAAAAATAAAATAAAAAAGAAACGAACGCACATGTAAGTCCCTCCCACATATGTAAACGCTGTTCAAACCACACATGTGAGGTATTGTCGCGTGCGTTAGAGCACGAGCAACAATTCTAGCACTAGACCTCCTCTGTAACTCTAAACATGTAAACTGTAAAAAAATTTAAAGCGTCGCCTATGGAGATTTTTTAGTACTGAAGTTTGGCGTCATTCCATGAGTGTGCACAATTTTAAACCGTGACATGTTGGGTATCTATTTACTCGGCGGAACATCATCTTTCACATTATACAAAAAATAACTTTACTGTTTTTTTGTTTTTTAAATCATGAAACTTTTTTCTCCCCCCCAAAAAAAGCGTTTGAAAAATTGTTGCACAAATACCGTGTGAAATAAAAAGTTGCAATGACCGCCATTTTATTCCCTAGGGTGTCTGCTAAAAAAATATATATAATAATGTTTGGGGGTTCTGAGTAATTTTCTAGCAAAAAAATTCGATTTTTACATGTAGGAGAGGAGTGCCAGAATAGGCCCAGTATGGAAGTGGTTAAAAAAAAGGCACATTTGGACACTACAGGTGGCTTTTAGGGTAATATTTGCACTAGCTTAGAAGTTTTCAATGTCTCAACTTTCCATTATGTTTATGTAGATTTAAATTGAAATGGCAACAGCAGTTTATTCAAAGCACAAAAGATTTAGAGAAATTTGTGAATTTACAGCCCAACTTTTGCTACATTACAAAAAACACATGCTATACCTCAAAAAGAAATATTTAGATACTTACAAATAAAGCAATGTCTAATCCAAAACACTCCTTCAAATTCATCCTCCCCAAGCTTCACATTCTTTGAACAAGCTTGCAAATCTGACCCCCACAAATGAGGACTAATTTCAAATCTGTTCAATCAACTATTATCACATATAACCTCTTCACCTCCATCCTATACATCTAAATTGGAAATTGATATAAACCTTCAACCAGACAAACTAAACTGTACTCACATATGGCAGGCTACTAAATTGGCCTCCCCGAATATAGTAGCCTTAGAGACTAACTACAAGGTGCTTTCCAGATGGTATTTAGTACCCGCTAGGATTTCAAAATTCCTCTCACAATACCCAGCTAACTGCTTTCAAGGATGTGCTGACTCAGGTGCACATTTGGTGGGATTGTCCCATAGTCAGTACTTTTTGGTCCGAAATATTCTAAATTCTCTCTATCATTTTCAAAACCACAATATTACCAGACCCTACGGTAGCACTCCTGAACAACAAACCGCAAACCTTAACTCACGGCCAATTTAAACTTCTACTATTGATAACCATGGCTGCAAAGCAAACTATTGCCCCCTCCACAACCTTTATACATCCTTCCCCAACCCTTTTTTTCCCCATACCCTTCCCTTTTACTATATATATAGGAATTCAAGCTAAATCAATCAGCTATATATTTCCTAATGTTACCACTACAAGGGAGATTCTAGGGATGGTCCGATTGACTATCTTTTATCCAGGGAGTAACCAAGCCACATGGTTGGATCTTGGTCCTGAACTGTTTACTTACCTCTCTATGCCATCCTGATAATAACCATTCTTTTACCCCATATGATACCAGATCACCTCCAATCTTAAGTCTTGAAATAATTATTTTTACCATGAATTCAATCTAGTTTATTATATTATATATGTTTATCTTTACTTAAAGTATGTGTTTAACAAATATACCCCAAGTTACATAATTTTATGAAAGTATTTACCTTCTGTTAATATACTGAGAAGCCTAATTTCATACTTTTGCGCATCATACTTATTGTATGATTCTTTTTATTGTGTTGTTCTCAATAAAATATTTGAAAAGAATTTACAGCCCATATAAAGACACAAGAAAAAAATGACCCTGTCAGTTGGGCCTGCCCAAAATGCAAAGGTATAATTGTTTTAGCAACCCTGTTACACAATTATCAACAGAAACCATGCAATCTCTGCTCCAAGGTGCTACAGCACACAGTTCCATGATTAAGTCATCACATTCAGTGGGGAGCCAATAGCACTTCATTGTACTTGAGAACAATGATGCTGTCCACATTCCGGAGCGCTATTGAAAAGTGAAAACCACTGGTGTCAGTTGCACAGGGAATGATGTATCACAACCTTTTCCTCTACACAACACATACACGGTGATGATTTTTTTTAAAGGAATAAAACAAGTGTTCTTGTATTTTTGCAACTGCTATTGAAATCATTGTGAACCTCTATTCCACAGTTGACAATGACTAGAGTTTAACGCCACAATACAGGAAGAAAATAATAAAGCACACATATGAATGCCAGAATATTTGTGGAAAGGGTTTGAGAAGCTTATAAAAAGCAGATTTAGGTCCCTTGTGCTATACTCCCCTGAGAAGGTTTGCAAAATCTTCCTCTGTTGTTGCATACTGCACAACAAAGCGGTGACAATTTAACATTTGAAATGGTATCTGAACTGCAAGGAGAAAGAACAACACATACAGTGCCTTGAAAAAGTATTCATACCCCTTGACATTTTCCACATTTTGTCATGTTACAACCAAAAACATAAATGTATTTTATTAGGATTTTATGTGATAGATCAACACAAAGTGGCACATAATTGTGAAGTGGAAGGAAAATGATAAATGGTTTTAAAAAATTTTTTACAGATAAATATGTGAAAAGTGTGGCATGCATTTGTATTCAGCCCCCCTGAGTCAATACTTTGTAGAACCACATTTTGCTGAAATTATAGCTGCAAGTCTTTTTGGGTATGTCTCTACCAGCTTTGCACATCTATAAAGTGAAATTTTTGCCCATTCTTCATAGCAAAATAGTTCAAGCTCTGTCAGATTGGATGGAGAACATCTGTGAACAGCAATTTTTTAAGTCTTGCCACAGATTCTCAATTGGATTTAGGTTTGGGCTTTGACTGGGCTATTCTAACACATGAATATGCTTTGATCTAAACCATTCCATTGTAGCTCTGGCTGTATGTTTAGGGTTGTTGTCCTGCTGGAGGGTGAACCTCCACTCCAGTCTCAAGCCTTTTGCAAACTCTAACAGGTTTTCTTCTAAAATTGCCCTGTATTTGGCTTCATCCATCTTCCCATCAACTCTGACCAGCTTTCCTGTCCCTGCAGAAGAAAAGTACCCCCACAACATGATGCTGCCAACACCATTTTCATGATGGGGATGGTGTGCTCAGGGTGATGTGCAGTGTTTTCCGTCACACATAGCGTTTTGCTTTTGGGCCAAAAAGTTCAATTTTGGTCTCATCTGACCAGGGCACCTTCTTCCACATGTTTGCTTTGTCCCCCACATGGCTTTTCACAAACTGCAAACGGGACTTCTTATGGCTTTCTTCTTGCCACTCTTCCATAAAGTCCAGATTTGTGGAGTGCACGACTAATAGTTGTCCTGTGGACAGATTCTTCCAGCTGAGCTGTGGATCTCTTCAGCTCCTCCAGAGTTACCATGGGCATCTTGGCTGTTTCTGTGATTAATGCTCTATACCCGGCCTGTCAGTCTAGGTGGATGGCCATGTCTTGGTAGGTTTGCAGTTGTGCCATACTCTTTCCATTTTCAGATCATGGATTGAACAGTGCTCTGTGAGATGTTCAAAGCTTTTTATAACCTAATCCTGCTTTAACCTTCCCCACAACTTTATCCCTGACATGTCTGTTGTGTTCCTTGGTCTTCATGATGCTGTTTGTTCACTAAGGTTCTCAAACAATCCTCTGAGGGATTCACGGAACAGCTGTATTTATGCTGAGATTAAACTACACACAGGTGTACTTGATTTACCAATTAGATGACTTCTGAGGACAATTTGGTTTCACTAGAATTTAGTTAGGGGTATCAGAGTAAGGGGGGCTGAATACAAATGCACGCCAGACTTTTCAGATATTTATTTGTAAAATATTTTGAAAACCATTTATCATGTTCCTTCCACTTCACAATTATGTACCACTTTGTGTTGGTCTATCACATAAAATCCCAATAAAATACATTTACATTTTTGGTTGTAACATGGCAAATGTGGAAAATTTCAAGGGGTATGAATACTTTTTCAAGGCATTGTAGATCCCTAACATAAGAAAAATGAATTGAATGCTGTCAGGAATTCAGTAATGAATTAAAACTTTAACTGTGTGTATTCCTGTCTTCTAACCAGATAAAAGGGTTTTTAATTGTGCATATGAACATAATATCTGATATGATTTTCAAAAATATACAGCTACTACAACGTTATTTTTACTTCAATCAATTTTTTACAATTTTAACAAAAATTCCCAATTTTGGGAGAAAACAAGGAAGACACAAATAATTAAAATACAAATAGCTTTATTTACAACATATTAAAAATCACACTACATAATTAAGAGGAATATTTCTTCAAGCCATTTACATAAGCACATTGATAGGTTGACACACATTTCCTTTGTCGCAGATGTATACAATCAAAGATCTTTTTATATTTAAAATATAATTTCTACTGTTAATACAATGCATAACTTATAAAAATATATACCGGTATTTAAGTATTTAATATGTAAATTTTAAAAAAGGCTACAATCCGGGCGTGGCCAGCATAGGAAGTGGATGGTCGCACTATAGGAGAGCTCTGAGAACCGAGTCTCCCTGAAGCAGCCCAACGCTATTTATAGCCTACCTGATAACACAGCAGAGCAGGGGAGATACCGAGGAAGCAGCTGGTGATGTCAGGGAAAAGAAAAAACAAAGATAAGCCCCGTAAGTTAAGCACATTTAACAACCTGGCTGGGACTCCAGAGAAGCAGCATGGTGCCAGCCCCTCCCATTCACAGCACAGCATAGGAATGCAGGCTGATCAGTGTGAAGGAGGAGGGAGGGGGGAGAGAGCACACTCTAACCTGCAGCATAACAGCTCTGACCCAGCTAATGCAGATATCAACAGCCCATTGAGACAAAAAAGAAGAATTTCTGATGCTGAAAGTTATATAAGTGACTCTCACCCTAATGTAAATGCTACATTCACAAACAACCCTTATAATGAAAAGCTTAATGCATTCCCCACTTCTGGCCAGCCAATAGTTGACACAGATCTTAAGGAAATGCTACTATCCTTAAGGGGAGCTCTTCAGCAAGATATGCTATCCTTTATGCAAAAATCCAAGATGGAAATGGATGCTTTGGGAGAAAGGGTAGACTATATTGAGCACAAAATGAATGATTTTACTGAAGCCCACAATGACTTAGTGGATTCACACGTAGATCTGGAGGATGAAATTAAACATCTAAAGTTGAAGGTTTCGGATTTAGAGGACAGATCCAGACGGAACAATATAAAATTTAGAGGAATCCCTGAAAATATTAAAAATTCAGATTTGAAACAATTTTTATGCCGAATGATGTCTGATCTGATACCTACAATATCTCCTCAAGAGCTGGTAATAGATAGAGCGCACAGGCTGCCTAAGCCCTCTCACATACCAGAAAAGTTGCCCAGGGATGTAATTGCGAAAATACATTTTTACCATGTGAAAGACCATTTGATGCAACTTGCGAGACAACGTTCTCCACTACCAGATCCTTATGCAGGCATTCAGCTATACTCAGATTTGTCACAAGCAACCATTTTGGCCCGAAAAAATTTGAATCCAATAACCAAAATCCTCCGCAACCATAACATTGTGTATAAATGGGGGTTTCCCACTAAATTGCTCATAGAGAGGGATAGCATCTCCTACTCTATTTACACGCTAGAAGACGGGCTGAAGTACCTCAAATCATGGGGATTATTACCAAAAGAAGGTGATCTTAATTTTGAGAAACCCCCTCTGGGGAAAATAGCACCACAATGGCAAACTAGCCATGGATAAAGGGCACCTATACTGGCATTCTCTCCTGCTCCTAACCTGACTAACTTCATAGCCAATATGGAGTACATTACCGTTATGTCCTCAGGTATATCATTTCTTCAGGGAACTTGTTATAATTGTATCCCAAAGGTTTACTTTTCCCCCAACTGCAAGTACTAACACAATAGTACACAGGAGTTGTTCACAACTCCTCCTTTTTTTTACAGTTTTTTGTTTTTTTACAGTTTTTCTACAGTTTTTCTTCAGTTATGTTAAGAAGTTGGTTTTGCTTTACCTTCATGGACTTAGCTATATGGCTCTCTCCAACATTCTGCTATATAATGCATAACCTCACTGGAATAATCGAGTTTATCCTAAGAATAGCAACGCGACACTTCGCTATCTATTGGTTTCGCATTAATGGGACTTAAACTACTATCATTAAACGCAAAAGGACTCAACAGTCCCCACAAACGGAAAGCTCTATGGACTGACGCCTTAAAGTTTGGAAGTGACATAGTATGCGTTCAGGAATCACATTTTGCTAAAAACAAATCACCAAAGTTCACTCACAACAGATATCCACATATTTTCCGCTCAGACAATCACAAAAAGAAACAAGGAGTAATTATTGCAGTAAGAGACACCGTAACATTTAAGATGCTGGATTTACAAACAGACGACCACGGAAGATTTATTATATTAGTGGCAACCATAGACAACATAACATATACAATTGCCAATGTCTACGCACCCAACACACATCCTCACCGATTCTTGCGGAAAATATTGAAAACAATACGTAAAATCCAAAAAGGTAACATTCTCATTTGTGGTGACTTTAATGCCCCTATGGAACCAAATATTGATACGACCAAGAAGAACCACACCATCAGATTGGGACTAAGCGATCTTTTTTTTCAAGAAGACCTGTATGACCCCTGGAGGTGTCTTCACTCCACCGAAAGGGATTATACATTCTTTTCCAATGCACATAAAACCTACTCAAGAATAGATTTTTTCATCACAGACAAAACTCTCTTACAAAAAACAATAGACGCCAAAATTCATAACATTACCTGGTCAGACCATGCACCAATTACATTAGAAATACAGGTGGACCAGCAATGCAACAACACATTTCTATGGAGAAATAATACTTATATTTTATCACAAGAGAAGCACATGTCTGTGATGAAAGAAAAGCTACAGGAGTTCTTTATGGTAAATGATAATGATTCTGTGTCGAGCACTACTCTTTGGTGTGCCCACAAAGCCTACATTAGAGGTTTGCTAATTCAACTAGCCTCTAGGGAGAAAAAGAGGAAATCTACCACTATAGATAAACTAATGAGGGATATTAAAACCCTAGAAAAAGATCATAAAAAGCGACCTAATGACCCACAGTTGTTACACCAACTTAATAACTGTAGAAACGAATTAAAAGATACTCTAGTAACTAACCACGATAAATATTTTAAGAAACTAAAACTTAACTTTTATTCACAAGGTAACAGAGCAGGGAAGTTATTAGCCTCCCAACTTCGAAAACAACAAATCAAAGGTAGAATTCACAAAATGGTCCATCATGACAATGGAAGGGTCATTTACAATCCCCAAGATATAGCGGACAATTTCTCAGATTATTATGGACTCCTCTATAATCTAAAGGAGGATAAGAATACTCCCCAACCTTCACCGGAGGACATAACAAAATTTCTAGATAATATCAAGCTTCCAAAGATTGATGCTGCTACCCTTGGTAATCTAAATAAGCCGATTACAGAACAGGAAATATCAAAGGCCATTAAAGACATCCCAATTAATAAGGCACCAGGTGTTGACGGCCTCTCTGGGGAATATTATAAAACATTTGCCACTACTTTAGTACCCCACCTGACTAAATTGTACAATTTTACAGCCTCCAGTAGTAATAATTTCCCAAAGGAAATGTTGGAAGCTATTATAGTAACAATACCGAAACCTGGGAAAGATACTACTTCACCGGCCAGTTATAGGCCAATATCATTGTTAAACTCCGACATTAAAATTTATGCTAAAATACTAGCTAGTAGACTGTTGGAAATTACTCCCTATCTTATTGGATTGGATCAAGTGGGCTTTGTTAAAGGTCGGCAGGCCCCTGATGGAACAAGGCGTATGATTAATTTGATTCAACAAGTGGAGAATAGTGGAGTGCCTTCTCTGCTTCTTGCCTTAGATGCAGAGAAGGCATTTGATAGAGTTCATTGGGGCTATCTATCGGCAACACTTATAAAATTCGGATTTACAGGTTTCATTCATTCAGCCATAATGTCCCTCTATACGAAGCCCTCTGCTAAAGTATTCACTTCAGGAAACTTGTCCAAAAGCTTTGATCTTTCTAATGGCACAAGACAGGGCTGCCCTCTTTCGCCTATAATATTTTCATTGGCAATAGAACCTTTGGCAGAACTAATCCGTTCTAATGAATCAATTACAGGTATTAAAGTGGGCAATATTGAACACAAATTAGGATTATTCGCCGATGATATAATACTTTCCTTATCCAATCCTGAAACCTCTCTCACCAATGTGCAAAATATATTAGAATCCTTTGGGAAAATCTCATACTACAAAATTAATAGCAACAAATGTCATGTCCTGCCTATGAATATATCCCAAAAAAGCTACATGACCCTTAAAAATAAAACGACTTACAATTGGGACCAGCCCTCCATTCCTTATTTGGGGATCCAACTTACCTATCCAACAGCTAAATTATATGAAGTAAATTTCCCTATACTACTAGAAAATATAAATAAGGATCTCCAATCTTTCCATAAAACACAACTCTCCTGGGTAGGGAAAATAGCGGCTTTTAAAATGCAGACCCTTCCTAAAATTCTATATTATTTCCGCTCGCTCCCCATCCAGGTGAACAATAAATTTTTCAACCAGGTGAATCTAAAGCTTAAAAAATTTATTTGGAATGATAAAAAACCTAGAGTAGCCTTCTCAATTCTTACCACTACTAAGAATAAAGGTGGAATGGGTCTCCCAGATATTCGACATTATTACTATGCGTCACTCCTTGATCAAATGAAATTTTGGTTTTCTAATTCAGATGAGAAACTTTGGGTAAATATTGAAAAAGAAGTCACCAAGGGCAATGACATGTGTGCATTAGCTATAGCGTATGCTTTGCTTCCTAAAGTCGTAATACCAAAACTCATCACTGTTAAATCCACGTTGATAGCTTGGAAACACATATTATCTAAATCAAAAGAACTAGGTGAACTAATTAAAATCCCTGTGCCCTTAAGAGTGCTGGAATACTGTAGAGCCCGTATCTCATTGAATAACTGGATTTCACAGGGGTTTAATTACTATGTCAACCTACCCCTAGACTATAAAGAGATGTTGTTAAAAAAACTTAGACATTTTGAAAGATTAAAGAAACTTGACCCAGAATCGAACATGAATATCCCATCAATAATCTGGAAGTTCCTACTGAACAAGCACGCTTGTGATAAGAAAGGAATATCCTTATTTTACAAACTTTTCTCAGAATCCCCTAAATCTGTTAAAACCAATAATATGCTGAAATGGGAAAAGGATCTTTCCTTATCTATTTCTTGGCAACAGTGGAATAAGGCCATAATTCTGAGCACTAAGGCATCATCCTGCGTTGAACATTGGGATAATGCCCAAAAGATATTAAACAGATGGTACCTTACACCATACAAACTTTCCAAAATCTACCCATCACTCTCCCCAACTTGTTGGCGATGCAATGAACAAACTGGTTCCCTTTATCATATTTTATGGAATTGCAAAAATCTTAGTAGTTTTTGGAAATCAGTTTCGACATTTATTGCTAACCTCACTGGTAATTTACTTCCCCTTACTCCCGCAATGGCCCTTTTAGGAATAAATCTGGATCTTTACTCTGTAGAATATAGAACAGTAGTAGCAAATGTATTAATAGCAGCAAGGCTGACTATAACAAAACTATGGAAATCTAACGAAGCACCAAATTTATCTGATGTTGTTATAAGGTTGAATACACAAGCTCAATATGAGTTAATGTTGGCATATAAAAATTACAACACAGTCAAGTTTGAGAAATTGTGGCAAATATGGATCAGTCACCCTAGAGCTTCTACCTCACTCAAAAACATGAGCTGCAGTTCTTAAACCATATTTCAGTATTATTCCATGAGTAATATCAAGGCTTCACAGTTCTCTCTTTTTCTAATTTCTTGAATTGTCCATGATAATGTTGTCATTATATTAGTTAGCACCTGTTTACAGTTAGAACCCAATGGGGTAAACAGAAGTGTTACTATACTGTTTATGTATGCTTTAATTGATCATTTGTATGACTATTGTCCATTACTTTGAGATTAGGATGTAAATGTTTTACTGCTGTAACTGATTGTTATATACCAAAACCAGCTGCCTGTAATTTTTTTCTGTTATTTGTATTGAAATTTCAATAAAAATTCTTTAATGAAAAAAAAAAAAAAAGGCTACAATCCTTAGTTGGGCTGAATTTTAATTTTACAGTAGGGTTATTTGCTTTTTGGGACTGGCACTTTCAGCCTCCTGCTATATTAGTAGAGCCCATTTCTTTTCATATCTAGGATTAGCAGTGGGCCATTACATTGTACAACACATACAATGGTTTGCAGAGAGTCAACAAAAAATGGTTTATTAATCATTGCTGATTGCATATTTTTAACAAAGCAGGCACACATATGGGTTTCACACTATACATACTATAATCAAGTGCAACACATATTAACTTCTACATTATTAAAGCTGTATGATGATGACATATCTATAGCATGTGGAATCTCATTTAAAATTAAAATTCTACACTGATATGACAACAATGTTATGATTTTTGCTTTCAGGCTATATATCTTTTATGTCAGCATATCCACACATTTTGAAAAGACAAGGAAAGAGGTACCTCTAAGTGCAGGATGTAAAACAATTTATTGGGCACATAAATTGGCAACTCACATGTTGACAGTATAAAACAGGTACATCAATGACGTAAGATCCCACGTTCATCGGCAGACTGTCAGCTCCTAAGTGCGCCTATACTTATTGTGTATCCACACATTTTGATAGTGTTTCTGGATTTGGAATAAATTCATGATTGAAATTGTCATTTTGTTGCCTACTACACTTGATCATATCAGACAATTCTTCTAAACCAGACTTTGTAAAGCCATTAGAGCATTTGGTGTCATCATTTTGTCTATGGACCTAGAGTTTCCATAGGTGCACTTGAAGATTTTAGAGGGTAAGTTCAATTAAGAATATAATTCAATGTTTCCACTTTTCAGCTCTGCTGCTTATTCCATGATGGATGTCCTGAGATAGTAAAAGACATTTTAAAGCATAATTTTGCTATGTAGTAATTGCTGATATGTCAGTTTAAATCTGAATTCCAGGAATTAGACAAAATGTACTGTTGTGGTTGCCCTGCCCCCCCTTCCACCCACACTGCAAGAGTTAATTGATTGTTAAGTCTAGAAGTAGAGGATTACGAAGAGATACTTACCTTACCCCTCACTCTGGCAGGCTCCCTCTATCTGTGCAAATCGTCCCCCACAAACATTCTTCTCCAAGTCACTTCCAACTGTTGTCACATACCGCATACAATGTTTAGAGGACAGAGGGAAGGCTGTATCTGTTCAGCCACCCAAGCCCTGATAGGCTCGGCCTCTCATCCTTTACCATGCTAAACTGTTAACTGTGTGTGTGTGTTTTGTTGAAATAATACATAGGGGGCACTGCTGTGTTTTGAATAAAGTGGGTGTAATAATCATAGAAGGTGCTGTGCACTAGGGTGTATATACTGCTGACCCCTGCACTATATATATTACACACTCTTGACCCCTCCCTGTTGTTCATTGGGCTTTACGTTACTTTAACTCATGACCCCTGAACAAAAAAAAACTGATATTACTGTGTTGCGAGTAGAGATACATTTGCCACAGAAATGCTGTAACAAAAAAAAAAAAAAAAAAAATTGCACTTAATATTGCCATCAGTAAAAAGAAACAGTCTTGTAAAACATAAAATACTGATAATGCATGTAATACTGATAATACATGTAGAGCCATGAGGCTAAGTTCCTGAAATATTGAAACACTAATACTATCTGCCAAAGCCTATCATCAGTGTCATTTTTAGGGATGACAACTCACACTGATCCAGAACATAATAAGATTGATGAAAATGCTGTCAGGAGTTCATTTGTGATTAAATATATTTCACTGTGTGTTAACATATTTCATTTTTAACTGGATTTTTGACCTGTTAAAAGCTTTCTATTTCTTCACATTGATATTATGTATTAGGTATCACAAAATAAAAAGTAGCTCCATGACAATTAGATAAAAAAAAAAGTTAATAACGTGTCAAAACAAAACATATGCAATACGCTAACATGACAGGATTAATGTTAATATTTGAAAACAACCAACAAAACAGAACATACTGGTGAGATATCACATTGATTCTATATATGTTACAGTTAGATGCTATCACAGTGTTTTTCAATACCATACATACATATTAATATGTATATATATATATATATATATATACACACACACACACACACAGTTGTGCTCATAAGTTTACATACCCTAGCAGAATTTATGGTTTATTGGAAAATATGAATTAAATTTGTCACTGGCCCTTTAATGAATTATGCTATCATACTATTGTTGGCTGTATTGACCCTTGGTGGATACATTCGTCACTGGCCCTTTAATGAATTATGCTGGCATACTATTGTTGGCTGTATTGGGCCTTGGTGAATAAAAGGTTTGTTGCCTTTTTCTGTTTTCCCCTTTCTTTGTGAGTTAGATGTGGGATACAGGTGGTTTTCAGCCTTTTTTCTGTATCGTCTCAAAGTTATTGTCAAGTGTTGGCAATGCTGTACTTACTGGAATGATTTCAGACTTTCCAAAATGGCTGATGGAGCATCAATCGGCACCTCTAGACGTCCGCACCTGATTGGCAGATTCATCTGTTAACAAGTGCGAGGACTATAGCCTAGCATGGAGGTGGCTTAAATTGCAAAGATCACCTTCCATGTGTCCATCCAGGAGCTCTGTACTAACCTCTGCAGTCTCCAAGGTAATGAATTGAAGCTTTATATGTTGTATTATATCATTTTTCTTGGCTATTTTTTGTGCTAACTGCTCTGGCAAACTTTGTTATGCGTTACAGACCTATTGAATTTGGAGTCATTACAATCTGATGCCTTTGATGACAAACACTGCATGATTTCTCTCTGTGGGCTGTCTGGTTTCTTTTGGCTTAATTTAGCTAGAAGGTAGGAGCCAGTATGTAGTGTTGCACATTTTCATTGATAGACTGGAGGTGTGAGCCACGAGACTTAATAAAGGGTTTTCTTTTCTTTTGTTATACTCCCAGCTTTGTTGTCTTCACAATGTCCTGGCTCCCTCTAGTGGTTGAGAAAGGAAATTAACAGCTTCCAAGTCTTTCAAATCAGTTTTGTATGCAATTTAAGTAATTATTATTATTATTATTATACAGGATTTATATAGCGCCAACAGTTTACGCAGCGCTTTACAATATAAAAGGGAGACAGTACAGTTATAATACAAAAAAAAACAAGAGGATTAAGAGGGCCCTGCTCAGAAGAGCTTACAATCTAATAGGGTGGGGCAGGTCGTACAAAAGGTTGTAACTGTGGGGAATGAGCTGGTGGAAGTGGTAGGAGATTAGTTGGAGACGTGATAGGCTTTCCTGAAGAGATGAGTTTTCAGGGATCGCCTGAAGGTAGCAAGAGTAGAAGATAGCTGGATAGATGGAGGTAGCTAGTTCCAGAGGATGGGAGAGGCTCTGGAGAAATCCTGGAGACGAGCATGGGAGGAGGAGATGAGAGAGCTTGAGAGCAGGAGGTCTTGAGAAGAGCGGAGAGGTCGATTTGGGTGATATTTGGAGACAAGATTGGTGATGTAGCTCAGGGCAGAGTTGTGAATGGCTTTGTATGTTGTGGTTAGTATTTTGAATTTAATTCGCTGGGTGTTTGAGAGCCAGTGTAGGGATTGGAGGAGAGGGTTGGCAGACACTGAGCGGTGGGTAAGGTGGATAAGTCAGGCAGCAGCATTCATTATAGACTGAAGAGGGGATAGCCTATGGAGAGGTAGGCCAATGAGAAGGGAGTTGCAATAGTCAAGGTGAGAGATAACAAGGGAGTGAATGAGGAGCTTGGTGGTTTCATTTGTTAAAAAGGGGTGAATTTTAGAGATGTTACGGAGGTGAATTCTACAAACTTTTGACAACGATTGGATTTGAGGCTGAAATGACAAGTCAGAGTCTAGGATTACACCGAGTACCCTGGCGTGAGGGGAGGGACTGATGGTTGCATTGTTGATTTTAAAGAAAAAGTCATGGAGGGGGGCACGGGTGGGGGGGAATATTAATAGCTCAGTTTTAGAGAGATTTAGTTTAAGGAAGTGGTGTGACATCCATGCTGATATGTCAGTTAGTAAGTTAGTAGTGCGAGAGGAGACTGAAGGAGTGAGGTGAGGAGTAGACAGGTAGATTTGGGTGTCATCAGCGTATAAGTGGTATTGGAAGCCGTGGGCGGTTATCAAGTGACCAAGGGAGGAGGTGTAGATAGAGAAGAGAAGGGGTCCAAGAACAGAGCCTTGGGGGACCCCCACAGAAAGGGGCATTGGAGAGGAGGAGACAGAGTTATAGGTGACACTGAAGGAGCGCTGTGATAAATAGGCAGAGAACCAGGATAGAGCAGAATCTCGGAGGCCAAGGGAATGTAGTTTATTGAGAAGGAGCGGGTGGTCAACAGTATCAAAGGCCACAGAGAGGTCAAGTAGTAGGAGTATGGAGTACTGGCTGTTGGTTTTAGCAGTTAGTAAATTGTTAGTGAGTTTTAGTAAGGCAGCTTCCGTGGAGTGCTGCGAGCGAAAGCCAGACTGTAAGGGGTCAAGAAGGTTATTTTCACTGATATAGGAGCTAAGACGGTTGTAGACTAAGTGTTCTAGAAGTTTAGAGGTGAATGGGAGCAATGAGATGGGTCTTAAGTTGTTCAGGTTGGTAGGGTCCAGTGAGGGCTTTTCAAGTATGGGAGTGATCTGCGCATGTTTTAGAGGGGAGGGGAAGATGCCACTAGAGAGGGATTGATTGAAGATGTGAGTGAGGGAGCATAGGATAGAAGAAGAGGGTGACTGTAGTAGTTGTGAGGGAACAGGATCCAAGGGCATCTGAGAAAAGTTTTGTAACCTCTTCAGTAGTAGCCAATTCAAAAGAGGAGAGTGTTGAATGTGCTGCTAGGCAAGGTATGTTGGGTGGGGAAGACGTACGCACAGTGGAGGTGTCCTCACGAATTGCATCGATCTTGTCTTTGAAGTGATTGGCAATCTCTTGGGCAGTGAGTGAGTTAGTGGGTAGAGGGGGTGGGGGACGAAGCAGAGAGTTGAAGGTTGAAAAGAGCCGACAGGGACTGGATGACAAGGAATTAATAAGAGAGACAAAGTATGCTTGTTTAGCAGCATAGAGGCAGGAATTGTATTTTAGAAGGGCAGATTTATATAGGGTGAAGTCTTGCAGGCATTTGGTTTTATGCCACAGTCGTTCAAGAGCACGGCAATGTCTCTTGAGATTTCTAGTGTTGTCAGTTTGCCAGGGTTGCCTGATTCTGCGTGTGGTTAGAGGAGCAAGTGCATCTAGTGATGATGAGAGTGAACTTTAGTAGACAGAGATGGTTAGGTCAGGACAGGACAGGGGAGAGATTATGTCATATAGCAGAATAGAGAAGAAAAGGGTTAAAGTGGCGAAGGTTTCTACAAGTAGTTGTTTGCTGCTTGAAGGGATGGGAGGTTGGAGGCAAGGATACAGTGAAAGTAATGAGGTTGTGATCAGAGATTATTAGGTATTATTAGGTTCTATGCAGGACCTGTTTTTTGTTTGTCTTATGTATATTTTTTATGTATTGTAGTGATTACTCTGTACACAGACAATTACTAATCTCCTGAAGAAGCTATATACTCTAGCGAAACATGTTGAGAATATTGTTTTTGTACAGTAATACATTATATACTTGAATAATTTGTTCTGATTTTAATATTTATCACTAGGATTGTTTTACTTTTTAACCTATGTACAATAAAACCTTTTTATTATAAATGTTATAGTTTCATTTGTTTTAGCACCTTAAAAGTCCCCTCTCTTGTAATTCTATTTCTTCTTATTATTTGGGATGTGGTGCCTTGTTCCACCTATCTCTGGTTGATCTATCCATTGTACTAGTAGAAAATAAAGTCCATCCACTCAGACTCTCCCCGCAAACTCTTCTGCAGCAGAATATGTGGCTTAAATCTATGCTAATAGTTACGCTGGCAACAGCTTGACTTAATTATCTGATTCCTGATGTGGAGAATATACCTTTGAATAATGCCCTATCATACCAAATATTACAATACACATTAAGTTAGATTTAGAAGTGAGAGAAAATGTTTCAGGGTAGTTATTACATGTTACCTTCCCAACAACGATATTTGCAATGCAGTAGAGAACCAGCTTATCTGATGACCTGCAGAGGATGTACGGAGGGCTTTCAAGGTGATTGATCACCAGAGCCTTAGATCACAAGAGCATGATGAACTCTCCCTTTTTTGTTCCTACAATTCCCTTATCTAAGGACTAGCCTAGAAGGTGTAGTTCAGAATATTTACCCAAATTTGTTGGATATCACTTCTATAGATTAACCTAATATTTATTTAGGCATTGGCTGTACCTGCACACCAGACAGTTCACTAAGACTAGGATTTCTTATTTAGGTCATTTGTTAAAGATATGTGATTTAGCCCTAGATCAATTTTGAGGTATTATTTATTAACACTCAAAGGATATCTGGATAAGTATCACATTATCATTTCCATCTCTCTTCTGAATTATGAAATCATAATTATCTCTTATTTTTAAGTATTACAATAATAAATATACTGTATATGGTAACATAATTATTGTCATCATTGAGTCCTTTTAGATAGTATGTCCAGTATATACTGTACATAAATTGAAAAGTGTTTTTAACATTTAATAATTTTTTTGTTTCAATAGTGTCCCTAAGGTAAAACTGTTTTGTTTTACAAAATAGTGAAATAAATTAATTTCACTCTCATTTGACCTCTCTATTTCATTTGTAGAGAGTTTCCATTGGGTTGTGCTTCATTAATGATTTTTGATGTACACTTCAGTTTGTTAGCTTTTCCCAAAGCTGGGACAATGCAAGAAGCTGACATTATGCAAAAAGTGTTGTCTTTTACATCTGAATAAATAGAATCTGTGTTTTCCCAGTGATAAACTGGTTGGTTTCTAATGCCTTGCAAATAGATAGCTTCAATTTAAAGTGGGTTTCTCTCTATTCAGGTGTTGTTTGAGTTGTCTAGAGATTTCAGTCCCCCATGGCCTTGAGATTTGTACACCTGTGATTTTGAGATCATCTGAAATTAAATTGTGCTTCCATTAGTATTCCATATTATTTATAATTTGAGATCTGAAAAAACCCTGACAGTTTTTTCTTGACTTTTGTGGTGCATTTAGGTTAGGCGATCTGGATTGTGCAAATAAGTGTTTGGCACCAGTTTTGTCTGTCTGATGTTATTTGTGAGTCTCATTATTTGACCTTATTTCTTAAGAGACCAAAAACAGATTAGAAATGTAGAGGGTCACTGGTTACCTTGTTTCTGGATCTGCTGTTTGTCCCATAGCCCCTTGGGCTCATATATTCATTGCCAGACAGTTCAATAAACGTAAAATCCACTTTATTTATCAGCAATGAGAAAAGTGACAGGCTGCATCTTCAAATTCAGTTTAAACAGGACAGGTAAATCTTCCCATCAGTATTTCAAAGTCTCTGTTAAAGGAAAGCTCACAAAGCAGGTCAAAGTCAGATTATGGAGACTTCCAGGCAGCATCCAGGTCTCCTCACTACAGGCAGCAAATCTGCCATCAACCAGCCTCTCTGATCAGCTGGTTAATAAACAGGCCTAAAGAGGAAGTACCTGCCCTCTACAGTTAACTCCCTCCTAAACCTGCCCCAGGCTGATTATCTACAAAACGTACAGTGTACATATATACCAGGGATATGCAATTAGCGGACCTCCAGCTGTTGCAAAACTACAAGTCCCATCATGCCTCTGGGTGTTATGTTTGTGGCTGTCAGAGTCTTGCTATGCCTCATGGGAATTGTAGTTCTGCAACAGCTGGAGGTCCGCTAATTGCATATCCCTG
The DNA here is from genome assembly GCA_037952835.1 of Lithobates septentrionalis. Lineage (NCBI taxonomy): Eukaryota > Metazoa > Chordata > Amphibia > Anura > Ranidae > Lithobates > Lithobates septentrionalis. Next base: position 1,086,948 of record JBBDGP010003773.1, on the reverse strand, counting down.
ATATATACAGTTGTGTTAAAAAGTATTTGCCCCCTTTCAGATTAATTTTTTGGCATATTTGTCACACTTAATAAAATGTGTTTGATGATCTGAGTCATTTATTACACAAAGATAACCCGAGTACACAAAATGCAGTTTTTAAATGATGGTTTCATTTATTGAGGCAAAAAAGCTGTCCAAACCTGCCTGGCTTTATGTGAAAAAGTAATTGCCCCCTAAACCTAATAACTGGTTGTGCCACCCTTGGCGGCAACAACTGCAATCAAGTGTTTGCAATCACTGGCAATGAGTCTTTCACATTGCTGTGGAGCAATTTTGGCCCACTCTTCTTTGCAGGATTGTTTGAATTCAGCCACACTGGAGGGTTTTCCGGCATGGATGGCCTGTGTAAGGTCATGATACAGCAGCTCAATTGGATTTAAGTCCAGGCTTTGACTAGGCCACTCCAAAACCCAAATTTTGCTTTGTTTGAACCATTTGGAGGTGGACTTGCTGTTGTGTTTTGGGTCATTCTCCTGCTGCATAACCCAAGTGTACTTGAGCTTGAGGTCACGAACTGATGGCCGGACATTCTCCTTTAGGATTTTCTGGTAGAGCTCAGAATTCATGGTTCCATCAATTATGGTAAGTCATCCAGGTCCTGAAGCTGCAAAGCAGTTCCAGACCATGACACTACCACCACCATGTCTGACTATTGGTATGATGTTCTTGTTATGAAATCCTGTATTCGTTTTATGCCAGAGGGAACGGGACACACACCTTACAAAAAGTTAAATTTTTGTCTCATCAGTCCACAGAATATTTGCCAAAAAGTCTTGGGGATAATCAAGATGTTTTTTAGGTAAATGTGAGATGATTTAAAAGAAAAATCTGCGCTTGGAAAAAATTGTATATGGCAAGCTGCGGTTACAAGTGAGGCACACCACAATAAAATTTTTAACAAAGAAACCGCGCTAAAAACAAAAAAACATAGTGAAAATCAGCACTGTGAAGTATAGTCCCATGTGCAAAAAAAGTCCCTCATAAAATAAGAATAGGTCTTGTCATAAATGAGTGACGTGATATTCCTCCAGAGTAAATGTGTCATGAAAAAGATATAAATCTGGAACCCTTAGTACGGTAATGTGCTTACCAGAAGTAAGCCAAATCAGGGCAAGTGGCTTAAACCCAGCCTGGGCCTTGAGATGATCAGTCCAGGGGAGGCAGGATAAACACGCTCGTCCCGTGTATACAGTCCACAGAGTTTAGCAAAAAATATAAAAAGCAAACATAGTGTAATACTGATACGTAAAACACCTCAAAAACAGAAAGGTGCAACACTCAATCTTAGCCCAAAAAATCATATGTGATCATAAGAATCCAGTGTAAGAGATAACAACTGGGAGTGATTGTATAAGTGTCAGACTAACATGCAAAATATAGATGCTGGAATGAAAAGATAAAATGAAACAAAAAAGTAAAACAAAAAAACGTGAATGACACCCAGATCTGCTTACCAGAAAAAGGAGAAAAAAATAGGCATGTAATGATCACCCAGGGAAAGACATGAATCCTCTAGGTGCAGCGAATCATACGTGCAAACTGCTTACCAGATAGAAAAACCAAGTGAGCGGGGTAAATCAAGCCAGAGATTAATCACCATGCATGGAAAAACACCAGGTAGAAAGCAGCAGCAAACCTTCAGGAGATCCTGCTTACCAGATCTCTAATTGGGATAGACAGATGTATCGAATCTCAAACTAGCTCCTATGGGGAACGATAAGGATACGTCCTGCCACAGTAGGATCCAGGACGAACTTGAAAGGTTAAAAGCGAAAGTAAAAACGGAGCCGGCCGGCAATTCAGACACTCTCCTGTCCTCACTATGGCAACGTGGTGACGTCAGCACGTCCATCCCAGACGCGTTTTGTCATACGTTGACGTTCTCACTTACTTCTGGTAAGCACATTACCGTACTAAGGGTTCCAGATTTATATCTTTTTCATCACACATTTACTCTGGAGGAATATCACGTCACTCATTTATGACAAGACCTATTCTTATTTTATGAGGGACTTTTTTTGCACATGGGACTATACTTCACAGTGCTGATTTTCACTATGTTTTTTGTTTTTAGCGCGGTTTCTTTGTTATAAATGTGAGATGAGCCTTTGTGTTCTTTTTGGTCAGCAGTGGCTTTGGCTTTGGGACTCTCCCATGGATGCCATTTTTTCCCAGTCTCTTTCTTATTGTTGAATCATGAACACTGACTGGTGACATATCATTTTTTCAATTTTTTTTTTTTTTACAAAATTGTTATTTTTTTAATTACATTTTTTTTTTTTACTATTTATTTAATAGACTGTGACCAGAGCAATATAATGTTACCACAATAACACTCTGGGGAAGTGATCAGTATTTATTTATTTTTTTACACAATATGATTTCTTATAGCAATGAATTTCATTGCTATAGGCAAGCATTTTACTGCATGAAAACGATTTATTCAGTTTGTTTTGTTGCAATTAGCTGTTAATGGCCACAGCTAATCACACGGTACAGATGGGCTTTGATTGGCCCTGTCTGTACCATGTGGTCACTGTGACCAATCACAGCTAACAACACAATTGTACATAATGGATGGCATGAAAGGAAGCCATCCATTGTTTAGAATTATCATGTATCATATAGAGGGATATGAATTGTTCATATTTAACATCTGAAATTGACAACCATTTTAAGTTAAAAAGTTCCCAGCGCCTCTTTTGAGTATGTTGTTCTAGAGTCTAGTAAATGTGAAAGTCCAATTTACACACAGTCTGACCCTTAACATTATGCATGTATTGGCTGTATGTCTTATTATCCAGTATGAAACCTCTTCTGGGACAGTGCATACTCAAGCAAAACTCAGTAATAAAATGTAGCGGAGTACCGGTGATAAGGTGACTGATTACAAGAAGCTTGTACAATGTCTAAGTATTCTCTCCAAGTCACTGAAAAAGCTACATGATGTAACAAGTTCATGAATAATTCATTCCAATGTGCTACATTTTAGCACTCACATACTTGTATTGCACTGTCTATTCATGTAAATTTTATGCATTCTTTTCCCTCAAGCTTGTTGCACTGAATGTGCTTGATTTCATTTCTTTATTTTCCTATGATTTAGGAATAATCTAAAACTTGCATGAAGAGAATTTGTTTTTTTGTTTGTTGTTCTATTACAGTACACATGAAATAGTTGCATTGTCAAAGGGTGAGCATTAAGATATTCATTAATTTAACCTTATGGTAATAATTACATTTGTTGTGATATTATTTTCATATTTTAAAAAATGAAGAAAAAAATTAAATATATACTTTTTTTGGTGCAGGGCTACTGAATATCCTATACGGCAAACAATTACTAATGAATCACAAAATAAAACATTAGTGAGTAAATCAACATAATAAAAATATAAATGTGTATAAATAAGAGTCCTTTATACAGTACATATATTCCACTGCCATGCTCAAATCAAATCTTCTTAAATAGATGAAATAGTGCCACCACCAACAGGTGAATTGAACGCTCACCTCACTCCTGCTAATAACAGGCTTTTTTTACTCCCTTCCTTAGATCTAGTACCCCCGCCTGAGCCAATACTGCTCACACGGACCACATGTAACACAGAGGCAACTCCATAGTGTTCTCCATTTAGGTAATTTATTAAAATGCCCCAATTAAAATACACTTACAAGAAATCAGCATAAAACAGCGTGTCTTAATCACCAAAAGATCGTCAGACTGCTCACCAGACCATCCTGTTTTCGGCAGCTGTGTGATGTAACGGACTGAGCTCCTTCCTCCTATACACGTATAGCCCTATGATTGGCTTCTTCAGTAGGTAGAAAAAAAATTACCAATGTCACAAGTATTTTGAGTTCTGGTTCCATAGATGCCTTTTTTGTTTTGCATTGTTCAGTCAACGTGCTTAAACCTTCAATATCTTGTAAAGGATGTTCTGACTCATCATAAATATATGTTGGTGCCCCTGAAATTGACATGTTTTTCTCTTTTCCCATTTTTTATTGGATGAGGTTTCTTCTGTGATTTTGGGAGATTGCTTTATGCTGGTAGAATTTCTGACATTTTGTATTTTATTTTCCATGGAGAGAAGTTCCTCTATATTCAATACTTTTAAATGCTTTTGAGGATTATGTGAAAGCAGTCTTTACTGCTTCTGGCACAAATATTTGGTAAGTTTGCATGGTGTTTTGCACTTTGTAAAATTGGTAGCTAACAATGGGGTTGATTTACTAAAACTAGAGAGTGGAATATCTGGTGCAGCTGTGCATGGTAGCCAATCCATTTCTGGCTTCAGCTTGTTCAATTTTGCTTTGACAAAAAAGGATAGGGATGGGGGGGAGAAGAAAGTGGAAAATTGTGGTGCCTTGGGGGACTGATAGAGAAGCTACTATCAAACAAATAGCACAGAAAGCCAAGCATCACTGTGGGGGACCACAGGGGGGGGGCTTTTCATATGACTTTCAAGGTGATTTGGGATATACACAAATGTCAATGTATTTTTGTGGAAATAGCAGCCACAATATGGGAACGAATACAGAAATAGATTTTCTAATATTGAAATGAAGACTATAAGACTATAAGCCAAATTTGGTATTAATTTGCCACAGCCCATTTTATTGTTGGTATTAATAATACATTTATTGCATATACATATCTTTAATATTGATACTCCATAACTATTTATTATATATAAATTAGTCCAGCCATCACAGCTCAAACTAATAAAACTATTGTCAGGGACATGCCAGTGCCTTTCAGGGGAATACGTGCGCGTTATCGCTGTTTGGCGCCAAGGTGCCTTTAAAAGTGTGACAGCTGCACTCATGTGGTGCTGTTCGTCTGCAGCTCCATACCTGTGTTCCTGTATCTGCCTGCTGATTGTTATTTCTGTTACCGACCCGGCTACGTCTGACTCTTCTACTATCTCCAATCCGACCCGTCCTGCCTGACTCTGCTATCTTCTTGTGACCTGTTGCCGAACTCCTGCTTGCCAGACTACTCTGTGATTATCCATTTGCATCATCTGCCTGATCTCTTGCCAATCCGGACTGTCTGACTCTGCCTTTTGCCTGTGCCTTGTATTGCTGCATTCCGGCCTTCTCATCCAGCTCCAGGTGTTGCTGCTTCTATACCTCCTACCTGTCAGCCTGCTGATCCTCTTCTGCCTGCCAGCATCTACAGCTCAGCCATCCCTGAAGGATCTCTATCCAGCCTTCTGTGCCGGCATCTGCAAAACCTTCACCAGGCACTCCTACCCACTGTGCTCACGAGACCAATGTTCCCACTCCAGTGGCTCCTGAACCAGCGTTGTAAGAGGGGTCTTCTCCTACCAGTCGGGCTCAACTACCAGGTACCTAACAACTATATCATAACAATAAACTGTCCCATCCGCCAGGCTCGACTTAAAGATCCTGGCACCCCACCAGGGCCACGGCCAACTCTATACTAGATTCAATAAATCTAATGCTACGTCAGATAAGTGAACGTTATCTGAACGGTAAAATCCAGGTAGCCCACCCTCGAGATCAACATGTCTGAGTGACTGACCTCTACTGGAGGGCATAAATTTAGCATCAGCCCTATTCGCCCTTTTATTAATTTTCTCTAAAAATGTAAGGTCCGGAGACTTCTGAAAAAACAAGTACTGTGGTAGGATGAACTAAATGTAATTGAAATAAATCAAGTTTTATTTGACTAAGCAAATCTAACATCTTATAATGACTAGATCATTACCCCCAAGATGAAAAACAATAACATCAGGTGGGGGCCATGAAGAATATAACCTATTCAGGGCAGGGTGCAAGTCAAACCATGACATTCCATGCCTGCCGTACCAACAAACAAAAAACTCATCATATTGAAGCCCTAGATTAGTACCATAAATATGAACAAAAGCACAATGTTTTGCCCAAAAAATGTAGGAATGTCCAACTATCCAGATAGTATGCTGGCACCTGTAATTCAGAAAGGACAAAGATTAGGACGAATATAATGCCGTGTACACACGAGCGGACTTTACGGCAGACTTTGCCCGGCGGACGGGATTTCTTCGGACAATTCGATCGTGTGTGGGCTCCAGCAGACTTTGTTTTCTCAAAAGTTGGATGGACTTAGATTTGAAACATGTTTTAAATCAATCCGTCAAAATCGAGTCCGGTCGAAAAGTCCGCTCGTCTGTATGCTAGTTCGACGGACAAAAAGCCACATTAGCGCAGCTATTGGCTACTGTCTATGAACTTCCTTGTTTTAGTCCGGTCGTACGTCATCACATACGAATTCGACGGACTTTGGTGGATTGTGTGTAGGCAAGTCCGTTCATTCAGAAAGTCCGTCGTAAAGTCCGTCGAAAAGTCCGCCGGGCAAAGTCTGCCGTAAAGTCGTGTGTATGCGGCATAAGTCTTAAAACAATTAGACTTCCAACCACCCAGTCCCTAATTGCAGGGGCAGACAAACCAAGCCTAGACGCTTTCGTAGCTACCACAATTCTGAACGAATGCGAGGTAATATGCAAGTGGCCAAGCTGTAAATTGACCAAACATTTCTTCAGAACTGCAGAAAACTGATACTGAGTAATCGGAAGGCCATTATCATGTATAAAAAAATGAGAAACAGAATCGGGGCGAATTACCAAATACTTATGCATCAATTGGAATGCACAAATTGAACTGTCAAATTTTAGAAATATAAATCCACTGACCTTTCCCCACTTGATCAGTTTTACTGATCATCAAAAGGAACTTAAGACAAGTATCCTCCAAAACTAAATCCGAGTAAAAAAGACCATTAGAAGCAGATGAAGATTTTGGTACTAATTCTGAAATCTGGAAAGCTCCAAAGAAACATAGACTAAAGGAAACCTTAAAGAGGGAATCTGGTTTTACCATATGAAAGAATAATGTATGAACAAAGGGGTAATCTGCAGAGATTTGAGAATATATGGGCAAAGTGGAATAGATCATGTTTTACATTGGATGTAGGAATACCTGAAAATGTATAGAGTGACCATGGAGAGAGTGGAGGAGAGAGAATGGAGTGATTGATAGGAGAGAATGTAAATGAAAGTATATGAAGAATTGTATAAGGACATAAAATTGTTAAATTATGTGGATTAATTTGTACAAAATTTGTAATAAAGAGGATTGAAAAAAAAAAGAGGGAATCTTCAAAGGCTGAAGAATATACAGTATCAGTCACAGTAATCAAGTCCTGCAGGATATTAATAATGACTGGAACTCTCGAGTCAATAGAAGAAGTACATCTGTGATATCCTTTTAGAGCCTGTTGGACCGAAAAAAAACTTGAGCAGGATGGTGAGTAGGGATGAGCCGAACACCCCCCGGTTCGGTTCGCACCAAAACCTGCGAACGGACCGAAAGTTCGCACGAACGTTAGAACCCCATTGACGTCTATGGGACTCGAACGTTCGAAATCAAAAGTGCTCATTTTAAAGGCTAATTTGCATGGTATTGTCCTAAAAAGGGTTTGGGGACCCGGGTCCTACCCCAGGGGACATGTATCAATGCAAAAAAAACTTTTTAAAACGGCCGTTTTTTCGGGAGCAGTGATTTTAATGATGCTTAAAGTAAAAAAAAAAAGGTGAAATATTCCTTTAAATATCGTACCTGGGGGGTGTCTATAGTATGCCTGTAAATTGATGCGTGTTTCCCGTGTTTAGAACAGTCCCTGCACCAAATGTCATTTTCAAAGGAAAAAATCTCATTTAAAACTGCTTGCGGGTTTAATGTAATGTCGGGTCATGGCAATATGGATGAAAATCAGTGAGACAAACGGCATGGGTACCCCCCAGTCCATTACCAGGCCCTTTGGGTCTTGTATGGATATTAAGGGGAACCCCGCACCCAAATTAAAATAAGGAAAGGTGTGGGGCCACCAGGCCCTATATACTCTGAACAGCAGTATACAGGCGGTGCAAACAAGACAGGGACTGTAGGTTTGTTGTTAAGTAGAATCTCTTTGTAATTTTGAACGGGTACATTTTTAACGTGTTTAGCTCCAGCCAAAAAATCTTTTTTAAGCTTTTTGGAAAACATAGGGAAGGGTTATCACCCCTGTGACATTTGTTTTGCTGTCTTTCCTCCTCTTCAGAAGATTTCACCTCACTTTTTGTCCCAATGAAAAATGTTTTTTGAAAATTTGGGTTTTTTTGTGGAACAAGGATTGGAAAGCATCAGTGGAAAGGAGAAATTTTTTTCCCATATTAACTCTTACAGGAGAGAATTTCCCGTCCTAGGGGTAGATTTCATCTCACTTCCTGTTGTCTCCTTCCGTTTGCAAGTAGGAGTCGTTTCTAAGTTAGATGTTTGAAAGTAGGGTCCTGCCCTATATACTCAGCAGAAATTTGGGCCTTAGGTGTTGCTGTGGCCACAACACTGTAAGCCCTCACAGGGCCCTGCTGTGAAATATTAGATCAAGAATTGTAATTACATGCCCCTGTTGAACAGGAGCTGAAAAATTAGGCCTTAGGCACTGGTGCTGGTGCCACAACACTGCAACCCCTCACAGACACTCTAGTTGGAACGCAGGAACGAGCCCTGCTGCAAAGTATTGCATCAAAAATTGTAATTACACGCCCCTGTTAAACAAGGGCTGAAAAATTGGGCCTTAGGCACTGGTGCTGGTGCCACAACACTGCAACCCCTCAAAGACACTCTAGTTGGAACGCAGGAACGAGCCCTGCTGCAAAGTATTGCATCAAAAATTGTAATTACACGCCCCTGTTAGACAGGGGCAGAAAAATTGGGCCTTAGGCACTGGTGCTGGTGCCACAACACTGCAACCCCTCACAGACACTCTAGTTGGAATGCAGGAACGAGCCCTGCTGCAAAGTATTACATCAAAAATTGTAATTACACGCCCCTGTTAAACAGGGGCTGAAAAATTGTGCCTTAGGCACTGGTGGTGGCGCCCAGAACCAAAAATGTTCTTACAAGCTATCAGCGTGATGATTGAGGAGGAAGAGGATAATTACTCAGGGATAGTCACTCAGCATCAGCATAGGCAGTCTTTGAAGGGATCTGAGATTTCAAAAAAAATTATTCGGTTACATCAGCATCAGGTGCTTGGTAGCTGGTGGTGATCCAAGACTGATTCATTTTTATGAAGGTCAGTCGATCGACCGAGTCGGTGGACAGACGCACCCTGTGATCGGTTACCACGCCTCCAGCAGCACTGAATGTGCGTTCCGAAAGAACGCTGGATGCAGGACAGGCCAGTAGCTCAATTGCATACTGTGCAAGCTCTGGCCAGTGATCCATCCTCAAGACCCAGTAACCCAGAGGATTTTTGGTGGGAAAGGTGTCCAATTCTGATCTTGCCCCTAGGTATTCCTGCACCATGTAAAACAGACGCTGGCGATGGTTGCTGGAACCGATCATACCTTGGGGCTGCGGACCAAAAAATTGTCTGAACGCATCGGTCAGACGGCCACCTTCTCCACCGCTCCTTCTTTGACTGACCGAAGCCTCAGCAACACGTTGTCCAGAAACAGGAGTTTTTAACCTCCCAGTCTCCGGGAACGCGTTGCACAGACCTTTCTGCAAGGTCTCACCGAAGATGTTTCATCCTCTGCTCCCTCTGCGATGGCAAGATAAGGTCCGCAACCTTACCCTTGTAACGTGGATCAAGGAGGGTTGCCAGCCAGTATTGGTCCTTCTCCTTGATACCACGAATACGAGGATCCTTACGCAGGCTTTGCAGGATCAGGGAAGCCATGCAGCGTAGGTTTGCTGAGGCATTCGGTCCGGAGTCCTCTGGGTCACTAAGGACGACAACGTCCGCAGCCACCTCCTCCCAGCCACGTACAAGTCCATGTGTTTCTTGGGACTGATCCCTTAAAGACTGCTGCTGATGCTGAGTGCCAGGCTCCACCTCCATACTGACACAATCTTCCTCCTCCTCCTCCTCCTCGTCCTCTTCCTGTGTGATCGGCGGGCACGCAGGAACACTGTCTGGATAAAGGGGGCCTTGAGAGCTAAGGAAGTCCTCCTCTTCCTGCCTCTGTTCTGCCTCAAGTGCCCTGTCCATTATTCCACGCAGCGTGTGCTCCAACAGGTGGACAAGGGGGACAGTGTCACTGATGCATGCACTGTCACTGCTCACCATCCTCGTGGCCTCCTCGAATGGTGACAGGACAGTGCATGCATCCCTGATCATGGCCCACTGGCGTGGGGAAAAAAAACCAAGCTCCCCTGACCCTGTCCTGGTGCCATAGTCGCACAGGTACTCATTGATGGCCCTCTGCTGCGCGTGCAGCCGCTGCAGCATGGCCAACGTTGAGTTCCACCTGGTGGGCATGTCACAGATTAGGCGGTTCTTGGGCAGGTTAAACTCCTTTTGGAGGTCCGTCAGCCGAGCACTGGCATTATATGACTGGCGGAAATGCACACAGACTTTCCTGGCCTGCCTCAGGACATCCTGTAAGCCCGGGTACCTGCCCAAGAACCGCTGCACCACCAAGTTAAGGACGTGAGCCAAACAGGGCACATGGGTCATTTGTCCCTGTCGGAGGGCAGAGAGGAGGTTGGTGCCATTGTCGCAAACCACCATTCCTGCCTTAAGTTGGCGTGGCGTCAACCACCTCTGAACCTGCCCCTGCAGAGCTGACAGAACCTCTGCCCCAGTGTGGCTCCTGTCCCCCAAGCACACCAGCTCAAGCACCGCATGGCATCTTTTGGCCTGCGTACTTGCGTAGCCCCTTGAACGACTACGGAGCACCGCTGGTTCCGAGGAAGAGGCCATGGAGGAAGAAGAAGAGGAGGGGGTGGAGGAGAGAGGTGTGTCACAATCATTAGCATTTTGGAGGCGTGGTGGCGAAACAACCTCCAACACTACTGCACCTTGTCCTGCATCCTTCCCAGCTGCCAGCAGAGTCACCCAATGCGTCGTGAAACTTAGGTAACGTCCCTGTCCATGCCTGCTGGACCATGAGTCAGCGGTAATATGCACCTTACCGCTGACCGCCCTGTCCAGCGAGGCATGGACATTGCCTTCCACATGCCGGTAGAGAGCCGGAATCGCCTTCCGTGAGAAAAAGTGGCGTTTGGGTACCTGCCACTGAGGAACCGCACATTCCACAAACTCACGGAAGGGGGCAGAGTCTACCAACTGAAAAGGCAGCAGTTGAAGTGCTAGCAATTTTGCCAAGCTAGCATTCAACCGCTGGGCATGTGGATGGCTGGGAGCAAACTTCTTTCGGCGGTGCAGCAGCTGGGGCAGGGAAATTTGCCTGGTACAATCTGACGTCGGTGTACCAAAAGCAGATTGCCCACAAGTACTTGGCTGTGACACACCTAATACTACACATTCATTCCTCTCAGTGCAGGTCTCAGAGAGGACTGGGGGTCTAGTGGGGTTGGAAATCTCAGCTGATGAGGAGCAAGGAGAGGTCCTCTTTGTTCTTTGGTGTGGGTCTTTTAGATACGCTTGCCAACGAACTGCATGGCAGGTCAACATATGTCTGGTCAAGCATGTGGTACCCAAGCGGGAGATGTTTTGGCCACGTGAGTTACGCTTGAGACATATGTTGCAAATAGCAGCGGTGCGATCTCATGCACTCGTCTCAAAAAAGGCCCACACCAAAGAACTTTTTGAATAACGCGCAGAGACTGCAGCGCCCTGCACATGTGGAGCTTTGGGGTGTGATGCAGTCAATGTGCTGCCCTTAGGCTGGCCCCTGGAGGGCATCCTGCCTCGTTGGTGATGTGCCGCCTCCTCCTCCTCCTCTCTCCTATCAGGCACCCACGTTGAGTCAGTGACCTCATCATCCCCTCCCTCCTCATCACTGGAGCAAACCTGGCAGTATGCTGCAGCAGGGGGAGCATGACTGCCAGATTGCTGTCCTTCTTGGGCACCCCCTCTGTCCGTGCTCATGTTACTGCCTTCATCGAGCTCAGTATCATCATCAGAGCCTTCCAAACGCTGGGCATCCTCCTGGAGCATGTACCCAACACTGTGGTCAAACAGTTCAAAGGAACTCCTCAGGAGGACATGGTGGAGCTAGGGAAGGAGTCACTGATGACATTGAGCCGAGGGAAGAGGCCGCTGCTTTGCCAGACAAAGCACCCTGGGCATGGGTGAGAGAGGATGAGGAGGATGAGGACGGCTTGGTCATCCACTTGACCAAGTCTTCCGCATGTTGCGGCTCAACACGGCCAGCTGCCGAAAAAAAGGCCAAGCGTGTCCCATGGCCACGTGCTGATGAGGATGCACCGTCTCCACGACCAGCACTAGACACAGAGCCTGCTTGCCCTCTCTTATTGGCTTGTAGGTTTAGCTGAACACTGTGAGCAGGATGCACTGCACTAAATGTAAATAGTCTAGCTGCCTGACCGTGGTACTAATAGGATCAAAAGAACACCAGTAATTTTCTTCAGGTAGCTTTATATACTGTAACAAGACAAGCCTGCCTGTCAGTAGGAAGATAACAGGAACGGATCTAGCTGAACACTGTGAGCAGGACGCAATGCACTAAATGTAAATAGTCTAGCTGCCTGACCGTGGTACTAATAGGATCAAAAGAACACCAGTAATTTTCTTTAGGTAGCTTTATATACTGTAACAAGACAAGCCTGCCTGTCAGTAGGAAGATAACAGGAACGGATCTAGCTGAACACTGTGAGCAGGACGCACTGTACTAAATGTAAATAGTCTAGCTGCCTGACCGTGGTACTAATAGGATCAAAAGAACACCAGTAATTTTCTTTAGGTAGCTGTAAATACTGTAACAAGACAAGCCTGCCTGTCAGTAGGAAGATAACAGGAACGGATCTAGCTGAACACTGTGAGCAGGACGCACTGCACTAAATGTAAATAGTCTAGCTGCCTGACCGTGGTACTAATAGGATCAAAAGAACACCAGTAATTTTCTTCAGGTAGCTTTATATACTGTAACAAGACAAGGCTGCCTGTCAGTAGGAAGATAACAGGAACGGATCTAGCTGAACACTGTGAGCAGGACGCACTGTACTAAATTTAAATAGTCTAGCTGCCTGACCGTGGTACTAATAGGATCAAAAGAACACCAGTAATTTTCTTCAGGTAGCTTTATATACTGTAACAAGACAAGCCTGCCTGTCAGTAGGAATATAACAGGAACGGATCTAGCTGAACACTGTGAGCAGGACGCACTGTACTAAATGTAAATAGTCTAGCTGCCTGACCGTGGTACTAATAGGATCAAAAGAACACCAGTAATTTTCTTTAGGTAGCTGTAAATACTGTAACAAGACAAGCCTGCCTGTCAGTAGGAAGATAACAGGAACGGATCTAGCTGAACACTGTGAGCAGGACGCACTGCACTAAATGTAAATAGTCTAGAAGATAACAGGAATGGATCTAGCTAAACTGAATACAGTGTATATATATATATGCAACACCTGGGATGCATATATATACACAATACACTTTAAGTGCAGCTAACTGACTGACTGTCCTGCCTAATCTAGCTAACTCAAATGAAATGACACTGTCTCTCTCTCTCTAAGCACACCGGAACACACTGCACAGGGCCGCCGTGCAGGCAGCCTTATATAGTGTGGGGCGTGTACTAAATCCCCTGAGCCATAATTGGCCAAAGCCTCCTTGGCTTTGGCCAATTACGGCTCTCTGTTCAGGCGGCGCTGTGATTGGCCAAGCATGCGGGTCATAGTGCATGCTTGGCCAATCATCAGCAAGCAATGCACTGCGATGCCGCAGTGAATTATGGGCCGTGACGCGCCACATGAATTTGGCGCGAACGGCCCATATCGTTCGCAATTCGGCGAACGACCGAACAGCCGAACACGAAGCTCATCCCTAATGGTGAGTACCGCCATTTCACAAAAAAGGAAACCCCATCAAGGACCTTAACAATATGTGAATAAGAATATGCAGAAGACATTAGTAAATCAAAAAAAGAAAGAATTAGGCATTCGCCATAACCAGATGGATGTTGATTAAGAGAATGCAAAAATGAGCACCAACATGCCACGCGGCATTGTAGTTTGCCCACGTGGCAGGAGCCAAGGTATTCCGAACTGCAGCCTGAACATTGGCTAGATTATGGACCAAAGGCGGACAGGGCATGGATGACCTTGAAGATCTGCTTCTGGAACCAATTCTCGGAAATTATCCAGCTGGAATCGAGACAATGAGTCAGCTATATCATTACAATGACCCGGCACATATTAAGATTTAATCCAAATATTAAAAGTAAGAAACGTAAAAATTATATGGCGAAGAACAGTAAGGACTGGCAGGGACTTAGAAGACATACAGTTAATGGCGAACACCACTCCCTTCTTGTCAGAATGAAAAAGTAACCGAGAATTACGAAATCGGTCACCCCACAATTCAAGGGCAACTAAAATAGGAAAAATTTCTAGAAAAACAATGTTCAAATTCAAACCTTTATCCAACCAAGGAGAAGGCAATGGAGAAGCCGACCAATGTCCATTCCAGAAAACACCGTAGCCAAAAGATCCAGAAGCATCAGTGGAAAGTAAAATGGCCGAAGCATCACAAAAAGAAGACTGGCAATCTAAATGGCCATTAAAAGAAGCTAAAAAACATTCCCAAACTCTTAAATCCTCTCGCAAATCAGAAATCCTAACAAAATAGTGAGGAATTTTTCAAACCAGGAAGCACCTTGTAAAAAAATACTCTAGAAAATACTCTACCAACCGCTATAACCCGGGTTGCAAAAGCCAACAATCCTAATGCAACGTACGCAGAATAACTTTAGGCTTACTAATAACTAAAGAGACTACAAAACACAAACTAGTCACTTTATCAGAAGGTAAACGGAATTCCACTCTACCAGTATCAACCGTAATACCCAGTAATTCAAGAGAAGTAGTTGGCCAAACTGATTTTTCGTCCGCCAAAGGGACACCAAACTTCCTACAGACCATCCTAAACACCGTAAACATATATAAACAATCAGTTGAAGAGGCAGGGCCTATGAAAAGAAAATCATTGAGCTATTGGATCAAATTCTCAGAACCAGTGACATGGGAAAGGCCTCAAAATAATAACAAGAAACTGAAACTCCCATGGGGAGACAGCAATCAAAGTAAAAACCGCCCTCAAAATAAAATCCCAAGGAATTAAAAGCGGAAGGGTGGATTGGTAACAGATGGAATGCTGACTTAATGTCAGCTTTAGATAGCAAAGCAAACCTACCGAGAGCATGCACTTTAGTGATCGCATCATCGAAGGAACTATATGTCACCGAACAAGCATCAGGATCTAAATCATCGTTTAAAGAACTACCCGCTGGAAACGACAAGTGATGAATTAGTCTGAAGCTCTGGGGTTCTTTCTTAGGAATAATACCTAAAGGCGATATCCTAAAATTCTGCAATGGGGGAACTGAGAACAGATCTGCAACTCTCCCTTCAAGGACTTCTTTTTTAATTTTATTCACTACAACAGCATTATACCTATTAACGGAAGGTACATTTTCAACAACTACACAACCTAACTAACCTAATTAACAATTCTGCTGCCTGACGTCGAGGCCAAATGTGGAGAAACGGCAACATTTCTATTAACTTCACTGGCGTTACCGCCTTTCCGAAAAATATCTTTATTAGGAGGATGCGTACTTTAAAAAAATGGCTTTAAGCATCTAGAAGCCGGGTGAGCACCTGTACAAGAAGCACATTCATGCTTATATCTGCAAGTCTGTCACCATTTGCATTGGCTTTCATTAAAACTGAAACAAAAGCCTTTTAGAAAAGTCCCTGACTTACTAGAAGGTGGTTTTTGAAATGGTTTCTGGGGCAACAGCAGATTGAGCCATAGCCCCACGTATTTTGAGCCCCATTTCAAAGATTTATGAACCGCCAGCTTCTGACAAAAGGATTCGTCATACAAAAACCAAGATAGACCGTAATTTTTTTATAAGCTTCCAAAATTATTTAAACATGATGAAACATTCCGCAACAAAGATCTGAATGTCGCTCTCCCATCACACTTGCGTATATACAAAAGGCCTGTAGCCAATTATTAAAAGTGCGAGGCACAAGCTTGCGTCTATCATCCATTTTATCCAAATCCCTTTTATCAGAACTATCAGCAGATGGTAAGGGAGATAAGATGTCTATATAGTCACCCTTCCAGATTTTTGCTTTAGTAGCAGCTGAGAAATGGAAACCCAAAGGTGACATTTCACATGTTATCGCTTCTATAAAGCAACTCTCAGGGACCATAGAAAGTGTAGAATACTGGATCACACAATACTGGATCCTTAATCACTATAGGTTGCTGGACCAAAGTGGAGGATTGAGGAGTAGGCAGACCAGACCAAGCGTGTGACACATTAGCAGCCGGTAAAGCAGCTGTAGACATGATTAGGCTAAAATTGTTCAGCAAGAGAAGAGAAATTATTAATTCAATTAAACAAAGCACCTTGATCCCGAGACTCACCTCTACCGGATTTTAAGATGACACAGTAGCAATAGGCACAACGGATTCTTGTTGTTCCTGCGCTTCTTGTGCTGGGACATGCAAAGGTGTCTCAAATTGTCCTGCAT
The DNA here is from genome assembly GCA_037952835.1 of Lithobates septentrionalis. Taxonomy (NCBI): domain Eukaryota; kingdom Metazoa; phylum Chordata; class Amphibia; order Anura; family Ranidae; genus Lithobates; species Lithobates septentrionalis. The sequence continues at coordinate 1,070,364 of JBBDGP010003773.1, read as the reverse complement.
GACAGAAACCATTAGAGGCAGCAGGGATATTCGAAGCAGAATCAGAGGCAGTAACAGATACACATATACTGGACACAGCATTAACAAATCCCTTTTTTGCAGTAGCTTTGGCAGTTTTATTGAGCAGAGAAGGAACATTTTTTGCACACTTACCCTTTCCATAGGTCCTAGGCGGCGACGGGGATTCGAACGTGTCGCTTCTCTTCAGTCTAGCTGACCGAGACCTGCCTGACCATTCTGCACATGTGCCAGCAGTACACACACTATCCAAGCTGACATCCACATTAGAAGGGGGAGCCAATGATGCTGAAGGGCGGGCTGACGAATTAGCAGGTGGTGGAGGAAGCTGCTGGGAACCCGATGCCTGTGGAAGAGGAATTCTTAGCTGGGAACTGAAGGCAGAGCCTCTGCAGGAAATGACACCATAGCAGGGGACACCAATAGAGGACCTTCCTGCCCAGCCATAACAGATAGAGGAGATAGAGACAGGCAGCGCTTTACCCACTTGTCACCGCCGCTGGGCACTGCTGCCCAATCCATCAGCTGATGCAGATAAAATTCCATGGTGAGGAGCGCAGAGAGTGTGTCTTGTTAAGCTGTCACTGCTGCTCTGCTGAATAACAATCATATATATATATATATATATATATATATATATATATATATATATATATATATATATATATCCAGATCACCTGACCCAACTGACGAATATTCCAGAAAGTGCTCGTGCATACAGGTAAGTAACCAATCATTTCAAAGTTTGAATCTTTTTTTTTATTATAACAGCTTCATTCCTACTTCATTGTCTCATTCCCATATGAGGGGCAACTTAATTGTTCCCCCTCTTTTTATTCCATAATGCAGTCATAGTGAGAAGCCACAGGGTGGAGCTAAATCCCTCAGGTATGGGTGGGTAACACAAGAGTATTCTTCCTACTGATCACTGATTTTGGGACATTTTTGTCCTCCTATTGACACCAGGGAATTCTCTTCCTTCTACTGATTAGTAATATGAAGGGTGCATACGCCTTTCTGTATGCTGTGCTGTATTTTACATATTTCCGGCCAAGGTGTTTAATGTCTGTTTTACCGTTCTTTGTCAAGTTAGGCTCAGATAAAATGTTAGTTCTCTAACACTGTATATTTTGAAAAGCATATGACATGGAAGAGTGTTTTTTTATTTTTTATTTGATCTTATACCAAGGTTTATGTTTCTGTTATTAATAATTAAGGAGCATTTTGTAGGTGGTACAGTACTTATGTCAGTCAAGTGACAGTCAAGTCTGCCACTATGTCATGAATTTTAATAGATGCCAACGGCAGACAGGTCATACGTTAACAGCAGCTAAACTTTTTGTGAGTGACTCACAAACATGTTAAATCTCCCTTATAATCTGTAATGATTATCTTAAAGAGGAGTTCCACCCAGGGGGGCCGTCAAAAAAAAAAAAAAATTAAAAGTCAGCAGCTACAAATACTGCAGCTGCTGACTTTTAATTGGACACTTACCTGTCCCTGGGTCCAGCGATGTGGGGGATCGAAGCCCCGCTCGTCCCCCCCCTCCGCTCGTCGGCGCCGGCATTTCAACTGTGGGCGCCGGGCTGTGGCTTCACAGCCTAAGAAAGGGAAGGACACAAGGAAGGGAAGGGAGTGCTGCTCACCCCTATTGGTCAAGACAAAAAAAGGAAAAGATTCCCCAAGTGGGGTTTTTAGGCAGCACAAAGGAGGTGATAGGCCAATGTATGTAAAAATAAATTAATTTTATTATACAAAAATAGCTTCAACACACTGGTTAAAAAATGAGCTCCAATACAGAGTGTTTACAAATCTCATGACACTCAACACATACAATGTAAGCACGTATTCATAACAACATTGTACATGTATTGACAGTATTGGAAATGTAGACCTGACGCGTTTCGACCTATAAATTCCAGGTCTTCTTCAAAGGTCAATCTGCTAAAATTGTACAACAAAGGTGCATATGTCAGAAAAATAATTAATTATATAGATTTCAAAACAGGTATACCATATATTGACATGACATAATTACCCAATGATGAGTGTCCTATAGCGAGAAGCTTTCTGTAAAAGGAGTCCCCTTAAAATCAAAAGATTGCCCGTTCACTTTCCCCTAGAGATCCCATGGCACCACCGCTGCAGCCTCCAATCCCAGGGGAAGGTCCCAAAGATGTGGCTTACGAGAGATCACACAATGAAGCGCCCCCTATCTGTAAGCACGGACTCCGCGGCCAGTCAGGTGGGGAGGACACCTGCAGCAACAACCCAGGAAGGAAAAGACAATTTGGAAAAGTATGCATTATATGCACTCCAAAGTTGAGTCTAGAGAATATAGCCATATATCAGCCCAGTTGTAAGGTACCATGGATACATGTGTACACCCATTGAACAGGTCAAAGCCTTGTTGTGCTGGGTGTATGTGTGTGTGTAAAAACAACACACATATGTATATGCACATATATATATATGTCCATACATGTAGTTTATAATTAAACTTTTATCATGGAGAATATCTCTAGGTGCATGCATAAGGTATATCAAAGTGGAAAAAGAAGGAATTAATTTTGTAAAAACACCTCAACCATGTAGGTGAGGGGTATAAACTAGTCAATACTGGTGGTGGGAAGTGACAATAGGGGGTGAAGTGTTAAGAAAAATGTGGGAGCAACAAACCGTGGGTCCCTGGTGTGGGCAGCAAGAGTAGGTGGAGAGTGAACACACAGAAAGTGTCATGCAGTACCAAAATAGGTGATAAGTGAATAAAAATGGAGAAAAAGTGGTGAAAAAGTACCCACGTGTAGGGAAAACCAAGTACATAAAGTATATTACCTAATGAAGAGGTGAAGATAAAATGTAAAGGCCGCACTGTGTTGCCCTATGTGCTTGCAATCATTTGTGACCTGACCCGGGATTGGTCACAGCCTTGAACTGGGCTCAGTGGACGCCCGTCCAAGTTGACATTTAGCAAGTCTGAAAGTATAAAGTAGGGAAATATTGTATACATTCAAGCATTTAAATGCATATGAGGTCATTGTAATAGACCGAGTATCCTATAAGGGACAGCAACAGTGCGAAAACATATTATCATAGTGTGTACTTACAGAGTGAGACTGCAAGGGAAGCCACCAACCAGACGGAAAGATTCTCGGTGCGATATGGAGAAGGATGAGAGGGTATATGTGCCCTTGATTTGGGGCGTGTATCCGACGAGGGTTGATTGGAGACAGGTGCAGACGCCTCCCCCATCTGGTAGGACCGATCATAGGAGACCATGCTGAGGGGCATGGCAGCCAAATGGCAGCCTCGTGTGGCCTCCCCGGCGTTCGGGGCGGGTCCGAACTCCGTCAACTGACGTCATCGCCGTCGCAATCGCGTGACGCATCCGCATCACGTGGCACGCGCTTCACAGCCTGGCACCCACTGCGCATGCGCGAGCGGCCCCGCGCGCCGTGATTGGCCGCTCAATCACCTGGGACCTGTAATGGGTCCCAGATGATTGACAGGAGGGAGGGAGCAGAGCGGAGCCCTTCCTGTGCCGAGGAGGAAGTGATGTCACCAGCCCAGGCTAAGGAACAGGCAGACTACGAGGGACCACCTAGCAACAGGCATTTCGAGGTAAGTGAAAAAAAAAATATCCAAATGTTTTTTTGGGGTTTTTTTTAGAATTTTTCCAGGTAGTTTTGTTTTTTGGGTGGAACCCCACTTTAAGTATAGATATTAGCAAGGCAAGGTATTTTATATGAATTACAAAATCACTTTCTGCTTAAAACTCTTGTATAGTAAACATGCTGATCTATTTAAGCACTTTTTGTGTGTGTATTTTTGGGGGTATGTTTTAATCAGGTAAAACCCCCAAAAATACATTTACACTGCAATTAACAGTGCCATCTACCACTTCCTGGTGTGTCAGATCCCTGGTCTCCAGCTGAGTGCTGTTGATGAACCACAGAACACAGCAAGGCTCCAGTCATTTGACATATCTGGAAGTGAAGATTCTTCAGCTATTGTAGTGCTATGAGAGAGAAAAGAAAGAAGTTAAGTCACTGCTTGCAAAACAGGTAGAATCTCTCCACTTCTGTAGGATGCTTATTGTTTAACCTTTTTTTCCCCTCACAAACAGTCACTTTAACCAAGCCTGATGGCACTGTTAACTCCAAGACATCAAAAGTGTATGCATACTTCAATTACCCATAAATTGAATATTATTTTTATTTTATTTCTTAAACTAACAGGGCTCCCTGTTGGATAAATGCACTTTATCCACATTCAACAACTTGAGGGACAATTTTTACTACACACAGTTTATATACACTCCTTACCTCCACCAGCACACTTGCTTGCAGAAAAGCTCAGCCGGAACACTTTTAGTGAATCTAACAAGACACTCAGCCAGATCAAAGCAAAGGCCCTTTACAAGCAGGGACCTCGGGCTCCTTCTTTGTGTAGCAAAGCCCAGTGTCCATCTTACATTTCTCTTGTGGCTACTGATCCCAGTACCACCTCTTCAGGCACTGCCAGCCTGCCTGTCTGGAGCTGCACCTATCACTAGCCCTCCTGGCTAACTTCTCCACAGTCATCCCAGACTGACACTTTCTCCACAGTCCTCCCAGACCTATCACTCACCAGCCCACCCAGCTGACTTTTTAGAAGACCATCTGGACATGCTGACGTGCTCCTGCTGTCCTCTCCATGCTCCTGTGACTCCAGGAAAGATTCCTCCATGTGTTGTACAGGGTCCCTCCAGTACCCAAGCCCCAGGCTTGAGGTCACCCCCCCCAGACTAGGGGGAACCCTAAAGGGCCACTGACAGCCTGCTTAGCACTCCATCTCTATCTCCCACCGACTGCATTTGCTGGCATGACTCATAAGTATTTATGAGGTCACCTGCCCCCTGCCAGCCCAGTTTGCTGGGGATTGGCTGGTCCCCTTATCAATACTTCAAACAGCTCCTCCTAGACTCCACCCTCTACTTCTGGAAGCTTCTCCAAGGTTCCAGAAAGCAGTGGGAGTCACCAAAGATGCTGCTTGCTGAGTAATCCAGCCTCCCTGAGTCACTCAGCCCTGAACAAGGCTCTCAGCCAGGCCACATTTTCCTACACTACAACTAACTATGTACATCTACTCTAGCACACTAGAGGGTGCTACACTACCTTACAAACAGTTGTGCAGCATGACACATCTGGGCTCCAGTGCAAAAATAAGGCACCTGAGCTACATAACATCCCCAAGCCCTGTATTGTAAGTCTAATTGCAGCCAGCATGACCACTAAACCAACATGTGAAACTAAACTTGCCCACCTTCATAACCACTTTTTAGCACTAAACATACCAATTCCAATGACGCTTCGACCTTGCATAGTATGTCCCCTATCACCCCAGGGAAGTTGATTAGGGAAGTTGATTGGGGCATACAGTTGCCCAATGCGATCGTAATGGAGAGGAAATAGATATTGCTAGGTAGGCATTATGGACTTGGGGGCTTGGTTTCAAATTTACAATGTGCTACTTGTTCCTAAATAACCACTTCCACAAACCCACTACCCTCTGATTCTCCATTGCCGAGCAATGCAATATACTAATGTGTGGATTCGTGGAACACACTTGTTAAACTTCTGCATATGGCACCAAATTTTTGATAACAATGGACCAGAAACAGCAGTGTACTTAGGTGTACTGTTTTCATAGCGCTCGCGTACCTTATTTTGATTGTTGCCAAAGCATTATTCTGTTTTTTTTTTTACACATACCTACTCACTCCACTCTGTTTTGAACCACTACTGAACTATGCTTTTCATTGGCCCATGAACTTTGCTTATATGTTGTAAGTGGTCCATCAGTCTGTTTTAGGCACATCTGTTTATCATTGTGGATGGAAGGGGATATGTATGGGAATAGTACTGTATATGCACTTGCTGGTACAGTTATACCCTGTTTCCCCGAAAATAAGACCTAGCGTGATTGTCGTGATGGCTGCAATATAAGCCCTACCCCCCAAATAAGCCCTAGTTAAAGTCCTTGTAGGTCTTATTTTCAGGGTAGGGCTTATTCTCGGGAAAACATGGTAGGGCTTATTTGGGGGGTAGGGCTTATATTGCAGCCATCACTGACAATCACGCTAGGTCTTATTTTCGGGGAAACAGGGTAGTATCCAACATTGGACATCTTTGGAAGGAACTTTTATATACTTTAATTGATTGACATTTTTAATGGATTTGTATATAAAATTAACATTTTAGGTCTTGAAAGCTTATGTCTCACAATTTATACCTGACACCTTTAAGGCCCCCCTATGGTTTTCTGTTGCTTACTTGTAGATGTATCATTGTCTAATCACTGTGCTTTTGTCTAATGGCGGAGGAAGGTCCCTTTAAAACACTGTCTATGAGCTCTGCACCTAAATAAAATGTCTGTGGTTATTATAGTTAGAGTCTTACAGTCCTGTTTTCATTACTTTCCAATACTGATGGATACAACACAGATGTTTGAGGTTACCATGACAAAAATAGCATCAGTATTGCATGGTTCCATATCCCAATGTAATTAAATATTTATTTGTCAAATAACATAAAAATATAAAATAATACAAAAATAATAGCTTTTTACTGCTACTGGCAGGCAGATGGGAAGTTGATGATCTATTTAATCTAAGCACAATGTAAATACAAATACAGCTTGACTTACTTGATAATGATAAGCACATTGCGGTTTTTATGATTTTGGGTAAACATCAGGTGCAAAACTAATTTGTTCATTCTGGCACCTAAAAATATAAGAATTTGTTGACCGACAGATGTGCCTACTCTGTTTTATTTTACCTAAGTTTGCCTTTAAAATATATTTGCTTAAACATTTGTTCACAAAAATATGTGTATAACATAAAAAGACCTGAAACAGCAGGTAAAATCATATTCAAACTGTACACATTAAAAACACCATCTGGACATTTTTTTCTCAAAATCTGTGTATCCACTATTTCTTTGCAAATGTAGCTTATAGTGCTTAAGCTTTTTATTTACGTATGTGTCATTATAACATGTCACTGTTGCTCTGGAGACCAAGGTCATTATCCTTCATATTGTAGTATGGATTGTTATGGTATGTTATTTCACCTGTGCAGAATTGGTAGATCTTTTTTGTGACCACTTGCAATTATATGTGAATACATACCACTTTGTTTCTGAATTTAGCAGTTATAAAATATCACACAATAGGTAGGCTATAGCAACAATTACAAAGAACTTCTTACAGTATTTAATTATTCCTTATTAAAAAATACAAAAATGCGTAGGCTGGTTACATTTATTTCTGACTGTCCTGTAAGAATACCATTTTCTTCAGTTAAAGAGACAATAATTGCCCCAAAAAAAGGTTTTAATTGTGGTCCCTAGTCTGAATGATACAAATGTTAGGGCCCATTCACACCTTTACGTTCTAGTGCATTGCTTTAACTTTTACATGTTAATGTGCATTGTGTTGAGGTAGCCCGATCATTTCAATGGACTGGCAATTCATGAGAAAACGTAAAAAATGGACAAGATCTTTTTGGACAAATTAGTACACCACTATACGTAATAGAAATGGAGAGATATACAGTTGAAACACAGTCCAAGTGAGAACCATGGCTTCTTATATAGATATAGTACAGTTAGTGAGCATTTTCAACCTAGGACAAGTGAAGTGTGTTGTTTGCAGGATTATGAGGTGAATATAAAAGGAAAAATCCTGAAAAAAGAACACTAATGCAGCCACACCATCAGAGGACTGGTAAGCTATAATATTTTAAAATTTTTGGTTTTGGGTTTAGATACACTTTAAAAATACATTCCTAGTATAATGAAACTTAGCAATGTTTAGTTACACCCTGGTTGGGCTATAATGTAAAACCTGTCCTTATATATACATAAAGGTATTCGTGGAATGTTAAGGGATAAAAACCAATAATGATTTTTGAAGACATGTGCAATTCATTTTGTTACGAACTGAAATTCGGACAAAATTTTCCTTATTCGGATGTATATGAATCTCTGAATCACAATCGTAAAAACGAATTTGAAATAAATTTCAATATATTATCACTCATATTCATTTTTTTCATTTGGAAGACATGATGTGATAGTTTGTCCTTTTGTTAATATTTGAAGCATCTGGAAAATTGTAACGGCATATCAAATGATCTGAATTGATTCGGATCCACTTTGTTTTTATTTTGCATTAACATTTATTAAGATTATAAAAAATGCACAACATATGTAATGGAAACATATTGCAATAAATACAGTAGGGTATAAAAGTGAAATAAAATGACGATTCTTACTTTTTAGGTTTGGGTTAGATGGAGGTGGATCCATCAGAATCTCTGAATCATAACATAATGAAAGAATCTCAAATTAATTTTCATTCCATTTGTTCTTTCAGATGCATGTAACTCCAGCTGATATCATCCAATCAGCTCACTCCATTTCTGTTTGTGGGTTGGACTAGCAGGGATGATACAGAGTGCATAAGTAATCTCCCGAAATAACAAATTACCATGTTAAAATTAAAATTGCCAATCTTCTGAAACAACTTTCAAAAATATGTATCAATTTGGAACAAAGAATATACACTAGGTGATGGAACAAAATGATTAACTTAACAAATGAATCCGAAACTAAACAATTTTTTTTAGTCGTGCATATCTTTAGATATTTGGAAGGGTAAACTTTCAATATACTGTATATGTGGATAGAAGGCTTACTTTATTCAAGACACTGAGTTCTATATAAAAAAAAAAGGCTGCTTTAAGTCCCACATAGAACGTGACTTTCAACCTGATTAAGTTATTCTCGACAGAGTAGTAGCATCTGCAGATTTTGACTGCAGGACCGAAAAAGATCAATAGTGATAAGCTCCTCAGCAGGACACATGGATAGCTCGGCAAAATAGTAAATCTCTTTGTGGACTGCTAGAATTTTGGGAGAAAATAACCATCCAATAAAATCATGCCAAAAGAAAACTGAAGATGTACACATGTAAATATTACCACATATGTACATCATATGTAATTATATATAAACAGTATATATAGTCATAATAGTAATATTACTGTTAATGTTATTGGGTTTTTTTTTGGTCTACCCTTGGATCCTCCCTTTTGCACCTCAATGTGTACCTAGGTTGGCTGTTGGGTGTTTTGGTGTCTGTACAAATGCGTGGGATATGGTGGGGTGATAGTGAGATGCACAGGCAGGGGTGGAGATGGTTCTCTGCTTTCCTTCCCTTTGTGCTTTTCCTTTTCTTCCCCCTACAGCATATGTTCCTGTCTGTGCTTGCTACCCCTTTTTCCTTTTTAGCCCTGGCAGGTGGTTAGATTTCTGTCTGTCATGCACTGGGCCCCCTATAGGCAACAAGTGCTGTACTCAGGGTTGTGATGTTTACTTGGGTATTAAATACCCCCCTAACGTGGATGGTGATGTACCAGCAGCCACACCCTCCTCAGCTCTGGCTAGGTTGTCCTTTGTTGATGGATGCCTGGTGGGTGAGGTGTGGAGGGATGACAGCACCGTGCACTGATGGCCGGGGATGGAGGTGTGGGCATGCATGGTGGCCGGGGGGTAAAAAATACCAGCTTCTCCAGTGGCCATTTTGCCAGAGCATGGGGATGCATACATACCAGACTACAACACAGCCTTTTTGAAAGCAGACAATTCAATCTAAAAAGTTTATTTCACAGCAAAATGTATATTTATGAGATCGAGATTGAGAGCTTATTGGATCGCAGGACATAAAGAAAAAAAAAAAAAACAACCAACTTCTTTTTTAACCTCTTCCCATCCCGCTTATAGTCAAATGACGGCCGTATGGTGGCTCTCTCATCCTGGGCGGCCGTCATATGACGTCCTCGGCTTCCCGGCTGTCTGGGGGCGCGAGGGCCACGTCACTCGGGAGCCCATGCGCGTGCCTGGCAGCCGCAATGTCCGCCAGGCACCCGGGATTGCTGGTCACAGAGCAGGGACGTGGATCTGTGTGTGTAAACACACAGATCCACGTCCTGTCAGCGGAGAGGAGACCGATCGTATGTTCCCAGTACAGAGGAACACCGATTGGTCACCTCCCCCAGTCCGTCCCCTCCCCCCACAGTTAGAATCACTCCCTAGGTAACACATTTAACCCCTTGATCGCCCCCTAGTGTTAACCCCTTCCCTGCCAGTGACATTTATACAGTAATCAGTGCATTTTTATAGCACTGTTCACTGTATAAATATGAATGGTCCCAAAATAGTGTCAAAACTGTCCAATCTGTCTGCCGCAATATCGCATTCCTGAAAAAAATGCAGATCGCCGCCATTACTAGTAAAAAAAAATGCCATAAATCTATCCCCTATTTTGTAGGTGCTATAACTTTTGCGCAAACCAATTAATATACGTTTGTTGTGAGGTTTTTTTTACCAAAAATATGTAGAAGAATACATATTAGCCTAAACTGAGGAAGATTTTTTTTTTTAAATTGGGATATTTATTAGAGCAAAAAGTAAAAGTAAAAAATATTGTTTTTTCAAAATTGTCAGTCTGTCAAAAGAAAGTCCTATTTGTGGGAAAAAGATTATCAAAATGTCATATGGGTACAGTGTTGTATGACCGCGCAATTGTCATTTAAAGCGTGACAGCGCTGAAAGCTGAAAACTGGCCTGGGCAGGAAGGGGGTAAAAATGCCCTGTATTGAAGTGGTTAAACAACATTTTCTATTGAATAAAATTTGGTCCTGGCTTTTTATTTTGTTTACAAACAGATTCATTAAATATCAATTGACCATATATATTTAATTTCAGCATTGGATAACTCAACACCTCAACCTTAAGAAGACAGTTCAGCCACTTAGCCTCAAGCTGAATAAACAATCAGACTTTAATTTTATTAAACACAACTGTCCCTGAAAGACAGGGGGTATCACCCCACCTGTCATACCTACACCCCAGAATGCAGCCTTTTTAATACAAGTTTAAAATGCAAGATTCATTATGTCGGGGCCAATATTGGATCAATGTCCTCCATCATCCCTTTAAAGCCCTGGTGTACCCCCTTCTAGGTCTATATAGTGATATGAAAAACCAAACTCAGGGGCCATAAATCAGCCCTGTTTTTTTCAAAGTGCTTTAACACCACGGAATCCAACCACCATAACCTTGGGATAATTTCAGAGAAAATAACCACTAACTGTGGCGATGACATCTTAATATGATGTAACAAAATTAAACTACTGCGCTGTGGAACAATGAATGATTTAAAACTTAAGGAAATAAATCAAAACTCCGCTGCAACTTCATGTGAGACACACACAATACCATACAAAATTAAAACTTAAGTTGTGCTGGTTAATAATTGACAGTCCGGAATTAAACCTTAGATATGTGACATAAATGAGTCCATATATAACAAATGAAAAAAGTACTCTTTGTAATTACAAATGATGCAAATATCACTAATTGATCCTTGACGGATAAAGAACCAAATCAATAGTCCATATATTGTGAGTAGTACATTAATGTGTTCATCCACGGTGACATACAAACAAAACACCACAGAAGAAGTGAGAAGGTAAGATAGGATAGTGCCTCCACCTCTGCACACACTGCCGCTTACCAGCTGTAAATGATCCCCTATTACAGGAGATCAGATGCACTTGTGACTTGTTACCCAGCCTCGGGTATCTGTGCTGTGCACCAAATTGCTCAGCGTCTTCACCAATGAATGTCCTCATATACATATATGTTCAATAGGTCCCCATGTTAAAAAAAAAAGGCTTGCATAGTGTAAATCCTTATTTTTTATTAAAGCAAAAAATGAAATTGCACTTACAATTAAGTTGAATAAAATTGGCATTAGAATAAATAGCGGCCGGCTCTCGATAGCAGCCCGTTGCTTCCGAGACCTGCATGCACGCGGTCACGCCAGCATGTCACTCCTACCTACGCGTTTCATCACAACTGACGTCGTCCTGGGGCTATGATGGATTGTACTTTTAATGTTAAAAATAAGATCTAGCATATGCAGCTGACCCACATCATCCCCACCCAAGTGCAGAATTAAAATGCTAGGTGCAGGCCAACATAAATGGAGTCTACTAAACTCAAACAATAGGAGAGAACAAGAAGACCTGGACAGCCGCACACTGGAATGGATAAATCTGTCTTTTTATTCAAAATACAGGATCATGGGGTACACAAAACACGACTGTGGGGTGGTACAAGAATAACTGACGCGTTTCGCACTTACACCAAGTGCTAACTCATAGCTCAAGCTATATTTGTTATTTAGTAAAGACTCTCTAAGAATAATAAAACCATGCTTTCTGAACAGGTTAACATATTAACCTTCCGTGTATTCAAAAAGTGTAACCATAGCAACCAGGATGACCACTAACCAGGCCATGAGGCTGCAGCCAAAGTTTTTTTTAATGTTTTCAGAAACTAGACAATTTCCCACAAATGAGGTGGACAAGGAGTTCTGAGATAATCCACTGATGGCAATAGGGTAAAGAAACGCTCCATCTGCGAATGAGAAAGTGCATCAGCTACTTCATTTACTTTACCTGGGAAATATTTACCCTTGAACTAAATGTTCAGACAAAGGCACTTATAAGCCAGGTAAAGCAGAAGAGCAATCACAGGTGGCGATTTGGATGACAAATTTCAAAAGCCACAACCAAAGGAAATAAGTCAAGAAGTACAATATTCCTGCAGAGACCTCTGCTTAACCAGCAAGGGGGCCAAGAATCAGCACATCAGCAGTTACCCCAAATTGCCGCAAAACCAACTGAGCCTGCTGTATCAGTAGATAAGCTAAAATCCCTGTCTAGGATGAATTCACCCTGCTAAAATGCTCTCCCATTAAAGTGTACCAAAAAAATTAGCCAAACCAGCATATCCTCTTTCAATTCAGGGGTTAATCTAATATGTGAAAAAGGATTCTTAAAACCTGAAATTGCCAAATACAGCCATCGTGAGAAAATTCTGCCCACTGGTAATATACGTGTGCAAATGCTAAGAGACCCAGTAAAGACTGCATTTCTTTTAATAAAATCTTCTTTCTCCTAATAAAAGAGACAGGAAGATTTTTTAACCTCTCAACTTTATCTAGAAGAAATCTAAACTCTTTATACTGTGTCTATTGTGATACCTAGGAACTCAAGGCAAGTAGTTGGCCAGACTGTTTTTTCAAAAGCTAACGGAATGCCAAATTCCTCACAGGTATTGCAAAAGACATTTAAAAGCGAAAAACACTGGGATCAGAATCAGAAGGCCCCATGAATAAAAAATCGTCAAGATAATGGATCCAGTTCTATATGATACCACATGTTCCAAAAAAGTAGAGAATTCCTGTGAACACCCCATCGGTATACATCGATCAAAATAAAGTTTTCCCTGAAAATGAAAACCTAGTGAGTTAAAACAACTATGGTGGATTGGAAGAAGCCTGAATGCAGATTTTATATCCGCTTTAGTCAATAAAGCATTATCGCCTAGCAACTTAAATTTTGAATCGCATGCTCAAAAGATGCATACGATACCGACGATAGGTCATTAGCTATCTGATCATTCAAAGATGACCCTTGGGGAAAAGACACATGATGAATTAAACGGTAAGTATTTGGCTCTATTTTTGGTACTAACCCTAATGGTGACAAACTAATTTTGTAAAAGGAGGACAATCAAAAGGGCCAGATATCTTGCCCTCTGAAATTTCAATAGCTAACTTTTCACTAACCACTAGAGGCAAATCAGGGACAGATTGTAAATTGTTTGCCATAATACAACCTGAACCTGTGTAAGGGGTTTAACGCTGAAGTCAAGGGAGCATGCTTGCCACTTTTACTGGCGTGATTGCACCTAAAAGTGGAACTTCCGCTTTAAACACTCCTCGCCCCCTTACATGCCACATTTGGCATGTCATTTTTTTTTGGGGGGGGGGGGGGAGTGACCTGATAAACTGATAAATGGTGCCTGCGAGAGTTCAAATGGAGATAATAGCTGTGTTTTAGCAAATGTCTTTTTCCAGATTAGTTCACTAGTGTTAAGGGAATCTGGTAGTTGGGTTATGATGAAAAATGTGAATCATCTGACAGATGCCTGGGAGACTGCTGCTTGAAATCAGTGAGTAAGCAGAGCACCTAGATAAAGTTCCAGCACATGCGCATGCATATCAGAGGCAGCTGTCAGGCATCAATTTGTTTTGGAGCTCTGGACATCATTACAAGACCATAGGCATACTAGAATAGGAGGTTCTAATATGTGAGGCTGAGTCATTGTTCCCAGAATTTTTATTTGTTCCTATGTTCCATCACCTCACCAAAATTCACAAGGCAGAGGTTTCAGTGACTGGTAGATCCATAGTTGCCAGCATTGGTTCCCTCTGTGAACCTTCGGGACTTTTAGGAGACCGTTTATTCTGCCTCTAGTAAGGAATCTGCCCACATACTGTACTTATGAGACACAAAGCATATCAATCAAACACTTGAGAACTGACCTTAGCATGCAAAGAGCAAGTGTTTCATATGTAATGTTATGGCATTCTATTCTAGTACACCTTACGTCCTTGGCTTAAGAGCTGTAAAACATCATCTTGACAACTACATTGTGTACTCGGCTGATTTAAAATACTTTATTCTGTAATCAGTGAGTTTCCTATTGACACACAATTACTTTATGTTTGATGGTTTTTCCTATCTTCAAGGACATTGCGCTTTGATGAGTGCGAAATATGCACCTACGTACATCAATCTATATATGGGTTGGTAAGAGGATCTACATGCCTTTGTAGATCCTACATATGTCAACCTGTATGTGGGTTGGTAAGGGGAGTGTCATGCTTTTGGAGATATGAACCCTATTAGGAGCCAGATTATATTTTTTCGATACATTTTTTTTCGATACATTGATGACCTAATTTATTTTGTAACATGACCTTTTAGTCAGAGATTTTTTTAAACTATCTAAACAAAATACTGAATTTAAATCTTACAGGTAGTGAACAGGACACAAGGGTGGACTTTATAGATCTGACTTGGATAGGCTCAAAAATGGATAGTGCAAATTTTGGTGCAAGCATACCGAAAGCCAATGTTGAGGAAATCTCTCTTACGAGCTGGTGGTTGCCACCCCAAACATGACAGGGTAGACATCCTGAAGACCAATTTACAATTTATTAGAGCTAGGTAAAATTGCTCTACATTAGAGAGCATTAGCAACATAAGTGGTTCCTTGAGCATGGTTATAATCAAGATACAGTCAGAAGTCCCTGGTTAAGGGGCAGAAATATTTCAAGGGAAAATCATTTGAGGGAACATAAATGAGAGGTAAATTGAAGTCAGACCCAAGATAAATTTCACCTTGTGATTCTTTCCACCAATTATAGTTTGGAATTGAGTAAATTAAATGCACAGATTATTACTGATTTAAAAAAGGGACTGGGGCTAGAGGAAGGTGCTCTCCCAGCAGGATGCAATTTGTAGCAAAATGGGAACCATCATTGGACAACATCTTGTCCCCTAGTCTCTTTCATTCAGGCCAATGTGGTAATAAATTATACCAATGGGAATGTATCCAAAAGCAAACAACTGGTGAACTGCCAAATGATATGTGATATTTGTGATCTCTTGTGAGAAATGTAGAAAAAAGTTGAGTGGCAGGATCGCCAGGCAATTACACAATAATTAGATAATTAATGCATAAGAAACTACCTCTCTAACATTGGAACATGAAATATTAATGTGGTAAGACACTTTTGTGGAAATATTTGGGTCTAGGGTGAACTCATTTAAAGTTCAAATTATAGAAAAAGTGGAGAGTCCTGTTGGGGGGGGGGGGGGGGCTTTTCTCTCTGTTGTGTAGATGAGAAGTGTATTGGATATTTAAACTGGAAACCAGCATTCTGAAAAGGAATTAATATTGAGTGTGATGTGGCTACCATCATGAATACTGGGTTGCTTCCCCACAAAGGTTGATCCTACTTCTCCTTTTCTCCTTTTTTTCCTTCCCCTTCTCCCCCCTCCCTCCCCCCTTTTGTGCAACTTATTGGTTTGCTCTATGTTTTATAGGGAGAAGTATTGGTTTGCTCTATGTTTTATAAGAAAAAGGTTTCACTTATACATGCACATATAAATTTGTGTAATTAAGAATAGGTCTTCTATGTGGGCATGCATGGATAGAGAGAACACTAGAAGTAGTATATTGTTATAGATTAATTAAAGATGTTAGTGCCCATGGGTCTCCTTAGGGAGAAGGGATTTGGCCAATTGAGCACTGTAAGTAAACATTCCCTTAAACTATCCTCATCCTTACAACTAATCCCAGATGGGTGAAATCCATTCATTAAGATGTATCAATGGGGGAATATGGGTTATTACTGGAAGTAGGTGTCCCTGTAGGCTTGAGAGGGGTTGCCAAACTAGAAAGGTCTTCAAAAGTAATAATGACATGCTGAAGGTGGAGAATAAATATTCACTTCATTCTTATTCTTTTGCCTCATACACACGTTCAGAAATTCCGTCAGAGAAAACTTGGATGGTTTTTCCGATGGAATTCCACTCAAGCTAGCCTTGCATACACACGGTCACACAAAAGTTCTCTGAACTTTCGGCCGCCAAGAACGCGGTGACGTACAACACTACGACAAGCCGAGAAAATTAAGTTCAATGCTTCCGAGCATGCGTTGAATTGTTTACGAGCATGCGTGATTTTTGCGCGTCCGAATTGCACACAGACGAACGCGTTTTCGGATAGGAACTTTTTCCGACCGAAAAATAGAGAACCTGCCCTCAATCTTTTGCTGGCTGGAATTCTGTCCGATGGAGCATACATACGGTCGTAATTTCCGATCAAAAGCTCACATCCGACTTTTGCTGGCGGAATTTCTGATCGTGTGTACGGGGCATTAGACTTACTAGTGGCCATGGATGTTTTGAGGGTTTGAGTTTGTCATTATAGATGTGATGGGAAATGTACTATCAGTGAAATTATTATTAAGAAGTTACCATTATCTTTTCTTGTATGGTATTGCAAGGTTTTGGTTTGTGTGTTCATTGCTGGTTATAACGCTGGCTATTTTGTTGGTGTTATCTTCCCTATAGTAGAGCAGACTAAATGTTGGTTTGACTGTTATTCTTATAGTAGTTATTAATTTAGTGGATTGGTTCGGTTTTTTCGGTGTTCTCATTTTTTTTTCTTGTATTCCCAAGGTTTTGTCTTTCCTTTTATGTATGTTGTCTATCTTGTTCTAATTTCATAAGTTTTTTTAATTGAAATTATTGTTTTTCATGCTACAGAGTCTTCTAAACAAAACATTTCATCTATCTTGATAGATGAATGAGGTGATTATAAGTAAGTACATTTAGTTTTGATAACAAATTACTTCATTTAGAAATGATTAAATCCATAGCCTAAATCGATTTCTCATCCCAAAAGAGGAAGTCATTTTTGTATATTTCTGATTTTCTGAAAAACGTGCTGGGATGGTCACCCTTAGTCCTCTAGGGACTAATTTCCCAGTTTGGCATTGTGACAAAAATTGTGTGTAAAATATATCTGATTTCCACCTGTTCTAATTTTCTTAATAGGTTGAAAAGCTGGTAGGATGTTTCTGTCTCTTGTGCAATGGGAGACTGTGATTATTGTGTGATCCATGCAGTTGTGCTCTAAAGAGTTACCTGTTTCAATGGTAACCCATATTTGGATAGAGTCCTGCAGCTCTTCCCAGACTTACTTGCTTGCTTTATGTGTCTATGGACACACAAAGGCTGGCTCAAGAGTGAGTCAGCACATCTGCCCCCATAGCAAGCATTTTGATATGGGGGCAGACACAAAAAGAGGAGCCCAGAGTGCTGGCAGGGGACCCCAGAAAAGGAGGTAGGTACAACATGTCTATTATATTAATTAAGAAAAATAAAATAAAAAAACTAAGCCTTTAGAATCACTACTTGTACAAATTAAATATTTAATAAAATTATATACAGAGTGTATCAAATCACAATACAAAAAGGATGACAGAGTAAAAATGACAGTACTAAGTCAGAAAACAATATATAATATACAGTATCTCACAAAAGTATAAATATTTTATTATATCTTTTCATGTGACAACACTGAAGAAATGACACTTTGCTACGATGTAAAGTAGTGAGTGTACAGCTTGTATAACAGTGTAAATTTGCTGTCCCCTCAAAATAATTAGCCATTAATGTCTAAACCACTGTCAACAAAAGTGAGTACACCCCTAAGTGAAAATGTCTAGATTGGTCCCAAAGTGTCAATATTTTGTGTTGCCAACCTTATTTTCCAGCACTGGTTAAACCTTATGGGCATGGAGTTCACCAGAGCTTCATAGGTTGCCACTGGAGTCCTCTTCTACTCCTCCGTGATGACATCACAGAGCTGGTGGATGTTAGAGACCTTGCGCTCCTCCACCTTCCATTTAAAGATGCCCCACAGATGCTAAATAGGGTTTAGGTCTGGAGACATGCTTCGCCAGTCCACCACCTTTACCCACAGCTTCTTTAGCAAGGCAGTGGCCGTCTTGGAGGTGTGTTTGGGGTTGTTATCATGTTGGAATACTGCCCTGCGGCCCAGTCTCCGAAGGGAGGGGGTCATGCTCTGCTTCTGTATGTCACAGTACATGTTGGCATTCATGGTTCCCTCAATGAACTGTAGCTCCTCAGTGCCAGCAGCACTCATGCAGCCCCTAACCATGACACTTCCACCCAGAGGCGGCTCTCGAATTAGGCAAATTAGGCTGCCGCCTAAGGCCTCGCATTCACAGGGGCCTCGCGGCTGCCTAATTTACCTCTGCTCGATCACTGGACTGACCAACAGGCTCCAGGTGCCATCTGTAAAAGCCGTGCGGGCAGCCATAGAGCACACCGGGCGGCCCGCAAATCCATGTCCAAGTCCCGCGCTGCTCATCTGGCCTGTCCGCATCTGGCCGGCTGCCTATTCGGGTCAGGAGTCGAGCCAGGCGGCGGAAACTATCCCTGCTCTATGACTGTCTGTGAAGGGGAAGGAGGAGCTCCGGTGGATGGTTTCCACCCCAGCGCCTGCTGCAGCCTGGCTGACCGCCCAGAGAGAATGTGAGTGCCCGGCCATGCTGCCCTCCTGTGTGCCTGGATAGGAGGAGCGGCAGGGACAGCTGCATATGGAGGAATTGATCTTTTCATGTTCCTCCTGCAGCCGCTGAATGACCGATTCTTCTGCGGGCGTTCATTGGCAGCAGAAAGAATATGGAATTTCTTCATATGCAGCTGTCCCCGCCTCTCCTCCTATCCAGGCACACAGGAGGGCGGCATGGCTGGGCACTCACGTTCTCTCTGGGCGGACGGCCAGGCTGCGGCAGGCGCTGGGATGGGATCCATCCACCGGAGCTCCTCCTATCCAACTCTTTTACTGCCCCGTGCTCCCTGGTTCCTCCCAGTTCACGCTGCATACCCCCTCTGCTCCCTGGCTCCTCCCCCCCAGTGCTCACTGGTCCCCCGTGCTCCCTGGCTCCCCCACTGTGCTGTCCAGTCCGCCCCACTGCTTCTCAGCCCCCCCATGCTCTCCCCCCCACTGTGCTGTCCAGTCCCCAATTCCTGTGCTCCCTGGCTCTCCTACAGTGCTGTCTAGTTGCCCCCCCCACTGCTCCCCAGCTGCCCCCTAGTGCTCTCTGGTCCTCTTTGTGCTCCCTGGCTCCCCCACAGTGCTCTCTGGTCCCCTCTGTGCTCCCTGGATCACCCCATGCTCCCCCCCACTGTGCTGTCCAGTCACCCCCCCACTGCTTTCCACCTCCCCCCCAGTGCTCTGTGCTTCCTGGCTCCCCCCACACTGATATCCCCCGCACAGTGCTCTCTGGTCCTCCCTGTCTCCCCCCATACTCTCCCCCACCAGTGCTCTCCGACCCCCCATGCTCCCCGGCTCCCCCCAACAGTGCTCTCCAGCCCCCCCAGAGCTCTCTGTTTCCCCCGTGCTCCCTAACCCCTCCCAGTTCTACCTGCACCCCCAGTGCTCTTTGCCGCCTGTGCTTCCTGGCTCCCGCTGTGCTTTCAACTTCCCCCGTGCTCTCCAACTCCCCCCACAGTGCTCTCCAGCTCCCCCCTTGCGCTTTCCAGACCCCACTTTTTTCCCTGGCTCCCCCCATGCTCTCCACCCCACTATGCTATCCAGCTCCCCCCCAGTGCTTTCCAAATCCCCCACCCCCCCTGTGCTCCCTGGCTCCCCCCATGCTCTCCACCACACTGTCCTACCCTGCTGCCCCAGTTCTCTCCACCCCCCACCCTCCCTATGCTCTTATGCCCCTCCCCCAGTACCTTCTGGTGCCTATGTTCTCCATCACCCCCCCCCATGCTCTCTGCCCCTGCCAGGCTCTTCACTCCCGCCAGTGCACCCCCCTAGTGCTCTCCAGCTCCACCAGTGCTCTCTGCCCCCCTGCTCTCCACTCCCCCAGTGCTCTTGCCCCCCACACTCTCGGCCCCCTCTCCCTCTGCTGCTTTCAGCCTCACTCCCGTGCTCTCCGCCACCCCTGTTCTCTTTTCTGGCCTCCTCACCCCTGGGAAGCTCTGCTAGGTTCCCCCCTCTTTTCACTCCAGCTGCTGTGGGGGTCTCTCAGGCTGGGGAGCGGGGAAGGGACCGCTATCATGGGCTGCTCAGTCTATTTTTTGTCCCAGTCTGGTCCGGGCCTTGTTGAGCAGCAAGGCAAGTTGAGCAGCAAGGTTTGCAAGGATCGATAGTCCTGGAGGGAGAAGAGCTCTAAAGACCTCCCAGGACTGGAGGAGAGGCTGACTGGGGCCGGAAAAGGAGGACGGGTGGAAGGTAAAGGTGACCAGCGACCACTCCATCTCACAGCAAACAGATCCTCTGGAAGGAGCAGGACACTGTCCCCACCCAGAATGAGAATGGACCCTGCCTGCTGCTGGCCATCATGAACATCCTGCTGGCATGGAAGGTACCGTAGCAAGCATCACACACAGCTTCCCACAGACAGGCACTGCAGACTGGGACATGGTACACAGGAAGGGCTGCAGACAGGAACGGGGCTAGAGATCTCTCTCTCCCCCTCCCCCCCTCCCTCTCCCCCCCCCTCTCTCTCTTGCCCCCCTCCCTCTCCATCCCTCCCTCTCTCTCCCCCTCCCTCCCTCTCTCCCTCCCCCTCTCTCTCCCCCTCCCTCTCTCCCTCCCCCCTCTCTCTCTCCCTCTCCCTTCCTCCCTCACTCTCTCTCCCCTCCCTCTCTATCTCCCCCTCCCTCTCTTTCTCTCCCTCCCTCTCCCCCTCTTTCCCCCTCCCCCTCTCCCGCCCTCTCTCCCTGCCTCTCCCTCACTCTCTTCCTCTCCCTCTCTCTCCTTCTCTCCCCCTCCTTCTCTCTCCCCCTCCCTCTCCCCCTCCCTCTCTCGCTCTCCCTCTCTCCCTCCCTCCCTCTCTCACTGCCTCTCCCTCACTCTCTCCCTCCCTCCCTCTCTCACTGCCTCTCTCTCACTCTCTTCCCCTCTCCCTCCCTCACGCTTCCTCCCTTTCTCTCACTCCCCCGCCCTCCCTCTCCACCTCCCCCCCTCTCTCTCCCCCTCCCTCTCCCCCCTCTCCTCCCCTCCCTATCTCGCTCTCCCTCCCTCCCTCTCTCACTGCCTCTCCCTCACTCACTTCCCCTCTCACTCCCTCACCCTCCCTCCCTCTCTCTCGCTCCCCCGCCCTCCCTCTCCACCTCCCCCTCTCTCCCTCCCTCTCTCTCTCCCCCTCCCTCTACCCCCTCCCTCTCCCCCTCCCTCTCTCCCCCTCCCTCTCCCCCTCCTTCTCTCTCTCTCCCTCTCTCCCCTATCCCTCTCTCCCCCTCCCTCTCTCCCTCCCTCTCTCCCCTCCCTCTCTGTCTTTCCCCCTCCCCCTCTCCCTCCCTCACTCTCCCACTCTCTCTACCCCCCTCTCTCCCTCCCTCTCTGTCTCTCCCCCTCTCCCTCCCTCACGCTCTCTCTCTCTCCCACTCTCTCCCTCCCTCTCTCTCCCCTACCCCTCTCTCTCTCTTCCTCTCTCTCTCAACCTCCCTCACCCACCCTCTCTCTCTCTATCTGCACTGGGATACCCCCACTCTCCTTCCCCTGTGGATATGGAATGATTCAGTGACACCCCCTTCCCATTCTCCCAAGGCACAGGGGAAAATCCTAGAGGGGTTGTCACCTTGCTGGGTCCCAGATGTTGTATTGGCTGCATATGTCTGATGGGTGAGAAGGGTGCCCTGAAAGTGGTGCTGATCGCCTGTGTGCTAGATCCATGCATCTTTCTGCAGCCAGTTTTACTTGCTTGAATTTTTTTTAACCATTATGGGCATGAGTGGGGCCTCGTGTCTAAATTTTGCCTAAGGCCTCACAAAGCCTAGAGCCGCCTCTGCTCCCACCACCATGCTTGACTGTAGACAAGACACACTTGTCTTTGTACTCCTCAACTGGTTGCCGCCACACACGCTTGACACCATCTGAACCAAATAAGTTTATCTTGCTCTCATCAGACCACAGGACATTGTTCCAGTAATCCATGTCCTTCGTCTGCTTGCCTTCAGCAAACTGTTTTCTTGTGCATCATCTTTAGAAGAGGTTTCATTCTGGGACGACAGCCATGCAGGCCAATTTGATGCAGTGTGCAGCATATGATCTGAGCACTGGCAGGCGGACCCCCCCACCCCTTCAAACTCTGAAGCGATGCTGACAGCACTCATATGTCTATTTCCCAAAGACAACCTCTGGATATGACACTGAGCACGTGCACTCATCTTCTTTGGTCGACCATGACAAAGGCCTGTTCTGAGTGGAACCTGTCCTGTTAAACCGCTGCATGGTCATGATCACGTGCTGCAGCTCACTTTCAGGGTCTTGCCAATCTTCTTATAGCCTAGGCCATCTTTATGTAGAGCAACAATTTTTTTTTTTCAGATCCTCGGAGAGTTTTTTGCCATGAGGTGCCATGTTAAACTTCCAGTGACCAATATGAGAGTGACAGTGATAACACAAAATTTAACACACCTGCTCCTCATTCACAACTGAGACCTTGTAACCCAAAGAGTCAAATGACACTGGGGAGGGAAAATGGCTAATTGGGCCCAATTTGGACATTTTCACTTAGGGGTGTACTCACTTTTGTTGCCAGCAGTTTAGACATTAATGGATGTGTGTTGAGTTATATTGAGGGGACAGAAAATGTACACTGTTATACAAGCTGTACACTCACTACTTTAAATTTTAGCAAAGTGTAATTTCTTCAGTGTTGTCAAAGAAAAAAGATATAATAAAATATTTACAAAAATGTGAGGGGTGTACTCACTTTTGTGAGATACTGTATATATAAAACATATGAAATAAAAAAAAATTATAAATAAATGTTTATATTACTGCATATGGCAGATAACAAGACAGTATACAATATACAGTATATAAAAAACAGACCCTTAGTATGATATAGTGCATACTGTTTAGAAACACTGGGGTAGATTCACTAAAGGCAGATAGGCTGCACTTTGCAAAGGAATTTGCCCTAGAGGTTAATGAATGTGGTGAAAGTGCACTTTTCAAAGAATACCTTATAACTTGAAAGGAAAAAAAAAAACATTTTGCTTGAACGTGATTGGATGATGGATGTCAGCATAGCTTCACTTAAGTCATTAAGTTCTAGGGTAAATTTCCTTACAAAGTGCAATTTTTTGCAAAGTGAACTGCCTTTTTGACTTTAGTAAATCAACACCACTGTGTTTTTGGAAACCTGAATTAATTTTAAACTGATGACTATTTTTTTTTTTTTTTTTTTTTTTAATATATTTTTATTACAGATGGTCCTCCTCAGAGAGAAAAAGACTGTTAAATACCATGAGACATACAAGCCCGAAAATGCCGACAGATGGGTTTAGAAGCACGTTATGCTAATCAATATCTTGACCTGACAGTACCTGTAAAACCTAGTTTATTATGAAATATTCATTTTCTCCATCCACTTACGCCAGACTCTATCAAATTTCAAGGGACAACCTCTGTTAGCATAAGTGTCTTTGTATAGCGGGAGGTTTCCATTAACTAGATGTTTCCACTGCGTGATTGATGGAGGGTTAGATTTTTTCCACTGCATTGCAATGTTTTTCCTGGCATAAAAGAGTAGTATGCTGATCAGTGTGCGTTTGGCTATAGTAGGAACAACATTTTCTAGCAAACCCAGTATACATATCTCCATCAGAGGGGAGAGGTTGGTTGAGGCCACCTTGTTAGTTAGATCAAGTACCTCTCTCCAGTAATTTTGTAATCTTGGGCAGTGCCAGAAGATGTGTGCGAAATCTCCCGGAGATATGCCACATCTCCAGCAATCTGGGGAGTGCTGAGGGTTCATAAGATGTAGTCTATGTGGGGTAAAATAGGCCCTGTGGACAATTTTAAATTGAACCACTCTGTCTCTTATGGAAACGAGTGACCTGAAGGGGAAATCCCAGACATCATCCCAGTCATCATCATCCAGCGCAGGGATATCGCGTTGCCAACGGGACCAGAGTCTATTCAGAGGTGGTAAGGACGCGAAGACCAGGTGCACGTATAATCGCGAAGTAGGTTTTTCAGTGCAGCCGTATCTGAGCGTCCTCTCCTGCTCGGACAGAGTCAGGGTGCAAGAGGAGTGAGGAAATTGGGCAGCAAATGCATGCGCCAGTTGAAGATAGCGGAACTGGTAGAGATTAGGTAGGTTATAGATTACGGACAACTGGTCGAAGGAAAGCAACGAAGTCTGTGGTATAACATGTGATATCAGTTTGATGCCATATTTAGTCCAAATTTGGGGGTCTGAGAGCTTGAGGAAATGTGGTAGGTTGGGGTTTGACCATAACGGGGCGTTGGGGGAGGGTTCAGAGTGTTTACTAATATTTAGACCCGTTCGCCAAGCTCGCAGGGTGGTGTGCATGGATGGGGTTAGTGGGTGAGGGGCGCGTGGACCTCTATGTATTAAAAGCTGGAGGGTCTCCCAGGAACCCACCACTGTAGCCTCCAAAGCTGAGGCCGCATTGGTTTTGTCAGGGACTAACCACCAGACCACTGTCACTAACTGTGAGGCTAGGAAATATTTATAACAATCCGGGAAAGCCATGCCGCCCTGAGATGTAGGCCTCATCAAGGTAGACAGCTTGTATCTAGGTGGGGAGGGGCCCCACAAGAAATCTGAGAATTTTTGGTTGAGTTTGGTGAAAAATGATTTGGGGATCCACTGCGGGGAGTGGCGGAAAAGATAGGTGAATTTGGGGATAATTTTCATCTTAAGGAGGTTTACTCTACCCCAAACTGATAGGGGTAAATTGCTCCATGATTTGAGTCTGGGTCTCATATCATCCAAAACTGGATCAAGATTTAGTTTAATGAAATCCTGGGCATGAGATGAGACCTGAACTCCAAGATATTTGAAAGTGTCTAACCAGCTTAACGGACTGTCAGGGGGAGAGGTGTTCCTAGCCTCCTGGTCTATTGGAAATAGAGTGGATTTTGACCAATTAACCCGCAAACCTGTAACTTCAGAGAATGTGTCTAGAACTGAAAGTGCTCCTTGGAGCGATGGGCCCGCATCTGCAAGAAAGAGGACCATATCATCTGCGTACAGGGCTACCCTCTCCTCCAGCAAGCCAACACGCAGCCCCTTAATATGGGGCGATGTACGTAGGGCTTCAGCGACTGGCTCGATGGCTATGGCAAACAAGGCCGGGGAGAGAGGGCAGCCCTGTCTAGTTCCCCTAAACAGTCTGAAGGGAGATGACAAACTGGAGCCAAGACGTATCGAAGAGGTGGGGCACTTATATATAGTCTGTAACCACGAAATGAACTTTAGTGGAAAGCCCATCCTCCGGAGAGTTTCCCAGAGGAAGGGCCACTCCACTGTATCGAAAGCCTTCTCTATGTCTAGTAGGGCAATGGCCCTTGTCCCCGAGTTTTCATGCTGAGTATGGATATTTGTAAAAAGCCTTCTGAGATTTACATCAGTAGATCTCTTGGGCATAAAACCTGTTTGGTCGGGATCAATTATTGATGGCAGCAAAGGGTATAGACGGGAGGCTAGGAGTTTGGTTAAGATTTTAAGATCATTGTTCAATAGTGCGATCGGTCTGTATGAGGCACAAAGTTCCGGGTCTTTGGGGGGCTTATGAATTAATGTCAAATATGCCTGGTGCATTGATGGAGGTAAATCACCCTTGGACAAACATGTAGTATACAGCTGAGCCAGAATGGGCGCCAGTAGCTCGCAGTGAGATCGATAGAAATCAATTGGGAGTCCGTCAGGCCCTGGTGCCTTACCCGTGGGGAAGGAGCGGATAACATTTAGAACTTCCAGTGCCATAAAGGGCTGGACCAGTGACTGTCTCTCCGCGTCCGAGAGCCAACCGAGTGCCAGCGGATCCAAGAGGTCCTGTAGTGACTCGGGTCGGAAATCGGAGGGGAGAGAGGAGTCATAGAGCTTCCCATAGAAGGCACCGAAGGCCTCCAATATTGCAGACTGGGATGTCACCACACCTCCCTCAGAGGAGCGAAGACTGGAGACAGTTGTGAGTGGATGGTCATGTTGAGCCATCATAGCCAGGAACCGACCATTCTTATCCCCCTGCTCAAAGAACCGCTGTCTACCTTTGTGTATGTCTAGCCTGGTGACCTCTGACATGTGTAAGTTCAATGCGCTCTGCGCTGCATTCAGCGAATCAAAATGAGAGGGCGAGGGGTCTGCACTGAACACTGCGCTTTGATCATCAATTGACTGTTGGAGTAGCTGAGTTTGTTGGCCCTGCTGTTTCCTGACACTGGCTATAGTGGAAATGTATAGGCCTCTGGTGTAGGCCTTGAATGTGTCCCATACTATTTGCGAAGATGAGGATTCCTTATTGTGGTCCCAAAACTCCGTCAACCCGGGTGGGATAACTTCAGCCACCTCAGGGTGAGAGATCCACTGTGCCCCCAGCCTCCACAAAGCCGCATCACGACATGCAGACGAGCGGAACTCCACTACCAGAGGGCTATGATCGGATAAGCCACTGGGAAGATAGGAGGCCTCCACTACGTCCGCTAACAGTGACTGATTAGAGAAGGCTAAGTCTATTCTTGAGGCGGTCTTGTGGGAAGCCGAGAAGCACGAGTAAGCCCTAAGGGCAGGGTGTCTCCATCTCCATATCTCCTCCAAGCCCATTGCCTGTGCCCAGGAGAGTAAGTCAGAGTTGTGGCTTTTAGGAGGGGCAGGTCTATCCATGTCTGGGGAGAGAATAGCGTTAAAATCTCCCATTACCAAAAGTTTCCCAGGGCAAAAGGGGGCCGCTTTTTCCAGTACCGTATATAGAAGGCTTGGAGAAAAGGGTGGAGGTATATAAATATTAATCACAATATATCTCTGAGACCAATGTTTAAACACCAAAATAACAAATTTACCCTGGGGGTCCGTGCATACCTCCTCAATTATACATGGGAATCTCTTGGCAATTAGTATTGAAACCCCCCTTGCATAGGAGGAATATGTAGCATGCACGGACCTTTGTATCCAGGGTTTTTGAAGAGTCAGAACCTTGCTGCCTGTGAGGTGGGTCTCTTGGAGAAGAATAATATGAGGGGAGTGGAGTTTCAGGTATTTAGTTAAAAGTGCGCGCTTGAATTTGGAATTCAGGCCTCTAATATTCCATGAGAGGACAGTAAATTTTTCAGTTAGGGAGGTAGCCATACGTAGAGGGAGAACCGACGTAGATCAGGATAGTAGGAAGGGCATATGGGAGGGCAACTCACAGACAGCAAAATCCCTGAGTAAACCCACCGTGTGGCGGAAGCAATTGACCACTGCAGCAACCAGTTAGACACTAACACTAAAAACAACAAACTAAAACATAAACGACCCAAGCACTGAGTGCTTATCCTACTAATTTCCATCTCCTCTCCAAAAGAAAAAAAATATCAAACCGGGGAGGAGAGCGGAAATAGTTTTACCCCAAAAAAGAGAAGAAAAAAAAAAAAAAAACAACTTCTAACTGTAGGTGTACCCTTAAATAGGGTTATCACTCAGTAATGTTTTACTTCAGATCAGTCCGTGATCTTGGTAGGGGGTTGAAAGTTATTCTATTCCCCTCAGCCATGGAGTGATATACTGCCACCAAATGGGGGCAGATGGAGGGGGAGTGCAGGAGAGGAAGTGAGGGTTCTGCTGCGTGGAGAGCCTGCTGGAGCAGTGGTGTAGTTCGCTCAGCAGCAGTCCGGCTCTCAATCTAGTGCTCAGTTCTCAGACACGTTACTTAACTTATTCAAATGGGACTGTGGAATGGAATAGGGACACAAGAGTAAAAAGGGGGGGGAGGGGAAAAATAAAAGTCCAGCGGAAAAGAAAAAAAAAAAAGGGGGTATGGGTTCAACTTGCAATGCGAAAGAAGATGGGGTCAGGATCTCAGTGTATCTTGGAAACTTTGAAAAAATGGAGATCCGCAGCAGGCAATATGACCCCGAGGGTGAGCAAGAATTATTGGTGGTAAATCCAGGTGGAAAAGGGGAAAAAATAAAAGGATTGGAACTTGCTGGTTAATTGAATCAAGGCACAGTACCTGGGGGTACAGAGCTGCGATTCAGCCACGACCATCCAGCCAGGAAAGAGCAGCCTCAGGATCCGTGAAGAAGTGAGCCCTTTCACCATCAATCACACGGAGCTTGCTAGGGTAGAGTAAGCTGAATTTCAATCCTTTGTCTCTCAGGCGTCTTCTTGCTTCCGTAAATGATCGGCGTCTTTGCTGTATCTCTGGGGAATAGTCAGGGAAGAGCATTATCTTTGCGTTGTTAAAGCGTAGTTCTTGCTTCTCCCTGGCAGCAGCAAGCAGTTTGTCCCGGTCCCTGTAATTCAGGAGCCTGAGGAGGAAAGGTCTCGGCGGGGCTCCGGGTATAGGGGGAGCAGGGGGGACTCTGTGGGCCCTCTCCACTACATATGTAGGAGGCATGGCAGGGATATCCAGGAGGGAGAGGAGGAAGGATTCTGCGAATTCAGCTGGTTTAGACCCCTTTGCCCTCTCAGGGAGACCTATGACACGAATGTTGTTTCTCCTCAGTCTGTTCTCAGTGTCTATGGACTTTTCTTGCAGGGCTTTCACTTGCAATTGCAGGGCACGGAGGTCCCTGGAGTCAGCTCTGGTATCGTCCTCTAGCTGGGAAATGCGGCCTTCCGCCTCAGCAAACCGGGACCTAAATTTGTCCATGTCGTGTCTTATAAGGCTGACATCCATGACTAGGTGGTCTATCTTCACCATGACAGAGTCATTGCCCGTTTTTATAGCGGCTAGAAGCTCTGCATGTGAGGCTGCTTGTGCTGCAGACAGCTCAGAGAGGGTTTGTGTCTGTGTACCAGCCGACATTGTGGAGATAGGGGGCCTCGTGGACAAGATGGCGGCGGCCGAGGAGCGGGTATAGGCCGCGGATGATGAACGGGTCTTACCCGGAGGTGGCGGGGAGGTCCGCTTGGTGCTGAAGGACCTCTTGGACCCCAGGGTGCCGGATTAGGTGGAAGTAGGTGAAATTTTCGAGCCAGGATCAGTATCAGGATCTATGTGAGAGCGGAGCTCAGCCGCAGCACGTCTTCTCTCCTTCACATCCGGCCACGCCCCAAACTGATGACTATTTAACATAAATTTTAATTTCTGCCCTGTTCTACCTATATAAAGGGCCTTCTAACATATACATAACTTAATTGGAGGCGGGACGAGGCTTCTGTTGTTCTGGGCGGGCGTCATATGACGTGATCGCCCTCCCGAACCACTAGGGGGCGCGTGCCTGCTGCATCGCTCGGGACCCGGTGCGCGTGCCCGGCACCCGCGATTGCCGGGTAACAGAGCAGGACCGTGGATCTGTGTATGTAAACACAGATCCATGTCCTGTCAGAGAGAAGAGGAGACCGATGGTGTGTCCCTTGTACATAGGGACAAAGATCGGTCTCCTCCCCTAGTGAGTCCCCTCCTACCACAGTAAGAATCACCTCCCTAGGTCATACATTAACCCCTCTATTCGCCCCCTAGTGTTAACCCCTTCCCTGCCAGTCACATTTACACAGTAATCAATGCATTTTTATAGCACGGATCGCCGTATAAATGTGAATGGTCCCAAAAATGTGTCAAAAGTGTCCGATATGTCCGCTGCAATATCGAAGTCACAATAAAAATCACAGATCGCCGTTATTACTAGTAAAGAATAAATAAATAAATAAAAATGCTATAAACCTATCCCCTATTTTGTAGACGCTATAACTTTTGCGCAAACCAATCAATATACGCTTATCGCGATTTTTTTTTACCAAAAATATGTAGAAGAATACATATCGGCCTAAACTGAGGAAAAAATTTGTTTAAAAAAATTTAAAAAAATTGGATATTTATTATAGCAAAAAGTAAAAAATATTGTGTTTTTTTCAAAATTGTCCCTCTTCTTTTGTTTATAGCGCAAAAAATAAAAACCACAGAGGTGATCAAATACCACCAAAATACCATCCAACATATACATAACTTAATTGGTATTACAGTCAAGCTGGTCATTAACAGACCAAACTGCTATATGCAAGGAAACTTCAGATATTCTATCTTGTATAATACAACAGTAGAAACAGTTTTTCTGCCTGGTGATCTTAACCATTGGTTACACTACTAGTAGAGGTAATCTTCTCAGCAGTCATGTGTCCTATTGTTTCAGTTTTCTTAAGAAGTAACAGATGCTACTTTGTGTTGAATATACCTTTGACATCCTTATATTGAGCATTATATTCAGTAATAAAAGGTACTAGTTAACCACTAAGCCACCGCCCACCGTCATATGACGGCGGGACGAGGCTTCTGTTGTTCTGGGCGGACGTCATATGACATGATCGCCCTCCTGAGCCACTAGGGGGCGCGCGCGCGCCGCCGGCGGCGCATGCCCGCTGCATCGCTCGGGACCCGGTGCGTGTACCCGGCGGCCGCGATGTCCGCCGGGCACCCGCGATTGCCGGGTAACAGAGCAGGACCGTGGATCTGTGTATGTAAACACAGATCCACGTCCTGTCAGAGAGGAGAGGAGACCGATGGTGTGTCCCTTGTACATAGGGACACCGATCGGTCTCCTCCCCTAGTGAATCCCCTCCTACCACAGTAAGAATCACCTCCCTAGGTCATACATTAACCCCTCGATTCATGTTAACCCCTTCCCTGCCAGTCACATTTACACAGTAATCAATGCATTTTTATAGCACGGATCGCTGTATAAATGTGAATGGTCCCAAATATGTGTCAAAAGTGTCCGATATGTCCGCTGCAATATCGAAGTCACAATAAAAATCGCAGATCGCCGTTATTACTAGTAAAAAATAAATAAATAAATAAAAATGCTATAAACCTATCCCCTATTTTGTAGACGCTATAACTTTTGCGCAAACCAATCAATATACGCTTATCGTGATTTTTTTTACCAAAAATATGTAGAAGAATACATATCGACCTAAACTGAGGAAAAAATTTGTTAAAAAATTTTTTAAAAATTGGATATTTATTATAGCAAAAAGTAAAAAATATTGTGTTTTTTCAAAATTGTCCCTCTTCTTTTGTTTATAGCGCAAAAAATAAAAATCACAGAGGTGATCAAATACCACCAAAAGAAAGCTCTATTTGTGGGGAAGAAATGATAAAAATTTCATTAGGGTGCAGTGTAACATGACCGCGCAATTGTCATTCAAAGTGCGACAGCGCTGAAAACTGAAAAATGGCTTGGGCAGGAAGGGGGTGAAAGTGCCCTGTATTGAGGTGGTTAAAAAGTAACAGGTAGCATCCAACTTTTTAGCAGTAGCCATTGATTTTCAAGGTAGTAAACATTGATTTTGCCTGAGATTCTCTGTTCTAGCACATAGCATTAACCAGACTTCCTGGCTAATATCTACAATTGCATTTTTTTTTATTATTATCCAAAGGGAATGTTTTCTTTTCATGGTTACAGTGAGTACTGTAGAAGTTTGAATAACAAATAATCAAGTCATTAAATCTATAGTAGAAGATGAGGTTCGCACAGTGTTTTCCAGGTTTTATAAACAAATTTGTCCTTCAAGAGATGCATACAAAGGTTTGCAAAACTCAACATAAACCTTGCCCTATTACTTACTAGTTTATTTGAAGGTAAAATTTATCCAGAAACTACTAAAGTAGTTTCTTGTCAAAATGAATTTATTTAATTCTAAAATAATAGAGGTTTCATAAAATATCTTAAACATTTCTTAATAAATTGGAAGAATCTTTTATAAAAAAAAATGTGTTGAATTATAAGTTAGGGAATTACCTCCTGAAATAGTTGGGTGGCAATGGCTGCCAGCTTCGACCTGTGTATTCTGGTGGGGTGGGCAGTCAGAACACAATAGTTCAGCAGAGACATCGCTATACTATACATCGGATAGTTAGAACAGTGAGCTCCTCCGGAGCTCCTCTTTTTTTTTTTCGTTCAGCCTGCTGGGTTGAATGGAAAAAAAACTGATAGTGTGTACCAGGCAATAACCACTTCAGCTCCAGAAGGTTTTACCCCCAAATGACTGGGCCATTTTTTGCGATTTGGCACTGCGTTACTTTAATTGACAATTGCGCAGAAAACATCACTGATATTGTGCAGAGATCGTACTACTCCATTAATGTAGTCACCACATTAGCCATCACCACTGTAAGAAATGCACTCTTACCAGACTGAAATTACACCACTACAGAGTCTGATTCGGCTGTTATAAATACTTCCACCCATTGCTTCCAATAAGTCAAGCTGGCTTTCTCTCCAAGATTAGTAAGGACAGTGGTGATCATATGTATAATCAAATAGCCACATGGAATCAAAGCAAGGAAGGCCCATTGGTTAAATTGGCTAAAAACTTTAATGCAAACACATTCTACTCACATGATAAAAAAAGGTTAAGTGCATAAAAAGTCACAATTTCAAGCTGTACAGCAAAAGGTTTCAACTCCAAAGAAGCATGGCAGTGTCGTGTGCGTAGGCTCTGCCCAAATATGATACATATAAATAAAAAACTGACCGACAATTAAAAAAAAAAAACAATATTTTTTACTTTCTGCTATAAAACACATCCAATAAATACATTTAAAAAAATCGAATTTCTTCATCAATTTAGGCCAATATGTTTCTGCTACAGGGATCTATGACTGAATAAATGACATGTTTGCCACCACAGCAGGCAGGCTTGTAGTTCTCAATGGAATACAAGCATGCAGTTCAGTGAGTTTGTAATCCACTCACACTCCCTCCAGCTTTTTAACTGAAGAAAAGCAGAGGTACGGGCCGAGAGCTGGAGAGAGAGTGTGCATGAGCCTGACATTGCACCCACAATCCAATCATCAAGGCTGAAATGCTCTGAGTGAATTTAACTAGGAGTAGTGAAAAAAGATTGAAAATTGATAGATCTATTCATTACCTAAATATTAATAGCTACAGTCCGTAATGGCTAATGGAAAGGAAAAAAATAACAGCAAAAAGAATCAAAATACTATTACATTACATTATTTAGTAAAGGATACTAAAAGGTTTGCTAAATTAGACAGGAAGCAGTTTCATTTAGAGGGTACTTTAGTTAAAAAAAACAGAAATTCTTATCATTTTAATCATGGTTTCAAAAGATAAAATTAGATTACCATTCATACCATATAGAAGTGGCCAGTGAGTAATAATGGCTATTAATTCTGGGAACATCCAAGAGGATGTGTATGAGAGAGCTGCAGATGTTACATGAATACAACGCTAAAGATATCCTTGTTCAAAGACCAAGGATATGGTATTCTACAAAACACTCCTTATATAGGTATTTTGAAAGGAAACAATAATGACTGTGTCTAAAACATTTAAAAACTGATTTTCAATATCACTTGAACACTACGTTATTATCTTTATTTTAAAGGCTTAAGCTGGCCATAGGTGGATCAATCACCGACCGTTTAGCAGGGATCGGACGAAATTTGATCCATCTATGAGCAGGCTGGTTGTACTGATGTCGATCCTTTGATCAACTCAGTACAACCAGCTTGTCTGTTTTTATTTTTTTTCACTGCCAGTGACTATAGTTGCCGGATGTGATCATTGTGTTCTGCCGGCAGGGAAGGCCCCCCGCCGGCAGAACACAATAGCACTGCGGGAGGGATTTCCCCATTAACATTGCCTGTGTTTATGGGAACTGAGTAATTTTCTTTCCTTTCACACAAGCTGTTTAAGTTCACCGTTCCAGGCAGAATTTCAATTTTCATAATAAATAGAGGCTTTTTCTAATGTATTTTCTGCCCAGCCATCCCAACGTGCTTATCTCTCACTACATAGTCAATGGCAACATTCAGTTTGTGCTCTCGTATTAAACTATACATTCTGAGCCCTGACTTCATGTAGCATCAGCTGACCATCCAGGAATCTTCATATCCCATTATACGCTGCCATACTGCATCACTGTATAGGTGTTTTACCTCTCTGGACCACACCTCCCTCAATACTATATCACCTCTTTTTCATTTCTACCCACTCTACTTTTTTATTTTAAAGTGGCTATACACTGTACACTGTTTTGCAATCGCCTGTAGATTTACCATCAGCTATGTAGTGCAAGGGCCTACATAGTTGGGTGGAGCTTAGCCTTCTGGCCATCCAGCCAATCAGAATCTGCCAGGCTAATTGCTTGGGGTAGGTCCTGCCCTGTGGCTGCACTGGCAGCCAGTCAGAGCTCAGTCCAGCCTCTTCCTCCCTGCAGATGCCACTCAAGCATGGAGAGGAGAGAAAAATGACCCTGGGGATTTTTATTTTGTCAGAACTGCTCACAAAAAGAGTGCTCAGCCCTGCACCAAGGATTTCACAGCTAAGACATGAATATAGGCTGCGTGACTTTGGCCAATCATGGCTCAGGGGGACTAACTCCACGCACCACACTATATAAGGCAGCTCATACTACGGCCCTGTGTGGTGTTGTTGGCGTGGACAGAGAGATAGCTTGAGTTAGATTAAGCAGGCAGGTTATTCAGTTAGTGGCAGTGTATTTGATATATATACAGTCAGTCTCGTGTGTGTGTGTGTGTGTATATATATATATATATATATATATATATATATATATACACACAGTATCTCACAAAAGTGAGTATACCCCTCACATTTTTGTAAATATTTTATTATATCTTTTCATGTGACAACACTGATGAAATGACACTTTGCTACAATGTAAAGTAGCGAGTGTACAGCTTGTATAATAGTGTAAATTTTCTGTCCCCTCAAAATAACTCATCATGCAGCCATTAATGTCTAAACTACTGGCAACAAAAGTGAGTACACCCCTAAGTCAAAATGTCCAAATTGGGCCCAAAGTGTC